>CM070078.1:20582880-21218098 GCA_036250285.1 Pyrocoelia pectoralis
ATCGGACCGTAGTAAAACAATCCACAGCCGTCTCATAACATCTAAACTGAATAAAGAAAATCTCCTCGTTTAGGCAACTGTAAAACAACATTTACAGGATTTTTGTGAAAGTAATTAATCGGCAGGGGTAAATTAGAGTTTTTAGAAGCCACGTAAATAGATATTTATTATCATTGAAAAACGTTTCTCCCATAAAGTTTGTTGCACCAAAAACGTAAAGATTATGCAACAATATTACTTTTCTGTAAATAATAACAAACCTAAAGGAATAATTAACAATTTCTATTGTTTTTTCCAATTATAAATCTTTAACGTTTTTAACGAAATCCAATTGAATTTTGAAATCTTGTCTTGGTATGTGAAAATTTGAAAATGTTGCAAAAAATTAAAACTTTAGTTAGTAAAAATCACTCGGTATATCTGATATGGGATAAATAGGTTTTCAAACTAGCACAAATTATTGCCGTAAAAAGTTTTTCAAAAAATCAAAAATAAAAAAAAATCCATTTGGTGCCGACTTTTTGGCGAGCACTGTATAATTAATGTGTAGATCTATTTGGGAAATGATCACTCAGACTACCTATTTGGAAGTTTCAACGACGAATGCTGTTTGCGTAGTTTGCGGTAAAACATAAAAGTGATTAGTGTTTGAAAACACTTACAGATTCCTTAGTTGTTAAAGTGAAGTTTTTACAATCAACGCTAAATAATGGGTTGTGGCCTTACAAATTATATTTAATAGCAAATTACCATGGCTGATAATAAAATACAGTAAATTACAACCGATTTGGATGTGTATAGTAGGTACTTGTCTTAAATCAAGTGTATATAAGTATCATGGGTCCGGTTCAACTTACTAATATTCAACTGAATACCTCCCATTCATATAAGTAATATTACAGATATTGCTAAAGTAGGCAGCAACTTACCCTGATGTAAAATACGAGTCAACCGGCATCAATAACCTCGAAGGTAAGAAAGAAACAACGGTAGCGATTGGTATAGTCACATTTTCTAATGCTGGTCATGTAACTACCACAAAGTTGACTAGCGTCGCGCATTGTTTTATACCTTTTGCTTTTGCTACTACCAGAGAACTTCTCTAGATCGGCTACGTTAATCACGATAAACTTAATGGTTTCATTATTATACAGCTTATGACTATAGAACTTATCTTGCCCTGTAGTTTTATTACTGAACGGAATTAACACTATAGAAAATAAAACGCAATCGTGCATTCTTCTTTCAGTTTTATTATCTTCATTTGTGAACTCAATAAACATGTTTATTTGTCTCAGCTCATACCGCGTTGAGTTTATTGAAGTCGGCTTGTTTATTACTTATACCTCAATTCCAAAGCAGCCACGCTGTCTGTATTTGATTTAAATATTTAAAATATGTCTCACATATATAAATAACAACTTCATAATACCAGCAAGGTTAACATCATAGTAAATGGTAACGTATATTAATTAGTACCTACTACAACTGCCTACCGTACTCTTTGTTTAACGATTTTAAATGGCAAACTTTCAAAAATCTAATTGTATAAAAGACAAAAGCACGACTTACATAAAAATAAGGACAAGCAACAAGTAACATTCAAGTATCATTAGTTGTTAATATTTCTATCTACATTATTTAAATTAAGAATTACCTGTTGATTATGTAATCAGAAAAGTCGAAAGTTTCCATATGGATTATCCTGATTAACATCTACATAGAAAATTAGGTATTACTTGCAAATATAATTACAATATCCTTTTGTTAACCTAGAAAGGTTACCATTATTATAATGACTTTAACATACATTGATCGGTAGTTGCTTTTAATCAATAAACAACAATACCTCCATTGATGAACCGTTGCCAAAACTTCCTTGTGGATTATTAATCACACATTATGTCCAAAGTAGGTTATTAGAAATTTTACAGTATCATCTTTCTCCAGATTAAAAACCCGTTGTGGCTCTTTTAAAGATCACCTTATTTGTATTATAGGCTAAAAGGCAAGTCTAACAAATGATTAATTTATTATCAGGATATAAAAAAACGCTCTTGAGAAAAACGAAAATGTCAAGGATATGATTTTTCCATCAAAAATAACCCCACCTAATTTTCTTGATATTTTACATTTTACTGTTCTCTTATTGCGTAAATAGATCGTCGTAAGTGTCCATGAAAAAATGGGACCCAATAGAAATCTGCAATGTTGTTACGAACCATTAACGATATGAAATGTATTCAGTATTCCACGCTACGAGCCAGTAACACTATTTTTTAACAATTAGCGTAGGAGAATCTCTCCTTCAATAGGTATGCATGAAATTCCTCAGTTTGTGTTTCTCGGAGAAACAATGTTCATAAAATACATTAAAAAATAAATATTACTCTTGAAGTGTAAACGATTTAAAGTAAAATCTTTACTTGAACAACATCCATTCATATGCGTTTTTGTTAATGGTGGTCGCGAAATTTACTCCTTGATGTTAAAACGCTTTGTCCGGACCTAGTAAAACCTTTTTCCATCCTTTGCTAGTGTATTGCGTCGTTGACCATACATGTTATTGCCATAACGTTATCTGTTGACAATTAATGACAATAATGTCATAAGTATTTTAAACATAATTAGACTACGCATATAGAAATAATTCGTTCATGACAGGGATTCAATAAAAAATAACCAATAATTATAATGCTATTAATAAAAATAAATGCATATAGAGTGATACAGGGATTGGAGGCTTGTGCTTGTGGTAGCTCAGCTAGTTAGAGTCACTGCCACCCTACTAGTGAGGTAAAGACCCTGGGTTCGAATTCTTGTAAAATACAATAATTAGCTGCAGAAGGGGGAGGTTTTGTACCTGATAGCTTCAAAATGCAGATAATATCCCGAAAATCGAAGCTAAAAAGTTTCTTACAGAAGTAATTTGTTTTATTGAAAAGCAAACCGCATCGTAAAGCCTAAGAAAGGCTTTCTAAAGAAAAAGGTTCTGTTTGTTATTATCTTGGTTGTAAGTGTCTACAATATAAAAATATTGCAATTTCTGCAATTTAATGTGGTAATCTACTGCTCAACCTGTACAACAATTTCATTTGGAGCGCATTTCTTCCACAGCTTCACCATATATTGAATCTGTACATGATAAAGTAGAGGCTATTTTTTCCATATTATTAAAAAGGAACAAGTTTTTTAATGAAAAGGAAACCGTATCCTTTAAGGACAACAAACATGAGAACTTGTCCTTTAAGATCCTTTAACACTGTGATACATTTATTGCTGTTATTGATACGACTTCTAGTATTATTGTTGTTACTGCTGCTGGCGACAGTGGTTTAGCTATTGGTTTTAAGGTTCCGCTAAATACCATAGATATTAATTGTCTTAACTTTGGGCTTAATTACTGCTTGGAAACTACTTTTGCGGTATTCCGTCAAGGTATTGCCCCATCCTGGCGTTTTGTGGTGTAACTGTAGATATATCGCCATCTACATTATAACTCCAAGGAAGGGTCTCGCATCTGTGCCTTTCCTTTTTGTCCTTGGGTTGATTTATTGATGTTACCATTTATTTCCTACATAAGGTAGTCTCAAGTATGGCTTTTAATAAGTACGTATAGTGCATGAAATCTTTCCTCATTAAAGGAAACAGGTTTATGTCTAATTTCTGAGTAAGATCGTCCAAGTTCGATTTGTATTTATAACGTATGCATGATCTATGCGTAACCAGAATTTTGCACTTTTTGTACTAAGTGCAGGTGACTTCCTCCACCATAATTGTTTTCATTTGGTTGCTATACTGAGAAAGATTTTCAATCAATTTGTGTCAATCTGATTATGTCGTGTATTCAGTATTATATACAGAACTATCGTTTGTTTTATTACCGAATGGACCATTTTATAAGGGTCGTTTCCTGCTATTATTAAAAATGTATTATGTCTTGGAAACATTTCGTTCCTGTGCCATAGACATGAGCATTATTTGTGAACTCCGCTCCCTAAAAGAACAAAGCGATAACTAAAACATTACTCTCTAATCTGGATCAACGAGTTTTGTGAAACCCTAAGAGCAGGTCCGTTAAGCTGGCACAACCCCTATAGCACAATCAGTTGAAACGTACCACATAATTTAGTACTCATTTATTACTAATTAATTACCCAAAAGTCAAATTTATTACTATTGATTTTTAAAAAAAAAAAGTGGTTGTGCCAGCTTAACCGTTAAGCTAGCACAACCCAAAAAAAAAAAACTATTAAGTAGCTAACACCACACTAATAATTGATTACTAATTAATTACTAATTAATTACTCACTATTTACCAAGGACTTAACCATATTTAAGCTCTCAAGCCCCGCGCAGTCCAAAATTAGACGCGCACAGTAATGTGGGGTAACCTACCTCCGCCTAATCGATATTCGTTATTTTAAACATTTTTCCAATGATATGTGAACGTACTGTAAGACAACTAAGTGTTTGTAATTTGTAAATTAATGAAGGTGCAGCCGGATATCGGATATTGTTTTTTATGCTATGAATGAATTATACCAGCCCTACCAGATAAAAGGCAGCTTGCGATGCACCAATCAAAATACATCGACATTAATTGAAAATCAATCGTAACATAATGTTTGAACATAGGTTAGAAATTGATTACTCCAGCACAATCAGTTCAAATTAATTTTTACATGTATTAATCGATGTATTAATGCTTTAATATACATAACTTAGGAATTTATTACTCCAGCACAATCAGTTCAAATTAATTTTAACATTGACTAATCGATGTATGAATACTTTAAAGTAAGTTAGGAATTTATTACTCCAGCACAATCAGTTCAAATTAATTTTAACATTGACTAATCGATGTATGAATACTTTAAAGTAAGTTAGGAATTTATTACTCCAGCACAATCAGTTCAAATTAATTTTTACATGTATTAATCGATGTATGAATGCTTTAATATAACTTAGGAATTTATTACTCCAGCACAATCAGTTCAAATTAATTTTAACATTGACTAATCGATGTATGAATACTTTAAAGTAAGTTAGGAATTTATTACTCCAGCACAATCAGTTCAAATTAATTTAACATTGACTAATCGATGTATGAATACTTTAAAGTAAGTTAGGAATTTATTACTCCAGCACAATCAGTTCAAATTAATTTTTACATGTATTAATCGATGTATGAATGCTTTAATATAACTTAGGAATTTATTACTCCAGCACAATCAGTTCAAATTAATTTTAACATTGACTAATCGATGTATGAATACTTTAAAGTAAGTTAGGAATTTATTACTCCAGCACAATCAGTTCAAATTAATTTTAACATGGATTAAGAGATGTATGAATGCTTTAATAATATAAGTTAGGAATTTATTACTCCAGCACAATCAGTTCAAATTAATTTTAACATTGACTAATCGATGTATGAATACTTTAAAGTAAGTTAGGAATTGATTACTCCAGCACAATCAGTTCAAATTAATTTTTACATGTATTAATCGATGTATGAATGCTTTAATATAACTTAGGAATTTATTACTCCAGCACAATCAGTTGAAATTAATTTTAACATTGACTAATCGATGTATGAATACTTTAAAGTAAGTTAGGAATTTATTACTCCAGCACAATCAGTTCAAATTAATTTTTACATGGATTAAGAGACGTATGAATGCTTTAATATAAGTTAGGAATTTATTACTCCAGCACAATCAGTTCAAATTAATTTTAACATTGACTAATCGATGTATGAATACTTTAAAGTAAGTTAGGAATTTATTACTCCAGCACAATCAGTTCAAAATAATTTTTACATGTATTAATCGATGTATGAATGCTTTAATATAACTTAGGAATTTATTACTCCAGCACAATCAGTTCAAATTAATTTTAACATTGACTAATCGATGTATGAATACTTTAAAGTAAGTTAGGAATTTATTACTCCAGCACAATCAGTTCAAATTAATTTTAACATTGACTAATCGATGTATGAATACTTTAAAGTAAGTTAGGAATTTATTACTCCAGCACAATCAGTTCAAATTAATTTTAACATTGACTAATCGATGTATGAATACTTTAAAGTAAGTTAGGAATTTATTACTCCAGCACAATCAGTTCAAATTAATTTTTACATGGATTCATACATCTCTTAATCCATGTAAAAATTAATTTGAACTGATTGTGCTGGAGTAATAAATTCCTAACTTATGTTAAAGCATTGATACATCGATTAATACAGGTAAAAATTAAGTTGAACTGATTGTGCTGGAGTAATAAATTCCTAACTTATTTTAAAGCATTCATACATCGATTAATACAGGTAAAAATCAATTTGAACTGATTGTACTGGAGTAATAAATTCCTAACTTATATTGAAGCATTGATACATCGATTAATACAGGTAAAAATTAAGTTGAACTGATTGTGCTGGAGTAATAAATTCCTAACTTATATTGAAGCATTGATACATCGATTAATACATGTAAAAATTAATTTGAACTGATTGTGCTGGAGTAATAAATTCCTAACTTACTTTAAAGTATTCATACATCGATTAGTCAATGTTAAAATTAATTTGAACTGATTGTGCTGGAGTAATAAATTCCTAACTTATATTAAAGCATTAATACATCGATTAATACATGTAAAAATTTATTTGAACTGATTGTGCTGGAGTAATCAATTTCTAACTTACTTTAAAGTCGATTAGTCAATGTTAAATTAATTTGAACTGATTGTGCTGGAGTAATAAATTCCTAAGTTATATTAAAGCATTCATACATCGATTAATACATGTAAAAATTAATTTGATCTGATTGTGCTGGAGTAATCAATTTCTAACCTATGTTCAAACATTATGTTACGATTGATTTTCAATTAATGTCGATGTATTTTGATTGGTGCATCGCAAGCTGCCTTTTATCTGGTAGGGCTGGTATAATTCATTCATAGCATAAAAAACAATATCCGATATCCGGCTGCACCTTCATTAATTTACAAATTACAAACACTTAGTTTTCTTACAGTACGTTCACATATCATTGGAAAAATGTTTAAAATAACGAATATCGATTTGGCGGAGGTAGGTTACCCCACATTACTGTGCGCGTCTAATTTTGGACTGCGCGGGGCTTGAGAGCTTAAATATGGTTAAGTCCTTGGTAAATAGTGAGTAATTAATTAGTAATCAATTATTAGTGTGGTGTTAGCTACTTAATAGTTTTTTTTTTTTTGGGTTGTGCTAGCTTAACGGTTAAGCTGGCACAACCACTTTTTTTTTTAAAAAATCAACAGTAATAAATTTGACTTTTGGGTAATTAATTAGTAATAAATGAGTACTAAATTATGTGGTACGTTTCAACTGATTGTGCTATAGGGGTTGTGCCAGCTTAACGGACCTCCTAAGAGCTTTACTACGAATATGTTTATTGGTTAATTTAGGGCTCTTTTTAGCACAAAAAACCGACCACACTGCTACTTAATAATGAATCACACAGTAAGCGACGTTTTTGAAATCCAACATAAAATGTTGATGGTTCAATGGTGGTAACTGGTGTAATTCAGTGACTGTACCTATAGGTGATTTTAAATATCGGAATCGACAGAAACGTCCCATAATTGTGAATTACATGTTCACATGTTAAATTTAACATTATAAAATGTGTAAAATAGTGACATTAATGTCATCTACCAATTGTGATACACGTTTCACGCTATTTATACACAATTGTTGTGATTAAGACAGAAATACATTTATACGCCTAAAAATAAAAAATCAAATTTATTACGTGCACAAACGTGACTAAAGCATTCCGTAAGCATTTTTATTTTATTACGTCCCACAGATCTTCCATTGTTACACTTCCGCAACACAATTCATCCGTTGCACCGAGTTGCATACAGTTACATTTGTCACTATTTTCTTCTAAACTGGTTCTATATGGAACAGATTTTAAGTTTGCATGTAGTAATGCACATTTAGAAATAAACATGCAAATAAACTGCATATAAATCACGTGTTATACACTTCACTACAAATCACCACAAAGAATAAAAAGGTGTAAGTTTTTAATATGGATAAATTTACAAAAAAGAACTGGTATATCTCATACAATCAAAAAAGGCTTATGTGACAAGGCTAATCCTATATTAATATATTCACTGGCATTTTTGTACGGTTTAGTTTATATTATTAACCAATAACTGTCTACGTTAGAATATTTATGCTCGCTATAGCAACCTTATTATTTTTTTTTTGCACAATTCATGCATTTACAGAAACCTGCATTTGAAAACAATCAAATAAATAACACAATTTTACATTTTGAGATTATAAAAACTTTAATCTTCACGTAAGGTCGCGTACCTCGTACTGTATGACCGTTAATGGCGAAATTCCCTTGCCATAGGAGAACAGGAGATGTAAATAATTGTCAACCTTGACCACACTTTCATTTTAACTTAGAGGGTAAGTACATAATCTTAAATTGCAGTCGGCCTATCCTGTCCTGTTAAATATAAAATGTAAATCTGATAAATCTCTCGAATCCCGCTTTACTTAGTAAATGATGCTTTATCCAGAGATAAGTTTTCATGAGAAATTCTTATCAGTCGGTATTTGCTATTTCATTGCATTAAATAAAAGTTAAAAAGGTACTACAAGCACTAATGAAGAAACGAGATTAAAGTGTTGTAGATAGCAGCAAATTAATGGAAATAGTGTTATTATACATTTCGTTTTAAATAACACTATTATCAGTTCCTATTAATATGCATCTACTATTTTCTTAATTTTCATTGTTTCTCTTGTGGTTTGTTTATCGAGAAGATTCGATCTACAGTAATTATAGAAATACAACAAAAATTATCCCATTTAGACGATATTTATTATAACATAGATAGAGAACAATGTGCAACTTTCAATACAATTTATTCTATTTACTTATATATTATCTTTTACCGGAATTTTAATCCACGTGTTAATCACCGCCTATTTACTTACCCCATTCGTTAGGCGAAATAACGTCCTTATTAATTATGTTAATTTTTTGAAACATAGTGCACAAAGATCTGCCGAAGGAAGACACATGGAATGCCATGTATAACGAAAAAGATTATTATCTACTTTAGTTAAGTCTTTCAATTTAAAAAAAATTTACGCCTATTAGCATGTATTATTCCCAGAAAACATAAAATATATAAAATATCACGAAACTGTCAAAGGAAAGTAGGAACTTGTTTCTATATGAAAACACAAATTGAGATTAACTCGTTTTTATATCACAGAACAACATGTATAATTATGCAGGCTAATTAGAACCACAACATTTAATAAGCATAGTAACCATGGCCTCCTTCTCGTGAGAATTGATTTAATGCTTTTTACGTCACCGAAAATTTAGGTTAAATCACATTAAAGAAACTCATAATTTTTCTCCTTACGCGTGACGACATTTTAAATATTATTGTTAATTGTATCAATCTATTTCTATTCATTTTTACTCAGTTGGAATTTTTAACATTAGTGTCCCGCGGTGATTAGCATCGTGTATATAGGCATTTAGAATGAGTATTAAAATGAGAAGAGAAAGCATGGCAGAATATCTAAATACATCGTACTAAATCACTGATTTATTCTTGTTTTGGTACGCTAATAGCATTCCAAAAACAATAAGATACACAAAATTGAGGTTGTCTTCTTTTGGAAGCTACCCATAATAACGGATGTGTATTATAATTGCTTTTTAAAATAAGATTTGCATTTAAAGAGGACACAGAAATCAAATTTAGCATATGTTTCGAGTTTAAATACTTGTCGACTTAATAAATATTCTACATATTGTTTTAATAAGCCACTGGCAAATAGTTTACTGAAAGTGAAGAAGCGGCGTACGCTTTTAATTTAAAAAGCCAATTTAATTAATAATGTTAAATAACCTCTTATATCTGATTATTTTTTAAAATCCCTGCTCATAGGTATCAGAACCCGTTTGCGTTCGTCTTCCGTGTAACATGACACAGTGGTGGGATTATTTAAAATTTTCAGATGGTTCCGTTAGTTGCACACTAAATCATAGTGCGATTTGGGCATAGACGGCCAAGTGAATTTAGATTATCCGAACTAATTATTGAATTCCATAGTGTTCCTCCATAATCAAACAGTACTGATTTTCGTAAGAAAACACTGTCATACATTACAGATATGTAATACACATATACAAATTTGAATTTAAGAAAAATTGGTCCTTAATACTTTTCTGTTTCAAAATCACTGTCGTGGAGCTTTGAAAACCTCTTCAGTTTCAATATTTTTGTCTCTTGTGCTATCAGCTTGATGTCCATCTGGGATTTGCTCAGACATTTTGTCATTATTTAGAGTTTGAAAGTACCATGTAGCAACTAAGATTTTGTTTTGCTCTCCTTAGTTTTACAACGCCCCTTGATTCATAGAGGGGGATCCATCAGGATTAGAAGGTAAAAAGGACTTCGAAATTTTCATTTATACAGTTCAGTAAGTCTATTTCTGGAATAGGAGCATTGTTTATTAATAGAACTTTTCCAATTTCAGTTCGGACATCATCTCTATGCAAATGTTGAGGTTTATGCGCGACTGGAAGACAATTTTTTCATTCCAATCATTAACAGAGACAATGTTTCCCTTAAGTTTATTCCTAAAAGTTTGAATATTTGACGCTCTACTTATCATTTTATAACTGGGTGATGATTTATCTAGTTATTGCCTCATCTGACTTATAATATCGGATAAGATTACATAGGTATGAAGTGAAAATTTCTAATTCGAAAATTTAAGTGGAAAATTTTCACAAAAGAGTGCGTATGTGCCAGAAAAACCGTGGAGGCCATTTGCCCGATATTTTTTAATTAAAAACCTGTGTTCTCTATCAAAATTTCTCCTTGCGTCAATTTTGGGATACAGAACTACTTTCGGGAATTTAAAAAGTCAAAATAGTCATTTTATGGGGCCAGTCGAATGATGGAAGGTGACGTTCGTGTCAAACAGAGAGGTTTTAGAAAAAATTGAAACCGTTGTAATGTAAAGTATATAATAAGTTAGTCCGACTGGTCTCAATACAACTGTTTTATTCCCCACTTAATAACGCAAGACACCCATGCCAAACACACGGCTAGGAACTTGATGTTAGACTGCCGTCACGCGAGAGAGGCCGTCAGAGGACTATCTCGTAGCCTGGCGCACAGGGGTATCCAGAAAGAACCTGCGGCTACTTGTGGCCATACTTTCTGGTCACTGTAAACTTAACAAGCACATGCACCGCATGTACTTGGTCGAATCACCACCCTGTAGAGGATGATGCACAGACGACGAGACAGCGCAACACATACTTTGTGAGTGTCCCGTATTGGCCGGACATGGCTAAGATCAGAGCCGCTTCTCTGTCCAGCATCCTCAGGTTTATCTCACGTGTGGGATGGCTTGAGTGACGTTGCGGGGCCGAACGACTCTAATCAGGGAGGCAGCACAAAGGGCCCGGATAGGTGGCCTACGTGCGCGCGGACTTCTGACCACTCTCCCATCCTAATCCAGAGTCCAATCATGTTCTGGCGTTAATGGGTTAATGACTCACGTATGTGCTGGATTTCAAAAATCTCTTCGTACCTTCATGCTACGGTTTGGAAGGGCTTCCTATTTTTTCAGTCTTTATGCGAACGATTAGCCCAGCTTATAAAAAATATAAGATATAGGGGATTTCGTATATTTGTAGAAAAAACCAGTAATAAATTGAAAATGTAAAAGATGTAAAAGAAAAAATTAGAAGCCCTGATGTTAATTTTAAGGAAACCATCGAAAAATGTGTGCATTAAATTAAAAACGTATTTAATATCTTCGTTAGATAATTCCTAATTTTAAACATTTGAATTTGAAGCGCTAACTATTGCATAGAAAAGCAACTTTAATAGGCATCTAAGATGGCGTTAAACGTCAACTGACAGCCTACTGAATCCTGTCTCATATTTCTTTCTTTGGAAATGAACACTTATTGAACAATTCTTCAACCTTAGTCCACATGAAAAATTTGCAATGATTCACGGCCTAGATTTTAATGCGTTAATAAAATAAATATAGGCCTTATACAGTGAATAGACTATATAGACTTTCCGCCAATAAAACTCGAAATTTTCGTGTAAGCATTTAATTTTCTATTTATTTCTCTTCATGCCCCGTAATATTAGCTCCAGATACCGTGTTATGATGCAGAGCGTAATAAACTGCCTACGTAATAAGTTATTATTTATTACACCGCGTATATTGGACATAATAATAATAATAATAATAATAATAATTTTTATTTCCTTTAAAACAAATACAGTTTTTGTATAGGAATCGTCAGCAATGGTTATACAAAGTGCATTTTAAATAATTATCACAATAACAGTAACAGATAAGCTAACATTAAGATAACAAGTAAGTGTAACTACAAAGAGAAGGAAGACAGCAAGTATATATCACAGCATATCATAAGTACTCATCTACTTTATAAAAACATTTATCTACAAAAAATTCCTTAAGTAGTTTTTTAAATATAATATTGGAAGTACATGTTTTAATATCAGTTGGTAATAAGTTAAATGCTCTCTGAGCCAGAAACAACGGTGTTTTGTACGCTGCACATGTTCTAGCAAAGGGTACGTAGAAATTATGATTATAACGTGTTTGAATATTATGAATGTTTTTACATTTTTAAATTTTTCTTTATTGGTATAGGCATAAACACAGAGTTCGAAAAGAAAAAGACTTGGTAAAGTGAGTATTTTATATTTTCTAAATATATTAACACAGCTGTGTGTTCTGGGTACTTTTTCTATACATCTGAGCGCACGCTTTTGAACAATAAAGACAGAATGCGAGTGGGCCGACCATCCCCAAAAACATATGCCATATCTTATTCTTGACTCAATTTGTGCGTAGTAAACCCTTATTAGTTGATCTTTACTTAACACCGAGGAGAGATTTCGTAGTAAGTATGTGGCTGAGTTTAGTTTTGATGCTAGTTGTCGACAATGACATCGCCAGTCCAACGAATCGTCTAGATGTAGCCCTAGAAACTTTGTATTGTGTACATTTGTAATTTTCATGTTATCCACACCTATTGATATTTCTTCTTTTTTTTTAGCTTTATTAAAGTTTAGAAAAACTGTTTTTGTGGTATTTAAGAAGATTCCGTGATCGCTTAACCATTTCTGAAGTGCCTTTAGTGTTTCGTTGCTTTTTTTTTCAGTTTCTTTCGAGATTTTATCTGATATAAGAATTGATGTATCGTCGGCGTACATAGTAAAATGAGCTTTAGAGTTGATTTTATCAAGTTCATTAATATATAGCGCAAATAAGACAGGACCCAATACTGAACCTTGTGGCACTCCAATATTAATTTTAATTTGATTAGATTTCACTGATTGCACGTGGTTGTTGTGGCAATGTTTTATTGATACATATTGGATGCGATCGTTTAGGAAAGATTTTAACCAATTATGTGGCCTTTCGGTTACACCTAGGTACGTTAAGATTTCCAGTAGCTTGTCTATTTGTACACAATCAAAGGCCCTGGTTAGGTCACAGAAGATTCCAACAGGAACCTCTCCTTTCTCAATTACTGATATGCATTGATTTATGAATGCATGAAGAGCTGTTTGAGTGGACATTTCCGTTCTAAAACCGTGTTGATTTTTTGATAATATGTTATTATTACATAGAAATAAACTTAATCTATCTAAAAAAGCATATTCATATATTTTAGAGAAGACCGAACTCATTGTGATGGGCCTATAGTTTTCTGGTAGACGACGATCCCCTTTTTTAAATATTGGGATTATTTTTCCTAATTTGAGTTGTTCAGGAAATACCCCAGTACAAAATGAGATGTTAATCAAATGCGTGAGCGGTTTAATATAGCAGTACATTGTCCTATTTATTAGATATGATGGTACTTCATCGGGTCCACAGGACAGTTTGCTTTTTAATTTCTTTTCCAGTAGGTTTAGTAACTCGACCTCGGTAAACGGGCAAAGTAATAATTTATTACTTGCAACATCATTAGTGTATGTATTATAAGGTTCCAATTGGTCAATTGAAGGTAGTACTTGATTTGCCACTTTCAAGGGAGCATCTTGAAAAACTTCATTAAAATAATCACTGATCAAATAAGGATTTTCAATTAGTATCTCATCTTTGACTAGAGCAATGTTCTCATTTTGTTCATTATTTTGAGTAGATAATGCTTTGACTATTCGCCACATTTTTTGTGTAATATTGGCAGAATTAACAATTTTATTTTGATAAAATATGCGCTTTTTATTATTAATAAGTTGCCTATGGCCTTGCTTGGCTAATTTATAGGAGTCAACTAATATTGGAAATCTGTGTTTCATATGGTACAGATCCTTTAGTTTTTTGCTTGATATTTTAACCTCGCTATCTATCCATCCATTAGTAACATTTGTGGAGTAATTGTATGCCGCGCGTGAAGGAAAGAATATATTAAAATAATAGGAGAATGTGTTATGAAAATAATTGAAAGCTACGTTAGAATCCAGTGTGTTGTATAATATTCGCCAGTTTTCATTACTTAGAGCCATAGCAAAATTAGTTATCGCTTCCTGATTATAGTCTCTAGCTTCAAAAGATATCCTGGTATGGTTTTCTGATTTTACATGTAGATTCAGATCATATAGTACGGTACTGTGATCAGAAATGGTATTATTTACAGTTAAACATTTTCCATTATTGTCAAAATTGATAAATATATGGTCAATTGTAGTTGCAGATGTTTCCGTAACGCGTGTTGAACCATTTACAACGTTCGTTAAATTAAAAGATATCAGAAGATGGCATAGCTTTGTATAATCGTTTGATGCTTTGTCAGCATGTATATTTAGGTCACCACAGAGAATAAGTTTAGTATTCTTATTAAATACAAATTGAACAATGTCATTAATTTTATCAAAGAACATAGTTTTATCTCCCGATGGAGATCGATAACAGTTTACAACTATGTAGTTATTGTGACATGATGTAAATGACATGGCACAAGCTTCAAAGTCCTTTTCAGTACAAAATTTCCTTACATCTAGTGACTTATAGTTAATAAAGTTTACATTATTTTTTACATAAATCGCAGTACCGCCACCCTTGTACTGCGTCCTACAAAACTTTGTAATCAGGGAGTACCCGTCAATAATTAAATTATTTATACAGTCATCGCTAACCCCAATCTCTGTTAAACACAAAATGAACAGATTGTCAAAATTACAAATATCAACAAGTAATTGATTTATTTTCGTTATGTTTATATATTGTATATTTAATAACAATAAGTTAGGAATAAAACTTAAATTGGGTTTTCTTCCTCCGTCCTTTTTTTGAATAAAAAACGTCTAACACTTACATTCTTTGGCCATACAGCAGGATCCATTGCTTCTTTCAAGTGCTCTTCTGAGATTGTTACTTTAAATGAAGCATACAGTTCAGGTTTACGCGATGCGAAAGATTCACATACAACTTCTGGGAATTTTGGTTTTAAGAAGTTTACGAGATTCTCTTCTTTGGTATCGGGTGCAATCCTTGTTACATGTAGTGTAACAGTTTTTGGTATACCTTTAAAGTAGTCTCCAGTCGCAGCTTCTTTATTAGATCCTACAATGAGTGTTCGTTTATTCTTTTTATGTTCCACCACTGTCCAATCTGAATTTTTTTTCGGTTCAGTAGCACAGTCTTCTGTTTCAATATTTATATATGTATCGCACCTTGTCTTTGAAACTGCGTTGGCTACCGCTTTTTCAACAGATTTCTTATCAATCACTTTCACTTCACTTGAAACGGTTTGTTTATTATTTACATTATTGTTGCCTGGCTGTTTGAACTTACTGATAACCGAGTGCGGATCTTTCTGAGCTTGCCGGCCTTGTACTTCTGCTTTCACTTTATTCTCTTGAATATGAATACATTTAGACTGTTGTAATAAATTAATCTGACTACGTAATTCAGATATAATAGCATCTTTTAAATTAATAACGTAATTAAAAATACGAACATCAACTTTGTTTTCGTGATCTGCTATCTTACCAATAGCTGCAAAAAAATCGCTATTGATATCCGTAGATACTGTCTGATCACAACATATTAAGGTGTTTTCATCCACAAAATTAATTGTCTTAACTAATTTCGCACAGCTTGCATGAAACATATTGTCACATTTTAAACATTTAATTCCGTTGACCACTTTTGATTTACATTTTCTACACGAGACCGATGCGATCGCACCGCTTGAACCGCCCGCCATGTATGTAAGATGTAAGCTATATAGGGGGAACATTAATGCGATGATAAAATTTTCGTATCCGCGGTTGAATCATCATTGCGTTAATTATCCAGCAAATTAAATTATTGTTATTCCAAATATTGAAAGTGGTGTAAAGCTATTATTTTCTTCTTTGTAATATCAACCTTTCAGGTCTTAAACCGTAACTTCGAATTTCTTAACAATTTGTTTGTGGGCGCGTGATACATTTAGTGGCAAATTCCATAGATTTTAAAAGACAGGTCTTTGTTATTTACCCCTTGCTTTTTTTCTGTTTCAATAAAGTTCCACAAATCTTCAGAAGCCGCATCATTTGATAAAGTCATTGTCTGGATTTAATTCTTCACGAAATAGATTTCGATTTGTATTGCACTGAAAAGATTTCCAAAAATGAATGTCCTGCACAAATTAGAAATGAAACAGTTTTGTGTCAGCCGATCAGAAGTCCAAACTGTGGAAGACTTCAGAACCATTGATTCTCGACAAAAACTTCTCATTGTCGTACAAAGAAAATTATAAAATTAGAGATACATGCATATACCGGCGCTTAGAGAGAGAACCATAACATTCTAATGAACTGGCACGCCACACGCTCGCTGTTTGTAGCCGGAGCGGCGCTGTAAAACTTCAATTAATTAAAAATTGATTTCCAAAAACGTGACACAATTTTGGTTTCTAAATGAGTCTCATTTTATTATTCATATTACAACGAAGATGTTCGTGTAAGTCTAATGCTCCTACGACCTATACCATTCCCGAGAATGCAGTGTGCTACAATATCGTCTGTAGTGTTTATAAAAATCAAATTTTTGATAATACCATTTTACAATCATATTAACAAAGGTTGAATCTGCAACATACTAAAATTTTGTTCCATTTGAGCGAGTAGTTTTGTTTTTATGTAACTCTAAATTTAGCTAGCGTGTCGCAAACCCCGAAAATGGGCAGTTTGCATTATTCGGCCGTAGAAATGGCCCTTAAAGTGTATTTAAAAAAAAGGTTGTTACTTCTAAATAACGTAGAAATAAATAGGCTTTAATTTGATACCAAGCTCATTCGAATCAGCCCAATGGTTATTTTTTTATTCAGCTTCAAACAAAAGTATATTATATGCTTTTTGCGCCGACAGTAGTAGGTTTATACAGTGTGTCCGTAAAGTATGGAACAAATTCATTTTTAACGTTATTATGTACTTTTGGGAAAAAACCTGAAACACGTCGATTTCTATTTATAATTTACCATTTTCTCGTATGAAAGTCTTACCACCCTCTTGCACCCCCTCGGAGGTATGAGCAACCCTTAAAAAAATTTAAATACGAACGGGTGGCTTGTGGCACCTTGTTTGAAAGGGATTTTAAATCTCTATTCAGCAATATAAAAATTTTTAAATTTGGTACACTCGTAACTCAGAAATTGAATTTTGAAAAAGAAATAGTGTATTTTTAGATTAAATGTTCAAAGTCACCACCAGTCACTTCTTGAAAAATAACTAAAGGCGATCATAAAATTATCCGTTTAATTTGAAATAATAATCAGGTATTTTCTAATTTGTTCTGATTCTGTTGAGGAAAAAAGCGTTTAACAAAAAATAACAAAAAATCTAACTACATAGTAGACTACTTCATATTTGTAGTTATTTTTGACAGACGCTTGTGTATTGCCAAATTTTGTTTGTGTGTGCATTTCAGTAAATAAATCATGGCTCAGTTAACAGAAACACAGAGAATAGACATTTTAATTATGATTGGATGTGGTAATAGAACAAGAACTCAAACGGAGGTTTGTGAACTATTTCTTTTTCAAAATTCAATTTCTGAGTTACGAGTGTACCAAATTTAAAAATTTTTATATTGCTGAATAGAGATTTAAAATCCCTTTCAAACAAGGTGCCACAAGCCACCCGTTCGTATTTAAATTTTTTTAAGGGTTGCTCATACCTCCGAGGGGGTGCAAGAGGGTGGTAAGACTTTCATACGAGAAAATGGTAAATTATAAATAGAAATCGACGTGTTTCAGGTTTTTTCCCAAAAGTACATAATAACGTTAAAAATGAATTTGTTCCATACTTTACGGACACACTTGCAAATAAAATAAACAACACTATATTTTTGCAACCTACTGATGAACTTGAGATAATCAGTGTTATTTCAAGTTTAAAAACGACCAGTAGTACGGGCTATGATGATTTTTCAATCAAAATAATTAGACAATGTGCTAATTTAATTGCCAAGCCACTTACTTCTATTATTAATTTATGTTTTCATACAGGACGCTTTCCCGACATGTTAAAAATGACAAAAATAATATGTTTATACAAAAAAGGTGATCCAAGTCAGGTTGGTAATTATCGGCCGATAGCTTTAACATCCGTCTTTTCCAAAATTATCGAGAAAACTGTTTTCACTAGGATAATAAGTTTTTTGGAGAAAATCAATGCCATTTCAAACAACCAACATGGTTTTAGAAGAAATCGATCCACACAATCTGCCATTCTTAGTTTTATTAAATATGTTTACACGAATCTGGATGCAGGAAACAAAGTCACGGCCTTATTTATCGATTTGTCAAAAGCTTTTGACCTTGTAAACCATGACATCCTCTTAACTAAATTGGAGAGTTATGGCTTGCGAGGACAGTGTAATAATTTTCTAAAAAGCTATTTATCAAATAGGAAGCAATTTGTAGATTACTACGGCGGTGTATCGTCCACATTAGAGTTGGATACTGGCGTCCCCCAAGGAAGCATCCTTGGACCACTATTATTTATATTATATATCAACGATCTAGATGAAGTCATCACCACTTTTCATACAGCTTATGCAGACGACATAACAATTGTATCCAGCAATAAAGATTTATCTAACATGACAAATCTACTTTCCACTAACTTAATGGCATTATCAGAATACTTATCCAATAACAAGCTGACCATGAATGAAGAAAAAACTCTTACTCTACAATTTCACTTAAATGAATCAAATTATATGTATAGCCCACTAATCACGCTAAATCATCGGTCCGTTACTCAGGTCAAAGAATTCAAACTTTTAGGAGTGTACATCGATTTGTCCCTAAGTTGGAAAAAACACATAGATTACCTCTGCAGTAAATTATCCAGTAACTGCTACGCTCTTAAACGACTTTCTGAAATTACGAATAGTGATATAACGAAAACCTACTATTTCTCACATTTTGAATCTTTAATAAGATACGGAATAGTTTTTTGGGGAAACTCTGTGTCTGTTAGTCGTGTATTTACATTACAAAAAGAGCGATCAGGTATATTTTTAAATTACATTACCGTCAGTCTTGTAAAGCAATTTTTGTTCAAGAAAAAATTCTCACCCTTCCTTGTTTGTATATGCTAGAGTTATTAATTTTTGTAAAAACTAATTTTGCTGACTTTAAACTCCAAAACATCTATCATCATTACGAAACACGTCATGGAAATAATCTACAGCATGAACTTCATAAATTGGAAATCTATAAATCAAATCCATATTATATAGGAGCCTTATTATATAATAAGTTAAACAAAGATTTAAAGTCAATTGTAAATATAAATAAATTTAAAAATAATCTAAAGAAATATTTAATAAGTTATGGTTTCTACTCTGTACCAGAGTTCTTAAATAATTAATGTTTGTTGAATTTTGGTTTTTTGTGACTTGTCCTATATCGTTATTGTATGGTCGGAAAGGATGAATAAATTATTATTATTATTATTATTATTATTATTACTGTGTGGTAGGGAAACGTTTCGTTCAATCCTGATTTGGTAACTGATGATGAAAGGTGATGATGCGCTTGACTATTATGCTGTTTCTCAGATGAACAGATTTCTACATTCCAAATTAATAAAAATTTTTTCGTCAATGGCGAACTAGAAGATTTAGACAATTAGCCTAAAAAAATCTTAAAATTGACAAGTGACAAACAAAAAAAAGGTGCGGTGGCGGTAATTGTCATGAAGACGTTCTCTTATATGGTACATAATATAGAAGGAAAGATTTAAAGTGATCCTCCTGTACCTGTATTAATCTTGTGGTTTTTTGCATTTAATCAATAAGAACTCTCAAATGCCTCATTTTTTGATGTTTTGATTGCGTGTTTCAATTGGCAAAATTAAATCATTCTATTTTCAGAGCAAAAGTTTGATACTTCTTTAATCGTGCGTTAGTAACAAGCAGCAACGTGTATTAAGTAATACTATCTCAGATATAATTCTTTTAGGTAGCCATACTTGGATTACCTCTTTTTTTACTCTATATTAATGATTTTCCTTTAACTTTTCTAGATACAGCCCATCCAACTGTGTACTGTATAAAGTACAAACTACCTTCGTTGCAGAAGGAGCAACTCAAGACTTTAAATACCTACTTGGTGCAACCCAAATGAATTCGGCTAAAACTAGGGTTACCAGACGTCCGGAAAAGTCCGGACAAGTCCGGAAATTACATGGGTTGTCCGGATTCCGCCGGGAATTATAAATTGTCCGGATTTTTCACAGAAATCATCAATAAAGTCTAAATAATGCATTTCTTGAATAGGTTTGTGTTTTGTGTACAAAAAATGGCTCTTAACGACAGTTCGCGAAATTATATGCGTCAATTCATGGTACACGTGTAAATAGAAATACTAGTGGGTGGGAGTGGGAATGGGTGTCTGTGTAGGGACAGTAACGAGGACAGAGAACCAAAGTGTAATTAGCAATTAGCTTATCGCGCGTCTTCCGTGAATATGATTACGAATGATTTGAGCTGGCTGTTTTAGTTTGTTATTGTCGCATTATAAGTATGGCATCGTCTAACAAGCGCTTCTGTACTTTTACTGATACTCTCCGCTCGAGGTTTCCTCTCATGAAGCCTGGAAGAGATCAGAATGAAGTAAAATGTTCCGTTTGTGATATGTAGTGTTATTTCTTGTTTTTAATAATGTTTATTTAGCCATTTTATTATAAAAAATTTTTAATTAATGCTCTATCAACTGAGTTTCATTTTTCATTTGTCCGGATTTGCTCTGAAATGTCAGGAATTATAATCGAATTTGTCAGGAATTTTCATTTTTTGGTCTGGTAACCCTAGCTAAAACGAGGCTAAAACGAAAGTACACCTCATTTGTAAAATGTCACATAATCGTATTTTCATTGAAACGACCATATTATTAAATTTGAAAAATAAAAAATACGACCAACTCATCGACAATGAAATGTTTTGTGGAATTCCTTAGATCTACTAATATTTAACTCTAAAATGGCACATTTAATACTGTATTCGACCTTTAAAATCATTGGAATTTTTATCTGATTTTTATAAAATTTGAATTAATCCACAATCCTGAATTAAAATTCCGTCCAATTAATCTAACAAAATAATACCATATTTGCCTGAATTATGTAAAAGTATGGTTTTATGAATTATTGAAGTTATTCTGATAAGCTTCTAATTAAGACATATTTTACTTTGCTAATATTGTTTATTAGTGATTTAATTTGAATGTTGAATTCAATTTACACATTCTTTGGTGATTTAATCATTGACTTGTTTTTCTTTCGATATGGAAAGTTATTTATCTGCATTTCGATGTTATCGGAGAGCTTGAATGAAAATGATGGATTTAAAAAAAAGCAACAATATTTTATATAATCGAATAGATTTACTGAGACTTTTATTTAGTTGCAAATTTTTCACGTTGCAGGTATGATTTTTATTATTTTTCATAGCAGAGATCGGAAATTAAACTAAATATTTTAATTAAAGGAAAATCTTTGATAAAAAATGTGCGTGATTCATTATACCTACAGTTTTTCTAAATGTAGAAGAATCTTTATTATTTTTCTAAGTGGTATCACTTGTGATTACTGCTTTAATATTAATTATGGAAGTAGATTGCTATTAAACATTGTTGCTTCCAATACCGTGAGATACAAAAGGGTACTTATATTGCACGTTATTAAATTAAAATTAAATTAAATTAAAAATACAAAAAATGAAATTTAATTTTTTTCATATTGTGTATGCAAAGTAATATGTATTCATACATATATTACAATTTAATAATCAATTTTTATACAATACTCTATCGATCTTGACATTTTTATTTAATTAAAATATGTAAATAACGCGTATTGATTTATTTTAACACATTTATAATAAAATTATGACATCGTAAAATGTTATTTTGTTTTATGTAAGAAAAATTGGAGAACACGGTATTTAATTATAGATAGCTCTAATGTTTTAATGTGTACATACATCTTCTCGGGACGATTTATTATATCCTTTAATACGAAACATTTCTAAACATTATATAATAATGATTAGGGTTATATTTTTAAATTTGGATGTGATTAAAAAATTAGAGGGCGCGTAGCCCACTTACTTTTAATTAAAAAAGTTTTTTTAGGTAAATTTGGGGAATGGATAAAGTTTCCTCATCCTTTCAAAGCCATGTTAATGTCATAATCATGCCTATTAAGTAACGTTAACATTAATTAGTTATCAAATCAAGTTGGTCACAGCATTGATACCTAGTTTTAAAGGCACTCCGCTTGATCTTCGATCACATTTTGTGAAAGTCGGGATCTGGGTTGTCAGGCATAATAACAAAATTTAATCCGCTACTTTGCTACTGAGCAATAAAGTATATAGGCGGGATACGAAGCAGTATAATCCTAATATTCGTAGCCTGAGGTAACTTGAGCCCGACCTTATGTTTTTCTCCACACTTAATTAATTCCGTAGGAATGCGGCACATGATTACGAAGCTTCTCTAAATCCAACGCTATAATCAAGCATGAGAACTGGATTTTATATTATTTATTAATTAACTAAAAGTAAATACGATTTTTTTTCACATGTATAAGTTGCACTTTTCCATTGAACAAAAAGGGAAATCGTAAAAGGCACTGGATATCACTATTTTATGATCCTAACGTGACTATAACAAAAAATTATACTAAAACAACCTTGAATGGTAAGCCGTATTCCCCCACCCCAAATTTGAAACTAATTTGCATATTAAAGAAACGAGGGCTCAAAACGGTACTTTATTAATTAATCATAATTTTTAACTGCACCTTTTTAATTCTTAGTTTTTTAAACATTTTAGTAATAAACGTTTCAAACAGAAGCGTAGTAAACACTCGCAAACTAAACTAAATTTATGTCGTCAGTATATAGCAATAATTTCAATGCTTGACATACTTCTGGTTATTTTTATTTGTAATTAATTGGCATCGCCTAACCTTTGACATGGAAAGTTTTTAATTACTCCTCAGTTCATATTCTTTATAGAAATCAGAAGTTGTCATATTAGAATTATAAAATATGCGTCATTTTTAATTGTGGGTGATCATGATCACAATTTAAACCAAGCAAAGCACACCTACAATATAGTTAGCCGACTCAAGGTAATTTGAGTTTTCAAGGCAGACAACGACAAACACCTTGTTTAATAATAACTATAGGGGAGGATGAAACTATAATTTAGACGTAGTTCGTTTGATTTGTTTCAGTTATTTACAGCTTTAGTGCATAATCAAGTGAACTATTTCAATTTATCTTATGCTCCAGTAGTTGATTAGGTATTTTCTTAATTATTACAAAACGTGATCTTCTGATAAATACCCTTCAACTTTATAATCACTTTCAAATTAAAGGTCGAAATTAATTACAAATTATAATTAGTAGTGTAACTTATTTTAATATGCTGACCACAATATATTATATGAATTCTAGAACGCTTACAATACTTCCTCACTTTAGGGTCGTGTCAGGTATTTGATGCCAAGGTTTGGTTCATGAAAACTTAGTTTTGTGTTTATTGGTAATTCTCTCAAATCGACATGGATGATTTATGGACATTTAGAAATTTTAATTCTTGAACCGTGCAACTGACATCCCCGAACTACGTTAATTTCAGAATCAACAACCCTACAGCGGACCATGGAAAAATGGAATTTTCGAAGAGGTTATCAAAGTAACAGGAAAATCTCGATTGGGAATTGAAGTGAAACTATTTACACTTGTCATTTCTTCACCACGTATTACATCTTTATTAAACTCAACTTACTTTCATAATTTTGGAAATTGAGTGTAATTGTACTTTTGGAATTCAGAGCCCTTATCATGTTGATTTTGGAATGGATGTGATTTTTCTGTCTTGCTTTTTTCGTAGGTATTAGAAGGTTTTATAACAAAAGTTAAAGCGACCATTATAATTTTCTTAGAGACAAGTTTCAGAAAGTTTATTTTCTAAATTTTTGCTATAAATGTAGTTTCAAAACACTTTTCCCACTAGGAGGATGGTATAACAGAAACACAAAGGAATGCTTCCCATCTCATGGATGACACCTTCAAACAGAACGGAGAAACCTCGATGAATCGTCAGGGCGACAGTAAAACCAGTAACATTGAAATAGTAGAGGCGATTTTTTAGGAATCTCGTTTGTTGTGTTGTAATAATAGTTAAATGAAAATAGGTAAACAGTAATAAATTGTTACTACTTACCTCATATCCATGCCAAGAATCGATTTGCCACAGTAATATTATAAACGTTTTTAGAATAAACTTTCTAGTGGACGGTCTTTCCGAAGTTTATCTCTAAAATCCCATCAGATTAATCTTACGTTGGAAAACAATTTGGTTTACAATAGTACAAATCATCATGATTTCCATTTCTTTTCAGAAGACCATTAATGATTTTGGAATGTTCAGAAACCAGTTCGTTCATATTAGTGTTCATAAACTGTTAATGTAAGAGTAATTTTTTTACACATTATAAACGTATCTTGCGATTACTGGGAATTGTGCCGCAGTAGTATGATGAAAATTTAGAGTTGCATTCACATTGTGCGTGTAGTTTGGGAATATAGTTATAAGTGGACTCCTAATCCTGTTTTGTTTAGTTCATTGCCGAATTGGACGTTGTTAGGTCATGCTAGGTGATGTAAGAATGTCACGTCAGTGATCATGTCCATCATTATTATCAGTGCGTTGCAATCAAAATATACATTGAAATTAACATAAAATGGAGAATTGAAAAAGGAGACAAATTAATGTTAAAGCTGTTGGGGAACGTTAAAAGTCGATAAAATTAAGTGAGGGGACCTAATTCTGAAAAAATGGAGTAATTAGTTCAGATTCCCATTTCTTGTTTGATCCTTCAGCCCTTGAAACCTTTTCTGTCAAGTAGAAACGCTATGTCTTATGCAATGTTTTGCAATGACATGTGTTGATTTTGGAGAAGAAACAATACGAAAAGTTGAAGGTACATAATCTTTAAATCATCAGCAAGCATAAGTTTTAGTGCCCTGGATTTTATAAGAATGAACGCTTCCTTCCAACAGATTTGGTTTTGACAACACTCGAATGTCAAAGTTAAACTATTCATCGAATAAACAGCTTAGGTGCTACCAGGGGGTACGCAGGATTTTAGTGCGGTGGGGGGGGGGGGTTAAAAATAACATAAAAACCAGCATTTTATTTAAATAATAATAATCTAAATAACAAAGTTAAGACGTCTAGATGAACGCGCAAGACGATTGATTATTTCTTCGGGATGAAAGCTGTAATCTCAAAATTAACATTATTATTCTTATTCTTTGTGTTTAGAAACAGAGATTGAGCCTTTAATGAACATTTCAGGGGAATTTTTAACCCAAGAACCCCTCCCCCCCCTTCGGTACGCGCCTGGGTACTACTGAAAAGTTATACCGTAAAAACCAAAAATTTGTAATATTACTGAAATACTGAACTTTACACAAAAGCATTAGCTCCAAATAAACCCCTTTGGACATCGTATCACATACGTAATTAAAAAATGTTCCATTTTCCATTTGGAAAAAAGTTGTAGCGGCGGGTGACAAAGAATGGTCTGCACAACAGATTCAGACTATTTACATGTGTGTGTTTTTGGAAAAAGGGAAAAAATGGTTTATACTAATGTACACATTTATCATGATATACTAATTAATAACGTTGTCATGGGGTTAATAATAATCATAATGTATCATTGCAAAAATCGAAAAGATATTCGGACATAAATTTGGACATAATAGCTGTAGTAATCGTGAAAGCAATTATTACACTACTGATGTGGAAGTTAAGGAGAATTACCATTTCATTAAATTACAAAATTGCCAATTATGTAGGTTACCTTGCCCAGAGTTCGCTTGGACAGCGTTCATTTCGTTTTATGTTCCCAATTCAAACGGTTTTTGGTCTGCGATTCTACCAATCAGAGTACTCCAAAATTCATTAGCTTCTTAAATAAAACTCTGGTGCTACCTCGTTTTTTTTTCAAGTTTTTCATTATAACAGTCCTGCATAAAAAATATAAGTTTGACTGCGGTGCGTTGGAATTCTTTTGCGCGAACATACATCTACATCTACACAATCTTTCACTTTAGTTTATCAGTAAACTTTTTAATGTGAGGGGACAAATCGTCAAAACTCTTTCAATCGATTGGGTAATAATCAAACTTTAAACAAATTTGTCTTGTATGTAATTGTATTTCATTTGTTACGCAATCATTATTATCTTTACTTTTAGTTAGCTGTCAATCAAACTAGAAACTGGAAAGATTGATATTTCCTGCTTCCAGTAAGATTTAACTGTCACCAGTCATTGTTTTTTCGGTATACCTATAAATAATTAATGTAATTTAAGGTCGATCTAAGCAATTACCATTAATTTAAATGAATAAGGTTGGCTGTTAATTATATATGACATTTCATTTACCTACATCATTTAAGATCAGGATGTTTATTAACAGCCACATAAAAAAAGTTTCATGCAATAATAATTGTAATCCTATATAAGGTTAAATTGGCGATAATATTCAACAAATGATGTCGTTTCGAGTAATGAATGTCATTTAATATAGTATCAAATTTGATGATGGCAGACTCAAAATCAAAATTAATCATTACTGTTAAATACCTCTTTATCGAAAACTATAACCGTTATTTTAATTTTGTAAAAAGCACGAAGAAATTAATTTTTAAAATTTCTATACGACTGAGTCATGTGCAAGCCGAAGGCAAGTAATTTTAATTTGGTATTTTCTAGCGGTTTAACTTTAGAAATTTGTTTGGTTAGTGAAGATGGATGAATCCGAATACTTACCTACTGGTTGTTTTGCAATCTTCGGGTATCTGTATACATTACATATATGCAGAAGAAAATAGGCGCAACCCTGACTTAAAGGAGGGTCGTTCGTCTCCGCCAGACAGTCTCGCGCTCATCAATTATCCAGCTCACTAATGAGTTTTATGGCTTTTCGCTTATATTATAATCACATTCACCCGGCCGAGGTATGGTTATATTAGTATCCCGCCCTTTTCTATCATAGACGTGTAACAAGCGATACTGAATGCAATAATTTTATACTTCTTATGCGCTATCGAACATTAAAGATATTTATTATTGGTTTTGCTCGAAAGAAATTTATTAATTTAAACTATATTTCCTATTAGTTAGAATAAAACGTAGTTATCATCTGCGATATCCCATGAAGAATGTTAATTAACTTGTATATATAATTATCCTGCGTTTTTACTAATTGCTTTTGTAATAGAAAAAATAGCGTCAATGAACAAAAACTGATTTAAGCTTACAAAATTAAGCTTTTTTTCATCGATAGACTGCATGCTGTCATCGAAAATCATTATTCAAAGTATGCTATCAACAAAATATTGATCAAGCGTTACATTCACTTGCAACTTCGCGAACGAAATGTCATATGGGCATTTTAATAAAAACGATTTTGGTTGCCGTTCACCATATAAATTTTAATTGAGAGTTTGGAAGCTAAAAGAAATAGAATTTTTTATCGATGGGATTATATCTTTGAGAACGTATACCAAGATGAAAGTGTCGGTACACTAAAAGGAAGTACGCTAAGTGTGATTAAGTGAAAGCAGAGTTGTGGTGACTGATAGATTGTACTTACATTATTAAACGTGGTTTCATGCTCCGTTCATATAGGTAAACCTTCAGTGACAGTTTTATAACCACATCGACCCGTCAAAATGTCCTCGCTTTAATTATAATATTAGCAGGACAAAGCTAAGGACTCTCAATTGATCCATCGTAGTCGTCCTAGAATAGCCTTTTAGGTATCCCTACCTCGCTTATATGTTGACAAGACATAATTTGCATTTTTTGTCACCGCTTGACTTATGCACAGCTTTGTATGTAGATATCTTATATGTTTTACTTTTATTACATTGTGGTTACTTGCGTCAATTCTGTATTGATTTGTACGTGTTCTGCTCCGATAATTAAATACATTAACTAAAGAGAAAAAAATCGTTTATTCGCTACTGTGGGTGGTAAAACGAGCTCTTTACGTTGTTTTATATTTAACAAAAGCAGGAACATGGAATGGTTATTTGTTGTTATGCAAAATTTAACAAGAGTAAAGATAGTTATCTTTATTGTTAAATTTTACAGAAAATATGGCCCCATCTGGTTTATGTGTCGTAATGCTCAGTGAGACTTGACAAATATTTTATGCGGTACCAAAACTTTTTTACGAGACTGTCTAACATTAAAACTACAAAAATTCCGGACAAGCGTCTCTTAAATCTTATACATAATACATTGTTGCCGTTTCGGGTTCTAATGTTATCAACTTATTTTTCGTATAGTAGCCTGAGTAAATATTTCAATCAAGACAATTTTGGATTTTAAAATATGGGCGGCGACACGCACCTATCTCAAGGTTTGGTCACAACAACCCTCAACATTTTTATTCTGCCACAATGTCAACTTAGTGCCCGAATACAGTATCATCACTTGCTTAGAGAACACTTTGCATGCAGCGATTCAGTGAGGTGAAATGTGTCTGAATTTTGCTACATTTTACACAAAAATAATATAAAGTAAGAAGTAGGTATGTCAAATAATGTTGGAGTACAGTAACATAACCATCAGCTATGGATTTATACTTAAAGTAATCCCAATCATTTGGATTCTCAGACTGTAAACTATTCAACATTCTAGTTTTATTCGTTTTCTAAAACGCACATAAATAAATATCAAAAAGACAATGTAAAATAATAAAAAACTACAGTTTCCTAGGTACTAAACAGTTCTTCTAATTTAATTTCCACGTTGACAAATACACTTAATCAAGAAGGAAACAATGTGACTTTCGATGTGACTATTGTGTCTCAATTGCAATTGCAGCATTGTGATGAAATGTGCAGTTGGGAATTATTGTCCAACGTATGGTTTTTCGAAAATTACACCGTGGAATCAAATTGATTTTCTCTCAAAGATCTGAGACAATTTACCATTTATCTCTAACATTAGATATTACAATTGCATGACTTTTATTCCGGCAGACCGTAACGCATTTTTTATCTACAACTAGTCGATTACCGCTGGTAGCGTGCAAAACAATCGCACAGATATAAAACATTAGACGCCTTAGTTTCCACGTTTAGGCGATCTATAAAAAGATAGAACTATGCAGTGGCGTACCCAAGGGGTGAAAAGGGGGATATATCCTTCCATTCTATTTTACGCTTATTCTTATTAATCCTTAAAAAAAGACCTATCTTAGAAATTCAAGCTTACAAAACAGACTAAATGGACTGGCAATGATGTCAATTCATAGGGAACGACCCATTTCAGACGACGAAATAATAGAGAAACTTGCGCAAGAGCCAAGGGGATTGGATTTTCTATTATTATAATATTTATTTTATAACTTTCTGTAAAACAATTGTTTTTTAAAATTGGTAGATCACACCGCACTTTTTGTATCCCCTCCCATGGCTGTAGTCTGCCTACGCCACTGGAACTATGCGAACTTCAATATGTTGACACAAAGTGTGTAGCTGTAGCTCTGCCACTCAACCTAGATGTTGTTGGTGATGGTGGCTGGGCATACTTATTCATCATTAACCAACTACTAATGAGCTGTTATATTAGCTACTAATAACACTTAGTATATAATTTTATATAAAACACAAGTTCCTAACAAAAATATTTTCCCCTCTATGGTCGTTAGCAGTTTTCCGAACACCAAAACATTGACATAGTGGCCATCAGCATCAGTAATTTAACCTCTCATAAGCTGACAGGACCAAATCGGCAGAATCAAGTCGGACTATTTAATTATTTAGTACCTACTTATTTTGCACTAATTTATATCGCTAATAAAGATTTTGTATCCTTGCCGTTTTGAAAAACACAGTGGCACGGCTAGCCTCATATTAAGCTAGCAGGACCAAAAGACAAAAATAAATAAAACAAACAAAACAAAGGCAGATACGCAAAGATCTGAATTTGTACTAATTTGTACCATCAAAATAAATTGAATATGTATGTTCAAAAATTTCCCGTAAGACAACACCCAAATGATATGAAGCCTATTAGGGTCAAGAGTAAACTACCCTTTGCCATAAGCAGAATTAGTTGAGACTCGTACAATCGAAGCAGGATAATTTGTACCTCTCAAATATGAAGTTTCGTATTTCGTACCCGCGTCCTTCCTTTGGAATCTACCCCCGATCACTTTTCGGCTCAAGAGTCAAATACCCTTTGCCACGAGCAGAATTAGTTGAGACTCGTACAATCGAAGCAGGATAATTTGTACCTCTAAAATATGAAGTTTCGAATTTCGTACCCCCGTCATTCTTTTGGAATCAACCCTCGATCACTTTTCGACTCAACAGTAAAGTACCCTTTACCACGAGCAGAATCAGTTGATACTCGTACTATCGAAGCAGGATAATTTGTACATCTCAAATATGAAGTTTCGTATTTCGTACCCGCGTCCTTCCTTTGGAATCTACTCCCGATCACTTTTCGGCTCAAGAGTCAAATACCCTTTGCCACGAGCAGAATTAGTTGAGACTCGTACAATCGAAGCAGGATAATTTGTACCTCTAAAATATGAAGTTTCGAATTTCGTACCCCCGTCCTTCCTTTGGAATCTACCCCCGATCACTTTTCGGCTCAAGAGTCAAGTACCCTTTGCCACGAGCAGAATTAGTTGATAGTCGTACGATCGAAGAAGGATAATTTGTACCTCTCAAATATGAAGTTTCGAATTTCGTACCCGTGTCCTTCCTCAAATACCATACTGTACAAAAATTGTAGTGACTAGAAAACAGCAGCTGACGAGAAATCCTGGTCATCTAAAACAAAACGTCATAGGTAAATACGTGATGATTTGATGAAAATAAGTTACGTGCAGATAAAAGTGTCTCCAACATGGATGAAGAGAAATAACAAATCCTATATCTCCCGAACATGTTTCTTATGATTTAAATATCGTGCTATTGAGTGTTGGTCATAAAGGATTCTAGCTTGAGTGTTCCTGTGAGTGGCTAATTCTTATAAGTTTTCTTCATCTGATCTTGCACATGACGGACGTTGAGGTCACGGGGGAAGTTTTGATTTCCTACATAATAAGAATTACTAAATTTGAAGTTTAATTTCTTTTCATTTATCTTGTACCTACGTCATTTTAAACGTATTCGCCAGGTTCTGTCCCTGTTATTAAATTCATCTGGTGTCTTCTGTAACTTCGTATGTGTCCTTACCGACCGCAAGAATTCCAGAATCGTCTGCATATATAGCAGTGGCAACGTTTTTTGGTACAAGTTATGTTGTCCTTTGGTCCTCCTCCTTTGAATAACCTATCAAGCAAATGTTCTGCCTGGAAATTGATTTGGTAGGTTTTTCTTTATTTTGCATATCAAGCCTTTATGCTCAACTTTGTCGAAGGGCTTGGAAACGTCAAGCTCATACACCTTTTTCTTCGTAAAGTTGTTTTCTAGTGTATGTTAATTAGTCTAATAAAGACTTCTATGCAATTGGGCTTAAGTTTAATTAAAGAATTATGACTAACGTATGTACCGAATACGTCATCAATCGGAATCAACCTAGGTTCACAGAGAATACGTGAAGGCTGTGGAATGCGTATCTTAGTGAGATTGTTTTTTCGAAGTATAATGCATACAGAGCGATTCAATAATGTGGCACTACAATTAATGGTGGATTAATTTTTATTGGTTCAAAATATGAAAAAAGGTTCCTAGTAGATTTTTGTAATTTTTATAATTTTTTTGTACACTGTAATGAAAATACAACTTACCTAATGCTTCGTTTTTGTAAAAAATGTAGAGTATCAAATCGTTTTATTTAATTTTACTCTTCCTCTATGCGGTGGTGAAAACTCGGTTGCCATAGCTACAAGCCTACAACCGTTTTCAAGTAATGAATTCTTAAAGTACCGTCTGCATCCGCCATTTTTTTAAATAAACGAAAATAACTTAAAAACCATAACTTGTAGATATTGACATGTTGGTATCAAAGGTTATGAAATTTCACGTAGAATCCAAAAATGCAATAAAAAATAGGGGTTGCTATTTAAAATAACGAAGTTGGTAGCTACTTCCGGCATTTCCGGAAGTGCTGCCATTTTGAAAATACTTTAGATCGATTCGGCTTTCAGAGTAACCCCCAAGTACACATTTTCAGAAACCTACATATACAACTTTCCCAGAAACGTCTAACTAAAGCTCCCAAAAAAACACCCTGTATAATGTTGGACATAAAAATAAAGACTGAATATTTTTTGAATAATTTTTACGCCAAAATATTACTAAATAAAAATAGCATTTGTGTTGTTGTTCTTTGGTAATTGTTATTGTCTACCGCAATGTTGTTACTGCCTTTTATTGTTTGATGGCGTTAAATTTCCGAAAATGTTCAAAATTTACAAGATTCCTATAAAATTTGATTTTGTCATTTCGAAATTTGGCGGCCCCCGTAGTCTGCGTCCGGGCGCAGATGACCCCCTCAGCCCCCCCCCCCCCCGCCCTTCGCTACGCCTCTGTTTAGGAGATCATATAATATTAAAACTGAAAAAAACATATTACGTTAAAGGGCAAGGAAAGAATGATTTAAAAGCTCAAGTCCCAAATTGTCACTACAACATAAATTGAAAATTTCATTTTCGTACATGTTCGTACGTGATTTGAATTTGCATGTATTATAGGTATAAATCTCACGTGAGAAAATTAGTAAACCTTAAAAGCGAATTTGGTTTCAGTTTGGAATGTAAAATCCTTTCTTATACAACATTAATTATAAAGTTAATCCCAAGTTACACACTTTTGCGACCATAATAATAATTATAACATAAACGTCCGTTCTCATATAAATATAAATACAATTTTAACGACTGATAGAGTATAGTAGAGCAGTTAATAAATGTTATGGATGAGGGGTCAAGATTAATTTAAAAAATAAATTACGTCTGGGTATTTTATAAATCTAAATCAAACTTCTGTTTGACAAGGTATGTAATTTGTTTATATTTACATTTGGAAGTTAAACGATTTAATTCATGCGGTATAAAAAACAAGTAAAATAATAACCCTACCCAACGGGCATGAAATGTATGTCAGTTTACTTTATGCAGAAGTTTATTTGCACTTTTTCGCTTGAGGAGAATTACACACATTTATTAAAAGTAAATTAAAATTTCGGTGCAGTTTATTTATTTTCATAACTTGTAAATTAATTTGACGTGACACCTTTGTGGGACGTTGTTGAAATAAGAACTTTGAATTTGGTATTGTTGAATATGTAATATATTAAAAGATTTTTTTTATTGCCACATTAAAGTAGTGAAAGTTTCTACAAAACAAACTTTTTAAGTATCAAATTCTTACAAAAGTAATCCTGTGAGGTCTCATAAAATTTTATGTATTATTTTCTGTTTCGGCTAACCATAAAGATTGTAATATGTAATTATTTAAAAATTTCAAATAATCTTTTTATTTTAAATTATGTTACAACCCTTAAATTAGATCGTAAATTTTATTTTATCGCTTGTTGTAATAGCAACGGGTGTGTGTGAAGAAAATATCATTTAATCTTGATTTCTATTAATCCATGACGACCTTTCGATTTTTTTTCAAAACAGAACAGTTACGCGAATATCATACTCGTGTAATTCAATAAAATTGAGTTCTTTAGGGCAAAGTTAAGAATAAGGTGTTATAGAAATATTACACTTTATTACAGGTTTGCGGTCTAACCTAACGTTGAAGTCACTTTAAATAACTGTAAATAAAACAATGCATTAAAATTATTTTGTTACGTGATTGTTATATTTATTACAAGTTATAACTACGTGTTCCGCGTAAATTTGCCGATTTAACAGTTTCGCGTAATTTAATTTTAAGTTTGTTAAAGAATGTAATAAAATCTGTCGTCAATAAACGAATTTTTTGACCATTAATTCGAAACAATGCCTATAAAAAATATTAGGTGTTATTACAATAAAAACCGCTATCGCTATCAAACACGTGCATTACATGTCTTCGTTCGGTCCAGCATTCCTATTAGGTAAAGGTTTGTGTTGAAGCCAACAACTTCTTGGCTCCGGATTCCGGATTCAAGAGTCAAGCTGTAGTAGCATAGTAAATATGGCAACGCAGCAGCAGACGACATGAAATATGGCGATGGCCGCGAGGAAGCCCATTCCTCCTGCACACTTCGTTCGAGATTTTCAATCTACAGTGATTTCATCTTTGTCTGTTGAATTACCTTTTTCATACTTGAGCATCGTTGCATTCATGTATTTCCACATCTTACTATCCTTCTCCTGCTCACGTTTGGTTTAGATTCAGATAATAATATGCAAATACTACAGAATCTTGCCACCGTCATCATTTATAGTAAGTTATTAGAGTGCGAGACTTGTTGACAATATGGAGTTCGATGGACCGCATAGTTTTGATCTAGATACGTTAAGTTTGGATGTTAGATTAAAGTATCTTGAATTGTCTATAAACTAGATTAAGAGCATATCGATTTTTTCAAACTTCAGGTATTTTATCTTATCTGGAAGAATTTTAAAATCTTTTTAAATATAAACTGTTATTAATTGAATCCAATGTTAAAATTTTGATAATTTATAGAACTTAACATATTTTAAAATTAATTATCGTTTAGGTAATTCTTTTTTTGTTCGTCCGTTAATAAGCCTCCTTTGCCGCCTCTATACACGGTTTATTTTCATTTTTGAAGTAGCAATTAATTTTGTAAAGTAAAATTTTCATTAAAAAATTAAATTATGTCAGTGTAATTACACTTAATCAGCAAATCCTTCCTGAAGAATCTTTCACTTATCGTTATACAAGGATTAACATTTTTTCGTAATTTACCCATACATAGGTATAATATTAAAAACGGTTTTTTCTCTTTTTCGTGCCCAAATGGCATCTAACATAGAAAAGAAGACGCTTAGCCGGAAATAATTCGGTTGTACCTACAGGTGCAAAGTTTGAAAACCTTAACACATACTTAACGATTTTCCTGTGTTCATCAAATACTTATAAATAACTAAGAACAGTTACTGAAAATATGACATTATCATTCTTTAAATGTATTCATCGTTTTTACGTTTTTTTTTTAACAACAGATACATTAATCATATTGTCATTACTCATATATTTGGACAGCTGATATTTCTAAGTTTATTTATATGGAAAATCAAGAGCAGCATTTTCATCATATTTGATTCTTCGAATGCAATTCTTCCAAAGCAATTCTTCGAAAACCATTTTTTTGAATATACAAATATTCGAAAAGCAAATTTTCAAAATGCATCTGTTCGAAATAGAAATTTTCCGCAAACCTAACTAGACCCGCCCAATTTCCCCCGGCCATAGGTTATTTTGAGGTTTAGTATATTTTTGTTAATTGATACAAAAATACTAAACAAATTTTGGAAGTAAAACAAAATGCTAAACTTAAACGTAGAGCGTTACTAAAGTGCCTAGGTTATTTGCAGATGTAGTACTTATATATTTTTTCAATGTATACAAAAACAGGGAACCCGTCGCGGATTTTACATTTATTTACGCGGTTTAAAACCACTTTACTTACACTCACGGTATAATTTCCAACAACTTTAACACTAAAAACATTGATTTTACCGTATTTCCCATATACTCGCATGTTAAATTTTTGGGCCTAATAACTTTTCATCCCTAGGGTCCCGCGCCATAAGTGAGGTATTAATGAACTTGTCTTGGTCGTCTTATATCATTACCACTTCTTGAGTACGGAACTCGTACCTAATATTTTAAAAGTTAATAACAAATTTGGTAGTTTTGAACTTCCATCCTTTGTAAGTTCAAAATAAATGATGTAAATGCAAAATGTCTCCATAGCATTTCAAATCTGCTATTTCGAAGAAATGCTATTGTTGGTGTTTCGAACAATTGGATTTCGAAAATTAGCTTTTCGTAGAATTGGTTTTCGAAGAATTGTTTTCGAACAATTTTCCGTAAATCTTCCAGCTCCTATAGATATTGCCTAAAAACTTGAACGAAATCGCAAACATTCGGCCAGTATCTGAAATTGTTGATAATCTCCAACAAAGTGCCAAGCAAGTTCCTGAGCGTTTGTAACGTTTCCTGTACAATGGCGAAGCGAATTCTAAAAAGTAACTTATACTCTTATACTATTTGCAGCATTTTAGTGACAAGGATACTTTTTCAAAGCGAGCAAATCAAAATTGAAAACTGCAAGTTTCAGAAATACACATAATATGTGAACCTGAAAATCACGTTATTGTTACAATATTTTTTGAAGGAAAGCTCTTTATTCCGATGATGTTTCCTGTAACACACAGGTGTTCAATTTGATATTTTCATTTTCATTTCGGTCAAGTTTTTCTAACTTCTACCCTTGCTTTTGTTTAAGTTACGTGTATTCATTGCAATAGTATAAACGTACGTTGCCTAGGTGACAATAAGCATTTTGTGAAAAATTAAGTCATCAATGATTGCATAAAAACGCATATGGCCAAATTAAAAAAAATAATCTAATTTTTGGAATACCATTTGGCGTTGAAACTTAAATTACAAATGATTCTTCATCGACACATGGGAATTAATCATCGTTCTTCTTTGTATAATAATGCTCGAACTCCTATAGGTAATAAGTTTTTTTCTATTTCATGCTCACGATTTGTTTGTTTAATTTGTAGACCATATGAAAGAATTTTTTTGCTACGGTTCAAAATAGCCCTTAGACTACGACTATACAAGGCCTCTCTTGCAGATTTGGCAGGTATTCCTGCCATAGTTGTTTTGAAATTTGGGAGTTTTCCAAAAGTAAATACATATACGATTAAGTGAGACATTGATTCTCACATGAATTTACATCAGACGTAAATTTATTGATCTGAATCGGTTCATACTATTGCATAATAATTTTCGCCTCAGCATACAGGACTGTAGTAGTTTTGTTATGAAACTGGGAGATTTGGTAATGGAGAATTTTCTACGAGATAATGAAGCGTTTTTCCAATTGTTAAGGTATGCAAGTGGTGAACATTAGAACTCGTTGAGATCATCCAATACTTCAATAGTCACCTTTCATTCTTTCTCTTCCCCTTGATGGTTTTCTGGTCGGTTCCAGAATTGTAGGACTCATTTCATATTTCTACCATCTTTCCTCCTTGCGGTGTTGTTTCTCTATAAGGGCTGTGATGATGGAACAGCGTTTGCTGAAACATATCTCTACCGAAGTCGATTAATATTTCAAAAAAGAAGTAAATGAAGATACCTTATTCTAATAACGTTTTTGGGGTTTGTTTTTTTTAACAGCAGAAACGCACATCCGAAATACTTCATATGCCAAAATCATTAATTATATTTACGGCCAATAGATGTGCTGTCTTGTCACTTTGATTTGTACGTTGTAGAGGAGGACGTCTACATTTTAGTTTCCAATTTTACATAGTCCTTTGCTTTTAGGAATGGGTTTTGTGTTTCGTTACGTTAACTGTTAATGGAGATTTTCCAACGTATCGCTGGTAAAAAGTTACTCTTTACAAGTAATCAGATTATCCCGTAAACCATTTACATTTGTTTCGGATAACGAACAAATTGTGAAATTAGCCGAACGTACGAATTTATCGGAATAACCTTTGTCGATTAATGTCTTCCTTTGTAGTTGTTTAACTAAAAGTTTCCCCAAAAGTTTTCTTTCCTTTTACATTGACCATCATTTGCAAAGGTATAGAGGTACTTATTTCTTGTTTCCCTATACGTTTCGTTCTTATAATAATTCATTTAACCCTTCTTGTGTGGCACTACTATTAAGTTCTATTTACTGTTTATCATATTTTCTTGTGAGTCTTTATACGTGTTTTTAAAATCCAGTTTTTTAATTGTTTCTAATGTCCAGCAGATGGCCATTATTTTTTTACTTAATGTATATATATATATACAACAGATCTTTATCGAATAAAATTTAATAAGGAGCTTAATTGTTATTACTAATATTAGATGAGGAATTTATTAAATTATGCTTTTAACTTCAAATGATTTTCAAATTTACTGACTAAATCTTTGATCCCGCAAAACAACTCTATTTATACGCTCAAATTGATGTAATTTTGATAGTTTTTAAAAGGGAGATTTTTATTACCCACATTTACATATGCACTACCTTAAATTGATCACTATTATTGGAAAAATTGTGGTTTCCATTTTTGGCCATTATCACAGATACATGGGATCAATATTTGTTTAAAATCTGTATAATCTGCATTTTACCAATAGTTCTTCTCAAACTATGGGAATACCTTATTAAAGTCCATTCTAAGTTTACACACGTGATGCACTAATCTTTGGTCCATTTTCATATGTAGTTTTTGTTATAACCGTACACTAACAATTTTATGGCCATCGTACGACCGTGTAGTAAACATAGTGCAGTCATATGGTACCAGAATGGAATCTGCTCCATGTAATAATGATTTACTTGCGATGATTATCCTTTCTCAGTGAGCAACCATTGGGAACACAACCATCCATAAATATTTATTTAAGATGGCTTCCTTTAGATGGTAGTCCATGATAGCGATGAGTGTCTTGATGCGATATATGGCGGACGATAATTAGGAATAGTACATTAAACAATATAGATCTATGTTTTTAATTATTGTAATTTTGGCCATAAACACTGAACTATTCAATTTAATGTAGCGTTTTATCATTTCTACTAATTAATTGCAAATATCTGGATAATCGGGAAACCGACTAACCGCATATAACTGATTACATGCGGTTAATAATAATCGAATGTTCTCTTATGTTGGGTTTGATATAATTAAGTACACATGACTGTTAGGGTTATCGCTGGTTATTTTTTTAATTATCCTCTGTATTATGGTGGACGGAGTTTTCGTTAAAGTCAGCTAACAGAGAAACTTAAGTACATATAGATAACTACATAATATTATTGAGGTTGGGATATTTGTGTTCAAGTAATTGCTTGATGTAGCTTGATTTATCTGTGTATCTGTTTTTCTTTTAATACAAAGAACCCGTTAGTTGTTATAAAAGATCTCATGGCAGGCCGATCACGAAAGCGACAATTTTTTCAAAACATCTATAAGCGTGTCTAAAAAACCCAATAGTTGATTACTTTTCGAACCAGTAATGGGTTTAGAAAAAATAATTCGACTCGATTTCAAATTGTAATAGGTGGCGTGGGGAGAGGCTTTGTTGTGAGATCCTTTTTCTACCATCTGCGGAAAGCTTTTGATTGTGTATCACCTGATATTCTGGTAACAAAATTAAACTATTATAAGTTCGATAACAATAGTTGTAGCCTAATATATTCTTTTCTAACAAAGCGATCACAGTATACCTACCGCCGTGGATCGGGTAGCGCCTTATAGGGGCGAGGTTGTCGAGGGAGTGCCGCAGGAGTCCGCATTGGGCCCATCATTATTTTTAATGTTGATAAACGATCTAGCCCAGGCAGTCGGGGCGAAAAACCTGTTGCTCTTTGCGGACGACAGCACTATGATCAGAAGTAACGCCGATGAAGGTGATATGCTCGAATCCCTAGAGGAGAGCCAACAATTTTTGTTTGGATAGTTTAGTTCAAATCAGCTGGGTGTCAATTCGGAAAAATACAAACAGAATGCTTTTCCGCGGGTAACATCTAATGTAAAAGCAGTCAAGTTTTTGGGGGTCAGAATAGGTAGTAGTACCTTGAACTCGGAGAGGAATATCGAGCTACTCTCCTCAAAGATCTCAAAAAGTATTTTTTATCAGAAATGCCATCAAGCTGCTACCGGTCGACGCAATTAGATCGGCCTATTTTTCCTTGATCCAGTCGCAACTCTCGTATGCCCTGACAAGCTGGAGACATTCACCCCACACCGACAGCTTATTTAGCCTTCAGATCCAAATCGAATAATTGCCAAAAGACCCTATAGAGAGGATGCCAGAAACATTTTTGTGAACTTCCAAATCCTAACATTTCCCTCACTATACATTTTGGAACATTTTTTATTTGGTAAAAATACTTTTAATAACACGCTAGTACGCGATATTCATTCTTATTCTACAAGTAATAGGAATAATCAGTAATCACCTTCATCTTGACTACATAAGACTTGATTAAAAATTATTTATTTTGGGTTAAACTGTGTAGGTAATGGTTTTTTATTGATTAAATAATCCAAACGTTTCGGACACCACTTACAGGTGCCTTCTTCAGTGGGTTAAAATTAAAATTAAACGAAAAGAAAACTGACAAATTGTACAATTAAAACTAAATTGTCAACTAATAAATATGCCAACTAAATAATTAAATATTATTATCTATCACACGAACATGCTTCAAAGCCAAGTGCCAAGCCTTATTAAGGCAAATATTATCAAACTGTCTATTAATATTATTATGTAAATGGTGTCCGAAACGTTTGGATTATTTAATCAATAAAAAACCATTACCTGCACAGTTTAACCCAAAATAAATAATTTTTAATTAAAATGAACAACTGTGGAGGCTTTCATTTTTATATTACATAAGACTTGGTTCGAGCAGATTCTGTGCTCATTATTACTCCAAACTTGGAATGGAATGGAATAAGAGATTTAAATACCAAACAGTTTTTAATCCAAAACGCCTTCTATAACACCACCCAATTCTTGGATTATTCGTTCACGGATGACAGTTTCAAGGACAAAAAAAGTTACTCCACTTCAACTTATTTAAGACGTATTGTTGCAAATAATTTATAATACAACACATACTGTAAGTGCCACCGCTCTCTGACATGTATTAACACGCAAATTAAATATCTTTCTTACCCTACCTTATCTTCGCATAATTTCAAATTTTTACACTTTTGCAAGGTAAAATCCAAATTAGATCCAAATTTCTAACAATAACTTTTAATGAACGAGAAAATTGATTTTCTTGATTCGTCATTACTTTACATTGTTGTTCATAACAAAAATTCATCATTTTTAGGGTATGGTACGCCTAGGTTTCAAGCTGTGCTTCTCATACACCATGAAGTAAATTTTACCGCTTGTAATACTTTTCACCAGCACTGCACTGATATTGCAGTTGCGATTTATTCTTATCAACCTTCCTAGTTGAATCTCATTTTTATTTCGTACCTTCTCGGAAAGAGGTTGATTAGATGTTGATTGCTCTTTTTTGCATTTTTAATGATAATAAATTATTTATCAAAGATTTCTTTAACTTTGTCTCTTAGTTCAATTTTAATTTGCCACAAAAAAAGGCGTTGAGTTGTATTTCAAAATAAAATTTGAGTGGAACTACTTGTTACTTTTATAATTCCTTGTTGAGTTGCATAACGTAAATTTGGAGCAAATTAATTGTACTGTGATCAAAATTTCTCGTGATTTCCTCGTAAATTTTGTGTAAAACATTTAGAGTCCAATTGGACAGTTTTTTGTTTGTGTTGCTTATGTATTTTATTTAAAAATGAATGTATCAGACGCATTCCTTAATTTTCCACGGTATACGCTTATAGTCCAGTCGCCATGTACTTTCACCCTTAATGAAACTTGGGGTGGTGGTTCGGTATGGAGCAGTAGTACTCCACCCGATTATTTATCGCGATTTTATTTGCACTTTTTTCAGTTTCTCCTCTATAACTTTTTCTGTTACGTCCTAAGACATATAAACCACGCTATTCACTTTTGTAAAGCGTTAATTTTTCTGTAATTTGCATTGGTCAAACATATTTTTGACCCATACTCACCGGGGTACAGGGCTTCAAAGGTGGAAAATTTTTGATATGTGACTTTACGTATTAAAAGGTATTATGGTACCTGCATCTGATTTCTTACATGGAGCCCCCTCCCCCGTCGTCCTTGCAAATTTAATTAAAAATACACATCATTAGCTTATATTTTTTCTTTGCTTTTTAAAAATGAACTCTTTCATGTTATTTATGTTCCACCAATGACAATTTGTTATGCATGATCAAAAAATATAGACAATAAATATGTTATTGTAACAAACGTCCTTTCCTTCCTCACGAAGAATAAAGAAAGAAAGAATGTGGTTCTTTACAAAAGCCAATAGAGCGGTTTATGTCTTAGGATGCAAGGGGAAAAAGTTAGAGGAGAACCTGAAAAAAGTCCAAAACAATCGCAGCTTATCTCCCCCCCTCCCCCCCAATTCTACAAGGAAATTTTGTTTTATAAATCGGATGGAGCGCTAGTGTCCCATACCGAACTACAATCCCAAGTTTCAATAAGTTTATTTTAAGGGAGCACCCCTTTTTCAATTTATGGCGACTGGACTTATTATCCAGTTTAATTAAAACGGATCTAGAAATATGACTTTTTTCTTTTGTGGTTGGTGATTAAAACGTTAATTGAGTTATGTGCCCGTTACGGTTTTATCATTAAGAAATTTTTTGGGTTACCATCTGATTATAGGTATAATGACGGATTTTGTCACTATCACTACATCAAAATTAATTTACAGTTTCCCTTATGATTAGGTATATACAATATGTTGGTTTGTTAATATTGTTAATATAAATACGAAGATATTGAAACCATTCCCTTTCTTTTTCTGTATTTTCTCACATTATGTCACAAAGTAAATACTCAACAATTTCTGACCGATATTTGTAGGTATTTTGTTTGCTCTTCCGTACTGAATGTCAATAATAATTGAATTCACAAAACTAATATAAAACTAAAAATAAAACACATCGAGTTGCGTCATTTAGTCTTAGACAAACTGAATTGAAATCACTATTTACAACCAGGAAAGATCTGTAAAATTTAGCGGTGCGTAGGAAATACGGAAATAAATTTGTTTACTCCATCATCGAATAAATTTGGGAGTTGTCCTTTATTTATGTGGTCAGTTGTCACATAGTAAAACACGACCTCCAAAGCTAATCTTTATGCATTATTGAAAACAGCATCTTAACGACCATATTAACGATGTTCCAAAGGAAATTTTCATTTCTGAATTGTGAGAAATTATAGCTAAATTTAAATCTTTGAAGTATTCCTTATTTATTCTAATAAATTCACTGATAAAGTACGTTCCTATTTTAAATAAATAAAATCTTAATTTAGAATCTTCCAAAGAGAGATTGAAAAATTATACCTCTCGATTTTTTAGTAAACGTTACATTATATCACATTATAAATAAATACTTTACTAAGAGCCATATTTCATTACAGTTTTTACTACCATACCACTGCTGGTCTTAAAAATAATTTAACAAGTTGCCGGTTCAGGTATTCAAATAATTATTATTCACGATTCTTTAACTGATATGGTTTTATAAATATACTTAAATTGTGGCTATTTTCAGAGACAATTTGTTTAGGTATCTAAATTGCACAATGTACCTACCGGATTCAGTTTTGATGTAATGTAAATTTATCAATAGTCAAATAGATTATATCTAGATACTATGGGATTGTAACTAAGTAATAATATTCCGATAAATTGTATTTTTATAATACATACGTACGTAGATAACTTTTGTGGGATAGGTACCAAATAATTTCGTACGTATAAAAATATTACGAGATTATTAAACGAAACGGTTTGGGGATGGACACGATGAAGATAAGGACGATTGCAGTGTCTATTGGAATTGATCTCGACAGAATTTATCGTACTGGTTTCGTTATAAGGGCGGCACAGGTTCATAAATATCAAACATTAATAAATAGTCTGAGGAAATTAAACATTTGACAGAGTATATAGATGGTTATCGACCTGCCTACCGAACTGCTATAATGGTTTATTCTGTTCTATGCTACCGTATTATATTTTTCATAGTCTTCCTTTTGAGGGATACCGTAAGGTGTACACGAAGTTACAATAAAAAAATACTTTTATAGAAGATGGTGTGTCAAATGCCTGCATATATTAAAAGAGTGATTAATGAAGGTCTATCGAAGTAACTTACAGTTATATCAAATTTAACATACATAAGACAATTATTTAATGGGAGGAGGAGTTAGAAGCAAATGTTCGCAATTACATAAATCGATATGCGTAATCAAAGTAATTATTTTTCTCTGTTCATTTTCGAATTGTGTATATAATGGACGTGCTTATATTAATTGACAGTAGTAGCATTCTTATGTCATTGTCATTTATTTATTTTTGTCATATAAAACAAGCTCGCAGATAAAGTTGATGGATCAACTCCTTTATATTGAAAAATATAATTAATATTAGAAGATAGTTGTTTGCACAAAACAGGTTAGAAAATATCAACGAACAGCAGCGGTTCATTTAGGTTTTTAAAAGATAGGTATCTTGTCTTTTTAGAATTTCGATTCCATATATTTTGAGTGACACTAAATTTTAATATCTATTAAAAATTATTTATCCCGTTAACTAACCATAATCTAATCAATTCCGACATTCCTGGAACATTTTCTTTCATTTTTCATACTTGTTCATATTAGTTTGTTCGCTGTGAATAATATTTACTTCTAGATGCGCATCTCACAATGTGTTACTGATACTTTGATACCTTTATGAGAATTAATGATCGGTCCGACCCTTAGGTGCGGCAGTATATATATAATTTATATACAATACTCTCGTGGTGTATATTTATAATTGTTTAACTCCATTAAGATTGATAATATTTTCTAAAAGAATTCGACACAAAAATGACTTTTCTGTATTATTTAAGGTGCTACTTGTAGAACAAGTTAAGGTAGAGTGATTAATTTTTTAGGCCTCTAGTAGGTACTTGTGGAATTTTAATTTATAAAACCCCCGTGGTAACAATGTTGTCAATAAATACATTTGTAATCACCTCGTGCTTTAGACAAGTTTGTTAAATAAAACAGAAAAACAAAGTAACAATTTCTTTTGGTTTTCTCGCCTATACGTTTTTGGATTTATGAGAATAAATCGTCGTTTCATTTTCAGATTAAACGATTCTTAAAGGAAAATTAATACGTGTACTTAACTAAAGGAAGCCATGATAATATACGAATAAATCTTTTTAAATTCTGAATTCATTTACCAAAATTTAAAATTTTTTAATTTATTTCGTGTATACTTAATTAACATTCTGATTTACATCTAAATGAACTAACTGCGCACAGATCGGTGACATGGAAGATTAATGAATCTTCTAATTATATTTTGGGTCTTTCGCCGTTTTATTATTAAAATTACTAATGCACTCGTTTGATTTTTATTAAGAATTAATATATAAGATGTCTAAATTATCTTGTATAAAAAATGTTGAAAATTTATATGTATAAAGTTTCATAGAATCGTTAATACTTTAAGAAATTCTTTAAGGCACCATTTATATAATTTATACTAGTATAGTGAAGTAATATGAATATTGTGTGGCGAACGTAATTTGCAAAGCTGTTCCAAAATTGACTACTGTCATACTCTTACAGTGATCCTATCACTTTTAAAATACTCACTGTAATTATTTTATCACCATATCGATGGGCCAAAAAGGCCTTGTCATATTTACAATTGTAATTTGATTTTAGCAAAAAAACCGTATGTATATGCTCGTCTAAATCAAGCGTCTAAATAGTCTTTTAGATAATAGTCTGTTCTGGTCTGGTCAGATGGGTATAAGGTTAGTAGTGTTCGCCGGGACTATAGCAAGGATGAAATTTGCACAGTGTCAATTCCCTGTTCACATGTTCAGGATAAATGTTGTGGATTCTCTAAATTGTACATGTGGTGATGTGGTGGCGGATCTGAATTCCTGGCTTGCAATAATCATTTACCGCAGTTAAATAAACTAATAGAGCTAACATAGGTACCATTGGCTACAAATATAAGAGTGTATTACTAAGCTCGAACGATCAAACTTTTGATGATGTATTTGGTAGACATTAAGAGGTTGATATAGTGGTAAATTGGTATGACTCTACCTAGGCTACATGGGACAAGTTCCCGATAGGCTCACATTTAAATTATAAAAAAAAGCTAATAAATAGACATGTTTGGAACCTTTTTTCCGGTCGTAAATATTTTTATCAACCACTTTCTAAGATTCTAAGACATATCAACTTAATTTGATAATGAAAACATCTATGTTACATCTATTCTACAATTATTGCTATCAGTTATGATAAAGCTATGTTGAATAACTTTTTCGTCATCATTCTGGACGTTTATATCGAGGATCTCCAGCTACCATACCTGTTGACAGTACCAAGCCTTCTCTTTCACCCGCCAGAAGTGTAGCGAACGAATGCATCAAATAGTTGTCAGCATAGGTTTGTCTCCAGTTACCAGTAGCTTCAAGAATTTTGTCACAAATATCCTAAATTTGTAACAATATTCAGCTTTGTGCCTTCGTTTTCAGTGACTGTCGAGTTTATTTTTACAATAAACGCATCCGTCATCAAAATCTATCAGGTGCCTACGACATGTTTCAGCGATTCCCACAATAACTGTCTTCTAAAATTATGAAACAGCCATAATAATTTTTATTTTATAAATTTGAAGTACCTTTATCATCACAATTTATTTTTTATGGCTTTCACCATGAATTTAACATCTGGCTCATTGTTCAGAATCTTTTTCATATTTTTGTAGATATCCGCTGCTTCGTCTACTCAAAAAGGCTTGAATTGACTAATTATGAAATATTGTGCCCAAAAGGAAGATGCTTGGTAAATCTTGCTTTGTCCGTCGTCAAAATACTCAATAAAACCTCTTCAGTAGTGGCTTTTTGTTTCTTTTTTACACACCACTTTAGAAACCTTAGATAAGTTTTTCTATATGACGTTTTTGGTTTTCGTGTTACTACATTCAAAATTTGATTCATTGCTGTTTATTTTTGCTCCATTCTGCACACTGAAGTACATAGTTATTTTCGGAAATAGTTTTCATTAAATACACATTTCTGGATTCTGGATTACGATAGGAGGGTGGACATAATCCACGCGTATATAGGCCTTAAATTCCCACACGTGAGATGACATTTCAAATTGTAACTGTGCCAAAGAAATCGAAATATGTGTTCAAACCTATTCTTTTTATTTTAAATGTAATTATATACAAGGATTTCAAAATATGATTCGAGTTGACCAGCTTAATAGAAAATGAGTTTTCTACAGGTGTTTGTACAGTTTGAAATAGTGGTCAATGAATTCACTGACTTTGGTGTGTTTGTTTAATAGAACTGAGGCGGAAAATGGACAATGCTTTAAATGGTTATCACTTAAAATTCTAGATAAATGTGGAGGTGTCTCAATTAAACTCCATAATGGTCCAAGTTTGTGCTTAAAGAAATGATAATCCAACGAGTGAAACATAGATGGTGGGCCTGAAATTACGTAGAACGTCAAACGTCCTTTTTAAAAATCATTTCGTAATTTCGTAGAAAAAATTTCATTCGCAATTATTGTTGTTTGCTAAATAATTTACATACGGATAGCGTAAGTTATAAATAGAGAGCGGATTTATATGTAGCAAAAAAGGGCGAAATATATTTTTTTTATTTTGTTAAACGACTCAATATATGCAGTAACTTTCCTGAAATATGGAATAAAAAATTTACAGTACAGTACAAACTATTTTATATACAGTATGATTTCATCATAAAACTAATAAAAAGTTAATTAAATATTGGAATTACAATATGGGATTACCTACGTCTTCTTTAGGGAAACAATGCTTTACCTACTGAACACATAATAAATTTACTTCAGCGGTTCCCAAACTAAAATGAAATATTTAGGTACCTACATACTTATATGAAATATGAAAATATTATATTTTAGTTTGAGAACCGCTGTTCGGTGGGAAATAAAACAGGTAGTAAAGCATTGTTTCCCTATTGCAAGTATAGAAGACTGAGTTAATCCCATAACGGACACTTTGGTGTATTCTACGAAGTCAATCACCTGCCAATTTTGACCAAACACGTTTAATAAAAATGACAAAACATTAAAACGCATCATAATTTTAAAACAATGCAAAATATGTTTTATATATGCGTTTATAGGCGCTAATATGGATAATAAATATCTATGCGGTAAAAATCCAAAATATTAAGTTAGGTATATGCGGAATAAAATTTCGTAGTTAGGCAGTTATTCATTAAAACATAATATTACAAAAAATCTAGCTTGATTTGATTTACCACAAAAAATATGTAATCACATACAAATCCGCTCTTTAGTTATAAAAGATGACAAAGAATGGAATATTTTGAAGTACATACATACAATGGATGTACAAACATTCTAAGAACATATTAACCGAATTTAGTTATGTAAAAATAAATTATGACGGTAGTTTTCATGTTATGTATTGAAATGAGAATAAGCAGCTAATTATAGGTACAGCTGAAATTTTGTGGAAAAATATCCAATTGTTATTATAGCAATTTTTTTGTTAATTTTCATGAGACTCATTTTTGTGGCTTGTAAATACAGACCGCAAATACCTATAAAAAATGGTGACTAGTCTTAGTTATCTTTGATTATTAGGTATAGTAGTTAGTAGTTAGTTAGATGGTTGCATCTTCTACCTGAAATATTTTGTTGTAAGTAATGTGTACCCGTATGTTTCACTAGTTCAGGCTTTCCAAAATAATCCTCATGGGAAGGGATTTTTTAACGATTTGTGAACAAATTCCGCGAACCGGTTCTCCTTTTATGGGCTCCAGGAACACACTAAGTTTGAGTGGATATTTGTCCATTCCTGTAATTTCTCCTTTATTTTGTGATACATTGGGCTAGACTCTAGAGCACACAATACTTACTGTTGCTTTCAACCATAAAAAAGGTAAAATCATTTGCAGGCCCGTGCGCAGGATTTGTCCATGGGAGGGGTTGGGTTGGGAACAGGGAAGACCTCAAACGTTGATTGAAGATTGAATGATTTCAATCAACGCCTCCCAAACATTCATAAAACATAAACTAGGTTGCGATACTCCCAATAATAAAATTAGGTTAACATATTCCTTAAAACATTGAAACTTGGGTAGGTATTCAATATTTATCTATTTTTAAATACATAATTATTAATTAGATAAGTATGTATTTATAAAGCACGTTAATAACTACATATACATATATTATTATATTTCCTTATATTTCAACGGGTTATGGGAGGGGTTTGAACCCCCCCCCCCCTGCGCACGGGCCTGATCATTTGCATATCTCGGTTTGAAAATTGGATAGCTGGAAAAAATAGATATCATTTTTTGACATTCACAATGGCATTTTTAGAAACTTAAACTTCTTAAAGAGATTTACTCATAAATCATAAAGTTTCGAACGAACTTATTGCACGGATATGCTTCTCTTCCCCTAATTAAAGTCTAATACAGTTTCGTAAAAGATTATGTTCACGATTAAAGTTAATTAAGTGATTATGCAAAATGGTTTTAAAAATTATGGGCGTGTGGAGTTCATATGCAATAATGTTACTTGATTAGTTATTCCACTTAACGTCCATTAGTTAAACTACAATTGGTCAAGAAATTTGATTCGTTAAGAGATCAAGAGCTCAAAAATTGCCCAATGGACTGTTCTTATAAATATTGGTGAACTTTAACCAATGGACTTACAACTAGCCATTAATCGTTAATTTAAAGAGCTTTGTCAAACGGGACATAAGCGTTTTTAAAATCCTTGACCTTTAATTCTGATCTGAAAGGTTTTGTTTTTCAAAAAAAAAAGTTCAGAAATACGGTCCTTTACTTTAGTAGAACGTATGTAGTTTGTTTCGAGTTTCTCTGTGTCATTGACGCTTGAAAATTCATTCCCAGCAGGTAATTTGAGTCTCTATGTACTATAAATCAAATACATCAAATACATATGTATATACAACATATTATGTGATGATATAACAAATTTTAAGTCTAAAAGTAAATATAGAATAAAACAGATTTAAACATATCATGAATTAGGTATGTTTTATATAAGATCACAACATAAAGTCTCTCCTATACAAAACAGAAGTTACTGGCAGCGTACCGGACTCTAATATTTCAATGTTTTGACGCATCTTTTGGTTTATACACGATCCTGGTGAACTTCTTGGCATTTTTCAGTCCAACGTAAGAGAGAAAAACAAGGAGTTCAAACTAAAAAATATTGTTATTTACTTTGACTTGAGTGAAAAGTCTCAGTCATTCTAAATGGCAAACCGTAATTCTCTTACCATAGTCCATCAAAACCATGGCTCTTAGGTCATCCGTTCTCTCAAATTCAGGACAAAAGGCAATATTATTTTAGCACTTCGCTGTAGAATCAGACGAACCATTATCAATTTCTAGAAATAACAGACATCCGTCTTATTTAACTGAAATTAAATTCAGCGTTAGCGAAGTCCTGGTACAATTTACAAAACATTCTATAAATTCCTCCCCTGGGCCAGATAAAATAACAGCAAAGCTACAGAAAGAATGCGGGGAAGTTCTCAGGTACCCAACCTTATACTTACTTTTACTATCAAGCACACATAACACCAACATTTAAGAAAGGCGACAAGTTTACCGGTACAATCTGCAATATTATGGAAAGAATTTAACCAAATTCTTGTCATTTTTGCTTTGACGGATTCTATCCAGATTCCTCAGTGATGACCAACTTATTGGAATCAGTTAACTTCTGGACAAAATTGTTCGAGCATGGTGATACTAATATTAGTATACATAGGTACTAGATTATATCACAGCCTTTGAAAACGTTCCCTACACGAGGCTTAAGTCAAATTAGAGATACATTTTTAGGGGTAGATTCAGTCTTTTTTTATCGCAAAGGAACTTATGTATTCCTTTCGAAAAGATTTATCGTCCTTCAAATCTGTGACCCGTGGCGTTCCACAAGGATCCGTGCTATGGCCTATCCTATTTCTCATTTACACACATAAAAAGAGTGACCACTCTATATTTCCCTCATTATCACCAAACGGCACAGAAATATTTGCAAATTGTCGGCAGATGCTGCCTATTGTGTAGTGTATCTGATTTACGGGGTCCAAATGGTAGCACACCTTCGTTTTTTCATACTTGCTCTACTACTTTGGAACTTATTTACCCAAAGATAAACATTTTCACAAGAGTGATGATAAGTCACTTAATGTTGGCAAAATCCTTCCATGCACTTCCTTAATTTTTTCCTTTCCAATCAATGAGATGTCAAATTTTACATTTACATGAAAATTATGATATTTCGAATTTTTCTGTTCGGAATACCTACGCTTTTTTCTTGCAAATTATCGACACGGTTGGCTTCATGAATACTTAAATTTTTTAACCAGTGCTGGTTTTACTAAATTTACGAGTGTATCCTAAAATAAACTTGTGCTGGTCAATCTCTAAACAATCTTATGTTTAAATTTACATTCTTTCAGTCTACTGAAATCCTGAAAGCATCATCCAATATTGCACTTACAGGTGATCTAGGGAAAATTGAAGTTTTCTATTTGACACTGCGCTGAATTATTTTCAAATTATCGAGATGGGTAGCACTTATTATTTTTTATCTTCACTAATGATAACTAAATTTATAAAAATATTAAGTAGGTATCTATGTCAAATTAAAGCATAAGGATACCTTTTTTAACATGCATAAATAAAATACCTTTGTATTTACAGTAACGGATTTCTAGTAAAAAATTTCTAAAGGAGGCATTTCTAAAATTTGAACAAAAATTGTAACTTCTCAACAATTTGGGATAAACAATTAACGACGTGTTAAACAATATACATTTACTCAGTTTGTACAGAAATAAATTCTTTTTTTTTAATTTAAAATGCAGTCGGCATCATTAAAATTTATTTCATAATTTACCGATTCACCTATAGTGAAGATTTTTGTAAAAGAGGCAACTACCCCTTTGAATATTTAAAACAAATTAGGGTTAGATTTATTGTTAAATTCCAAAACAGAGCAAGTGATTAGTGCATTTAATTACGCGATGCTTGAATTACTTATAAATTTGTTAACGTTGAAACCATATCCAACCTTATGGTCCGGGAGCCGGCCACCTTTTTTGCAATCAATTAATATACTTTTTATACTTCGTGAGCGGCTTTATTTTAACGAGACGCCAAACTTTTTCCTCTGCGAAAATTTTCGCAAATGGGTCCTACGGGGTGCGCAGGGGTAAAACATGTTTTGATGTGGTAATTACAAAAAATTGATTAATATCACTTAATTTTTTAGCTAACTGTGAAGTTTTTTTGTAAGTAATTCAAAATAACATTTGTCCTACAACAAAAATGAGTCCATCAAGAGTGTCTCCATCTGAAGACATGTAGGTATTACTACATTAACAAAAATAATGAATATCAAGCTGATTTTTTTTCTGTAGCTTAGTAAATATTTGCATAATTAAATGCCCACTTTGTCCCACAAATTAATTGGGCCGTTTTCCCATGATATTCATCCATTTTTTGTCAATTCCAAATCAACGTGTTTTTCCCCTGCGCACGCCCGTAAGATCCATTTGCGAACATTGTCGCAGAGGAAAAAGTTTACCGTCTCGTTACAATAAAGCCGCTCACGAAGTATAAAAAGTATATTAATTGATTGCAAATAAGGTGGCCGGCTCCCGGACTATTATTATTTCACATTTAAAAAATCTTAAAATATATAATTCCGTTGTAAAGAGATTTATGAATTTCTAAACTTGATAATACTTCTTTATTATGCTACTAGAAATCGACTCTGAAATTAAAATTGTCGGCCATGTGGGCATAGTCTGTGGCGCTGTGTCCACAGAGAAACATTCGACGACGGGGCCGATTAACACTTGTGGACGATGTGGGCATGGTCTGCGTTGTGCCCCTTGCACACTTGTCGGCGATGTGAGAATGGTCGGCGTTGTGTCCCTTGTACGCATGTCCGCGTAAGTGATAGTGTCCCTAATCGACGATATGGACCATAAAAAAATTGTGTCGGCGTTGTGGGCATTCGGCGTAGTGTCGTAGGCCTGATCTGTTCACGCTTTGCGAGAAACTCAAATGCATTTTTTATAGAATCGATTAGAATTCAAACCAAAGTTTTAGGAGAATTCAATTTTTTAGGAACATTTTAAAAACTCCTCTTCGTGATTTGAATTAATGAATTTTTTTAAACGGCCAGTTTCATACTACATATTGTGTTCCCAAATCTTACAAAACAAACAATGAGATTAATTACTCTATACCCTAGACTAGAGTTTGTCAATTTTGTAACGTTTGTATCTTTTTATTTGAGAGAATAATTCTTCTTATGTGGTCGCCACAGAGGCGATGTTTCCTAAGTCGCTTGGTTTCAAGTATACTCTCCGTCAACTACTCTTTCTCCTTACATAGCTTCTATAGACAAATACTTACCTTATATTTGGCAATAGTAATTAACTTGTTTGACAAAAAATTGAAAATTGTTGATTGGCAAGGTTACATTCAGAAGATTGCTTTAATTCCTTTTTTTGAATAGAAACGAAAGTTTATTCAACCTACAAGTTAATTTGGTGTAGTTTAGGTTGTGATTGATCGGACGCCTGCAATAAAACAACAATTTCGTGCATAGTTAGAAAGAAACGAACATGAAATAAACGTAAAATAAAAAATAGTATATTATTTGTGAACATTATTCTGAAATTCTGTATTATTATAATGCCATTTAGTTCGACGACTGGTCCGGTTTAAGGATCGGCTTTAATTATGGTTTCTACCTAGGATTATGTCCGATAATGACCGGTCTCATACCTGTTCTAACAGCGTTATGTCTCTTAAATATGTCGTTTCGACAATCTGTTATCTACTAGCTGCCCTATTGCATATGTAATTCTATTATTTGACACGGAAGTGTCATTTCATCCAACACCATATATACCTATATATATTGTTACAGCATCTGCTTTAATTATATCGAGTTTTACTTTAAAGCGGGGACGTTTTAAAATAATTTAAGCCCTGAAAGAATTTGTGTCTAGGTATAATACAAATTAAACAACCTCCGCTTTTGTGGACCGTTTTAAACGCTTTTACTTTAATCCTTGTTTGAAATCCATCTTCTTTTTGTCGGGTGTAGTAAGAATAATTTTTTGGTAGCAGGTTACCTGAAAGGCTAACTTTGTTTCTTTTAAAATCTCAACTGAAATTATCTTTTTAAATACCCTCACTAAGGGAATGCCGAAAAAAGGCAGAAGTGTCGCCGTCGGCGATTATAATGGACCATTAGGGTGGTAATTTTTATATTATTACATATGTGTGTATTATGTTCTGTAACAATGACTGCCATATGGTACTTAAGTGATGCTTTCTTGACCGATACGTTATTTGTAGCGTTGTTTTATAACCATCCATGGGCGTCCGTCTAGCGGGGAACCTCATAAATCATTTGAAAATTGCGGTAGTCTGTTCATATTTGTCATAAATACGTCCGTTTTAAATATCTTTAATCGTTCGTTGCGTCTCTTTTTATTTTTCAAAAGTAGATGCAGTTCCAACGCGTAACAGTAACTTAACTTTCTTGTCCAAATGAGGGTTTTATATGTTTTTAAACAAAGAAAAGTAGCACTTTTTATTACTTTTAAAGTAGTTGTGTATTTCGAACTGGAATACCTACTATCTTTATATTTTTCATTTTACTTGCCATATGAATGTATCGCTAATTTCCTTTTTTTTTTGTTTCAGGTATATATCAAACTGACAATAAATTAATGGTAAGACGTTAAACATTAATTTTGAAGATCGATAGTTTTGGTTCAACTTTAAATATTTTGAGTTGTTGCAAGAGAGGGAATGTTAAAGTAAGAAGTTGAAAAAAATGATCGCGTGTTATTTTGTTCTCTTCTTGATGACAAAGTTATATCAAACTAACGGGATGCTAGCAGTTACCTTAATTGGTGGGATTCATAGCTGCGGCTTTGAAAAATAGAAAAATTACCTCATGGGGTTTTATCTTTATTTTATCTAAGACTTCTTTTCCATTTAAAAATTGTGTGTAATAAACAATGATGGTTACTTCCGATAAATGACATACGTTTTCATTTATTTCATTCACAAAATTATTATTAAACAATTAACAATATTTTTTTACTCTTCCGCAAGGCGGATTGACTAAATTCGTTTCGTAACCCCATCACGTTAAATAATGCGAATTTCTAACAGTTCATTTGTGTACAACATCTATTGCATTTTAAACAATTTATTGTTTTGACTTTGCAGTCAATACAATCAGTAATTCTTCTCATATACGATTGCAAAGTAATTTTCATATAAAAATTCACAATTCTCATGCATAATGCGTACACATCACTATTCATTACTCATCACACAACAACAACAATATTTTTAATGGCATTTTGCCCAAGGAATTTTGTGAAGGGCACTGCTTCAGTTCAGCTCAGATCATCTCAGTGGCGTTCCGTGATCCAAGTAATTACCAATGTCTATTATTCGCCTCATGCTGAATACAAATGTATCACTAATTCTCTCCCTTACTTAGTATTCGTTGCTTATTTATGCAAAATTAATTATTTTAATATTCTACGGGCAAAAATTGTATTGTTTTAATATTAAGGAGGGTGTCCACCTCAAATCATAAGTTCTATCTCTGTTTGGTGTTTTGAAATCCGGTTTGGATTCTAATTTCTCGAGGCCAAAAAAATGGGGATCGCAGCTAATGAGAAAGATAAGTGGAAAGAGAATGTGGAGTTGATTAATTTTGGCCACTACGTTTGCAATCATCGTACAATACGGTGTGTTTTGCTTAATCCAACACGATCTCGATGTTCTGGCAGCTTGCATCATATAGTCATCAATCATGCGAAATTTAAATTTTTAATAGTTGCCGAAACTGTGTAAATATTTTCGTACGTCGCATTATGTTGAGGGCTCTTTCCTTTTAATTATTATAAGGCGGATCCCGAACGTATGTTTTTAAACTCGTATTATACACGTCATACAAATCTCAGTTCTTGACTTCTTTTAAAGGCTTAAAATTATAGGTAGTAAAAATTGCATAACTCACTAATTTTGTTGAGCATTTTATGTATGTATACATATGGCCGTGGATATACTATATGAACATTGTATTTTATTATACATGACGAGGATAGCGATGTGTGGCTTGCGTGATCTATACAATTAATGGTTCGCTTTTCTTATGAATAATCTAAGTTAATATAATCGAAAAAGAACTTGTGGGCTAAAAAATATTTGACAGAACTTGCCGGTCCTTTTTATTTAATTAATTTTCAATGTTACTGTTTTAGCAGCCACTAAGTTTTGCTCTAGAATGATTTAAACGTATTCAATTAATTGCTAATTTAATCGTCTATAAATCAAATATTTTTAATAGCATCACTGCTTGTAAATTAAGAGAAAACGGTAACTATGTACTGCATAAATTGTATTTTCCGACATTCTATACTGTCATAAAATGATTTACAACTAGCACATTACCTCTCTAAGGACGTGTTGTGTCTGGATATCCTGATAATATTCATATTATAATAATCGATCAAATTATAATAAAAATAACAACTTACGTGTTATGCTTATACCTATGAATTTCATTAACATTTTCATTTACTGCGCGGTAAATATTTTCAAAGATTATTTCAGTCGTAATTTTTAATATTATAAATGAGTAAATGTTCTTTACTTTAAATTAGGAAAGTAGGGAATGGCGTGTTGTAAAATCAAGTTCTGTTGCGTTTTAATTACAATTACTGAGTAAAAAAGAACAATTATGAGATCGAGCCTTTTTGCGGCAATTACTTTTATATAAAAAATAATTTACACGAAACTGAGAATATTGTATTGTTAAAAAATAATGGTATTTGTGCAATATATACAAAACAATTAAAGAATAAGACTTTCTACTTTCTCATGGAGATTACTGCAGATAGGTATCTCTATCAATTTTATTATTTCATTCCAAAGCTGAAACATGAATGTCTCAAATATATGTATAGGTAAATAAGTAACAAATCGAATTTATATTTCAATAACTTAAACTACGTTGGCAAATTTTCAGTTTTATCTTCTTTTGGGGAACATCCATATTATCCAGTCTTCAAGGTGTTGGTTATGGTTAAGATACTCGTATTCCCTTTCTGTCTTCCTTCGGTCAAACCTGATGGCTGCAGTAAGTTGAATTTATCTTCCCTCATTACTTTAACAAATTTACAATTTTTAAGCACACCTCCATTCCAAATGTATCAACAAATGTAAATGTACATTTTGATACAGTCATTAAAACAACACTGAACTGAGATTTAAACTCGTTGCTCTTTTTGTGATCGAGTCCAAAGGTTTTCAAATTGACCAGCAATTTATCTGGCATAGATGAAACTCATCTGTAAAAGAAAAATTGAAAAAAAAACTGTCTCATCAAATTAAAGGAAAACTGTGATGAAATGACTCCAACAAAATTATTGGAACGTCATACCTATTATTAATTTTATTTTTGACCAAAAACGTACTGAAATTGGGCGCTTACGAACAACAAGATGGTGTTCTTGTATTCTATAATTCTCCTCAAATCACGTAGTTCAGACTCCAAAGAATATTTGCTTTTTGGATTCGTCTCAGTTTCATAACGTCTCTGCGCATCAACTCCTCTGGACAGTTGACTAGTTTCTTCGTCTTCAGACTGGAATGTTATATAAAGGAAATGGCAATACAGTGCCAAACTTTGGAATGTTATTTTCGATGAAAAACTTTCGTCCCGCTTCACTCATAATTATCAATATTTCAACGATTTGCACAGCTTTTATTTGTAGTGTCGTAGACATCATTTTTACAGCTAATAATACGTCAAAATGGCACAATTCAAACCGACATACATTTTAAAGTCTTTCTATATTAAATATGCCAGACTATCGTTTTTGTTTTTAATGCATAAAGTTTGACGAAACACATATCTGAAATCTGATTCCAACTTATGTACAGGGCGCGGCAGAACCGACTAAGCAGTTTTGATTGATAGCTTCCTTAGCGGTGGTGGGAGTAAGCAGTTGCACGTGGTCCCCCTTTATTCCGTCGGTGAGGTGATCCAATTTCAGTAGCCAAGATGGTTTGGACCGCAGCACATCGGGGCTTTGCTGTGCGTGCGTATTTTGAAAACAACCGATCTGTGATCGCGACGCAAAGAGCTTTTCGCCGACGGTTCAACATTCCTAATGCAAACACAATTCGATGCTGGGTTCGGCAGTTGGAAGAAACTGGTATCACATTAAGAAGAGACACTCATGGCTGACGCGGATCCATCACCAGAAAATCTGCAGCTGGTGAGAGCAGGTGAGCAATCGGCAAGATGTTCCGCCGAAGCCATGCTATTGCATTGGGGATTTCAGACGGCAGTTTGAAGAGAATTCTGCATTTTGATTTGAATTTTCATTCGTTCAAAATAATGATGGTTCAAAAATTGAATCCAGCAGACTACGCCAACCGTCGAAATCTGTGTGAACGGATGCCCCGGAAACAGTTTTTTTTCAGTAGCGACGAGGCACATTTTAAGTTTTAACCTCGATGGAATCGTGAACAAACAGAACTTTCGCTACCGGGCTGAAAATAACCCCCGAATTATTCAAGAAAGACGGCGCCATGCTCCTTAACTATTTCACAATTTGGTGTGGTAGGCCTTTACTTCTTTGAGGAGGAAGGTGTGACAGTGACCGTGAATTTTGGACGTTATGTTGCAATGTTGCAACATTTTTTGCAGTCCAGAATTGAAGAAATTGTTGAAGACGAGTGGTTCCAACTACAGCTCACACCAATTAACGGTTACACAAAAAGACAACCTATCAGGATTTTCAACGCAATTCGAGAGGAAGTAGGTACTGAAATGTTGAAATTATTTCTAGAGTCTTTTTTATTACAGTCGTAAAGTTTAATGGGTAATATGGAACTAAAAATTGATTACACAAAAGAAAATAGTTAATGAAACGTCCACGTTTACTTCAATTTCAATAAGACTAAGGAACAATTATTTTACTTATGGTTCCTCCAAAGTGAGGGGAGAGAGTTGCGTAATATAGGAAATCGCCGAATTGTTGTCTTCTTTTCATAATAATACGGAGATGAAACTTATGTAATGGAAGAGTGGCATAAATTCTTGAGATGAAGAAGACACATCAAGTTTTCGGCTTAGATCACGTCGTTATTGATGATGCCCACCAATCATTTTGGTTTGTACTGCCATTTTCTTTGTAAATGTGTTAAGCAATATTGCTGATTGAGAATGTCTGGCTCAATATCTTGTGTAGTGTTTACTTAAAAAAGTAGCAACACGTACGAATGAATGGCACCATAAGCATTTGAAATAAAATTTGGCTGATTTTCACGGCTTTATAATTATATCAATTGTAACAACATAAACTAAAGAGAGATAGAAGTTCAGTTCGCACATGTCCACTGAAAAGTGTGCACAAAGCGTAGCACAAACGAAATTAAATTCTAAATCTATTAGAAAGAGGGAAAAATCGGGTGTAGGAAATGTAGAGGATTCTCCCACCACTTCGAAATTTTGCAACTGTTTTGTAAAGGTGTTTCAAATCTTTATTTCTCTAAGGTAATTAAGTTACACTTCTTTTTTTACAACTCTCGAAGTAACAGGTGCCATTCGAACTATCAATCCAACACGTGCCTGATGTTTTAAAAAGTAATACACATCGCGTGGAGTAGTAAAAATCAAAACTACTTTATAACACACATTTATTTTTGAAAAAATTGTAAGTAGGTAGATGTTTACGAAATTATAATAGAACAAATACAGCTGGATGCATAGAATTGGGCCGGAAGGGTGCATTAAGGGTTTTACAATTAAACGAAAACGCAGGTGATAAATAGATAAATTATGTAAATAAATTATGTTCTGGATGGCATTAAATTGTTTCGGGGGGGAAGTTACATGGGCATTAAAATAATCAAAATTTATTAAGGAACATTGAAATATTTAAGTTTGGTTTATAAAAATGGATTTCGGGAGGCTTTCATAATTAATTGCCTACATGTTTTTCTGTAAAAATGCTGCTGACGAACAGGTATTATGGAACCGTTTTTATACACTCCATTACACAAGAAGAGGCATCTAATGGAATCCTTAACGAAGGAGGCAATTGTTTCGATACAGGGGTGTTTTGTAGTTTGGATCCCCCGGTGTTAAACCCCTTCTCAAGGTGACATGTTTCCCACCGGGACGTCTACGTTGGAGGTTAGTTTGTATTAAGCAAATTGATATGGATGTTCGATCATACTGTCATCGAAGTCGTAATAACACACAACTTGTTTATTTTATTTTGTATGTTAGTGACGTGCGAGGTATTTCGTCTAATCTGATGAGAAGAGCAGCAAAGCGACTGATGATGGCTAACGGTATCTGTTTCTAATGTTATTCCATTGACGTTTTTATTGCAACAACTGTTCAATTTGCATTTCAGTTTTACAGCAAAATAATATTTTCTATGTTTTTATTTAGTCGCATTAAGAGATCCAATTATGATAATTGTGCATGGGTTCGATGTTATGCTGCACTCACGATTCCTTACTTTATATTTAAATTCGCCTACAGAATTTTAAATGTGCTTATAACGCACTACATATTTTATTGTATTTTATATACTTTTCAACTTTCATAAATTTCTTCTAATACGTAAAAATTCCATCCTGTAGTGCACAACCTATTAACAAGCTCGACGAATTCAAGGTAATAACTTCATTATAGTAATTACCTTAAGATTCCCGCAGCCAACATTAAAGCGCCACCAATAATATGTAATAGCAAACGAGAGTTGTGGATGAATTTCCAATTTAGAAACCGACTCCCTACGCCTATACACTTGGCGTCTCTAAAAATTATAAAAATAGGCAAGTATTTTGTACTTTACTTTAATTATCTGGTTAGTATGTATTACACTAATATAAATTGTTGTTAATTTTCGAGATATTTTAATACGTGGTCGTATATATAGTAAAAAGTGGTAAAACTATTGTATTGGTACAATAAGAGACAAACCTTAATGAAGAGGAAGATGTTTTTTTTTCTGAGATTTATTACTAAATACGATGTATTTATGTTCTGAAATAACTAAATTACTTTTCTTCATTCACAATTTGCATTTGGTGTAATCATACTAAATACCTTATAGAACAAATCGCTTTATTACAGTTTTATGATTTAATAACACGTTTTTCGTTAAAGTTGCATTATTATAACAGAGATGAGATTATCGTTCAATAATGTCTACCTACGTTAAAATAGAGCTTTTAACAATTTGAATTGTTTTTGGTAAATATAAACGTGTCAAGACAATATACGAATCGTTAATTAAATTTATGAAGTACTTTTTTATTGAATTGTTTTAAGTAGGTTACATAAGAGACAAAGGTTTCTTGATAGATAGGAATTTTAATTGTATTCTTCCATGGAAAATTCAGATTGATGGACTATACTAAACTAATGTATAAAAAAAAGTATAAAAACACTAAAGGTATCTTACATTTTGATTGGTTGAATATCAATTGTAACCGAAATATTTGGCGGTTCTAATGTACCTATACCTACTCTTTGCACAGACCTCACTTTTTGCAACATGTCGTTATACTCGTACATAATAATAGTTACGTAAGAATTAAAGAATCATTTGCGTTATCTTAAGTAACAATAGAAAACCTGTGATAATGAATTCATAGGGACTTTTCTAATTCCTAATAAACTTATAAGTTTACATTTTAGGAACTAGAAAAGTCCCTATGAATTCATTATCACAGGTTTTCTATTGTTACTTAAGATAACGCAAATGATTCTTTAATTCTTACGTAACTATTATTATGTACGAGTATATTGATAACGATCACCTTCCTAATTTCATCTATTATTTTTAAAACCTACAAATTTGATTTAAGGTTTTTTTCCGTTATTCTTAGTACTTTTAGTTATTTTAGAAATGCTGCAGAATAATCTGAAATTTCAAATGTTTGTATAGTGTGGTGGGGTAAATTGGCCTAGCACTGATGCAAAACCACCACCAAGACCTTAATACTCTTGACCGTGGTTATATGCTGACGTAATATATCGAGGCTCACCAGGGCCATGAGGCATCTTCGTATTACGTGGGCGATTTTGTTTTTTTTGAAAGCAGAGTCAACCATGTGTCTCAGTCCACTCCGAAATCGCACATATGACTCCTTTGAGTTTATTGCTCGCGTATTCAAGTCTTGTATTCGAGGCCACTGTGGTCACGTCGTCTGCGGAGCTCGTAATATGGTCCTCCTTCGTAGCCCCCAGGTGGAGGATCCCTTCGTACATTATGTTCCAAAGAGACTAACCCTTGTGGCACTCGACTGCATTAGACATCATAACTCTTCCAGATAGGTAGTCCCTTAAAACGTTCCTTAGATACCGCGGTGCACCCATATGGCACTCCACGCTTTCGCTTCGTTGATCCTACATGAAATGCGTCTAAGCGCGTGAGATCTCGACTTATAACCCTTAGTAAAACCGTACTGTCTGGACGACAACTAAGCTTGCACGTGGTTCACGTAAAGGTCTTTCAACGCCCTCTCTAAGAGCTTCCTTATATATTCACTTGAAAGTGAACTTCCTTCGTTTTGTAATATAACAGTTTTTCGATATTGATGACCAGTCTTTTGGTATACACTCAGTACTCCAAGTTTTATTGAACGTTTTTCGAATTAGTTCCAGGCATACTGTCTCCTATCACGGCCTACCGGTTTTTCTACTTTGAAACGTGTGATCACTGCTTCGTCCGTTTTTATGGTGTCTCCTTCTTTTGGTAGGTCTTTCGGATTATTATAATTTATTTCACTTATGTTCTTGAAAATGGCTCTCCATGGTTTACGATTTCTCCTTCTCTGTTAGTAGTTTATTGTGCTTTTATCTAGTTTATGTTTATTACTATTCTTTTCTGGCCTATTTCTAAATTGCTTATGTGGCTTGTCTTACAGAACCTTACAGAACGCTTTTGTATGTAGTTGCTTGTATATTTGTAGTCTTCATTTGCTCCATTTTTAAGTATAGTTACTATAATTTCACCTACTTTTAAACAAATAAAACAAGCATCAAAAGGCGCGAATTTTTATAGAATTCTAATTTCAATCAACTTCAAATCTGTAACTAATTATGGCATATACTATATACAATATATATGTACATAACAACCCCTCTCTCCCCGGATTGTGCACAATTGAGTCATTGTTTTTCTTTCCGCCCTTAAGGGAGATGGCAGCGGAAAGGGTGACAGACGATAAGTTTTAGAGGAAAAACAAGTAAAAAAAGATCGTTTTTCTGTCTAACCCTAAAAAAGGGGTTGCCGTTGGGGGTGAAATTTGCAATTTGAGAATAGTTTTTTATGGAGAATTCAAAATTGCAATAAAAAATAGGTGTTCCCATTTAAGTTTTAAAAACTCACCGCCGCTCCACCCCACAGGGGAGTAAGTGTGATGTTTACGTACCATAATTCAATAGGTTTCAAAAAATAAAGGAAACGTGTTTTTTCTTTTTGTAATTGGATGTGTCGTTCTCGAGATATAAAAGGGTGTATATTTTGATTTTTAATGGCGTCTCCACGGCGAACGGGTGATCTGATCAAAAAATTTACCAGAGATTTGGAATCAGTAAAGAATTTCCTATAAGATGACACCACTTCCGGCTTTGTAAACCCTGTAACATCGACCAATGCACAGACATCCGGACGAATTTAGTAACCAACATTTTGAAGTTGGTTGATAATATGTAACAGATATTATTGAGTTGTAAATTCTGAATGTTACTACTAAATTTTACTGCTGTTTTTTAGCTGAAGCGGTTGAGATCTCTTTTTTCTTTTTTGAGGGATATAGCACAACCCCCATTTTGATATTGCCTATTATTTGATATTGTTCTTCCTTAAATTGAATTCTTCATTTACTGATTTCAAAATTAAGTATTGTTACGGTTACAAACCAATTTGGGCTTAAAGGTTAGTGGAAGATCCACCTGTGAAATGGTGTTCAGTGGTGGTTCCCAAGGTGTCCAAATTCCGTTTGGCTCTTTTGTGTAACATCCTTGCTTATATTATACAAACAAGGATAATATGTAAATGGAGAATTCATTTTAGTGTAGAAGGGCTACTCAATTTTTTGCTTGTAATGCTGTAAATATTATGATTTATTTTTGTGGCGTTTGCTTTTAAATGTTTCAATTGCAATTAAAGCAATTAATTAGTACTTAATTATGAGATACTGAGAATGTTTTATCTTCATTGGGCCAGATTATAAGCTAGTCCCACCCAAATTAAATCCATTATGGCTGTAACACTAATGTTTTAATATGATCATCTACTTAACCAGATGTTTAAGGTAGTGTCAAAAGTTATATGGTTTATTGTTCACATTTAATTTATTTTCATTTAATTTTTTAGAAATTGTTAATTACCATGCACATATTGTACCTATGGCTAAATATAATCTTTTCGGCAAGACATGTCGATACTAGTTATTAAAATTTGCAACTTTTAATGGAATGAAATATCGAAATTTTTTGGATTTTTGTTTATACAGTAAGAATGGGAGTTGCAAGAATGAAAATATAAAAAAAAGTTCCTATCATGGGCTAAATTGTGTTTCTAATAATCATCTGTAAAAAATTTCGTGTTTATTCTATCACGATTTTGTTCTAAATTTGTAGGACGATAATTACGTTTGATAGGTAGCTTACGATTGGAGTAATTTATGTTTATTTATAATTAGCCCATTAGTATTATAACCTTTACGTAAAACTGTTTTTGTAATCTGTGTTAGTTGACTTCTAAACAGCAACAGCTGTTATACAGTAACAAACAGATTCTTTGATGATCAAGTTGGAGAACCTTGTGTACATTAGATACTAATTGCGCTCAATTATCTACAACTAAATTAAAAAAGTAATTACATATGTTAAACGTGTTAAATCTACATGAACGAATTTATTGGAATACGTCAACCAAATTCTCACACTAGCTACGAATGGGGTGTAAAAATTCCGTTTCTTGTTTCCGATGACAGTAACTCTGCAACCTACAATAATTTTTATAGCCATTCCATATGAAAATAGTAATAAATGTGTAGGCGCTGGCTGCACTTGCAAATCTCATAGAACGACATATTTTAACGCAATACCATTTGCTAGAGCTCCAGGAAATGTAGCAGTAGGACTATTCTATCAGTTATTGAGTAACGGAAATTTAAATTATGGTGACCTGCTATTTTATTTTTTCTTTAACTTGCGTGGCATTAGCCTTTCAAGAATTTAATAGTGAAATATTTTATGTATGCAAAATGGACATTGTTCTCCAAATGTGGTGATTAAATTCGTGTTTCTCGATCTTCATAAAAATATAAGAAGTAGAATTATCATTATTACAAATTTACGGCATTCAACTCCCATACGAAGAACTTCTTCATAATTTGAACGAAAACATTAAAAAATAATTTATTAATGGTAAATTTAACTGGTATTCCTAATAAAATATAGTACCGATGATATTTAAGTTAATTTTCGTTTGTATAAAACTTGTAGGTATTTGTAATAGATAGACTATAACGTATAAACAATATATTTTTACAAAGTCCTTAATAACAAGAGAATAGTCAGATAAAGTTTTAATTTATGGTCTATTGGATTATGATTATATTATTTGTCTATTTCCAATTTCTGCATTTATAATGGATTTTAATTCGTTTGCAGACCGGTTTATCAGATGTTTTCACTTCGTAACCTATAAATCGTCCTCACAATCGCATTTTAATATCAAACAGAATAACATTAAAGAAATACTTGCGATTGGGATAGAGATAACGCTCAAAAATGGATCTTTAAATCACTTTCGTTTCAATCAGTCTACACGTTTTCGGGAAAAGGGTGTGTAATTTGACACCACTAATTTTTATTACCGTCAGTAAGTGTATCGATGGAAAACTGTAAATTTATCTCCACTTAAATGCTACAAAGGCACGCCACAACTGTATTTTAACTCTACAGAGTGTACGATTAAAGTATTAAAAAACAATGAATTACTGGATTTGTAGGTGTAATGTTCATTTTGTTTTTACCTACTATGTATAGCAGCTTTGGTGTCACGGATCGTTGTTGTACGTTCTGTGTTGGAATTTTAACAATATAAATCTGTGCATGTACATTTATGCAAACACAAAAAAAAACACTTCCGCACTTTCACATATGCTTAAGCAGGTATCCCACGACTTTGATTTATGGCAAGAAGTACCTGTAGTTACAGGTGGGTAATTACCAGTCTTAACCCTATTCTGTACCATTCTTAAATAACGAACCCTCTATGTTTAACAGACAATTAGGCACTTGTAAAAGCTTTACAATGGCATGTTTAGGCAGTCTTATTAGAAGAAATACACGGCTAGTGTTTAGCTATGTGCGTGGGTTAATTTTTTTTTTAGCAACACGAGTACCATAATATATCTTCTGTATTTCTAATTGTGCTTTCACTACTTTAATTGATCGTGACACTAATACTATGTTTATTTTCAAATGTCACTGTTTTTTTCACTTTGAGTACTCTTAAATTACTTTTACAACCTACTTTTATAATAGAAGATGCGAATGTTGTGAAATTAATTTGGTAATGAATAGATTATTGTTTATAGAATGTATACCTTGTATGAATGTATGCGTGTTTTTTATCCTAATTGATAGTTTTGTCAATGCCTTTCTCTCTGTTATGAAATATCGGGTTAGGTACTTTTGAGAAGTATGTGTTACCTATACAATATTCTGACCGTCACTTCTGTGGGCAGAAATTGAATTGGGAGATCATAAGATATCGTCCAAATATGTTTGAATGTGACCGAAAATATTCTTTAGTTCTTTTGATTATAGCAATCACTCCATCATCATAGCGTCACATATTTAGCACAATCGCTCCTTTTTCTAAATTTTTGGCGGATTTTCAGATTTGTAACTGTGTTTATGAGTATTTAGACTAATAATTTTTGTAAAAGAATAATTCTATTTTGTTATACAAGTATCTGTCATAGTCAGAAAATCGATGGGTGTAAAAATCTAGCGCTAGCATGTTTACAGTTTGTACAATTTTGTAGTTTGTGTACACTAAAGGAAAAGGTATTTTCATTTCAATATAATAAATTTTATTACACAACGTAAGTCGACGTATTTAATTGAACAAAAAACGTGACATGTTTGTTGTTTCTAAATAATTTGAATGTGAACTCTACTTGAGATTAGGAGTTAATTCCTGAATGGGAAGGTGTTTCTGCACGGTATAATAATTTGGGTCCACTTCCTTAATTTGCATATCGCAATTTATACATTTTCTTCTTGCAACAACATTGTTAAAATGTATGTAAAATTACGTTAGCCCTCTAGAAGTTTTTCATTATAGTGTTTAACATTAATGTCGCTATTTATTTTTCGTTTCTTTAAATATATACCGATATAGGCAGGTGACCATTATGGAATACAAATCGTTACGTGTGAACTAAATTGGTCACATACACATATTTTTAGAATGCAGTCAATGCTCTATGTTTTTCGAACTGCTCACGAAACGAAAGATAAACGAGTGAAGAAATATATAATTAATTTTATCTACTCCTTCGTTGTGAAACTCCATAAGTAGTTATATTATAATAATAACAAGCAATTTACTCAAATCTTTATTTTAAAATAATCCAAGCTGTTTCAATGCGAATAGTGCTGAATAGTAATTTGATACAGATTTGAACACAGAAAAAAAAATTCCGCTCAAAAAATTAAAACGATAAATTTTATCAAATCGTCATTCTCAACCAATTTGGATCACTAATATACCGAAACCGAAATGATTCAAACTCATAAAATGTTTTTAAAGCTCCAAGCTTTGCGATATATAAACATAGAACGTGCGGTATATCATTTATGAACACAACTTTATCTTATAATAAAGCCCTAGTACTTGAATCCAATATCTATTTGTATGCAAAAGATGAATCATATTCAAGGACATTTACTGAAGTTGTGGTGTTTCGTTATAATGAAGTCATGGTTTTTGGCTTGTAACATTTTTATCAAACCGCTTAGAAAAAATTGCCTTCTTGGTGCACATCTCGGCAGCATATCGAATTAAATAAGTAAATGAACGGACGAAGTGATTCCGAATTTCAAAATATTGAAAAATGCGTACTTAACAATAATTGAGTCGCAGAGATTTGAAAACTTGTTTACAATTGTTGATAAGAAAGTTTTTTTAACAAACAAGGAATAGTACGATTCAAAATTGAATATCACTCAATAGATTGAAATTAGACGGTGGCACGTCCTCAAAAGTACAAGAGAAAAGATAATGTGGCACCAGAGCCGGATATATGGGGGGGCAAAGTGTGCACTGCACACGGCCCCGCGGTTAACCTTCCTAACACCGGGTGATTTTTATAACACTAAATACCGGGTGGGGTCCGCGCGGACCCCGGTGTTTTTTTCATTCAAATCAAACATTCTCCTGGAAATTACACCTCTGTGAGTGTTTTGTTATTTAGTAGAACTGATATCAATGGCTTTTTGCATGAAAAAAGGTAGTTACATGTTTAATAAACGTATATTAATGAAAAAAGTAAGGAAATTGGAGTAGGTATATACAATTACACATATTTACATTTAATTTTCGCAATTATTACACACAGTACTTAACTGTTTTAGTAACTCTAATTACACAGAATTATTAGAAATCGTTCGAAAAATAAATGAAAGAAAGCTAATGATTTTGAGTAATCTTTATCTAATACCAAATTACGAAAGAGAACGCCAATTAGCAAATCGTTTATAATTTGCATACTTTGATAATATTATAGTTTATGATGATGAGATTGTAAGATAATATTTAAAGAATGTAAAGAAAACATTAACCAAAACGTATTGAATACATAACTTTAACAATATTAGACAAAAATTTTACTTACACCTGTTACCGGGTGGGGTCCAGTCGGACCCCAACCGCATTTTTGGGGAGATTTTCTAAAATATTCGGCTTTATACTCAACATTTTTGTGTTATTAGTTAATTATCTGGTAAATAGAACTGTAAGGACAAATGTAAATGAGTCTCATGATTTTGAAAAAAATGTAAGCACATATAATAACAAAAATAAAACTCTTGGGGTCCGCGCGGACCCCACCCGGTGTTAGGAAGGTTAAGCCAGCCCCGCGCTGGGTTTGTTTTTTTTGTTTCTCTTAACATAGTTTCGTAAATTTTGAATTTTCTGTGATTTTATTTTTATAGTTATGTTTTTATTAAATGGTGTTTATACCTCAAATTGCCTCTTATATTACCACATTTGTGACTATATCTTCGGTACTATAAGAGCTATTGAGATAACTTTTTTTTAAATTACTCCCTTGTTAATTTTTCTTTCAATAGCAGTGAAAAAATATTTGGTACCATTTGAATTTTTTTTAGTAAAGTCGACCGTTTTGTTCCTTCAACAAGTTGCGCCCTCTATTGGTAGACGGAGATAGGAAATTGTTGTGGTTTTGGATTTTTTGGTAATATCAAGCATTCTCTACATCGAGACCAATCTTGACAAATTCAAGCAATCCGTTTCGAAGTTACACGCTTTTTTCTAGTAACACGTAATTTAGTTCCCCCTCCCTTTATTTTGACAGCAATTGTAAAAATTCATTAAACAAAGTTTTGCACATTCATCACTACCTAGTTTACAATGAATATATTTTTTTAAATACCTTACTGAGGAAAATTGCCCAAAAAATGGGAATTTCAAATTGAAATCAGTGAAACGCCATCTGGTGGCAATGGTAGGAAATTGAAAATAATTTCCAGCATTTTCTCTTGGGCAAATTTATTGTTAGATTTTTTCTTTCACTGTTCTATCTCAAATAGTTTCCGAGTTATGGCCGGCCTCCTTTCTTAGTTGTACACCCTGTACATTTATAATGAGTAAATAAAAGTTATTTTTCTTGGCTCCGCATTTATTTTTGCACACAGCCCCGCAAACCCTAAGACCGGCTCTGTGTGGCACGGTATCCATACCCAGATATTGTCGGGAATTAATTCACCAATGCCACACCCAAGTAATGCAAAATATAAACAAAAGCCAATTTTTACACAAAGGGAGTGTTAATGTCACAAACATCGTACTGTAGGTCAAAAGTCTTCAAAGAACAGCTCAGATGTGTTTAGATCATCGTTCAGCCCTAACAATATAAGGTACATAGTTAAGTAATATACTTAATAGAAAATTTACATCTTTAATGAATGTATTTTTTATGAAAATGTTTTCATGCGTGTGGCACTTTGTTTATTTTGTTACGAAACTTTGACTTTCTGTTCTGTACGACTGTGAATCGACACAAACGTTATATATGTCAGAGCGAAGGCTTCCACGGCCAGAGTAGGCGAAACGTTGACTTTTTCAACATTTACACGGTCCTACCCCGGAAGTCGTCTTTATCAAACGTTACATATGTTCTACCCTCTATACATAACATTTTTTGGAATGCTAATTAATGAAATTGTATTTTCGTGTACCACTCATAGTTGAATCATTTCCTCATGCAAAGGTTTCAAAAGGTTCAATTTAATTCCAAAGTATTAACTCATTTTATGTTAGTGGAGGTTTATTATTATTATTTGTCCTACCGGTGGTCCCAATTGGTTCCCGCATTTCGATCTTTTGGCTTATTGTGCTCCCCGCTATTGTCTACCCTTCTACAATACCTGTATCTTTAACAAGGTCCAGGATTTTAGGATTTCTCCTACTCTTTGGAAGATTTTTGGGAGCGTTTTCGATACTAAATTGCATTTTAAACAAATTTATGTAGTGACGCTGCCCAGTATTGGAATTTTACACATTTCTCTCTTTGGTGTTCTTATATAACTTCAATACGTAGTTATTTCGAAGCGAAAAAGAGAAAAACCCTTTGCCCACTCAAGATAAGGAATCCAACGTTTTTGTAGGTATACGGTATATGATAAGAGTAATCTGCTCATTTGCCTTGCGCAAAATCTATTTCAAACAGACTTTTCAAATTCTGACACTCGATTATAGCGAAATTCACCCTCAAGTAGCGCAAAAATCTTATTAGTCTTATGAATGTGCGACGGGCCAGAACATGAGTTTCGTTTCGAAGATATATAATATAAACTTGCAACCCAGTGCTTACATTATGTTGAATTTTATTGATTCTTTCTGCTTGATTTAATAGAGACCGCAGTGTTTCTTGTGTTATTGTGCTATTGTTATTTCCACGTAACGTAGACAATAATTATTCCCAATTTCTGTTAGCAATTATTTAACGGAAGGGTGCATTAATTATTACTAAGATCAATCTTCCTTTGGACAGTTGTGTACAGTAAAAGAATATGTAGAAGTATTCATGTTTGAGTTATTTACGGTCTTTTTGGAATCCGTACTTCAACGTCCAAATTCATCACTAGATTTGGTTCAGGAAATATTGTCATTATTCAACACATTTTGACCATTTTGTGATTATTTTTTATACAATAACAGTCCACAGTCCACTTCATGGATATCGTAATTTTTACAGATATTCCTCTCTCCGTTCCAGTAAGAAGAGCAGGGGGATGGATACCGGCTATTTATTCGACCGTATTGTCGTCTTAAGTTACATCGCCCTTTGCTTGACGATATTAATGCAACCCTCACTATTGTAACGTCATGTGAATGGGAAATGAATTTTGGCTGGACGCTACTCTGAATTTCAATCATATTATGCAAATTTATGTAGGATGGCGAGGTATACAAAGAAGTTGAAAGTCGTCTTAAATAACTCCTCAAGGTAATACTTATTACAATAATAACGTTATCAAAGGTATCAAAGATAATTAAAATAGCATCGATAAGAGGCTCATTTCTCTCCTTAGCACGTCTGGAATCCTCGATTGCGCTGATAATATAATACAAGTGTCCGTGTGTATTCACCGCGCGCTGCTGATTACAGTTTATAGGCTGAACTTTTAATGGTGTCTTTTGTTTAGCGCGCCACTAAATAGCTCGAATAAATATTTATGCGCGAATCTGGGTAACGTACAACTTACATAGACTAGTGTGCGGGTAATGAGCTGCAAGATGTGGTGTGGGTGGATCGTAGCAGTTCAGCTTCTTGTTATGCAATTGCTACTTTTAACCTTCGTTTCTTTCATACTTAAGTGTTTTTACCCACTTAGTATCACAATGGTATACTACACAAAATAACTGTATTTCGTTCTTGCGAACGTTTGTGAAATATCAATATCAAACGTGATTTATTTTGAGAAATTTCGTTTACCGCTTACAATACGAGCTAGTTGTCGGTTTTCGAAATTTTGTTTGAACCGAATGCAGTGTCTGTTTTGCACATTAACGAGGAATATAAATTTTCGTTCGAAAGTATGTTTCATAGCCACTTTAATTTAATACGTTCATATTGCAGTCAAAATCATGAGCGTTCATAATTTTTTGGCTGCGGATACCCATTGAAACTTCATATCTTTTCTCGGCGTGGTAGTCGTTCTTTTACTTTTAAATTATCTGGTGTCTACTAGGATTAATAGCGAAATATTTTCGTTTAAATTTCTTCTTTTTCCTCGACATTCCAACGCATTACTTGTGTTGGTGCCTGAAACCCTGTGTAAAGTGAAGGTGTTACTTATAGGTTGCCGACAGCCCTATTTTATGGCGATAATTAAGGGGAATGTAACCGATGAATCCCTACCTTAAAGTCGTGAATAGTTAGTTACCTACTTTATGCGTTATTTCAACCATAGAATTACTTCGCATTATGCCACATTTCATCTTGTTATTTAGGAAAAATTGAATACTTATGCTATTTGAAATCATTATCACTGCGCGCTCTCTGTGAGTTAAGGAGGAGGAGAGGTTGTAAACTAGGTACAACTCTAGTAAATAAAAAGGAGTAAAAATGCGGTGGTGATACGCTGGGACACGGTTACATAGCAAGTCTCTCTGATGGTACCATCTTGGGTCGTATATCGTGGTAGTGTGGAAATTAACATCAGCTGCCTGCTGTAATAAGATATTGTATACCCTGCCTGCAAAGACCTAAGGTGCTATGTAATAAAGAAAACACGTTTATTTAGTTCTTGAAGCAGTTTGTATTCTTAAAAAACGTCACTCCATCTACAGTATCCATCTATGCTAACGTTTCCAATTTTTTCGTCTCATATAATTAACGACAAACACTCAGAATCACATTTTCGTGCTATTAACACATTTGCACATTTAATGTTTGCACTACATAACGACGTCGAAATTATAAGTGAATTAAACTATTTTATATACGACGTATACTTCCAAATTAGGTGGATTAGCGGCAAAGTTTGCTTCAAGTTAAAACGTGACTGCCAAATTAACTTTAAAATATCTACTTCTTGTAAATCGTCAAAAGATCATCATCTTTTCCTTTTAATTGACATCGACTGTATACATATAACAACTTGTACCAAAATAATGTTTATTTATCATCAAATTAGTTACCTAATTATATTTAAATTAAATAAATCATCAAAATGTATATGTACAACTTCTCTTTCGTATATCGAATTCAATCAATTACAGTAAAATTTCTTGACTTTTGACACCTTTAAAAAACTGTAAAGCCAATTATTCTAAATAAGGAAATATATCTTTGAGTAGCGAAGATACTGATGATACAAAAGCTCTTCAGAATATCTGCTCTTAAATGTATTATCAGTGGAAAATCAGAAAAAATACGGTATAGTTAAACGCCAACATTTATACACATTCTAAAGGATTTTTAAAAAATAATTAATTAATTTTTTTCTTTTTCTTTCACGAATGAAAACTGTTCGGTTTTTTGTACGTGTCTAATAAAAACTATACCTAGAGGAGTTGGTTCATATAGGCATCAAATCTTCCAGTTTACATTTCGTCTAACTACTAACTATTTTTCTGTCCAAATTTGAGGGTTTTATTAAGAAATTTTATCAGCAAACATCAGTTGTTCGCCGATGATGACAGTTTTGCTGTTGAAACGCGTTTTATAAATTTATATTGTGGTGTTCTCAATCTAGTTCTTCCAGTTGAACAGTCTGGGACAGTAAAAGCTAACATACAATGTGTTTACAATTGTGGTGCTCGATCAGAAGAAAACACAGCTACGGTACGGCCTAGTGTTGATGAAAACCCGAAAATGTCACTTCGTAAACGATCACAACAGGTCTGCAACAAAAAATCGAGTTTTTATAATATTTTAAAGAAAGATCTCCATTTAAAAGCTGACAAGAACAGTCGACTCAAGAATTAAAAATCTATTTCGGCGGTCTTAAGGTAAGCCTGTTTACCTTTAGGATAGGAAGTAAAATCGTAGGTCGCGTGTCGATGCGATGTTCGGTACGATAAAGATCCCTGGTTGACACTGAAATTCCCTTATTCGGGCAAAATTCTAGTAAGGGTAGTGCTAATAACGAAAGTACTTGGAAATCTGCTGTTCCTAAATCTCGACCCACAAAATAAATAAATAAAATAAATTATACATTAATATCATAAAATTATAACATTTAAACTATTTAAAGTGTTTTTTTGCGTGTTATTATCGTATTAAATCGAAAGTTCAAATTTGGTCACCATATTGGAACAGAATCATTTGAAGCTGTGAATTTAATAATTTCTTCCAGTGAAGCACTTTACTAAAATGCTTTAATTTCAACTGATGGTGATGGAAATAATTGCTCTAGTATTATATTCTGCAAGCGTTATCCGTAAAAACAATTTCAGGTAGCTATTTTTCTTATAGTTTGCATCCGTCAGACGTGTTGATGTTTACACCTTCAAGTGTAGTGGTCAGCAGTATTTATTGTCCCGAACAAATATCACAGCATTATAAAAAATTATCCTAATCTCCAAAGAAATTCGTGACGCATCCATAACACCATTATCTTCTTCCAATTTGGTTCTTCTTTGTACCAAATAAAACTGTAAAAATAAAATAAAGGTCTGGTTAATAGGGATCATGGCGTTCATTGTTATTTAACTTTCATGATGAAAAAGGATTCGATCTGACAATTTTTCTCGATGCAAAACGCGTAATAGAGAACATTTTCGATGCCGCCCTTCATTTCACTTGACTCTGGGATAGAAATGATGAACTCGGGTTTCAACAACAATCAAAAACATTACCGCGCTTGGCTTCCATCTGAACAACTATAAATTGTCCTCAGAATAGATAATATTGTGTCAGACATTCATTTCTTACACTTAATGGAGGTCTAAATAATCGTTTAAAATGGTTCCAATGATACCGCAGGAAATGGTTGTTATCTCTACACATTGTCAATTGGTCATTAGCCGATATTTCATGACCAAATTGTTAATGCGATTGATATATTTTGGTGTGGACACCGATTTTGGCCTTCCAGAACCCTTCCCTTAACGTATTTTTCATATTCACATGGTGATGTTTAGGCAATACTTCTGAACATATCACTGCACACAATTCATTCTGTTCCATATTTTCGCAACAAAACGATTTAAGCAGCATTCACCACTTTCAATATTTAAACTATTGTCTTAAAATGCATAAGAAAAGATAGGGATAGGGATGGTAAATACTGTTCCGTGCTAGCATTACCTACTTCATTTTGAAAACATCCTCTGTATAAATATCCTTTTATGACTTTGTGTCATTTTCGTATAACTTTTGACCGACAAAATTGACTTCCAATATACCTTTATACTTATACAGTTCATGAAAATTGCCTCCATTTTTGAACCTTTATTAATCGTAGGGAAGAAAAAGGACTCATTTTCAATCATTTTAATTGATATGTTCCCTACAGTAAACATATGACCTTTTAACTGCAAAGTGTTGGATAAGCACAAACTATCGTTACAGTTATACTTCTATACTTCTTAGAGTTTCATTCGGTTTTGGAAGGTGATGTTTTAAGGCGTCTCAAATTATTTATTGTGATATCACTTGTCCTTAACATGATCTGGTATAGATACTAGATAGTCTGTTAGTCTTCAAAGGGATCGTTTGAATTTGTGTTTGTTTATGGTTTATTAAACAACGTAATCGCTTTACACAGTCCATTTTTCAAAACCATTACTTTCTGATCTACGAAAGTGGAATTATACATACCTACGCCTATATTTTGTCATTTCCCTATACGGTGAGTGTCTCCTTACGATACTGGTGGAACATTTTTGAGTAGTGGTTTTTCATAAAACTCAATGCACTTCTTAGGCCGACGCGACGTTTCGACTAGACTAGGATTTAGTGTCTGTTCGTCGTCGTTGACAAATGATTATTTTTTCTCCTTTAATTTTTAAATTGTTTTTAATATATTTTAACTACAGACTAATTACTAACCGTAACGAATCAAATACATGAAGAAAAATAATTTTAAGATTAATCCAACTAGTCTGGATTCGAATGAGAACTACTCAGGGTTTTTTCGAACTCTAATTCTTCTGACGCCTTGAAGAAGACTAGGTTGATCTAGTCGAAACGTCGGCCTAATGAGTTTCATTAAAAACAACTACTCCAAACTCATCAAGAAGGCCCCACCAGTATCGTAAACAGTTCCTAGTTAGAGAATTGTGTAGTTCGTAATTTTAGAGGACAATCTTACATTAACAATTACGTAAAATTTCATGTCTCAATAAACGGAATAAAAGTGAATTGAATTGACTATTATTTATTACAAATGTAATATCTAAAAAAGGCCGCTACCATTTATTTCAACGTTAACGTCCGAAAAATGTCTCACATTCCTTTCATGGCCTATAAGAAATTGTGATTTTACCAAACATGTAGGAATTCAATTTGAATAAATTCGTAAGAATTCAGTGTTGATGGTGTCACAAGATTGTTAGAAACTGAGGGCGTCTTATGACTTCGATTTGTGTGAAATTGAAATAATGTTTAATTAGGGTTCGCTTCATGATATGATGATGAATTTAAGTAAAGGACGTATTCATTCAAGGCATTCAGTTGGTGGAAAAACAACAGTTAACGTATAAGACGAATTATGCAATTATTGTAAAAGGTATTAAGGGCACAGAGATAATTACAATTCCGTATGTTTAAATGAACTAGTTCATTCTATCGTTATTATTTATTACTAAAATAATGTTCAAAAAAAGACCGTTTACTTTTGTTTGCATGAACCGATAACGCAAAAATGTCTCACAGTGAACCTATATATTAATCACGTATGAGAAATTACAATTACAAATATGCAGGAATTTAAAATGAATAAATACATAAGAATGAAGTGTTGATGAAAATTAATTACGTGAAAAGCTTAATTGACGTGTGTTTCTTGAGATTCAACTATAACAAAATTATTCTGCAACACATCAAAAATATTAATAAAATCTGTAGAACCTAATTCCTGTGCCTCAATCCAATAACTTGCATATGGCATATGGTTTTTCAAATGCTGTTTTATTTATTTAAATTTATGTGGTCTGTAGCTGTGTGTTTTTATTTGTAGGTTTCGAAGAGATTTATGCAGCTAAATTGCGTTCGATTTATTTAATAATTTTTGACGTTTCGCCCATTACATTTTTGGGGTTATTCATAAAATTGGAAATTACATTTTAAAATCTGACACCAATAACCACGTTTCTGATGCAAACAACTATTTAAAATTAAATATATAATATACGCCAATATAATATAAAATGTTATACAATAGATAAGGGGGTGTTAATTCCCTCCAACAAAAAAAAAGAAAAAACAAATTCATCCACTCCATCTTTCATCAAATCAACATGTGTCAAATTTTAAAATGTAATTTGCAATTTTATGAATAAGCCCAAAAATTTAATGGGCGAAACGTCAAAAATTATTAAATAAATCGAACGTAATTTAGCTGCATAAATCTCTTCCAAACCTACAAAAAAAATTATTTTATTTATTTGAGTTATCTTGACGTGCTTTACATATTTCCGTGCCGTATATGTATGCAAAATGCTGTTAAAATATTAGGACTTATTATAGAAACTCCAGACGTTGGCGTTGGTTCGATTTTGGTGATAACAATAATTAAGGTTTAAAAATGTGAGATTAATTGCAAGTAAGACGGTTCCCGGTTCTAATCCCAGTAGGAAGATAAATAGCTTTTACTTAGTAATTACAAAATCGCTAAAAGATGAAATTTAGATAATTAAAACGACGCGTTAAAGATTGTTGCTGTAATTAAAAACCAAATTACAAATTTCAACAAAGTCACTTCAACAAACAAAACCTATGATCCAATTTTATATGTTTCCACCGTCGAAGACATTCGAATTTCTAATATTGTAGAAAATCGCGATATATCAAATATTTATTTGTAAAAGTAACATTTAAAAAGTAGTATAAATAAATTCAAATTATCGTATCTAATTTTAATCGTGTCATCGGAATAATAGATTGGCTTCCATTTCATTTAGTTAGAGTTTAGTATAAAGTGTCTTGATTAATGGAAAAGATACCAAAATAATATTTCAACTTCACATATTGTAATAAATACAGCTTGTATTTTTTAATGTAAATAATATGTGTAATTAATCTTTAATTGTTTCTTATAGTACACCTATTACCATTTTTATTTGTAAAAATCTTTAACCAACTTGAAAATTATTATTTACATCGTTCAATGCGAATTATTTAGAGAGGAAAATGATCGTGGGACAGTAATTGGCGAATTTCCTTAAAATGAAAGCTGAATAGGTCTAAACTTTTGTTTAACGTCGACAGTTCTTTAGCGACCATCTTCGTCTGTCTGAAATATTAAAATGGTTCCGTGCTTGCAGTTTCCTTGTCGCACTGGTTAGTTTACAAGACTTCACTAAATACGGAAATTCTGTGCCGCAGTCAGCTCACGATAAATGACACTTAGTTGAGATCTGCATTCACATACATTGCTGTAAGCTATCCAGACAGTAAACTAAGGTATACGCGGCATACCTGCTTTTATTACCCCGTATTTGCATGTGCAAATGCAATCTTATTATTCTACAAGAATGGTGACCAAGTTCATCGACTTTCGAATTTAAGGGTTGCGCTTTATCTGATCTTTTTGAATGCGAAGTAGAAAAAATATAGCGATGTCATTGTCAATGCGCTTTCGACTTCTCTTCTTTAAACAATGCCGTAAGTTAACGATATACTTAGTTAAAATACCTGTTACCACTGTTCGGTTGAGGTTTTCAAAGACGGATGCGGGATACGCAACATTTTCACCGCATGTTTGCTCAGAAATATACCCTTTTAATTTCTTTAGAAACATAAATTTATTTGCGGTACATTTAAAGACCGTAAAGAAATATGAATGAATTTCAAAATTTAATAAGAGAATATTCGAGATATTTCGATGACTATGTATCGTCGCGGTCACTGTATCGGTATTCGGTCACGTCGTATATCAAAAATACCAGAAATTATATTAATATTTATTGGCGATTTTAATAACGAATTGAAAAGGCGATCGAAAGTTTTTTTTAATCTGTAGAAACTTTCCTTCAAATACCTAAAAACCTGAGCTTATAAGCTGTTTAATTTAAACGATTTAAAAATTCTTTAGCTCGGAATTGCACCGCCATTATGCGTAATTAAGCGTAATTTATCCGAATTGATTTGCCGACGTTACGAGTTTAGCAAAAAAGTATGCAAAGTACAAATTCGATCGAGTACGAAATTTTGTTCATAATTTCCGTACTTACACATTAAAGGTACTTCAAGTTAATGGAACTATGAGAAGCCGCATTAAAGTTAAAATTAAATAACGCCCCTTCCTTGTAATTTTCTTATTGTTTCGATCAAAATGTGTGGATAATTTGAATGTTCTGAGAATTTTTTGTTTGAAAGGATGAAATCTGTCTCAAAGTATGGACATCGCAAATTTGATCGGGTGTTGGCGTCCGGGAGTGGCTCGTCCAGTTTGGGGTTTCATGCTTTAGTCAGTTCGAGTATCCGTGTCTTTACAGAACCGCAGATTTCTATCGAACGCAGTAAATCGAGCTCCGAAGACAAGGAAATGTAGTAGCGGAGAGGGGTATTTCACTTGTCGTTGGATGGCCAATGTACTGTTGAAAGCTGAATTCGTTTTGTTTTACTTCCTTTTTGGACTTTGGCGAAGTTCATGTCACAGTCATGAATCACTAAAGTTATTCTTTTTCTCGGGAACGAATTTTTCGGTTATTCAATGCAGTTTGATAATATGTATCTACCTAATATGGTCAGGCTGAATCTGAACACGGATCAATTATAGAAACCTTTTCGTTGCGTTGTCTTGCATTCATTATTTTTATCTAGAAACTTAGACGCTCATTTTAATGTTACATTAACGCTTAAAGTCGGCAATTTGTGGACGGAAGGATTGACGAATTTTGTAGTGTACACAATAAAGTTCTTAATTACACTTATGATTAACGGTAATTAATTAATGCAGAAGCACGCTTCATATTCGGTAAATTTTTACACATTTATGGTTAGTAGTTATATGGCACTTACGCAACACCTTTATAGTAAATTTAAAAAATTTGAAAAATAACGGTTGTGTTCGTTTAACGCAGCCTTCACTGTATTAATAAATAATTAATTTTTTGCCTCGTTTGAAAACAACTAAGAAAAATTTTACCAATCATAAGTTTTTTTGCCAAAACTAATTAAAAAAAATATATGTATTTCCAAAAACTTCTACGTTGTTCATGCCAGTAGAATGCAAATTAATTTGTATGTTATTAGTTAGTAGTTAATATTCGTAAGATTAACGGCTTCACAACCTATAATATTAGTAATGAAAATCTTAAATTAAAAAAATTATGGGGTTCGTACAAAACTTTGTAGTATAGAATTGCCTTTTTTTATTTACAGTGCACTCGTAACACGAGTTTTTGTGAAATCAAAATAATAGCGAGAGATAATCTAATTTACGCGCTACATTAAAATTACCTGCTAATATAATTTTCTAACCAATTTCCTTAATTTGTGAATCAATTTGTTTATCAATTGTTAGGTACGTATTAATAAGACCTTCTCTAATAGACCTATAGCAGCGTTTCTTTCAAAAGTTAAAGGATAAGTAAAAAAGTAGATAATTTGTACGCTTTTTAAGGTCGAAAAAATGCTTCAAGTTCATCGATCTGGTGTGTATACATTCTTGGCATCTAATATTATAATAATAAAGTAAGCTGTTTCAGTCTACATTCTCATCGTAAAATCATAATTGAAATTCGGAAAGTGTCAGAAAAATCCTACTTACCGAAATATAGTTATTTGTACTAGAGAAGAAAGTTATATGATGAAAAACGTTTTCTTCTCGTTTTTTACACAAAACTGCATATAATTTAACTAAACAAATATCCATGAAATTTGCATTTATAAGATTAAGTGTAAATAGCTGATAATAGGTTACGGCAGATAGATTTGATTAAATTTTGAATTAAGGGTTTGGATAAATTCTGTCAAAGTATAATTATTTTATAAATACAGGACAACGTTTCGCCTGACTTCCTTGTTGGCTTTTTCAAAGTCTACAAAAGAATAGATTTTATTGGTATGAGTGAATGTTTGTTAGTTTATGTGGATGGGATTTTTTTTATATTAATTTTTTTTATTCGCTATTTTATTTTTATATAATTAAGAGTAAGAGGAGGAATAGCTTTCTTACAAATTTGTGTAACAATTAAAATTATTCATGTGAAAATGCATGGTTATAAATTTTGTGGAAGAAAATTTTGAAATAAAAGTAAATTTTGATATTGTCTATTCAAGTTTTCAGTATCAGTTTTGAAGTTGATTGTATTTGTCGTTTTTTTAATCGTACTAGTGATTCTAGTAAGTCTTTTTTTAAAATTTAATTCAAAATGTTTTATTCTAATATTTTCGAAGTCAAATTGGCGATTTAGTTTTGTTGCCTGTTCAGAGAGGGCAGTGTTGGGAAGGGGTGGTTTGGTTTTCTTTAATGTAATTGAGCTTTTATGTTGTTGGATTCTTTTCTTTAGATATTGTTTGGTTTGTCCTATGTATTGTGACAGTCGAGGCAATTGATTTGGTATATAAGATTTGAGTTGTCTAATAGTGGTGTTTTAGTTTTTAAGTTAGTGTAAAGTGTTTTGATTCTTAAATATTGGGCGTATTTGAAATCTTTTTAGAATTTTTTTAATTTTAAATGGAAGTGGTTCTACATTTATTAAGGGGTTTTCTTTGGGGTCATCACTTTTGTTTTTTGGGGGAGTGTGGTTATGTTGTTCTTGCTTTTTCTTATTGGTTAGATATTTAATTCTTTTATTTATGTGTTTGTCTGTGTAGTTGCTAGGCTAGTTACCTATTCTTTTTAAGTATGTTCTTAATTTTATTTATATTTGTTTTGTGAAAGGATTTATTAACATTAACATATGAAGTAATTATACTTTACGAATTTTGACAGAATTTATCCAAACCTTTAATTCAAAACATTTAGTGTAAATATTGACAACTTACCGAATTTCCTACAATACTGCTTACTTTCATCTCTAGAGGGGAAAATGTAACTTTCTTCACTACTTGTATTAAATAAATAAATAAATAATACTCTTTTCCGCCGATCGTTCAAAAATTGTGACATTTCTGACAGAATTTTGAAAGGAAAAGGTCAAGATTCCGGTGCATGTAGTCGTTGTTAGGCAGCGAACGATTACTGTAATGTAAGGAAATATTCATTTCTGTACTGTAAAGAAATGTTCATTTCCTTACAGTAATTATAGCACATTCAACAAGGTAATGAAAACACATTTAACAAGTCATATTCAATTATATCGTTCTATTAATAGTTATTGTTATATTACAATTATTACTAGTGTTGATTATTGAGGAGATATTGGTATTTACATTAGTATTGGAATTGCAAATCGCGTCGCCTGATAACTACAATGTTGATACTTCTCCATGGATACCAACGTTCGTTATTTTCAAGGCATCGCTTATTCTTTTCTTCATAAAATAATTTTTAGAATTTCCATGTTTTCAGTCCTTTTTTTAACAATCGGCGGAAAAATAGTATGTGTACCTCGTAGGAAAAGCAACATTCCCCGACTCTGTGTTGTATTCTGTATTCACATCGTCCGGGAATGTTACGCTTTTCCTACTCGATACACAATGTACTATTTCCAAGGCAGTTATCGAAAAATAATTTGTTTGATCATGTTTGATGCCATATCAAATGGCAAATTGACAATTTTAGTGTTTACTAATGTCACGGAGATTTCCTATAATTTTCGCTTTGCATAAAGTTCACGTAACATCAACTTTTAGTATCTGCGAATTCGATATTTATTCAATTTTACCCCGACTAGAAGGGAACACGTTAGAAGGGAAAAACCAAATTAATGAGGAAAGAGTTTTCAACAGTTTAGAAACGTGAAATCAGTGTGAATTTCCCTTTTCTTAGATGAGTTTTACAGTATGAAACGGTTTATTTATTGTCGAAATTGGTTTCACAATGTTTTATTAATTACTGATTTTTGAATAGGAAGCATGTTTGAATCTGTTAATCTCCTGTTAAGCTCCTAATCGTACAATACACTCAGGAAAAATTGTCTCACTGGTTAAGATAATAAAAGGAGAATATTTCAATTTGTACCTAATTACTTGATTCTCAAACTAATACATTGATGCCTGTGTTTCATAGTGTAAATGAAAAGGTCAGATTCTAAACACTTTGAAATTTTTAATTCAAAAGGTAGGAATTCTTGTAAATAAATAAACAATTGTGGACAAACTAATTCTTTTATTGGTCTTACTATTGGCGATCGATTTCGGTTATTATTATACCATCATCAGGCCGTGCTGGAAGATGAAATGTAAATATGGGTATGACGAGGAAAATAATGGTAGTTACCGTCAATCATTAAAAAGGTGAAGAGGATGCGAGTGTGCATATGTCAATCTCTATAAGATGTATTTTCTAAAAATAAAGTAACATATAAATAATGGGTATAAATACCTTCAAAGGTCAGTTCACTTTTTTAAAATACTCAACAATTAAGGTGTAAAATTAAGCACAAAAAATATAATTACTAGTAGCAAAGGAAAATGTGTGTATAACCAAGAAGCACATGTGAATCGAAAATTTCATCAGGTTAAAGTGTGGTTAGGTAAGTGGTTGAAAAGCATGGGCGTAGTTGGGAGTCAAGTTTATAAATGTGATTGTCGGGGAAGGATGTGATTTCATTAATGAGGGTGTATTGAGGGTTGGTCATTGCACAGTCAATTTCATAGTGTTCTAGGATCTTTAATTTGTGGAAGTTGGAGGATTGGGGTAGGAGTCGCGTATGTTCTAAGACAAAGTCATGTTTTGATTCTATTTTATGGGTGCCCATGGCTGATTTAGGGTTGTTTTTATAATGTTCCTTGAATCTGGTTCGCACATTCGCACATGCATTGTAATTGGTATATCCCCGACTTATCATAGTTGGATTGTTGGAGTTTATTGTTAACTAGAATGTTAGACAAAGTGGGGTGTGATTTTGAAGTAACATTTAAGTTGATATTCCTAAGTGTTTTGGTGAGGTATTTATGTGTATGTGGGTAGTAAAATATTGCTATATGTCTTTGGGATGTTAAGATGTGGGTAGATCATTTTAAGAATTATTCGTCGTTTAGTTTTTTGGAATATATTTAAGATGTATTGTAGAGGATATTGGTTGTTTTTTCCAATTTGCATGATGGTGTGTAATTCTTTATTGAAATTTTCATCCGATAGCGGAGTGTTAAGGAGTCTATTGAAGAGAAAATTAAACGCTAGTGTTTTTATTTGTGGTGAGTGGTGAGAGTGGTATGGAATAATAGTGTCCGTGGTTGTGGGTTTTCTAAAGATGTTGTAGTGTATGTGGTTACGTTTTCTGGTGAGTGTAAGGTCTAGGAAATTGAGGGAATTATCGTTTTCAAGTTCTAAGGTAAATTTTATGTTAGAGATGTTGTTGATGTGATTGTGGAATTGTGTTAACTGGTGTCTGGTGCCTGTCCAGATGCATAGAATATCGTCTACATATCTGGCCCAATATGCGACGTACGTGAAATCGGGAAGGTTCGCAATCTGGTTTTCAAGGTGGTCGATATATATATTGACTAAGAGCCCGCTAATAGGAAAACCCATAGGGAGTCCGTCCTGAATAATGTACTGTTTATTGTTAAATGCAAAGAAGTTCTGGCCAATGGAGGTTTTGAAGAGGTCGATGATATTTTGTATGTCAAGGAGGTTAAGTTTATAGGTCAACCTAAAAGAATCTTCGTTGTAGAGTAGGTCGGATAATATTTTTACAGTGTCAAGGGTGGAGATATTAGTATAGGTACAGGTTAACGATATCAAATGAGGTAAGTATAAAGTTCGTGACTGTATTGTTTCTTATTTGGAAGTTGTTTAGACTTTCTATTAGTTGTTGTGAATTCCGGATGGAATAGTTGGATGTGTATTTAAATTTTGTCATCATAAGATGATTTAGGAATTTGGCGATTTTTTGTGTGGGGGAATTAATAGAGGAGGTGATAGGTCTGATGGGGTGGTTTTGTTTATGGCGTTTTATAAGGCTATATAAGGTAGGGATTCTAGGGTTAGTTATTTTAAGGGTTGAGGCTTTGGTGTTGAATTTTTCAAGTGTGGGTGTGATGTGTTTGAGTAAGGTGGTTGTGCGTTTTATAAGGGGTGTTAAGAGATTATGCGTTACTTCGAGGATATGATTTTCATGGAAGAACTGGAGGGTTTTTTAGACGTATGTGTCATTGCTAAGGATGACAAGGCCTGCTTTCTTGTCAGCGTGTGTGATGGTTAGCTTGTTTCTTTTATTTTTTGTTGTAATTTTTTCAGTGTGTTTTGGTGGTGAGCGTCAGTATGTTTTACAATAAGAGGAAGTTTACTGACCTTTTTCGTGTTATTTAAGATTTTAAGGATACTCTCTTTTAGAGATTGATGCAGTTGATAGTGAGGTATTTGATATTCTAGGTTTATGGCCATGAGATGTGGGTGAAACTTGACTGGCGAGGGTGAGAATTTGTGGCCGAGGCTCAGTAGTTCAACTTCTTCCTTGTTTAAATTGATGTTGGAAAGGTTGGTAAACCTATTGGGAAAATTGTGGTAGTTTTCTTCTGATGTTATGTTGACTATGCGGTTCGAAGAATTAGTTTGTCCACAATTGTTTATTTATTTACATAATCCGCAAACTAAAAATGGAGTACTTCATACACAAGAGTAGGAATTCTTATAGAAATCTAATTTCAACCAACTTCGAAACTTAATAATATCGAAATTTTAATTTTAACGGCCTCTCGACGGCGAACGGGTGATCAGATCAAAACATTAAGCAGAGATTTGGAATCAGCAAAAAATTTCCTACAGGATGACACCACTTCCAGCTTTCTAAACCCTGTAACATCGTGCAACGCACAGACATACAGGTAGGTATCTAGACGAAATAATTAATCAAGTTTTTGAAGTGAAAATATTCGTAAAAATGATTCACAAAATTCAAAATATCATTAACAAACATTGTTTACTTTTAAGAAATCTATACGTTGGAATAGTGAAATGATTTGAATTTTGTTCAAAAATTGGCTATTATATTAGTAGCAACAAGAAACATTACTTCATTATTGTAAATTTGACATAGCGTTAAATTGAAAACTGAAAATTGGAAAATTTATAATGGATTTTTCTTCAAGTGCCTTCATTTCTGCAAGTTTCCAGTTTACGTCGTAATGAGCAACTTGTATTATTAACCGTACAGGTTCGCCACGAAAATATAAACATTTAGCATTTAGCATCACAAGAATCAAAAGACGTCGATTGATATAAGTAACACAAACAGTTACTGAGTTACTGAATATAGTCAGTAACTGAGTTAATTTATTTGCATCTCTGCACAAATTCCTCTTTAAAAATGTATTTAATCGACATAAATATATACTAACAAAATATATTTTCCTTTTGTGTATCACGAGTGTATATCTTTATAAGAACCCCGTATTTCGGAACAAAAAATTAGAAAATTGTACTTCGCGCGCCTGAAAAATCGTATAACATTCACTTTCATAAAGGTTTGCGGTCTAATAAAAGAAAAAAACTTATTTTAGCGTCCACATTTTTCCATTAAAGTAATTTTTAAATTCATTCTTACAGATTTCTTTCAGTTTAAACTCTAAACCTCGCCCACGAAATAATTGTTTACTAGGTTAGAACGTTTAAAAGTACATTAATAAACGATTTCATGGGGAAGGTTTAGAGAGCTTTTATACATTAACCTTTTGTTTGAATAAATGTTAGTATGTATTTCTAACGACATTTAGCTGTCAAGAAATTGTGAATTTTTCTCTCTCGTTCCCATATAAAAATCTAAATTTTATTATACCCTTCCCTATTGTTAAATAAGTTAATTGAAGTCGTTACATCATTTCCTCCTTTTAATTATTACGTTTTCATTTTTTATATAACTTTATTTAATGAAGAGTTGGTGGGAGTAAAGAACTTTTTTTTAAGAACATAGCCAAATTTTTGTATAAAATTGATTGCTTGCTTTAAAACATCCCACGCCAACGCATTCTCCCTTGTCCATTTTGACCAATAAAGTTTATACTGCGTGTTTTATATTGTGTATTAAACATTAAATACTTGTAATTTTGCAATTTTATAACCGTCAGTTCGGCCATGCTGGAAATCTATTAAACCATTTTATTCCCCACTAAACACTGGAATTATAAATACGAATAGGTTGACCCCATTTTAAAGTACTCGATTAGTAAATTATTTCTCTTTCGCAATGTTATTAAAAAAATTGTAATTACGCTTCATTTCATCTAGGTTATGTGTGGTAATAATATTTAAAAAAATTGACTGTACAAAGTTAATTAAACTTTCTGGTTCAGATATCTAATTTTTTACTAAAGCGTTATTTTTAATGCAACGTAAGTTTGTGGTTAAAATTTTTAATAGAATATTTGTTTGATTGATTTACATGATGACTTGGCAATGTTCGAGTTTTTACTACACCAAAACGATTAAAACGTTTTTTGTATATAGCATGAACCAGCAATGTGCAACGAATGCCTTTTTTATTATTTTTCATTAAATAAAATATGTTAAGTTATGCAAATAAAATTTCTTTGATCGTATTTTCTATTAATTTTAGCTATTACAATGAAGAAAGCTTTTATGCTAATATATACAACAAACAATATGTGTCTTCTAGTATTACAGAAAAGTTAATTGATATTATCGTGAATAGAAATTGAATTAAACGAATTTGTTACAGATGTCAGTAATTTACTGGAATGTTTTTTAATATAACAGCGTGAGGCTGCGTGACGTTCCAATTTGTATTGTATGTATTTAGTATAGAGGTATTTGTGCTAATTTTTAAATTTCCTCTAACAGGTTTTATTAATGTATCTGATAGGACATTATGTGAAGCAAACGAAAATGTTAAAAGAGTTTATAAGTAAGATCCGAGCCATTTAGTGTTACTCTCACACCATTGATATGTCAATTACAGGAACCTGTTTAAATGACCTGACGAAGGTAACGAACTTGGGCCGTATGTTAGAAGTCACGAACTATGAACCATATTATTATTGCTACAATTCCATCGTCCTATTACTGTTTTAGCTCCTTGTTGCACGACTTTTAACACGTTTTTACGTTCCTATTGTTTTTGCTTCCCTTTTTGTATCGTTCGATCGCAATGCTCTCATTTTTAACCACAATTCATTTTTGCTAGAAATGCCCTTTTAGAATTACGTCCGAACTCTTGGAAATTGGTAATTAGTATGCAAATAGAATACAATAGTGATCATTCCGAGAAAGGTTCTATTTTAAATTCTTGCGTTAAGTAATCTGAGTGCGAGAGTGTTCTGTGTGGCATTCCGTTGCCGAGAGAAGAGCAAAGGATGCTAAACTCAACGCATGCCATTAGCGATATCCATGTCAATCCATATACAGCTAACTCTTCTTCGTCTCGAGTATTTTTAAACATACACACACACATATGTTGAGAAGTACAAAAATAATCGTTTAGCTTTTAAGAATGAACTGTAGCTAGAATCTTTATTTATAGAGGAAATATTAAGATACGAGTGTCCTGTTCTTGTCCCACAAGCATTCTGATAGCAAAATCGTCGTTACAACGTTAACAAATTATTTTACAGTTGAAAAATTTTGTTAATTAGATATTCAAAATTGATTTCTTTTTTTATCACCACATTGGTACTGCGATTATTTATTAATCTTGGCGTATACTGAATTATAAGATTCTAATCCTCGCACAATCTTAAATGTAGGTATTTTTTTCTAAGTGGAGCCTTTCAGGAATTTCAAACATCCGTCGTAATCCTTTCTCTTTTTTTTGGTGAACACGCACGTATCAACGTTTATAGATGAAATTATTCTATTCGGCGTGGCGATGTAAATCATAATTTAATCGGGAAAACGGCAAAGTAAATATTTTTACAGTAAATGTTTATAATAGATAAAGCATTAACCGAAAAACATACTTTTATGTCAGGCATAAATTTATACTCGGTTAAAATGTTAATCGCCGTATAAAAAAAAATGAAATTAACACGAAGTATACTTCAATTTCTTCATTAGTTATTTATACAGGTATTATATTTTCTAACCCGAATTTTTTTTATACTGTCTTAGTGTTAATAATAATAAATAAAGATGAACGATTCGATCTTCTCAAGAAACCAATCAGAAACCGATCTGTAATTTCTAGCTTATTTGTAGTATAATCAAAACAAAGGCACCCATTAATTACAATGTTGGGTCTCGTATACGAGCTGAATTTAAATGACCTTACAAACTAATTAAATAACTCATTAACAGTTTTTTAAATCAAACACTCGACTTTACTGTATCGATATTTATTAAAATATTTATATATTTTGATAGGTAATCTTTGTGCAAGTTTTCAACGACCTCATCATAATTATGCGTTCGACAGATTTTTTGTCGACACCTTAACAGTGAAGTGGTTTCTTTAATTTATTTTTCATTTTTAGAGGTTCATACTTTTTTCGTAGCCGTAATATACACTTGGGATAATAATTTTACGGTGTTAAATTTAGTATGTTACTCGAAGGCGACACCGAATTTTATTTTAATTTCCAATGGACTTAATTGAACTAAGTTACCTACAATAATCATTTTCCAAGTCTTGACTTCATTATTATAATTAACGATGGTTTGTGCCCATTACTTCAAGTGTTTTTGTTTTCTTTTTAGATGAGACGTGATACTATTCCTAATCGGACATGTATGTCGTCCTTGATTCATATTGGGGAAAGGAATACTGAGTCAACAGGTTTTATGATGAAATACTCGTCAAAATGCACCTATAGTAGGCCCTTTTCATGGAGTAATTGAAGAGTGGAAGTAACAAAGGGGGTAAGTGCCATTTTTTTGCAAATTTGGGTTATTGCTATAGAAATGTGCTATGGCACATTATAGCACATTTCTATAGCAATAACCCAAATTTTCAAAAAATGGCACTTACCCCCTTTGTTACTTCCACTCTTCAATTATTGAGGCAAAGAATATTAATAATAACAGAAACAACACATTACCTACTCGAGTGCAACCTATGCGCCGAGTTAAACAACAAACACTTAAACATCATACTATGTATTATAAAACCGATATCTTACGTTTTTTACACCTACTTTAAGTTTACATATTTTGTTTATATATCTACGTATTATATTATTAGGACCAATAAAAGATGTCGGAAGAACAAAGTAACAGCTAAGAAGTTGGAAAATTGTACTAGATGGTTTTGCCCATATTTTTTAGACTTAATCATAAATATCCAAATTGTATGAAGAGGTGAAAAATTTTTTTCAGAGGGAGTTACCCTCAATATAATTAATTATCATTATAAAATGAAATTTAGATGCTCAAATACACAGTATGCAAGAGCATCTTTTCATTTTACAATGATAATTAATTATATTGAGAGCAACTCCCTCTGAAAAAAATAAATAACAAATTTTTCATCTCTTCCCATCTCTTCATACAATTTTGATATTTATGATTAAGCCTAAAACATATGGGCGAAACGTGAAATAAAACCATCTACTACAATTTTCCAACTTTTTAGCTGTTACTTTGTTCGTCCGACATCTATTGAAATTGATACAGCTACAAACCTCCAGAAACCTGTAAAATTGGGACTAATGGTTACTTGATTTTGACCCACGTGGATAGTTAACCAGGCTTGGAATCAAAGTACATATAAGTAATAATAATAACAAACGTCTTTGTTAAATGTTATTCTACATTTAAAGTTGAACTCAAGGTCTGGAACAATTTAAATTTGGTGATATAAACGTTGTTCTTGCACCTAATCTAACTACTTATTTGATATTGGTTTAGATTTTAGAATGAATATAATTTCTCCTTTGCAGGCGACTAATGAAAAATTGATAGAAAGTTAGCGACAAAGTACCTATATAGTTATTGAAAATACCATCCAAGTATAATAGATTAAGATCCACCAAAAAGGCCCAAAAGTGGTATTGTCTTCGATAAGTAAACAAAATTGTATCCATACGATAAAATAGTAATAATAATAATAATAATAATAATAATAATAACAGGTTGATTGTGTATCTGAAAATGAAGGGTATCTACACAAAGGATTAGAAATCCGATAATAATATTACAGTTCTTCCATTTCACCCAAATTAACTAAAACTTGGTATTCCTTTCATATCAACTAACCGAAAACTAAAATACCAAGGTGAACGCATATAACAATAATAATCAGTAGTTGACAAAAAAATCAGAAATTACTCTGGAAATTCTTTTACAAAAAATTTAACATAATTTAGAAATCTTCTTTGTGGCAAACTTAATTGGTCTAATACTAGATTTAAGTAATACGGAACAGCACACGCAAAAGAGTGCATTATTCTACTCTTACTCTTCTAGAAATATTATACTCGTGTTGTAGCCATTCTAAATAAGGGGTAACATGATTTCTGTAGGGTATATTATATAGAAACACTTAGATGATAATCGTACGCCGTAACACAGTAATCGATATGGGGATTTATAAGCGACTTGCATAAGAATAGAATTGGCCCTAAAAGATTTCCTTGCGGTACCCCATTTTTGGTTGTTATTAGAAGATCAGATACATCATTATGTATTTTAATACGTTGTTTGCGCTCGGATGTGGGAAAGTTTTGCTAACATATCTCTATTGACCAGATCAAAGACCAGTTTTTCAAATTCTTCTATATCTTTTTGATCTTTCTTCCAGTTTTTGTGTACATACCACAGACTTAACTGAGTATAACTTGATTTAAGCTTTCCACTCTGTCGTTTAAATCGTGGTAATTCCATTTCATTCCAGCTTATGTTGCATGCATCACCATGAAATTAAATTGATTTAGATTGCAATAACTGTATCTTAAGCGGAAATGGAGCGATATCCTATTCTCTAGTAATCTAGTTAAATTATGCTAGCAGATGGTCAGTCCTATTTTCAAGGTGAATATTTCCAGTTTTGATGAGATGATCCTTTCCCAAAAATTCAGTTTGTTTTTGCAAAGAAATGGCAACCCCAGGGAAGTATTATCCCTAATAAGATTGGTCCATACGCTGAATATTTTTTTCAAACTCTGGGAAATAAACCCTACACATTTTTGGCGGAATCGATCCCATTTGTGCATAACAATGAAATATCTTTTTTATTTTTTATTCGAATATATTTCCGTCATTTAATAATTTTTATTAGTCTTCTTTGAAGGAAAAGGAACAATGTTAAATTATCAAATTTTCGAATCCAACACTCGTATAATCAACTTATTTACAGGATTTTGATACGAAACCTTGACATTCTAAGTATTTTTTATTTCATATAGGAACACTGAATATTTACTTACGAATTGTAAATATAAATTTTGTTCTTAATTTTATTCCAGTATCGTTTGGCGTTGTTCATTAAAATGTACATTTTTATAAAGATTTTGTTAGATAACATAAGAAGAGATTTGCATTTTATATCAATAATAGCATATTAGACAAGATTTTTACAACGATATCAGGTGTTGCAAATCTAAAGCTATCCCTCATCAGTGATTATATGCACTAACAGTCAAAATCCCCCCTAATTAATAGAACACGATCTTTGACAGAATATAAAAAGCCGGACAAATTCTTGTTCTTTACTACTACCATTCAAATTTGAAATTGTGCTGGCTTTCCTCTGTTTTATTACTATTGAAATGTAGGTGGATCAATTTGCGATTAAATAATTAAATGATTAGATTACTAAAGAATGTGTAAATTTAAATGAAATTAGCAAAGTAAAATAGGCTCTAACTTTTAATGTAATCACTGAATTCATATGAAATAAGTATGGAATCATTCCATTTTAAAGGATGAAGGAATGTTAAGTAAATCAATAATAAACAGTTATTTAATACAAATGCTACATTAGTATGGATAAATCATCTACATACGCCAGGTTATAGTAACCGCTGTCGTTACGACGACAGACGAGGTTGTTTACAGAAGTGGTAACCGCACCGCACCTTGGTAGCATCATTTCACTACTGTGCACCTCAATGTTTATCACCAGCGGTGATGTGCACTACCCTGCGTTTCAAAATCTGTACAATCCAGCCTCTGTTACGTCATATAATAACATCAAGCAATTTTTATTGTTTCGAAGGTTGTTTTGCCAAATGCCCTTTCTGTGTCTATGAATAATCTAAATGTAGACCCTTTATAGTCCAACCGTTCACTCAACGGTCCAACGATCTCTTAATCCGCGCTACAACAAAGTACAGGGCTGATATGGCCAGAAAGGGACAGTATGAGTGTTGGTTAGGATGTAGAGATTAGTATATTAGTGCCATCTCGTTTATGTATCTGGCGTTTCAAGTGTCTAAAGAGGAAAAGGCATTAGACTGATTGGACGATATGTTAGGGGTGCATTAATCACTTTTGTCAGGTTTGGGAATTAAAAAATATTTATCCGCTCCACTGTTTTGCACTTCCGGTATAGATTATCGCTAAGTGAACAACAATAACTGGTATTATGCCGTCCAATCCTGGTGATTTGCATGTTGACAACGATTTCACCGCCAAGGTTACCCTGGTCACGTCCACTATCTGGTCGCCAATCGCCCAGTTACCCTTCGTGAGAGTGAAGGGGACTGCCTGTTGCCAGACAGGTGTAGTGGTGACCCCGGAAAACTGAGCGTCTCTCACCACAACTGTCTCAAAATATTAAAGCTCCGCTGAATTCTTATGTGACACACAACAGTTACAATCCCATGAAATCCTTTATTCAAACACAAAAAGCGCAATACAATTTCAATGTTACACAACAGTGAAATTTCAGCTACTTTTCTTACAATAATTATACAGTGTGTCTGCTTAAGTTCGCACCATATGGAAAACTTTTTTAGTATTAATTTTACGAAAAAAAGTTATTCTTTATAAAAAGTTTTGCATGTTCTAAAATTTAAAATACAATCATCAGATATTAAATTTTATTAGTCGTGTACGCAGTTTGTCAAAAAACATGAATTTTGGTCAAGAGTAAAGTACCTTTATTTTTGACAATATCGAAAATTGTTGTTAAAAGAAGTTGATGAGAACTAAAAACTACGTTCAAATATGCAATTACATCCTGCTAGTTAAAAAAAATTTTTTTACAACTTTTTCTCAATTTACTACCTACCAATACTGATACGATTTCCGCTCCATTCAGAAATTTCACTGCCAAACATTTCTTGATAATAATACAAAACATTTGTTTATCAGTGCATCCAAGATTTCACGTAACTACACTTAAATTTGCATTGTTATTGTAGAATGTAGACAAAAATAGGAAATCGTATCAGTATCGGTAGGTAGTAATTTGAGAAAAAGTTGTAAAAAAAATTTTTTAACTAGCAGGATGTAATTGCATATTTGAACGTAGTTTTTAGTTCTGATTAACTTTTTTTAATAACAATTTTCGATATTGTCAAGAATAAAGGTACTTTACTCTTGAGCAAAATTCATATTTTTTGACAAACCGCGTACACGACTGAAACAATTTAATATCTGATGATTGTATTTTAAATTTTAGAACATACAGAACTTTTTATAAAGAATAATTTTTTTTCGTAAAATTAAAAAAAAAAGTTTTCCATATGGTGCGAACTTAAGCAGACACACTGTATATAGCAACTTCAAAAAAAACCACTCAAGCCGATTCCCCATATAACAAATACACTATACACATGATTTCGAGTTAAAACTTGAGGCTTATCAGGTAGTGACTTGGGATGAAACAGGTTTTCATATTCTTCTTTAGTATCATCGTGATGTTTGCCGTAAACTTCATTTTGGGTTAAATCTTGGTTGACCGAATTCAAAGCATCCATAAAGTGATAACCACGGGAAGTTGCAAATTGGTATTGGTAGCTACCGAAGAAAGACGTTTCGGTTATTATTTTATTCTGAAGATTCTCTTTAAAAAAAAATGTACAGCAAATCCTTCATCAATCAAAATCGAACAATTGTTATATGTACTTCTTGATACTGGCTACAGTTGCATTGAAATTTTTAACATGTGTAAAAATCAGTTTTTTCTCTAACTTTTCTTTCAATCTGTCGATTTCGTTACGGTCTTCCGCATTAGGAACTGTAGGTACATCTGTAAAACGTGCATAGTGGAACTGACGATTCTGCCAACTCTTTTAAATCGGTTATTCCTTTTTCATATTGCGGATTTGCGGTATAGTCAAAACTCGAATCAAATTCGAGACGTACCCAGGTTGTATTACAATAGAATAAAATGCGTAACACAGCAGCAATAATCGAATTGGTGGTATTTTGGTAAATGTGGAACAACGTCCCCATAGAGTTAGAGAAATAATTTCAAAAATGATGTATGCGAAGTTGTCTAAAGTGATGCCAAAAATGCGTAAAACAAAACGGTGAGCAAAAATCCAGCAATTACCATTATCCACACTTCCGTTTGCAAAATGATTAAAAATTCTTTTAATGGCGCTACTTGCCCTGGAATGGGAAGAACCCACACCACACCCATCTATCTCTACATATTACCTGACTCTTTTGTATCGGTACCAAGTCTTTAACCTACGATGTTGTAACCAGAAAGAAGTCGCCTCGCAGCATATCGTCTATCGTTTTAGATCTCGTATATATTGACAGGGCTGGGTAAAATACATGCCCTAACGTATTTCAAATAAAAATTACAAAATATTCCTAGAAAGGTATTTGAAATACAAAATACAAGATACTTATACAAAATAGAATATTTGAAATACAAAAATACATATTATACAGGATCCTTCGATTTCAATTTCGTCGGGCTTCTATAGTACCAACACTAAAAAAGTTAGAAGTTTTAATCAAACACAGTTGTTAATTATTGTTAAGGACGTATTTCAGGAAAATATTTTGACAATAACCTGTGACAAACAAACAAAAATTTTTTTAATGAAACCCTCTATAATTTTACATGTTGAGAATCACCTTGGACCCCTTTATTTATTTCTAAAATATTACGGCTTTTAAACGAATAGTTTAACAGCAAATAATTATTTCTTAAAAGAAATGTACTTTCTCTATAAAGGCACGGCATAACAAATTCAACTTCCATGTCAAATTTGGATTCAATTCTTGTTGTAGATGGTTGTCAGATGTTCTGATTTAATTTATGATGTCTCATCTTGTACAGGATGTTCAAATTTATCTTACAATTTTTAGAAAATGCAAATACAAACTCAACTTTTTTAAATGAAACATCATGTAATTCATCTGCTTGATCAATAAAGAATTAAAATACGAACATTTTTTGTAATCACGTTCTAATGTCTATTCTTAAGGATTTCCGAATTAATTTATAAAATTGAATGAAGCTTCTATAGATAGATACATATATCTACACAAAATCTTTATTATGCTGTATGCATAAAATTCCAAACGAAACTTTAAAACCTGACGCAACATTGCGGTGAACAAAATACATACATTAATGTATTTCAAATACAAAATTCAAAATACTCATAAGGAAATATTTGAAATACAAAATACTTTAGGGGAAAATCATTAAATACAAAATACAAATGTACCTATTTCAAATACTGTATTTTCAATACAAGTATTTTGTGACTGCCCACCCCTGCTAATTGATTCCATATTTGTGATCAAGCGCATCTATAGGATTGCTGAAACAATGTTCTCAAGTTTCATAGATTTGGTTAGCATCCTTATGTAAGGTAAGGGAAAATCAGTGTAGGGGCGAACCCGGTGCGAAAAATCAATTGTATGTCACTACTACAATCTTGCTCATCAATTACGTTTGCGACCAGTCCACATCCATTTGCGATAATCTGGGGATTAGGTTGTTACAATTTTTGAACCTTCGAATCTTCCACCACAAGTACAACGGCGTTATGGATTTTGTACATCCATAAAACCTCAAATTACCTCGAATTTATAGCTGAAAACTAGAAAATTACCTTTTGGTGACTCAAATTGTATTCCAAACAGAACTACGATTCAGGTGGTCCAAAACATTCCCTAAACTCGTCACATTTTCGACTTCAATTAGAAAGTTGTCACCGTACATACTGGAATTGAATTCGGTTTTTTGGTATGGATTCCAAATAATCTGTGGATGAGGAGTTGGTACAATACTTTCGTGAATCTTCTGTGTGAGTATGATGAGCAAGTACTGTTCATCAAACAGTTTGTCGACCCTACGTGCGGCACACTTATCATTGTGAAGGTCTTTGAAGGTGTCAGTACACTTTTTGCATTGTATAATATTGAAATTCGATAGTAAGGTGTACGTTCGCAACTTTGTCCAAATCGCCGCTACATTCAACAAGCTTGGGCGTCCTTTCATTATAAATGCTGTTATCGTTAATTACATTAAAAACCCCGCGGAATAAAATATTTTATTGCTCACCGTACCAGAATTCAAATATGAGTACTGAGTAGGTACGGCTGGTTACTAAATAATGCTTGAAATTAAATAGGAGGAGTTCGGTTATGAATGTTTTTCAAAACTTAATTAAAGAGACAAATCGCAAGTTTCGAGTACATAATACATTGTTCATTGGGCGCGTGGAATCTTTAAGCTTCTTGTCCGTTAAGGCACATGGCGACTTTTTTAAAACTGTAAACATTATTACAAAGTAACGACGGTTACATTTCCAAGATATCTAGGTAGCCGGTCTGGTTCTTGACCACGTAAAATGTTAATATGTATTGCATCTGAATGTTTTTGTGTAGATGAACGCATCAATAATTTCGGATGTAAGTACTACTTCTTGAAAATATTTCTGAATTGTTACCGACATCTTGGTTTTAAGCTTTGCAAATTTCTCACTTTTCCTACTTGTGATAAATTTTACGTTTCTCAACTACGTGCCGCTTAACGAATGAAGGAATTTCCAATATGTAGTTAAGTATTGTCTTGTCAAACTAATCAACTGTACAATAATGCACGATTCTAAATTGGCGATAAGTTGGTCGTATTACTCTTATAGGTAATATAAAGAGCAGACAAGCCCCTTTTTGATTATAAATTGTTATAATATTGATGCATTTCAGCAAGTTAAGTGTGAAAGTGTATAAAAACAAGATCACGTTTTGATCGTAATTGGGTATCGCATACTGGAGTAAAACAAATCCAATTGTTCTTTATTATTATCCGGATGCTAATTATCGAAAGTTAAACCAAAGCGGTTGCGAAATATGTCATAAAAAGTAAACTGCAGCAGTCATCATCGTGAAGTAGATCGATGATAAAACATTATTATAGTGTAAGATGGAATGTAGAAACCAGCGAGCGAATCAGATTTAACGACGCCTCGTTATTTTTTATACACCATTTCTTTATTCTAGACTATACAATCCAAATAATAATTATGACAAAAATGTGCGGCGGTATATAATTTCAGATTGCCGTAGTAAAGGTAATGACAGACTACAGAGTAGGGTATGTCATTGTGAAGCAAGGTTACTGCCGGGAGCCTGTTGCATGGGCCTTTGGAAATCATCTTCTAGGGTAATTAGAAGGGGTCGCGTCTACATCGTGTCTATTGTTTTGTAATTTTAGTGTGACGTTGACCGCAAATTAGATCGATACGTTTATAAACTAAATTTTTACTTACTAATTGGTACGCAACAGTTATGGTTACTTCTTGAGAAAAAAAACGCATTTCTCATTTTTGGGTAATAATCCTGCGTGATAGAATGAAATCAATTTTAGTTGTAGCCGCCGGAGGTGGTAGAAATGCCTAGACGGTGATTTCAAAATCTTTACAAACTATAATAGTAGAAAATCGGGAACCTTACAATTATATCATTTGAATTGGGTAAAAATTAGTGTCTTTGCTAGTTTTTTTCAGTAAAAATTAGTTATACGAATTCGATTTCAAGGTGAAACCATATTACAGTAATAACAGCTTACTGTTTTAAGTTATTTTCTTTTATTTTTCTCGTCTGAATACGTTTTTACATAAACAAATCATAAGCGTACGAATATTTAGGGGTTATATAAATACCCGTTTTAACTTATGCAAATTATTATATCCTTATATGATGTAACAAACACTAAGTTTGTTTATTTTAAATATCTGTTATGGGCACTTATAACTGTTTTCTAGGTTTAATAGCATGCAGTAGTAGTAGTACATTATATAGAAGAGTGCACAATTTTATAACCGTTTTCTGAAGCTGTAAACAGGTATAAATTTTCAGGTTTATACATAGTGGTATCCATTAAAATGGCGTAACTTTAAAATTAGCGTAACACTTTTTTTCTTTTACGGGTATGAATTGAGTTACGGCTACTGAAAACTAATTTTCGAATTTCTTCGTACTTACCTTGATGGCGTAGACGGCCATTGACATTTTTCTTTTTTTTATCATTGGTCTTACCTCTCGTAGATCGGTTTATGTCTAGTTAATAGTCTTTTTCCGAACGTCCCAATCACAGTTTTGAAAGTAATCATTCTACAAAAGTTTTTGAAAACGCAGTTTAACTTTATACCTATTAGACGTCAACGATCGCTACAAATGTCGATCTACTCCTCAATTGCGGAATGTCACGCATGATGATCATCAACGTTTTTCTATTATTGTACTTCTTACAAGTACAATATTAAAGTGTAATATCAAAATAATGTTATTGAACCAGCAAAGAATCTATTAAAAAAATTCCATTACAGGACGTTGAATTTGTCATGAAGTACACTAATTACGTTATACATCAGCTAGAGTACGGTATATAATTTACTCAAATTCTTCGATTGAATAGACAATTCTCAAAACCTTCCCCATAGTACTTTTATTAATTGTAGCATTGACAGAATTTTTAAATTGACATCAAGTTGCGCGACGTGTTTCGATAATTTAAATAATTTTATCATCATCAGGTTTAATATAGACTAAAATAATATATAAATAGTTATAAGGAAGAGGTTTAAACTGAATACGTACTTGGTTAAAATTACAGTATAACAATAAAATTATAACATACCTAAGGGGCAAAAATTGTGTCTTGACTGCACCCACTGAAAAACAAGTATGTAGAGGAGTTATACGGACCGGATTCAAAATTCAATATTTTGAAACCACAGACAGCTGTAGATAGTTAAACAGCTCCCCAACCACAACAGCTTAAGATCTAAGGTATGGTAAATGTTGTTCATGGTATTGAATACCCTTCACACAAAAATTGGCCAGGAGTTTGAATTCTGTTCATATTTTTAGCATTTATGCAAGGAGTAATGCTTATAAGTGCTAAATATATTTGCTTGTTGCATTGTCGGACCCTAGCCATTTGGATAATATTTTGTGAATTCAAATGTTCGGATCTTATCAATCTTGGTGGTAGCTGCGGAGGTACTTTCTAAGATCGACGGTAGCAGTTCTACATAATTTTAGGAAAACGCACCATATAACGTAAATCACGTGATTAACGCTTCCGTCGATGATAGCATTACTCTTTGGCACGCTACACGTGACCGAGCCAAGGCAAGTTTATACGAAAATTGTTTTCATCGCCAAATGTGGGCTCGGCATATTTTCGGCTCATTAAATCAAAGCTTCCTTCATATACGCGTATTAACAAGGAAAATACACGCAAACTATTTTCATAGCCATCATATTTTCGCGAACATACATGCGTCCTTTACGTCTGCACGCAAACATTTACAAGTACTTTCTGCCTCTGGAGTAGAATCTTCTGCCACGCATTTGACGTAATTCAAAGGGCGTCGGAAATGTTATGGTCCGTGTGCTTGTAGCAACTAACGCCGTTTAGAGTACGATTTCTATTAATTCTTGCTTAATTCACATGATCATAATTAAACAAACATTCATTTATTTCCATTGTCTATGCCACAGTGTCGACACATAGACAATGATTATTTTTGCACATGCTTTCGCCATTTTGCTTCATACAAGAATATCTATTTTACTGTCATTTACAACATGAAATGTTGCATTCCTTCAATAACATGAGTTATCATGCGAAATATTCGATTTTTTATTTCCTTCATAGTCCATATGCGGCTGCATTCAAATCTGGAAGAAACATGGCGCTCGTGGCCACACGGTCATTATAAAGTCACTGTAAGTATCGTACCTTACTCACGACACCTAGCGTCTAGCACTTACACTTATAAATACGGTCTTTCAGCCTACCCGTTTAATTAATAACATAAACTCCTTGTATTAGGTGTAATATTTTTACCAATTTCTAATTGATTAATTCTTACCTGCTATGATACTTTATTTTGTTCGATTATTAAAATTTATTAGTCAGCACAGTCTGCTAATTAGACTTCAAAAGATGTAAGAAGTAATTTAGTAACAATTTACAGTGAAAAAATAAATGATGAAATGGAGTTGTTATTAGTTTGATGACTTCAATATTTCTGGAATCTTTGAAATATGTGGCTAAAGTGTTAATGTTTGTAATGATGTGCACATTCCAAATTACTCCTTTTATCGCCATGCCCGTAATAATAATTTGATTCTATTTATTATTATTCTACTTCATTATTTCCATTACTATATTTAACAAGTTAATTTATTTTAATAATCTCATCGTAGAGATAGGTAACGTATTTTTGTGCAATTGGTGTCTATTAAATGTTTTAAATTTTAAATAAGAGCGTTTTTCTTGATACATTACATTGAACTTAATTCTACCGGAAATGGAATATATATGAATACCTAGGTGTGAATGAATCAAACCGAGGATATAATTTGACACTTGTCATGAGGCAGTAAAGTGAACAGTCAACCTTTCATGGTGTGGTATTCCAAGTTGCGGTGCAACATTTGAATTAATTTTACTTAGTTGCATAATGAAACAAAATATAATTGGGAATTTAAACATACATTCATTTAATAATCGTTGTTAACGATAATTCGGAATCCTGTTATGATGCAATCGTAACTTTGAGATTACAACGTCTCATTCACACATTTTATTTTATTGCTATAGTATTTCCGTAGGCGAAACTTTATGCTGTCATTTCAGTTTGTGGTCATAACCAGATTTGAACCAGAGCCCTTGTGATTTAACATTAACCGCACTAATCCGAAAACTAATTTTAATTGAGTTAAACCTCTTGTTCATGAATCAGGATTATGGACATTGTTTTCAAACTACTTCCTACACGATCACAATTTTAGCGACAAAGATTTTGGGTTGATGTGGAACTCAAGTAACCCAACATACATATTATGTATAGCTGCCAATTTATGTTAAGAATATTATTTCCTTGATAGAGGATAACGATTGTACAAATCTGAATTTATGGGAAATTTTTTCCTTTTAAGTTTTTTAGAATTTTGGCCCTTTTAATCTATCTAGGAATTGAATATTAGCGCAACACAATCAATTGGAAACATAGACAAGCTACGAAAGCTAGCAGGATACAATTCCTAGTCCATAAAAAACCTCAATCAACTACTTAGGTAACTTTTATTTTCCGTTAAACTTGAGAATGTTACAAGCGACGGTAGAGATTAATACTATATTAGGTGTGACACTAGTTAATAAGTTTCGAAAAAAGATAATAATAATGGCGCAAGTGTGTTCAGATGTATGGTTTATAAACATTTTTACCTTCGCATAGCTATAATTAATTAAATGATTTTATCAACGAGTAATTTTTTCAACCAAAAATTATGATTAACTAACGTATCTTTAACAAGATTTTAACATTCTTTTTCTTAATTTTCTTGATTAATGAGAATATAGTTAATAATAATGTATCTAAATTTATTGAGGATGCGGATTGCGTTAGACGTGGAATTTAATTGGACTATAAGATAACTATCTGTAAAATACTAAACAGTACTGATTAAATTGCTATTTTCAATGTATATTAAATGGTTTTAATCCAATTTGGGTTGCTATATAATAATGCAATTTGTTTTTATAGGCACCATGGATTAATCTTTTTTCGAATGGGAGGAGTATTTCTCAAATCATATTTAACACCAATTCATAGAGATTTTATGATTAATAAAAAAAATCTGGCTAAGAATAAACCATATCCAATATCTTTTCATGTTGCCGTATATCTTATTTTTTATGTAATTCCACTTTTTAATTACCTAAACTATCTTTTTTAGACATTTACATAATTAAACCACGAATATCGTGAATGGTGAGACAATAGAATGTATCGAATGCTTTTGGATGTAAATTCGAGGGAAATGATTACAAAATTCAATTTTATGCGCTCGTTATATTGGTAATAACTAATAAGTATCAAATTAGGCACAGAAAATTATAGGTAGGTATATACTATTCTCGGTCTTATGTTTTTGATATTATTGGTTTGGTGTAGAATTAAAACAAAAATTTATAATAATTCAAGGCTGTATTGCATTCCTCTCTAACCATACATGTGTAAGTTTAATAATGGTTCTTCTGTTAGTACTAAGCATCATAGCTTTAATAGCTTTCTTGCTTTTAATTATTAAAAATGCTAATGGATTTTTAAAAAAATAATATCGCTACAAACCACTCACTATTTTAATTAAAGTGTGTTTCGAACATACACATTAAAAAAATTAAACTTTAATTAAATTAAAATAATTTTTGCATACTTACATCTTGGATGTACAAACAAGATTTTTAAAATTACGGAAAGTAATGTATTCCACATTTTCTCACGATTAAGCAATCAAGAAGCGTAAAATGGCGCCCATGAACAATTAACTGTAGCGTTAAAAACTAGTCTATTCCACATTTAACAAATGATTAATTATAAAAAGAGATTTCTGTTGCTAATTATTCACCTTTCAGATGACGGAAAAATATTTAGTTCGAATTTCATTTACCTTCCATAAACAATTTTGCAGTTACGGTGTTTAGAGCAGGATTTAAAGATCGTGACGGTATCTTGCATTAAACATTCAATTAATAATAAATGGAAGTTTTTAGCCTTCCACTAACCACTATTGTTCACGAACCAAGTAATTACTGCATTTACCAAAGCGTTTCCAACGACACTATATAAAATTGAGGTAATTAGGAAAGTAATGCAATTTCATGTAAAGTTGTAAGAGTAATAAATTCCATATATTCTTCTTTAACCGTTAAGAAAATGTTATCCATTTTGTTACGCTAATTTTTGCTAGTAATTTAATATTATAAATAAACTTCGTAGTGATGTTAATTCTGAAAAGTGAAAAAGTTTAAAAATCCAAACTAAAATCAATTAAAATACTAATCATTAGTAACAATTATTACCTATATTAATTTATGGAAATAATTAATTTGAAATAACAATCGCCTAATTAGTAACCGGATTATTTATATTGTGCAAGGTTATATGGATAACTTTAAAAAACGTTGTGTTGATCAAAGGTATTGGTTAAATTATTGAATTCGTAAGTGGATTATGAATCACGTCAGGTTTTTTCGACTGAATTTGCCTTATAAATTTTTATATATTTATTAGTCATGATATAATTAAAATGCAAGATTTTGCTTGTGTGCAATTAATAGTTAAACGTGTTGTTTTATGAGGTATAAAATTTTAAAAACGATATAAAAACGAATAGCAACAAAAGAAGAAGTAGCATCTACAGAATAGGAAGACTCTCTGTATGATGAACTAACAATTTTCTATAATTTGGTTATTTAAAATAGAAGCTAAACTTCTTCTATTTTTTTTAGCTGAAAATATTGTAGGGCTCTTGTACTACTGCAACATTGCTTCTGTTCATTTTATTTTAATTGTCTTATCCGTGTTCACATACAACAAATTGCCGAAGAAATGCTCTATGTTTGTAACGTTGCACAGTGTCAAATCATTTTTCTTTTGAAAATTCCTTGTATGCCCACCGTTGGCAGGATTTTAACAACAGTTCAAAAAAGTACTGCAAATCTTCTTGTGCAACTCCATGAAGAAAATATAGTATAGCAGTAACAATATCGAAGAGGTTGGTAGAGTGGTTAGAGCATTAGACTGCGACACGATAGACCGGGTAGGCACCTTTCTTTCACAGGGTTGTCAGTCTCCATAAAATCGTACTTGTATGTAAGAACCGTAGCGCTAGCCGTACTACCTCTCTGGAAATTTTTGATATAGATATTTATTACATTACACCTATAATTTGCCCCTTTTTTCTGTAAAGGCCATTATGAAAATAGGGTTAAATTGCAATAATTTGCTTAAATAGCAGTGTTGTGGTGCGGTGAGTGATGAAATATTTATTTTGTGGTCTAGGGAAACAACTAAAAATCTAAACATACCAGGCTACATTATATCGATTATGGTGGTGAAATTCTAAACATATTGCAACTGTACGCTTTAGAATTCTCTGAAAATCAACTGGGAAGTTCCATTCCCCGTACCAAGATCTGCACGTACAGGGTACAACAGTTTCCATATTTTAATAATAAGTTATTCGGGAATCATTGCTAGTCCCTCCTGCTTTAGGTGATAGTATTTTTCTTGAAAAGAGAAAAGATATGCATCCTTACTATACTATTCCATGTGCTATAGAAAGTTGGTGCTGCTTTGTTCTGTCTTTCATTATGTCATCTGGATCGAAATTATGCGAAATGGGATGTACTGCTTCTTGGGTAATAACAAAGGTGTTCTGTAAGCATATGAGATACCAGGGCCGGCGCTAGCTTATTAGAGTATCCATGGGAACTTTTTTGGGGGAAGGTATCCTGTAGACCGTACCCCTAGGGTTAGCCGCCAAGCTAGCCTCGACGAATCCTGTACTGGTAACCGGAAGAACTGCAAGTCTTGTGGCCGTTGAACATAACGCCGTAGAATACCAAAAACCACAATAATAGTTTATTTATCTTTATAGTGAATCTAGTGACGGGAAAAGATATATTACCAGCATAATTTATGGCGGACTCACAAATGCGCCAGAGCCCCATCATGCTGAAAGAACATGCTTTGTCCTCTGTCTTCACGGTCCTGGCAGATGACAATTTGGCACCACAGAATCAAGTAACATGTGGTCAGGGCCGGCGCTAGCTTATTAGAGGTGAGGTCCAAAATAAAAATGCGAGGCTGGAACTTAAAATAAAAATTTTCTCTTGAAAATTAACATAGCAATAAAATAATAAAAAACATCAAACGATAAACAAGTTTGTATCGAAAAGAAAAATTCATAGATAGATTTTTCGTGCTTTGGCTGAAGCAAACGCGTCAATGGTTTTTGATGTATCCAGTTCGCGTCCAACCTCCTCTATTGCTAACATAGCCAAACCGATCAGTCGTTCTTGGCACATACTGTAACAAAATAAACAAGATTTAGGTACAATTGTGATGTTTCCACATTACAATTTAAAGTATTTACAAAAATGTTCCCACAAAGGTATTTACCATTGGGTATAAAAACACATTGCCAAATTTTAAGTTTTTTCAATCCCAGTAAATAATTTCATCTCTGTAACAAATGGTTTATCACTTCCGATTTTTTTCCGTTACTTTTACTACAATATAAGTAAAACTTTTTGTCGGTATTTATTTGAACAGATTTCGGATTTATCGTTTTAAAAATCTTGATGCGCGCGGGGCCTATAAAACGCGGGGCCGGGTGCACTGCACCGTTTGCACGTGCCTCATGCCGGCCCTGTGAGATACTAACGAAAATTTTTCCCGTGGGCTGTGATATTGTCTTCAATAATAAGCATGCCAGTATTGGTTGAGATTCAAGGTATCATGTATAATAATTGCGAATGAACGGGTGTGCTGTCCGTCCGTAACAAATTCGCATTAAAGTAGATATACTTTAATCTCATTCATTAAAGTAGACATGAGATTAAAGTAGATATGCATGTACTACATGTATATCTACTTTAATCAGGGATTCACGGGCTTGGCTTGAATTTTAAAAGCTTGACAAAAAATCAAGCCAAGCCTACAAAAAAACAAGCCAAGCTTAAGTATTAGCCAAGCCAAGCTTATTTGTGGGAAAGCTTGAGTTATCAAGCTTTTTCAAGTCAAGCTTTCAAGCTTTTTCCAAGCTTTCAAGCTTATACTTCTAAGCATTTTTTTACTATTCCATGGAACATAATTCTTAGAAGATCCATCTGATGATTTTGCATTCTACCATAAAATATATTCATTCGGTATAAAAAAAGTACCTACGTGTAATTCTGGGTATATTTGAGATAGTCTGTGTTCTACTCAAACAAAATATACGGGTGATGTCCTGCAACGGTTTTTGATTTGTACCAAATCAGGAATGATACAAAATTATAAATTAGAAAATGTGAATACGTAGATATTCTGGAAAATGCAAGGCCTAAATATAATGACATATGTAATATAAAGTTTAATTTTAATATTTAATATGACATACTAACTCTAACAATGATGAAGAACTAACATTATGTTCTAAAAACAAAAAAAAGAAAATTAGACACAAACAAAACAATATTCTGGTCAGCTTGCAAACTAAGCAGATATTACATCTTGTCCAACCCAAAAAAGTATCTATAAAAACTTACCGATACTGTAATACAGGCGGAACCACAGTTTGTTTTGTTTTCCAACCAGTTTAAAACAGATGTGCTTGAACTATTTACGCACGTTGTTTTTGCTTTCTCCTGCGGAAACACTTTATCATAAGCATAGCTGTGTTTGCTTTTTAAATGTCTTTTTAAGGACGTAGTGGCACCATTTTTCATTTTTAATATGGTTTTCATTGTTTTGCACAATGTGCACGTCGCAATTTTGTCAGTTTTTGATTCTGACTTTCCTCTATTAATGACAAAGAAATTGGTAACTTTCATTGAATTATTTTTTGGTTTTACTACTTTAGTTTGAACAGGTACTTCGTCTGAAGATAAACTTTCTTCCTCCAAAACCCATTCCGACCCACTGTTTGAAAATGGTTCTTCGGAACTTTCAGATAATTTGTTACTCATAGTTAACAATACTTAAGCAATCAACGGTGATTACAACCCACTAACCAGCAGTTGAGTAATATTGCCACAGTCCGACAATGAGCTATACACGAATACACGTATGACGTAATGCGCAATGTGTTCCAACCTCACTACTCTTACGGGAGGAGCAAGAAGAAGTTTGAATAAGCTTGATAAAGCTTGGAAAAGCTTGATAACAAGCCAAGCCTGTATTCGCAAGCATCAAGCCAAGCCAAGCTTTTCATCTTAAAAAGCTTGACTTTCAAGCTCAAGCCAAGCTATTATGTTTCAAGTCAAGCTACTTGGCTTGGTAAATCTCTGACTTTAATGCATGCGCTTCGAAATTGTGTAATTTTTCAAATACAATGGCAAAGACAGTTCAGTCACTACAGTAGCGGATGTTTACTGATACCAAGGCGCGAAGCCTTCTGGTTGTTTAAATATATTTAAACTCAAATTACTATATTTTGGTAACGTAAATTGTAAAGTTCCATGAATTACTCTTACAAACAATGGTTGCACAAAAAATTACCAAGAACTTAATATAAAAACATTTTCATGATAAAACATATTTCAGATGTTATTTTGTTTGTTTCGTTTGTTTTTTGTGGAGATGACACACGGAGCAATAATGTAGAAGGTTGATTTTAATCCTTGCATTAGATTTAAAATCTTCATATATTAATTTTGCAATGCAGATGATACACCGCAGACAGCTATACAGAGTGAAGGTTTCTAAATGTGTATGCGTCCCTCACCACCTGTGGTAATTACAGTCAGGGCCGGACTGGCTACCTGTTGACCCCGGTGGGTACGAAATCTGAATGGCCCCCACACTACTCCCCTCTCTGGGAAAAAGAAAAGCATTTTGCCTTTATACATAGGCCTATAGGCCTAACTTCGATAATTGCTGGAACCAAGTTAAGGATAATATTGTTTTTACTTTTTGTTAAAACATAAAATTAACCCAGACGTAACTGAATTACAAATTTGCTTGATTACATTGTAATAATTATAATTATACTGTCTGTAAATTAATGCTACTAAGTACTAAGTGTTAAGAAATAAGAATGGGACATTTTCGAAAGTGTCGGAGTTCACTTGTTATACATATTACAATTTTAGAAGTCTAGTTAGTTCCGCAGAACTAGATGCTACATCGTCTATGATTTTCATTTTTCTCGTAATCAAATTGAAAATTTCTTTCTACATAAAACAAAACAAAATCCTCCAATAATTCTTGCCCCAAAGAAGACCTCAAGCGATTCTTGATTATATGTATATACAAATTATAATATTTTATCTCGTTGGCCCCAGTAGCCGGTGGGGATGCTGGCCCCGGGGGGGATGCCCTCCCAGCCCCCTGGGCCAGTCCGGGCCTGAACAGTGGAGTGACCGAAATAATATCTCGCACCGGTTTGTGGTACTTAATTTGTTTGTTACATAGGCATCAAAATCATTACACACGATTGTCAAAAAGCATAAATGATGAAAAAAATGGAGGAAAATAATCATAATTCAAGATCCAGTTTCGTTTACGTTATACATCTTTGAAGTACAAAAAATGCGCCAATGTGCAACCTTTGGATATGCTTTCATCTACTTCAGTTTGATATAAATATTTGAATGATTTTGCGTAATGACTTTCCATTTTAGAAACTGCTCACAATTTTCTAATGAGTTGGTGAACCCTTCGTTAAAATCGAAATGCTTATTAGAGATCATTTAAACTAGTCAGAAAAATTTCGAATTCGGCAAATCATAACTCAGATGCAAGATTGACGCCTATACATTCATGTTTCTGTCAACTGATTATAATTATTACTATTCATTTTTTTTTAACGTACCGTGTACGATTTTTTGCAACTTTTCATATAATAGTGATAAGCATGTGACATCTCTGATGAAGTTTTTTTTTTTCGATGACATATGATTTTAAGAAATATGGCTGTAAAATTCTTTACGAATTGTTGTTTATCGTCTCCCGCTTCTTTTTAATACAACCCATTAAGTAGATGATATTAAAAATTATATTTCAAATCCAATTAAATAAATACAATCTTAGATATTTTATTGCTGTATTCTTTAGATTAAAATGTAATGAATGTAAACGTGATGACTAAACATTATTGGCAGTTAAATATAGGAACTGCACCGAGCTTTAATGATTCTATTTTTAAAAGTTACCAGTCAATCAACTACAAAATTCTTCTATGCAAATATTAATTATTACTAGATTAATATCGGGAATAATAAAAATATCCATTAATGTTATTGTCAAATTTCATTAAAACGTCGCGGTGGACATCGCCATCTATACTTCATTTAATATTTGATACCCAGGTTGCCTTATAATTTTAATGTCGTAAATGTGGCATTTTTGAGAATATAGAAATCATTGAGGAATTTTATACAAAAACTGTTGTAAAACACAAGTGCTCTCAAGCTCGACAACATAAATTGATATTACATAAAACATCATGAACTATTAAGGATAGAAGCAAAACTGGATTTGGATTAAAATTCTATTTTGCGGTTTTATACGTATTATATAGAAAACACAGTCATTCTCTAAGTTTTCTTCATCAAGCTTTACTTAGCAATTAAAGCAGTAGTTGTTTGGGTGGTAATTACTGTCTGTAGGATTCTCTCATATTCGATTAATGACTGTTATAATTAAGTTTGTAAAAATAGTAGGTGCCGTGACTTGCAAAGTAATGCTTGTAGACTTGCTTGATGCATCGGAAAATCAACTACGAGATATCTGTCGTTTTTACGCAGGAAAGGTGCGGTTTGAATGTAGAACCAATTGCGTTGTTTTGTCTTGAACTTGACTGTATTTATAAGGGTTTTTTTAATTTTTAATTTCAAAGGAATTTTTCATTAAATTTTCTTCTGCGGTTATAATTTATATTCAGCTGCAAATTTTCCCTTATTTTGTGCTTCATTATGATTTGTGCAAAATGATTCGATGTAATTCCACGAGTTTATTAGGTTGGAATTGTCAGTGTGATGTTGATTTTATCACTTTGTTATTACTTCTTGTTCAGAAATAACTACCGATATAAACCGCTGTGTATAACCATCTTGTGTGTTAATGCTTGTGTGTAACATTTCAAAAAACGCATATATCTGCACATTTTCTAATTCACTCCCGTGTATCAACTATAATATAAGGAAGTTTCTTTTTAATCTGAATGTATGTTAATAACAACCTCCTTGGAATAATATTAAGAGTAAATGACATTTATATATCCCACTTTTATACATTTCTTTTAAATAGGTACCATATTGTACATATAATGATTCTCTTTACATATGTTAATTAACATACTGGTAAAGTGGATTATAGAAATAATACTGAAAATTATTTCGCTGTCACAGTGCGTAAAGATTACTATCTTAACGAAGACAATTATTATGCACCATCTTAAAATGTTAATAATAAATATTTTATTTGTATAAATAACAAGATATGTTGCCTGAAATCTTTAAAATGTCAATTTTGATATTATTTTATTATATATCTACAGTGAATATTTTCTTATAATTTTAAATTGTTTCAGGTAAGATACCCATATCAAATTACACGTGATATATATACACCCATACACACTAAAATCGTAAGTAAATAAATTATAGTAATTAGGAATCTTGTTTCTGTAATTAAAATATTGAAATGATCGTAATAATCATAAGGCAAAATATATTTACCCAGCAGGAATTATTTGGTTATTTTAACCGACAACCGAACCACCCGTATTGGTATTATTTACGGCAAAATTTATTTTTAGTACGTTTATTACTTTTTATTTTGCAAAGTTTAAGTATGCTTTTCGATATAGTCCAAATTCCCGTTTGGTCTGAGAGCCAGCGTCTCTGTTCCCAAAGTCGTGTCCGATTACCTGGTCCTTGCTTTCTTACCATCTGTCAATTTGTACGTATTTTTATTAAAACCTTAACGATGACCCCATTTAAATAATAAAAAAAATATTAATTGGTATATATAATCCTCGCCAACATGGAAAGGATAATTTTCGATCAACGAAATTGCAATTTTGACTTAAACTTAGTTAATTACCATTCTTAACACATCGTTTTTTACCTTCTGTTTATTACATTTTTTCCGGAATTGTTCGTTTCAATTAAACTTTATATTTTAACATTATTGTCTTATGTCATTGCCTATAAGTTATTGCACTTCATTCTTAACCCTTGTAAGATTTTATAAGAACGAACTCGACGGCCTTTATATAACTATTGTCAAGTGTCCAAAAGGTAGATAGTTCTACATTTATAATAAATTCGGTGAGCGAGGAAGTACAAATCTAAAACCATCGAAAAATCACAAGATATTTAAAATGTCGGACGCGTTTCTGCAACAAGAGTATCAATCATCAGCACATTTTAAAATAATTTTGTGATTTTTTCATTTTTCTAGGTTTGTGCTTCAGGCTACTGCATACGTACGTTCCTTTGATCACGCGTTTAGCAAGCAATAACAGAAGTCGTTGCCGATATTTGCATCTGTTTAATTAACAATCGGTTCTTGAGGACGTTCTTTATCATTTATAATCTGTACTGATAGTGGATAATGTTCTTAGTAGAACGTCGTGAACAATAAATAGTTAATGAGGCTTTGTAGTTAATGAAGTCGCTGTTTGGTTTTTTTTTTGTAGGGGCGTAAACCTTGGATTCTCGGAGGGTCTATAACCGAGGTGCAAAAGTGACTCAATAAAAATAGGAGAGGGTAATAGAAAATCACAGTTTTGAAGTGGAAATCCGAAATAAAGCTTATTTTTTATTGTATATTGGGAAATACAATCTTTAAAATATCCTTGCAATAATGTCAAATTAGTTCGTAGCCAATCAGCATTTACAAATATAAATATTACTTCCGATATCATGCAAAACAAAATCCTAGCACTCTAATTTTTTGCCTTTTTTGTTGTGTTTTTGTGTTAAAGTAAATATTTAATTGAATTAATTCTTCTGTTATTTACTATCATGTTAGTTAAATTGTAAAAGGCAGAATAAAATCGTAAACAATAATGTTTAAAAACAAACAACAAACCTCATTTTCTGGCTTTACAAAACGAATTTTTTTTATGTCGAATTGGTCATTGTTAGCCCAGTTGTGTCATGCGGCAATTGAATTTCGATGGGGTAGTACTAGGGAGATAATATTCACCAAAAAACGGTTTTGTGTGTATTCTCCCTATGTACCACTAAGCCGTTGAAACCCTGTATAAGTATGTGCCTACGGAAATAATAGCGTGATCCTCCATTTAATAATACTCTGCTGTTTCCATCATGTAGCATTTTTTTCTTCAATATTTTGCTACGTGTATGAAGGATAAATTCACACCTCGCGAGACACACAAAATAGTATTTGGCAGCGACAATTTCCAGTCAGAGCAATGAAATGTTTGCGCACTTAGTTTTTTCTCGATGGAATGTGAGATTTGGCTTCCTTTACCACGGCCTCGAAGCATCGGTCTATATTCTTCACTCTTGTCTACTTCTTTTCATCTCTTACATAGCTACATACTACGAAATCGATGGCATGGTTCTGCGTCTCCTGATACATCCAAAAGCCCTCTTTCGCGTAAAAAATGGATTATGAATTCTTGGTTAAAATAACATTATAATTAATAAAAATCGCTATGAATTGTTTTGAATTATTCGCTCATGATGCTGCTTGGTTTATGCTGTGTGGTGCTTTGGCTCAACCTCAACGACTACAAGAGTGTCTCTGCTCCTCCATTTTTGGAAATCCATTTCTACAACACATTACATTCAGTTACATTAAATTTTGTTATTCATCTGGTTTGACAAGATTGGCCAACGCCAAGTACGTTTGTGCAGATGCAAAAATTTAATACGTACCATAATTTTATTTTAATGTCAACCATAAACATTTTACTGCAGAGAGTAAACAGCTGATTACACTCTTAACAGATGTAATTATTTCAATCTCATGTTTTATGTAAGTAAATAAATCTTGCATATATGAAGGTATCACTATTGTGCATATTTAAATACATTATTGAAGGTTCAAAATGCACAACCTCCACATGTACCCATTGTTTAAATGAGACGTTCATGAAATGTTTTCCACCTATTCAGATTAAAAGTGGACGTTTCACGTTAAAATATTTTTTAATTGTAACATTAAGTTCTGTTATCATATGAATGAGGAGAGTTCAAAGGATCAAAGTTGATGCAGTTATTGGAACTCGATTATTCTAAACATAGAATAGAACTTTCGGGTTCGGTGTCAATTTTAGTGATGATTCTCTACATTTTTTTAACATCAAACTAAAATCTAATTCCCAATTAAGTACGATCCAAGACATACCTAGAAACTGCTTGTAAATATAGGTATATACAATCTACCTTAACTAATGAGTTCTGAGAAGTACCTAATAAAATACCCATATATAATAAAATGTTAAAAAAATAATCACGGCCAACTTTGATTCTTATATTCTTCAGTAGTAATTAACATCTCCGATATCCTGGGGGCGAATAAGTTAACAATCAAATGACAGTAAAGCTATATATTAAACTTTAATAGTGTATGAGAGAAAAAGGTATGCACTCTACCATTAAATGATAAATTGACAATTATTATTCCTATAAGAGAGTGATAGATAAATTGTCTATCTTAAGGAAGAAGGAAGCAGTTTGGTATATTTTCAGAATAATAAAACAGTTGGGGTAGCAAGTTGGTGATCAGATCATATTTACTGTAAGTCACTTAATAAATCAAACATCCTGACTCCTGTAGGTAATTTCATCCATAACGTTGTCTGTCTGCTTAAATAAAAAAGATCTCTTATTTTTCTGTAATTTTATGTCACCAAAGAGTATTTAACGACACTAACCATTAGAACCTTATTGCTTTAGGTTTAGTATCAAGAATAATTAAAACACATTTTTATGAATAATTTTTCTCAAATATTGGAGTAGACATTAAGACTATAACACTTCTTGAATTTACTTACGCTTCAAGCATTAATTATTTTCGTCTTAGCGTATCGGTGTTAGAATGTATTAATGCACATATGTTAGATTGTTCTCCATCACCCCCATTTTTCAGACATTTAGGTCACTCACACCATCATCAACCGGCAACCGCATTATTATTTTAACAATAACTTACATTATAAAGAGTAGGACTTGCAATTTGTCTTCAATTTTGAGTGAATACTTGTAAATAAGTCACATTCTGACAGAATTAAGTTACTATTGGTCGCACGACGTACCTATATTAAAGCGGTGGGAAATTATGTAAAATAGCACAATGTGAGATAGAGTAAACCGATGTTATTACAATATCGACAGTGTTTTTAAAATGTGGTAGACATAGGTACTTACTAGGAATAAGAATTGAATTGGGTGCAGTATTTAAGTATACACTGCAATGGCACACCTCCGCAGTCCTGCGAACTCCTGCAAAAGGAATGAATACGAATATTCCAAGGTTTCATTATTTATTACATAGACAAATCCAAGCTTCCTAAGATTCGTGTGTTTTTGATGTTTGAAAAATATAAAATATGAATCCTTTTTCTAAACACCCAGTACAAAGAATCGAAATCCTACATGGTGCAAATGAAAGCCTTAAAGGTCAAAATAAATCGATATAAATTTTCGTTACTGAAAGTAAGTGGTTTCCGTGTTATTAGGTATAATCGAATATTTTTCTTAAAATCACAATTTTCTCAAAATTGGAACGTTGAATAAAGTTCCCTTAGTTTTTAACGTATAATGTAAAAATGTAATAAAATACAGGGGGTTGCATTTAAGAAACCTAACTTTGATATATTACAATTTTGTGAACCACTCTGTGTAATTGCAAATAATTTAAAAAAATAGTTGATATCAATTTCACCAAAAAATTAAGCTGATATCTTGCACCTTTTAGGCATAAGAGATCGAGGGAGTAGTCGTGAATCACCATGATGAGGTCCGGACACACAAAGGGGTGATAATTGAAGAAAATAAAAGGTTTGTCGCATATAACCGCATAATCTTTGGCTTCACTTCGATTATTGCATTATATTAAAGGGGAGGTTGTAAAGCTTTTATTTTCTTCGTGAATCACCCTGTATGTATAAATATTGAAATGATTGTGCCAGGGACAGAGGGGTAAATTTGAAACGTTTTAGTAATTTATTCAGAAATTCTTGCCTGCAGTACTAAACATTCTTCCATTTACATTTCTAGGTTTCCGCCAGTGTCTGTTTCTGGTACCTGATGTTGGCGGCTTTTACTTTCTGTTTGGTCGGCGAGTGTTACTGCTTAGTACTGGTTTCCTACATTGACTAGCGTTTTGGTGTTGTTAAATGATGTTGTATGAGATGTGCTGGGGACGTGTGATATTTTTTTGCCAATAGCTTTCTTGTATCCCTCTCCTCCCCTTCATTTATTCCTCTGCTCACTTGTCTCTCGTTCCGCGAGCCCATCACATAGACTCCTTGGTTTTCCAGCTTTATGATCGTTTATGGTTTTGGGAGGATTTATCTGCGTTGTAGGTAAACATTACTTTGGTGTTGTTTTGTTCGTAATCCTTCTTACGTACGGTAGTAGTACTTTTATCGTTTGTTTCTTTTCCTCCCCTTCTTTAGCTTTGGTTTTCCTTGGATTCGCGGCGTTGTAAATATTCTTTTTTAATAACGAAATCGTGTAGTTGTGCGCTCGATCTGTGAGCCTCTTGGAATATGTGGCATTTTATAAAATGTCAAATTATAAAAAATGCATTGATGTCTTTGAAACTGACACGTCTCATATTGATGATATGTTAACAGCGACGCTTAATTAGCTACATTTCGGTATCGGTTTTATGTCAATATTTTGATCTGTACGAACAAGTCCTATTAAGTGTTACAATAACACATTTATTTGCGATATTGATGCAATCACCAAGAAAATAGTGGTCCAGGCAACCAAGATTGTGGCCACATACAGTGGCGTAGCCAGAAAATGTAAAAGGAGGGGGTCTAAATTTTAAAATTGAAATCTGTATACCTAAAGACCTGTAAAACTACATATTACTCCATTTTTTACGAAATGCTAACTTTCCTCTTTTCTCTCTCTCTACCGCTATTCTTGAATAAAATGTTAAATAAAAAAATAAACATAGCCTTGTAAAAAATTGTATTCTTGTTTACATGCCTTGTTAAGAATTGATTAACTTGCAGTAAAATTTACTCATCTCTTTAACGCAAAACCTAATTTTACAATATGTCTTATGTACAAGTATAATAACAATGCTCAATAAACAATTCGGGATTTTTCACTGAACTGAATGGAGTGCTGCTCCTACTGCCATTTACCACTGTAAGAGAAACGGCGCGAACGTTAGCAAAGCTGCATTGTTGGTTGTCAATACTTGCACTTTGAACAGTGTACGATGTAGTCAGTAATTTCAGGATAACAGAATAGTAGTTTATTTTAGAGGTGGCAATGCATTTTTAGTGAGCTTAGATTTTATTATTTTTGGTTTTATATTTTATTTTTTCTGTCTATTTTTGTTTTGGCGGAAAATCATTTTGTTTTTTCCTCTTGATTAATTGGGAATTGGGGGGTTCTAACCCCCCGCCCCCGTGGCTACGCCACTGTCCACCTTTTAAACTTCGACTCAAATACAGAATCACCCACACTTTTGCCATTACAGAAATAGTAAATTAGATTGTAGGTAATAAGTTCAATTAATATTTTTATCCTTACACAGCGCAGTTCACTCGGTTATGTATTGAGATATGCACGCTTTCTTAGTTTCCCAAAAGATATTACCATCAGATTAAATTTGGATAACATTGTTGTTTGAAAATAAATCTAAAATAAAAGATTCGGCAATGAGGTTGACACTAAACAAATTGATTTTCTTACTACTCTCTACAAAAATATTATAGAACCAAAACTAGAAAAAAGATTTATCACCTCTCAGCGCACGGTGGGGAATCAAAACCGGGACTGACGGGACAAATTACATTCCATAGTCTATGTTAATCATATTTACTTTTGATAAATCAATGGTAAAATAGTGTGACTACCGATTAGCAGACAAGAAAATTAAGTATAGAAAATTTAATCACGTAGTTTAAACAAGTATTATTATAATAGGAATATATTTCATTTCGTAATATAAGAACGTGTAAGTAATTGCTTTCGCAAATATGTAAGTGTAGTGTTTCAATTATGTATTATATTTGATTGTCTTGTTCAACGAGAGTTTACTTTCCATATTATAATTGTTACGATGTGTAATGGGAATATAAATGGCAATACATCCCCGTTAAATATTTTTATCAAACATTTTTCTACAAATTAAAATTAGTTCTATTATAAATACTTTGTTCGACTGTGTATTCTGTAACAAACACGCCATTAAAATTGCTCCCGCTGTTTTATAGACATCTTGGGTTCGCTGCAACATTCCACGTAAAAAAGTCTTTAATTCACGTTTAAGGTTTTTAAATTTTTCTTTTTATTAGTTCTTGTAAACCGTAATTTTTTTCTTAGCGTTTGATAATAGAAATTAGTACCTTGTTAGTATACATCATTTGGGATTGGGCGTGAAATTTGTGCAAAAACCGACATTTTGTGTTGTACACGAAAAAATATTGTATTGTCCGAATGTATAGCTGAAAACGTTTTATAATATATTAATTTAACACGCCATAAACGTCACTCATCAGTATTAAACATGCTATAAAATGATATAAATGTATCTATACCTCCTTCAATGTTTTGACCTCCTACATTGATTTTTTCGAAATACTACCAATATCCGGTACCTTGTACCGTTACGTTTCTAAAATTCGTTACTACCGTTTCTTCTATCATGGATCCGAATCTTCCTTTCCGAACTGAGAGATTTGCTTATACAAGGCTATGATGGTCTATTGTTTGAGTAAGTAATAAAATAGTTTATTGACTGGTCTGGAAAGCATGATCATATACTTTCATATTACTTGTTTATGACTTAATTATCTTTTCCAATAACCTATCGCTAAATTAACTCAATTAAAGCAATTCCTTAAAAAACGGTGGACTATTATTAATAAAAGAAGTTCTTAACCCTTATTGTGTTTGACACGCATCTCATAATATGTATTATACAAGTGTAAAGTTACCTTGTCGGATATAATCGAGAAATATTTTTTTTAATATAGGTACCAATTTGTTACAAGTAAGGAGTTACATTATATTAAACGAGAATCTGCAGCATGAAATTTTCGATTCTCAAACAATATGAAAAGTTTATGCAATTTTCAAGAACCTTAAAAAGTGATTACTGTAATTTATGTTAGTATTGTGCTTTCATCTAGGCGAACAAAATCAATTTCCAGCTTTATACCGGTTTGAATTTTATTGCTTAGTCAGTCTCTTACAACTGTCAGTATAACATAGAAATAATCTATCTGTTTATGATATGCAAAATTGTATACGATTAAAGGTTTCAGATAAGATTTAATGCAATTTTATGTTGTGTGTAACCATATTTCTGTGACATTGGCGTAAAACAGTAATTATATCATCTTCACACTCGGCTATCCTGGTTTAGAGCACTTGAACTTAAACTTTTGTTACACGTTTCTATACTACATAGGCGAGTGAAACAGATTTACCAGCAAGGTTAAGTTCAGTAATAGTTGTACGAGCGCTGAAAATTCGTGAGTTTATTAGCAGTAGGTAGGTAGGTAATAGGAAAAACAGGCAATTACGCAATTACATCATAAACTTGTAAAAGACAGTGTAGGAGAGAGAAGTTTATTACGTGAATACGGCATTTCTTAAAGCATAGGTACTTACATGTCAGGTTAGAAATGACCTTACAGAGTGCAAAAATAACCATATGTCATATGTGCAGCGCTGGTGAATAAATATTACGTGGTCAGTTACTTAAAAGCACATTTCTCTCGTGCAGAAACGTGTCATCAAAGGAGCCCATTTTCGATTTTGTTTGAGTAGGCAAAAATGCCGTGCATTTATAATTTGGTAACATAGGTATGTATTTAGTGGATTCATTGTAGGAGTATCTAATATTTTAAAGTTTGATATATTTTCAAATTTCACAGGAAAATGTCGGAAGGCACTCATGTGAAGCTTAAAAACTACATTCGAATTTCGTACAAAGTTTCGATACGATTCTTGGTTCCTGTCAGTCCTTTCTCTTGTTCTGAAGGAAAATGGCACGATATTTAGCTACCGTTATTGATTCTATTTAAATGGTTAGATACAAGTTGAATTTCTTTATCTTGTTATAAATTGCAAACCTACAATATCTTGTAAGCAATTAAGAAACAAATTTTCATATTGTATTGTTTTCAGTAAAAGATTCCTAGAAATGTTGATAATAAATTAGAACCTAGAATATGGTTTTAAATCTCAAATCAATCAAATCATAAACTTGGGAATATAAACTGCATGAAGGTATCCTACTTTTACGGATTTAATGCATTTTTTGCGGTGTAAAATAAGTCTTAGAAGTTTGGTCATGTCCCATAACTCGTCAAATATGAATAACGCAATTAAACACAATTATTAATGTTCGTCTATTGCTCCTATTGAGTATAAAACCCAAGACGAAAATCTATAAAACCGTAATACGCCCTGTAGTAAATTAAACTATGCAGACACGGTCATTTAGAAAGACAGAAGAAGAGGAATTAAGAAGCTTCGAAAGAAGAATCATAAGACGAATTGTGGGACAGAAAAGAACTGAGGATGGACAATAGGTATGGAAGAAGAATGAACTTCGAACTGGTAAAGAGTTTGTAAAAGCACAGAGACTGAACTGGTTTGGACACGTCATGAGATGCGAGGATGCAAAAATAAGCAAAAAAATAACGCAATGGGAGCCACAGCAAGAAAAATTCAGAAGGAGGCCGAAGAATACACGAGTGCACGATATTGTAATTAGTTTTTGGGAGGGATAATTTTTCATGCGCGTTTCTGTACTGAATAACTTTGTATCCCATTTATAACTCATCGATTTTTCCTGCCACTCAAATGTTGTTTGTATGCCTTTTTGTTTCTTCTATTTAGTTATTTTACTGACAGTAGCATTATTGGTACCTACGTATTTGTTCTATAGATAAGAATATACAGTTCAAAGGTCGTGAGAAAAAAGATTTAAAGTTCTTCTTTTTCTGAGTTCTGAGCTATGGACAACATAAAATAGCAGGAGTTTACAGTTTTTACTGTCTTCGCCCCTCATTCCTCTCCATCCAGCTCATTTCTCCACGATTTTATTTGCTTTATCGTCTTATTTTATCATTTTGCTGTTATTTGTTACGCTTGCATTCTTTTATAGTAGGTATGTAAAAGAATAGTTCAATTGCAACTATAATTTTTAGTGTCATTATTGACTTGACTTAAATTCTTCTGTGGCAAAAAATTGCACCTCTATAACAATTATTTCTAAGTCTTCGATATTCTCTCTAAGAGTTCCTTACGTTTTCTCCATCATTTTTTAAAGTGGTCGAAACTGTTTCTGATAAGTGTGTATAATTTGCCTAACATTAGCGGGTCACATTCTTCCCGACTTCTGTCGATGCCATGTTTTGCTACTAATGTAAATACAAATTGTAATAATAAAAACAAATAGTTCCACTAATTTTTTATATTACATGTAATCACTGACATTTTGCACTATTTTTGAAAATCGAATATACGAGTATGTAACGTGCAAGTCTAACAAGTGTTATTGTTTCATAAGAAATAGAAATGATCTAATAATACGGGCTGATCTCATAAAGAGATAAAACTGTCATCCGTCTGGTTCAAGATTCACGGGAGTGGCGAGGTGGAGATTAATTTGATTTGTTATGACGGACTGGAATATGTAAGAAACCCAGAAACAACAAAATTGTAATAATTCTAAGTTGCCTCAGTCTGTACTGTTCTCTGGTTAAAAATCAGAACACAATGACAGGTATACCCAAAATGCCTATGAGAACAATTAAAAACATATCAAAGCATAACTTAACACCTTTGCTGCCGTGAGACATAAACAGGGCGTCTCAGGTCACTTTGGATAACAGCCGCGTGACACACACTTGGTGTCTCGGCGATAATTCTGCACTATAGCTGCGTGTACGTGTGTCGGCGTCTCAGTCCTATATAAATTATACAGGGTGTTTCAGACCACCCGTACCGGCCAAATATCTCGCGAAATACAAAACGAATTGAAAAAAGAAAAAATACGTCTAAAAAATTTTTTAAGACTCTATTGTTTGATAGTAATAGGATGTCCCCACTCCCACCCCCGGGGGGTGGAGAGGGGGTAACTTCGTAATCTTAAATAGCACCCCCCAGTTTATTATGCAGATTTGAATTCTGCGTTAACAAATAGGAACTTTTTGTTTGAAACATTTTTTGAAGTTCGTGACAGATGGCGCTATGATCGCCGAAAGAAGTTTTCCGATTACCTATGCAAAATTTGTTGTCAGTTTTGTTAAGTGACAATCAAAAATGTTAATGCTTTGTAAAAGGGAAGAGGGGGAGCTTTATTAACCCCCCTCCCCCAATTCACCCCTAATTTTAGATTTAAACGTATCTCGAATGTCAATGTGTTCTTTACTCGTGAAATCAAAGTATTTAAAATTTTTTTTTTATTTTCCATCAAAGACAAAAAAAATTTACAAAATTTAACTTCTTCAATCGTGGTATTGAACAGTTGTTTAAATCTAAAATGGTTGCGTTTTCCCATCCTAGGTTATGGGCTGTAGGGGTGAAGTGGCGGTGTGGGGAAGGGGGAGGGGTTAATAAAGCTCCCCCTCTTCACTTTTGCAAAGCATTACCATTTTTTAACGTCACTTAACAAAACTGACATCAAATTAGCATAGGTAATCGGAAAAACTTCTTTCGGCGATCATAGCGCCATCTGTCACGAACTTCAAAAAATGTTTCAAACAAAAAGTTCCTATTTGTTAACGCAGAATTCAAATCTGCATAATAAACTGGGGGGTGCTATTTAAGATTACGAAGTTACCCCCCTCTCCACCCCCCGGGGGTGGGAATGGGGACATCCTATTACTATCAAACAATAGAGTCTTAAAAAATTGTTTAGCCATATTTTTTCTTTTTCCAATGCGTTTTGTATTTCGCGAGATATTTGGCCGGTACGGGTGGTCTGAAACACCCTGTATAGGAGTGAAAGAGCTCGGCTGTAGTAGGTCTCTGAAACTGACCTGGCCTGAAATATACGTAATTCATAAAATGCAAAAATATAGAAAACGTACGTTTTTATTAACTAAAATACAAAATAAAGCAAATGTTTCTAAAAAAAAATACATAAAAGTCAGTAACAAATACTTAAAAAAATTATTTGGTGCAGTCATGCACCTGAAAAAAACATGTTGCGGCCACGTGATAGGGGGGGGGGGGGTATTGCAACCCAAAACCTCATCCAGAATTTCTGGAATGAGTGCTATGTCTAACAAAGGCTTCAGCAGCCAAAAATGGCGCTTGGAATGTAAAATATTGGGATATGGAGGGAGCTATTTTTAATATACATAGATGACCAACCACACACTACAGCCTTCAATGGATAATATAGGTTATAATTTTTGTATGTATGCATATTTCACCTTATTTTATGTGAAGCAATAACTGTTCATTGGTAAATCGTTTTATTTATTTTTTTAACATTTTTTGATCATTTGATTTTTTAGTAAATTAGCTGAAAAGATTTATATAAGGATACGGAGTAGTGCGAGCTAATTTGCGCTATGTGGGGGTGGTTTGCAGTCGATATCAAAAAGTGTTATTACGCATCAATAATATACACACCTTCCAGTAGAATTTAAGCGAAATAGAATGCTTTTTGTAACCTATTTTGCAAAAAACCGTGTTCTATATCCAATTATGTTATTTTTTTTGAAGCATTTGATTACTTTTGCAATTGTAGGATGAACAGCTCTGAAATTGATGGGAAAAAATTGTGTTTTTACAAAACAACCTTATGGTTGTTAGAAATGGTCATTTAAATCTCTCAAAGAAACGGCCATTAAACTGAAGAATGTAAGTAGGTACCACGAAATTTGCTTCAACTGTGTTTGGACTAATCTTCTTGTTCGAGTTTTGAGACGCATTTATAGCTTTCGAGGTAATATGAAACTGTATTAAAGTGTGTTGCTTCATGAGTACGTTGAGTGAAAGTTATCCAGTGGTGAGCATCACGTCCACTATACACACAAGTCACCAGTGACAGAATGTAAAGAGTTAAGCAGAGCGGGGAACATCTACTAAAACTGGAACGAATGCAAATGTCATCTAGTTGTAATAATCAACACATTACTTTTTCCTTTCTCATGTATTTGTATCGCATAATTAAATTAAAGAAACGTACTGATTTCATTTGGATGTATTTATGGTTTATCATTTAAAATTACATTTAATTAGTTAATCCGACGATTTAGTATAACCTCGATACTAATTACAAGAATATTCAATAACGCTTTGGAAACGTTCCAATAAGGCGAAAGATCTTAATCAGAGATTTATATATCAAGGATATTATTTACTTTAATTTTATGGACTTAATTAGTTTGTAACCTCATTTGGTATCTCGAAATCTTTGTATCACCTAAATATTTACCATACGGCGCTATTTTATTACACTAATTTGGGGAATATTTTGAAGGATGAGGGATTAATTACCACGTAGTGAAGATATGCTAGTATAAAGCAACTTGTTGATGTAAATACCGAAGTGCGTGCTATAATTCTCTGCAAACGAAAGGTCGAACATGTTTTTGGATTTTTTTATATAGTGTTCCCGAGGGTATAAAATATTAAATATTTGTGTTGAAATAGTTTGCGTCTGGAGCATATTGTACAAACTTATCAAATCGTTTATTATACAAACAGCGGGATTGCTTCGTGTACAGGAAACATATAGTAGATATTTAATAGATTGGTATCTATGCAGTGTCGTATCCAACGAAAACAAAGCTAGGTACTGTTAGATAAAACCGTGGGAGGACAAGCACTTGCTCTGCAATTCTTCGTGTCAAATTGTCATCCATCCGTAAAAATTAAAACGCCAATTACTTATTGCGTATGGATTGGATAAGGATCTAAACATACCTACTGCTATAACAAATTATTTTACCTTTCAATAACCTATTTAGTGTGCTACTCTTAAGTAAAAAACGTCAAAAAAGTGTTTGATATACAGTTAAGGACGCGTTTATCAGCCGTACAAGATTTTGTAATTTATTATACCGAGAAAACTGTACGATTACCAACTGTATACCTCCCACGCTAGAAATTTATAATAACTTTTTTGTAATCGTAGATTGAGTGAATGCCATTAGTAATATAAAAACTCACCTATTGTTGAATTGTGAATAATAAATGTACCTTAAATTGGCGTTGTTCGTGTACGTTATCGGGTTTCAGTTTCCTCCTAATACGTTTATGCATATATGGGAAAAAAAATTAAAATAACGACATAAATCGGTAGTTCGCAATTTGTACGTTTAACGACACTTTTATTATGCATAAGTCCATTATACTATTGACAGTTATTATTGGAACAAGTTTGTCAAGAGTCAAGTCTTTGTTATGTACGAGCCTGTCGCAGATTTCTTTGAAGGCTCACATTGCAGAATAAAGAGCGAAACCTATTAATTATATGCGCGTATGCAGGCGTGCAGGAGTAAACTACAACCGTCCATTTAACTGTTATAAAACCATGAAAATGAATTTTGTCATTTAATCATTAGTGCTTCACTTTCGTGTTAGGGTTTTGTCAAATTACGACAACATTTATTGGAAGCGCTTCATCAGATTTTCTAAAGAAACCAATTAATTGTTAAGCGTTTTTACTAACTTCAGGAAGCTAAAAATGTTCGGACTGGTGCAATTTCAGTTGTTCACGGTGTTCGCTTTAGCTTAAATTTTGCATTCAACATCGCCTGTAAAAATACGTGATTTAAATTCGATTCCGTTCTGGTCTGCTAGGAATTTGATTTACAGTTGTTTTTGCTACGAAAACTTTGATTGGGCTGTGATGCAACGTGGAATTATTGCCGAAATTCAGCTCATATCGCACACTATTACAATATACATAGTGATATGTGAAGATGTTAGCGTCTCTTACAAAAAATCTTTGTGGGCAACTTTTACATCTTTTTTTTTAATATGCTTCTCTAATTTTACCGATCGTCATTAAAAATATGATGTATACGTTGGTAGCATCAGTAAGTTCCTAATGATACCTATCATCAAGTACCTAAATAAACTAAAGGTATCAAATTCCTGTGGCAGTGTTAAGATCTCTAATCGCATATTGGAAAATAAACGTGTTTCGTCACTCGTTATCAATTGATCTTTTAACATAGAGTATTTCCTTCTTTTAAAGCTACTAGTTAAGAGAAAGGGTGTTAGAAAACTGTTTTTAGTAGCTAATTGATAGCATCTTAACCGAAATTGTTACCGTTTCTCATGTCTAAGTGTTTCATCTGTTAAGGGACGCTTTCAGTGATTCATTTTCATCTACAGGAAAGTTATTCACAGGAGATTCATCACATTATTTAAAGATACCTTATGTTTCAACATACAGATGGAGATGTGAAAAACATTTTGTGACGAACTTTTATACCTATATACATGCAAACATTGTATTTTTGAAACTTTAAATGATCATAACTTGAGTTCGCGTGATGAAATAAGGACCTGAAGGAATGCAAACCCCATCAAAATCGGTTCAGTAGTTTTTACGTGATGCTGTAACATACAAACAGACAAAAAATACAAAAATTGCATTTTTGTTATCTACAGTATGTCTGTAAAAGTTGGCAACATATGGGAAACTTTTTTATTATTAATTTTACGAAAAAAGTTATTCTTTATAAAAAGCTCTGCATGTTCTAAAATCTAAAATACAATCATCAGATATTAAATATTAAATAGGGGCGAAAACAAATGGAGTAAATCTAATTTTCATTTATACTGTCAAATAGAGAATTAAAAGACGCTTCAAATGAGGGGTCGCTCGACACCCTTCCCTATTTAAATTCTTGAGTTAGGGGTTGCTGGGGCTAGGGGGTTGACCTGCCAAAGTCAAATTTGACATCGAAATGTGCCGTTCAAAAGGTCAAAAGTGACGTGTTTCGGGATTTTTCCTAAACAACACCCCCACCTTCGTTAATCTGGAGGATGCTTTTCATGGGAGCGAAAAAAAAATTGAATAAAACTAATTTTCATTCATATTGTCGAATAGAGAATTAAAAGACGTTTCAAATGAGGGGTCGCTCGACTCCTTTTCCCTATTTAAATTCTTGAGTTAGGAGTTGCTGGGGCTAGGGGGTTGACCTGACAAAGTCAAATTTGACATCAAAAGTTGTCCCCCAAAAATTGAAAATCGACGTGTCCGAGCGTTTTTTTAAGAAACTGGTCTAAGTGTCCCAAAACGGGCGTGTTACCTTTTCAATGGGCCACCCTGTATATGAAATTTCATACTTTTTGATCACAAAATCGAAACTTCGCACATTATACCCTTTGTTTTGTCGTTGGATGTCGCTTACATGTAATTGGCGATAGAATTGTACTGTAAGAAGCGTTAATAAGAAGATATAATAATAATACATATAACATTTTTTTGGTTGGAACCAAACTTGTTGTGCTTGTTTCTCTAATGGCGGTTTCGTTCACACGTTCGCCAGTCATGTCGTTTAAATTTGTTAATGTAAAATAACGTTGGCCCTTTTGGCCTTGTTATTAACAATGTGTCACCTAATAATAGTTTTTTACTTAATTTACTAAGTTCTATTTAATTAAAATAATAATAATAAGACTTCATCATTTTGTTTAATAGTTCTTCGTCACTAAATTGTATTACTTGATAATGAGACCAGTGGGCCTCGAAACACGTAACTTTAAATAATTCGTAACGTTAAATAATTTATGTTCATTAATTTAATTGTCAAACTTAAGTATTCTGGTTTTCACCTACGTAAAAGGTTAGGAACGAGGGTGGTTTTATCTAAATTTGTTTACCCTTCTGATTAAGCTGGTGTGCACCTACGTTACTATAAAAAACGAGGTAGTCAATAACCACTTAGTCATTTTAAGTTTTTGCCAATTGGCTAGTGTTTCAGTACGTTAGTACACTTACCTTAAAAACATAAAAAAACATAACTTGTCACCTCATCTTCATCTAAGTTTGCACCATTAAATTACATGTCTAAGGGGACTTTGTGAGTTGTTTTATTTATTACAATTTACCCCCTTTGTGCCTTTTCGACCTTCATTATGGATATACTTATATCTATGTATAGCGATTTATTTTGTTATAAATTCGGAAGTAGCATTACCTAATGTTATCCCCGTATTGTTTTGTGGGGGTTGCTTGTCGTCTTTCTTAAATGGAAATTGTTACACTTTCTTTCCATTCTAATGGTAGTTTTGATGATGCAGCTGGGTATAAGGGAATGTATTATTATTGACAGTAGAAAGCAGCGAAGATTTTAGCATGCCTAAATGTTTTAATTTGGCGTAATAAATTTTCACAGAACTCCAAAATAAAATCTATAAATGAGCAATTTTCGCCCTGTAATGAGACTAGGCTCGACACAGTCAGAACTAAGCAAATTCAAGACGCAACAAAGATTGTCACGAGACAAGATCACATACACAGTGAAGATATACATCTTCAATGCAATGTAGAAGAAATAGGCTTGGTTCTGAGAATATAATAATAATAATAATTATTATTATTATATTTAGTTATCCAGGCTTGGCCTGAGTATCGATAGGAACCGAAGTACAATAATAATAATAATAACAATGGCTTTTCCTACAGTATAATCACAGGGTCAAATAACCTATTACTTCTCTGCTCTTCCCCTTAAATCCTCTTTACTTATGCATGAATTTTTGAAACTAAGTAGTTGCAAAGACATTATTTTAGTAACGCTAACATTATTGAGCACTGCACAATTATATTTAACGATTATATTCAGCAATTATATCCAACTATATGTGACTTTTTCTAATTAGATAGCGCGAACACACTGAGAGAAAAGTAATGCTGCAAGATGCAGAAAGAAAGGTCTACCTAACGTAAAACAATGGTATTGTGAGACAAAAGTATTTAAGATCTCCACATCCTTACCAATCTACTGTTTCGTAATCATTGCTATAATGCCTATAAATGATGACGTCACAAACTGTTTTAACATTACTTGTAAGGATAAAGTATATGACGTCACTAATCCGTCCATCTGTTAAAAGAACGTTTTGTACTTCAAATAAGTACGTTCCACCATGACTGACACAGAACTGACGTCATTTACAAAGAGACGATTGCCTAAATTACAGTAACAACCGTCTTTCTTTCAGTCTTAATTCAAGTTGCTGTTATCCTGGTATAAAGATAACCTATCATTATGTTTTGGAACTTTAATCTTTCTCGCAATGTCAGTTCAAACTGTGTAATAACTACCCACCATTGACAAAATGCCATTTCACAATTATTTTCATGATGCATTTACATTTTCTAATGTTAATACAATGTGCTTATGAGGACTCGCCATCCATCTCGTAATGTATATTCAAGCGACAGTCTGGATGAATTATCTTTTAAATAAAGTTACTGTTATCATTCTTGTAATGCAGGGTTCACATTATACAGGGTGTAACATCTAGGATTAGGCCAAGAAAAGGGGGTTATAGATCTTGCAAAAAGAAACATTTTTTCTATTTTCCATTTTCCTATTTCAGGGTTGGTTTTCGACTCGGTTTTCGAAATATGGCCAAATTAAACATTTTCGTTTTTGTATTGTAGCGTCTTTATTTTTTAGTTTTTGGAAGCGTCAAAAACAGTTTTGACATCCTCTTACCTTTCTCTACAACTTCTATATGTACTTCAACTTTCTATTTCTATTGGTTACAAAATGACGTCCAAAGAAGTGTGAGCTACAAGATGAATTTTGTACTTATATATAACTTTTTGATTGGCCGGCATTTTTAAACCAATAACGATTATAAAGTTGAAGTAAATATAAAAGTTGTAAAGAAATAAAGGTGCTTCAAAAAAAGCACTAAAAATGTTTAATTCGGCTATATTTCAAAAATTAAGTCCGAAATAAGAAAACGGAAAATAGACAAAATGTTTCGTTGTGCTATTGTATATCCTCCTTTTCTTTGCCTAATTCTAGTTGTTAGACCCTGTAGATGTTTACCGGGTTATTGACGGGATGTGTTCAATTGGAGTTCTTATTTTTCCAAAGAAACAGAATTCCAATATGGAAAAATAAGAATTACAATTCAACATAGTCCTACACAACCCGGTATCCACGAAGCGAAAATGAATCCCGGTCGTGAAAACCTACACACAAAGTTAACATTACTTACATTAGGTATGTTCAAAAGTATGAAATAGTATAAGTTTCAAAATTAGTGGGCTTAAAAGCACTTTTCTGCCTGGGACTTCTATTTAAACTCACAAAGCAGGGCTGAGTGCTTTAAAACAAGCCAAAATCTGAAAAGAGTAACATCAAACAAATGTTCTTTCTTTTATTTATTTTACCGTTTAGCGTTAGTGATTTGCCGCCAATGAAAATTAGTTAATTGTATGCTAAAGCTGCGAAATGATTGTTTGGTGTGTTGACAGAATAAGTTTTGGCCGAGGCGTAGGCAAAAACATTTTCTCCGTACACCAAACACATTTCGTAAGAGTGTTATACAAAACATTTTTTGTGCAATCCCGATAATTATTTATAAATTAATAAAAGGAATAGTTAAATTTTGGTTTCCAAATACCTACCTAATAGATCTATTTCTGCGTTGTCGTTGATGGTTTCTGCAACGAGGTCTTGATATGCAGCAGCTGTATCATATAGAATTCGACATTGTATATCAACACCTACCTAATGGAATTGTGCCAAGCGACTGCGAAATTCGATTTCGCGACCGGTTACACACAATAGTTATTTGTGTATCAAGATTGTAAAAGTGATCTTTTTTGGCCGAATCTGATGATTGCAGCCGAGGCGAAAGCCGAGGCTAACAAATCAGTGAGGCTAAAAAAGAACTTTTAACCGAGGTGCACACAACATTTTTTAGGCGACTATCACAAAAAGATATAAACTTTAATTTAAAAATCAATTTTGGCAGTGACAGTTACCTGACAAAAATACAATCATATATTTGATTATTCATGTCACTTACAGAGTGCTTTGCTCCATCACCTGGACAACAAAAAGAAGTTATAAAGTAAATGCGGCCGTAAAATTGTTTATGACAGATGTTAAAAAAAAAGTTATAGGCTTTCAAAAGATACGTAAAACAACTATTTATGTAATAGGCGCCTAAAAAATATATTATTTAGTATGATCTGCAAGTAAACGCATTTTAAAAGTTCATAAGCTCTATATTTCTCATACGTATTGCATACCTACATCGTCAACGGTTATACACGAAAAAATAAAAATAACTATATTATCCGAAAATGAAAATTTAGCGGTGGAGTTAGTTCCTGGGTCTCCTACAACTATATTTACAGCCGAATTCACAATTTAGGTCTCTAAGGTTAAGACTTAAAACAACTTAGGGTTCCTATAAACTAAATTAGATCGAAAATTACCTATAATCTTATTATTATTATTTAAACTTATTTAATTATTTAAATTTTAGGTTCAAATTTCAAAACAACAAAAATGATGATAATAATAATGTAGATAATAACAACTTAAAATTGCACATCAATTTAAATGGAAAATAAATCAAGTGTTAAGTGAGGATAGGCACTAAAAAAAGGCGAGATTATTCTATCGCTCAATGTGAACAATATTTTTGCACTAATGCTACATTCATTCTCCCTTTAAATAAATTGAAGAAACTTAATCAATTGGTACTCTCAGTGTGATATATAATTCCAAATCTCTAGTTACAGTAAGCGTGTTAGGCACCGGGGAATGCAGAGATTCAAGGCTAATCAAGACTTTATCTGAAGTTCTTTGTACGTTGTATGCAAAGTAGTGACAATCAAAATCAACTGTTTTGAATAATGCGCATGACAGGAAAGTTCGTTCATCAAGAGTCACATATATCTCTTCAATTTGAACAAATATTGGCTCAAATGTGTCCAAAATGATATCTATAATTGCAACAGAAGATATATCTAATCTACAGGCATTTACTTTCACCCACTTGGTGGAAAACAAATTACCAGCATCTTTCAAGTTGAATTTTTTGTTTAAACTGCACCCTGCGACAGACTCAGGGGCAATTTCTATTTTCTTGCCGCAACTAAAATTTTTAAATCGAGACTTGGACAAAAATAATTCACTTAGTGCTAACTGTATTTTAGTACAAATAGATTTACAAATGTTAATACGGCTACTACAATTCCTGGCCACCATTTTTGATATTCTATGTTTTGCTTCGAAGCGAAATGTCCAAGTTTGAGTAAGAGGACCGAACTTTTCCAGCATATCAGGATAATGTGTCATAAAATGAAACTTTGGTTTAAGGGTACGTTTAGACAGTTTACAGAACAATTCATTTAGACCAGCAATAAAAAATTTTAGCTGGAGGATACTTTCTTGTGTAACAGTAGGATTTATCAGTTTGTCTAAAATTTTTCGTAAGTATAAAAATAAATTCCATTCTTCGCACTCATTGGGAATATAGTATCCAACTATAAGGGCAAAATATCTTACAAGAGTTAACATTTCCGCGGCAGAAGTTTTCACCTGTATTCTTCCACGTTCAACTTTGATACAATTGCATGGTTTGGAATTTGAATCAGGACCGTATGAAAAAGACGACAATCTAGCTTGCAGTATGTTTAAGGGTAATAATTTAGATTCTAAAACAAAATAGTCTAAGAGGAATGACATCACATAACGAGCAGTCCCTTCAAGAAAATCGTGCAGAGGATCGACAGACACATGTTGAAACGGGTCAAAATACTTTAAAGAATCTATGAAAATGCACTTTTCTTTTATTCCCGTGCCTGATGGATCACCACGCAATACGTCTTCCAAATAGCTAGGCATAGAACGCAATAAGTTTTCATCTTGAAAAATCATCGACTGGATTTGCTGCCTGTTTGCTGAACAAATGCGACAGCAATAATTTGCAGTGAATGATTCAACAAACCCAAGAACCCCATTTAAACCCAAATTATCACCTGTCAAACAAACCACGTGAAACTTTATAATACCAGTAAAAGCTTCATTCGAAATTTCAATGCCAGTGGTACTGAGGTTATTGAGTTGTTGAATTATTTCTTGAAACACCATGACATTTCCAAACTTTATACGATCAGAATAATGAAAGAGACCCAACATAAAAATGTGATCTAGTTGCGAAACTAAGTAGGTAGGAAGAAATGGCAGAGAAATGTACACCCCACAAAGTTTGTGTATGGTAGCATGTGAACCAAGGGGATTTCCAACTTCAAAGTCGTCGACAAATAAAATCAATGGCAAATGCAAGTTACTATCCTCTTCAAATCTAGTCATTAAATTTTGCCATACGCTCCCTTGCATAATATTTTTCACAGTATTATTGTCTGTTTTAAAATTATTGACATATGTGAGCACGGATTCCAAAATACCTGGTAAACCTAGAAATTTCTGTAGAACTATCCCAAGTGGTATCACTTGCATAGTACAAGGAATATGTTGTAAAGTTTGTATAGACACACCATTTTTATACTCTAGACGCTCTCCTAATCGTACTTCAATTGGCCTAATAAAAGTCCCTAGCTGATCATAAAATTGGAATCTTTTATGTTCAGATTTGAATTGGTCCATGCGTGCGCTTAAGTCGCCTAGTATGGTCCGTAAACTTGACTTTAGATTATCAATAACAGTAACATCTAACGCATGGTCAGGAAGTACCTGGATAATCCGATTTGAAATAATGTTAACAGTGGAATTAAAAAAGGTATGAAGTTGCGAATAAACTAATTGCACAATATTTCGAGGAACTTCTATCTGGCCATAAAGGGATGAAAAGAATGTAGCCAATATTTGATCCATCTCGGTTTGCGAGGTATCTACGGAGAGCTCATTAAGAGCAATACTAGTACTAGGTTGCCATTCTTGACTTTGGTTGTTAATTACTGAAACAAATTTTTTTGTAACATTTGCACAATTTATAGGTTTTGATGTTACTTTTGATGAGTGAACTTTGTTTAAGTGCTTGTGAAGAGATGAAATCAAAGAAAAATGTCTTTTACAATTTTCTTGGCCACATGAAAATTCCATTAACTTGTGCCTTTGTGAACAAGTCACCCTTAGGTGCCTAATAAGCTTTGAAGCAGAGATAAAATTGTTTTTGCAAGATGAACATGTAAACATTTTTAAATCGAATTTTTAAAACGGAATTTCTAAATCGGTAAGCAAATGCTTAACGCTTTGGGAGGGTCTATCATACGAGGTATTTATTTCGTAAAATGCTTTTTGAATAAATATAAACAAATCCGTTGCTTCTTCGGGGTAAGAAGCATTCACGGAATGAAATATTTTGAAGGTTGTATCAATTGCTTCGAGCGGTGTTTTAAGAGTATAATATGTACCGTCGATGATAACTAGAGATTTGGAAATTTTAGAATAGTTCTCGCCGACTAATATACACAGTGGCTGAAATGTGCGCCCTAGACGTTCGTACTTTAATTTTCGCGATTCCACAGTAGTGGAAATCTCTCCTTCGGAAACCACCAATGTTAAAAAAGCGTCCCGTACCTCCGATCTAGATGGTTTCCAAGTTTTATCTTTGACCTTTCTTGTTGACGGGGTATTTAACAAATATGGCAGCACAATTAATATCTGCCAGATATCCTCTTGAGTAGAATCTGGAATAAAAGGAACACCCGTCCAACTAAATTTCTAACGGCGGCCTTTTCCTAGTTTAGGGGAAAATTCATAAAAGACACTGTTTATGTTCAAATCCTTTATTTATGTATAAAAAAGTAATACTTGATTAAAATAAAAGTGCATATTTTAAAGAAGAGAGAATATTCATTTTTAGGTAGTAGGTAAAAAATAAAAAATTAAAAACTGTTTCCGTACTTTTATTTTAATCAAATATTACTTTTTAATGCAACTAAATGAACATAAATCGTGTCATTTTATGAATTTCCCCTAAAATAGGAATTGGCCCAAGGGCCAAGGAAAAAACAGTAAATTTACAATTGTTAACTCACCTGAAGCTAGCAGCAGACACTCTTCTAGTTGCTTTTTGTAATTCGCGTCACGAGATTTCCTCTTTTTATCAAGGGCGATTTTTGCTATTTTATCTTTAAGATGGATTAAATTGGACTTAAGTTTATTTATGGCATCCGGGTACAACCATAAAAAATCTTCAATAAGCTGAAACAAATAGGAATATATACACCATATTGTGAAAAACGTGTTCTAAAAAGCGTATTATGAAAAAAAATATAGATATCAACTGAAATTTTAATTATAAAAGAATCTCCTTAGGCTACTTTGAATAAATAAATAAATTTATAGTTTTCGTCATTAACTTACGTATCAATTAAATACTCACCAAACGAAAACCAAGGCTTTCTTTAAGAGCAGGATAATTATTGAAATATTCCGCTATGGTTTTTTGTGGAGTGGACTGTAGTTGCCGAACACGATATCCACTGGTATCTCTCCAATAAATTTCAACTACGCTCCACGGCTCAATGTTAGTTTTTAACCACTCTAGGTGCTCCTGTAGTGTTGGATTGTCTGTAAAAATACAAGTTATTTGTCTAAATTAGTTAATATCCTCTTATAACACAATTGTCTCAAAATATACCTACCTTCTAACTCAGAATCACCAATAGCTAAAGCTGGGTCTGCAGAATGGGATGAAGCTGAGGACGTTGTTGATCGGCTTCTGCCTTTAGGAAGTTCTCCTATGGATCTTAGTTTCCTCCTTCTAGTTATGTATGCTTCATACAGTATTCCGCTTGCGTTAGATTTTTTCAAAAATTGTTTCGCCGACACAGAAGGGGTAAAATAAATTGGGGCAGGTTCTCTCGGGAAAATGGCATGGATCTGCAGAGAAAGTCTGGTAAAGATATAACCCGGAATTCTTATTGTTGGCTCTTTCTTCAAAATATCTCCTATTACCAGCCTTCCCAACTCTCTACGCTGCGATTCTCCCAGAAGCCCCCCACTTTGGTTTCCAACAGCCAATAACCCTCTTCCGTCTGGAGAGTTTTCCAAAACATGCAACACCTAAAAACAGTTTCCGTAATGTATTGTTCCAATTTGAACTAGATAAAAAGCTTGTTAAGTCACTTACAAAATCAGTGTTTGCAAAACAGTTTGCCTCAGGAACGGAGGCTGTACTCGTACTTGGAAAAGAAATTCCACTCGGCGTGGGTTTATTTACGCTTTGCTCAATCTGAATAGTGTTACTCAACGAGGTGTTAGAAGTTAATATGGAATTTGAGATGTCCAAAATATCGTCCACCAAGTAATCAGTGTCAGTCTGTAAAAATTAGACTCGAATATGAATAATACTTCAAATATATGTAATAGTAAAATGAAATACGAGAACAATATCTACTTAGTTGAACATAAAGTATATTTTCGTATACCTTCACATTGACTTTTAATGACGGTGACAATGAGAAATTTCTTTTTAAAAACATTCGCAAGGTTTCATTATTTTGACATTTCCTAATGTAATCAATCACGTCATTATTTTAATTCCTTTAAATATAAAAGTATGTAACAAAACTATGATAAAGTTGAGTATCAAATAACAAACTGAAATATTTGTCACGAAAAAAACGCTTGATAAAAAATGAAAAAAGATTTCCTACCCCAAAATTTTCGGCAGCAACATTTTGATTTTTCCACAGATCGTAATTTGCGCGAAACTTGATTCTTTCACCTAAATTTGGAACTAATTCTTTCATATCCGCTTCAGTTACGAGACGAAGAATGTCAATACTGATCATTTTTTCTGAAAGTAATATGTGGTCCTAGACTTTAAATAGGTAGGTACGCAATGGCAATATTATAATTTTGAAAACAATTTTCTAATATCAATATCATGCAAATCAGTGGCGTATCTGGCGCCCAGGGCAGGTGTTATCCTCCCCCCCCCCCCCCCCCCCCCCCCCCGAAATCGAATCAAGTTTATATTTTAGTCACTAAAATTTTCCATTGCTTGAGAATAAGAGAATAAACGCTTAATTTTTTTTAAATTCCGTAGCAAAAAATAAATTACGGTTCTCTCGGAAAAAATTCCCAGGACAAAAACTTTATTTTGGGCGTGGTCTATAAGCGAAGGCTGTTTAATTGCAAAGAATCACTTTTGGTGCCAAATTACCGATTAGTTATAATGCCCTGTAGTATTCGCGCCCAAGCTCTGAAGATCTCAAAAAGTCTGAGAACTCGAGAACCTCTGAACAACTGTCAAACTTGAAACTGTAAGAAATTCAGAGATTTTCAGAGCTTCTCTATTTCTTTGAGTATGTCTAGAAGTTAGGCAGAATCGGGAGCTTGAAATTTTTGGGCCGCTTAAACATTGTACGCATCCCAACAGGGGACACAAGCCTCCCGGCTGCGGCCCCAGATCGAGTGCCCTGTCTGCCTCTCCCTAGCTAGATACGCCACTGATGCAAATACAACGGTAGGTAATACCACTAATCGGTTATTTACTTATTATGGGAAGGTACAGGTAAATCTGCTGGCATATGTACTTACCACGAAAATCGTCAATTAATTGTGGGAGTCCCCAGTTTGTCAATAAAGTGAAAACCTCTTCATCGGCCATTATAGCACACGCACTTAAAAAACATTTGTTCACGTTTCCTTACGAAATTCAAATAAATATGAAATGAACGTGATTAAATTCAGATCGCATCACTTTCCTTGTAGCCGCAAATGAAGCAGTTTTTGATGTGAAAAGTACTCATTTAAAAGATTCGACGTTTTTAAGGACTAGACTGCATTATCGTAAAGACTGCACGTACGTGCGAAATCCTGCTCCATACTTACTTTGTAAATATCTACGTACGCTGCCTCCTTATACAATATAACAATAGTATGTACAGTACATACTTAACAACGTTTTGCAAAGAAAATACTATGTTGCGTGAATCTAGTTCTGGACGGACAATTCGCCTCCAGCATTATTTAAAGAGAGTGGAGCTTCCTCTTTCTTTTCAGAATAAACCGAGTGACGTCACTTCTATTCCTTAACATTACCAACTAGACATATGTATTTTATCTAGTTTTGTAAGAATTGTTAATCCTAAGTAAAGACATTATGCTATCTGCATTATCGAGTTTTTCGTATCTAGATGACTCGTTCTTTCTACACCCCGGTAATTGCATTCAACATCTTCCTTTGGCTTAGGTATAGACCATGCATCTTTTTTACTAGATTAAAGTGGTTTATCTTTATGCAAGGAGAATGTTTTTCTCTCAGTGCATGTTCCCAGACTTTTAGCATTTCCTTTAAGAATGCGCATAAAATATGAATAAAGTCGTATAAATAAGTGAAGTTTATTAAAGATAGTATCTCAAGAACGCATTTTTCCAAGAACATTGTGCATCTCATTTTATTTAGTAATTCGTTCATTTTCTGGATGCTTGGTAGTTAATTAGAGGGAACGTGCGTTAGATCTATTGCTTTTCTCCCTATTTACTTTTGAATCTGCCACTGTTTCTGGTTCTTCAACATGTTATGGTCGGGTTTCCACTGAGATGTGCTGAATTTCTAGGCGTCTAAACTGGAAGAATGACAACTCCTGCGTATCTTCAAAGTTTTGCTAAAATTTAGTAACAAGATGCTGTCTTGAAAGTGGCGTGTCTTCTAAAATTTTTAACAACATTAACGTTGTGGGAGAATTTATATGAACAACACGGTAGCGAATGGAAACGACTTAGATCTGTTTAGGTTACATGAGACCAAACATGTGTTTATTTCTGAACATTTGAAATACTACCTACTTCGAATACATGCACATATACACACGTAGCTTCGTCGTTTTATTTTGACATTTATACCATTTTTATGGCGAACCATTCCCTAGTATTTCGTCCTAATTATCGTATTTCCTGCAGGTGTCTTCTAAAGTGTGATCGCTGATTAAAGAACAAAATTCATTCCAATAAACATTAAACAAACACAAAACTCATTCGGTGCTAATTGAAGAAACACGCAGACATAAAATATACTGTACTCTTGTAACTGTAATTATTTCAAATTGGGGATGTAACTGCTACTCGTTAAAATCTACTCATCAAAAAGGGGGAAAGGCAATAATGTCTTATTTACCTTGTCTTTTGATAAACTATTTATCGTTTATGCTTCCTACGCAAACAGATACACCATTACCAAATGGCCTAATCAATATAGTTAATTTTGTTAATAGTTCAACTTGTTCCTCATTTCCTATACATGCTTACATACATGTGAAATTTCATGGTGATCCATAATGAAATTGATCTTCTTATTCGTACTTGTAAGCACACTGTAACCTAATAATGTCAATGATTACATTTTTATTGTATATGTACGTTCATTGTTCAATTATATTTGCGGTAGTGGAGTAATGGGGGTTTTGTGTATCTTCATCATTAAAAATGACATATTAATTGGGATGTTTTTGGATAAAAACCTAACGCTCATGCAGCTTACACAAATATTAGATTATTCCCATAGTCGTTAATATACTTACTGCACCTGCATTTATATTCAAAATTATCTCACTTACATAAAGGCTTAGAAGAATGAGAATTGGATGAGTTTACTTTTGCAGTTCTTAGAGGATTATGTTTTGTGAATCTGTTATGCTACCATATAATGTATAGTAGTGTAAAAGTCCTCAGTTATATTTTCTTGTTACCATTTTCTACTTGTTAATCACATTATACGATTGTGCTTCACGAGACAATTCCAAAATTGGTATGACAAAAATGCCGGTATTCAAAAAATTATCGTTTGTATCAAATATTCATTAATCAAGTCGTTTTCATACCAAAACTAAATTGAAGAATGTAATAGAAATAGTAATAAATCATGCATTCAATTTTATTTAGATTTAATAACGCGTTTTTAAACAAGAGGAATGTTTAGTTTAATTAGATCTTTATTTAAATAAACAAATTAAATACATATAAAAACCTAATGTCTGGTTTCTGTATTTTCGGTAAATGCTATTTAAATAAATTTGTTATTAAAATTTTAATTTACAGTTACATTCTTTTGCACTAAATCTTTCGGCGAAGAAGATTATATAAAATTTCGTGTAAAAATGCTACTACTTTTTTGGTACTTGGTAGATATTTGCAAATTGGAACTATTTCGTGATCCGCGATTATTGAAACCTATAATTCAACTTGTCTGTCTTACAGCCAGGATGTTGTCAAAATGTATGATAAGACCAGTTTTTTCATGAAAATTACTTGTTAGGGCAAGACGTTGTCACTTTTTACTAGTACAATTCGATAGTTCAAGGCATACACCGTTTCGGTTTATTTAATTTATTGCAATATAGTGTAAGCTAAACCATTTATTAGACTTGGTAAATTCCTAGTTAATGGTTCTGTTCAGTTTCTTGATTGATGCTTTGGAAGGACTGTCAGAAAAATTACAGTTTGATAGGAGTGAACAGCTTTGCATAAATATATAGATCTCTGTGACCTGAATGAAGTACGCCACTAGAGGAGTCATACAAGAAACTGTGTATACCTGTTGGCAAACAAGGTTCAAATTTGCATGTTAGGATCAATTACAGTTTCTCCATTCATGCGTTTCTTATTAAAATATTGCTCATAAGCATGCAATATTGACTATAATCGTTGAGTGAAAGATTTAAGGCTATAACGCAATGCAGATCAGAATTATATTACAAAAAAAGGAAAAGAACAAATTTTATACCAACAGCTTCTTCATTTGTGCAAAGCTTATATCTAACTATGAATAATTTATGGTTTGGTAAGTTTTAAAACACAATCGATGACAATATAAATACAATAATTAAATGAAAATAAATTAAGCGGTGTTTAATGACGGTTTCTCCGTTAGATACAACGAGCCTAGAGATGTGACAATCCAATCCCTAATATGCCACAATCGCTATTCTAAGGATATATAGTAATTTTATGGTAATCAAACTTCTTAAATTATAAATCAAATAGAATCCCTATCTTGGACATTAGCGATATAAGTTACCTTATTATTCGATTATTAACATTCTTTTGATTGGCTTCTTAATTATTACGATTTGGATTGAATTTCAAGCACTAATAAGCACTTCATATTATTCTAGTAGCATTACGACAATATGAAATATTGGCGGAATTTACTGAAAATTAAATTGATAACGATCAGAGCAACGCCGAATTGAAAATCGGGTGATATTGTCTACGCACAATGAGAATAAATAATAATGAAAGAAAAAATTACTTACGTTATTTGTAAAATACATGTGGAATATATAAGGGAACAGAATAGTAGGGGTACATTTGCATTTAAGTTGATAATCATAACCCTTTTCGCAAAATAAAACTGTGGAACAAGTTGACTCTTATTTTGTAATTAATTCGTGAAATAGGTACAATTGAACCAAGACCAAACACTAAAAAGTTATAGTCATATTTCATCAAAACGAATGCGTTTTAACAAAAACAGTAGACTGTCATCTATAGCGAACTATTAATAGTTTCCATTGCAATTCCAAATGTTTTGTTTAAAGATTCTACTGCTCATAATTTCTGAAAAATCGTTTCTTGATCGGCTCGAAAAGTAACACTAATTTTTAGAATCTTCAACATGCTCTTCCACTTCTTAAAAATAGCGACCGACAAGAGAAATGTACCGAGAATTTCAGCTCTTCTCCTCTGTTTCTAATGCTGTCATGTGATACTCATCCTTATGGATTACCCTTAATTTTCCTTTCTGGTGCGATTTTATGCTGTATCTATCAAAATATAAGGTTTTGAACCCAATATTGACATACTGGGGGAGGGCTCGAAATGATTCAATTAAGGCGCTTTGGATAATATGATAAATATTTCGGTAAATGTTTATAAAACGTATAATTTTAAGGGCACCAGGGAGTGAATTAAAGATTAAAATACGATAATCTTTTTCATACGCAACCGACTATTTATGTAATTACTTCGTTCTGTTTTTAATATCCGTAGCTGCATATTCCATTAATATTTGCGTCGATACATTTATTAAAATTATCTTGCAGCGGCAACTTAGTAATAATTCTATTTATTGTTTAATTATTCATTTTGTTTATTGAATAATTAAATAATATATATGTATGAATCCTACATAATGTTTATGGCCGTAAAGAGTACGAGTTTCTGCAGATTATAGACGCTGAGTGATTGTAATTATCACTTATAAATAATAATTACATTTAACATTTGATACTTAGGCTACTATTAAATTGCGCAATTAGTCTAAATTTATATGGAATTTTGATCATTATTGTCAAGTGGTAGCAGAATTATATTATATTTCAACCACGTACTATTGATTAGAACTCGATTATATTATTGCTAAAATTGGCATCGTATGGAAAAACGAAAGTGAACCCTGAAATGACGCAATTCGAAATCAGAAGTGAACATTTTGAAATTACTTAGAAACAATTGTCATGGAAAGTTTAATTGAAGTTGACGTATCGATTTTGTATAAGAAGAACCTGCGCAACGGTAATTTGGAGTTTATGGTTTTCAAGTTCAATGAAAGCTCCACGTTATAACTAAGACCAAACCTTTTCTGGATTACTAGAATTAAACACTGGAAAATGAAGTGCAAAGTCCATTTTGGTAAGCTTAATGTTGGTGCGCAATTTTGAGGTGCATCGGGATTTGTAAAATTTGGCATTGGCGATGATAGAGAGTGTAGTGGAATTTGAGAAAAGATTACTTTATGCCTAGGTAAAGGTGACACCGAAGACGAATGCAAATAGCTCGCTTTGCGCTCGTCATGATGTAGGAATATGGGCCAAGATGCCCTTCCTTTTTCCCGCTGTAGAGTTTAATCTTACATCAGTCGTCGCGGTTCGTAAAGTTGTTCGCCTACATTTGGCAGATTTTTTTGAAATTCCGCACGAACACGTGTGAGATTTCGTTCGGGGTTCAAGAAGTAAAAGAAAACGGACTCCCCCATCTGGTTTGGAATAGTCTGTAACCTTACGGTGATAATCAGTGTGACATATCATAGTGTGCTACAGGTCACTTTTTTGTCTAAAAGGCATTGACGAATTATGTTAGAAATGAAGGGTGATGTATTTGACTATCAGTGAAGGGGATGTCTCCCATGCAATAGTTCTGAGTGGCATTCTGTGAATTCCATTACATTTAGTTGCAACCACCGTATTAATCAAATTTTTATTATAACAATTATTGTGATAATGCCGCACATATTCGAAATTCGACATGTCGAAGGTTAACGTGAACTACAACGAAAAAATGTCGAACTTCATATAATAAGATTTACCTTTAGAATTTAGAATAGAGCACGTTCTCATCGTGGTGTACCACGTGGTACCTGGGCAACATTTCTTTTTATAAATTTTTATTTTCCTGTAAACGGCTATACAGAAGCATTAAGAACGATCACGTTGCGGTCAATTGTTGTATGCCATGCGCACGCTCCCCTCTGCCTACAATTGACTTTATGTTTATAAAATTCGAATTTATCCAAAAAACTTACCAATCAGGAGAGAAATTGCTCTAAGCGTCCTATGTAAATCAGAGCACCATTTCGTTTTAGGCTCAATTATTAAATTGTTTATTTGAAATATTTGTTTGGATATATTAGTTTTAGTAATTGGTACAACAATCAGTTTTGTAATGTAATCCGCGATGTGCCCAGATCTACAACGGAGACCCCTAGTACATTCATGTTCTTAGAAGGATTAGTCGTTTTCTCAAGGAAGGAGTCTCCTTTAATTTCAAATGAAACAGTAGTCGAGCTTGAACTAGGCTTCAATAGTCAAGATTACTTAGTTGATTATCTGCAAGAAAACAATTTCTGGATTGGATATACCACATAAAGTACACTGAAAACAACCATTGTGTGATTATTATCCTAAAACCTTACTCTAACAAATAAAAATAACAAGAACATGCAACGGCCAACGGATTTCTGTTACGTGTTAAGACACCCTTGATAATAGTTATGAACTGGATTAAATGCTGCTAGAAATTTTAAGTCAAATAACAAATAATGGGAAGGGAAGTTATACATAATGTTCAAGAATTTATCATGATACAAGGAAGAAGGAAATTTTTGTGGTTCGAACTCTATTAGGTAATGTAAATTACTATATGATTAGTTACTGTTAGGTTACTGATTTCTTGGCAGAAGTTGAAGGGATGTTATTATATACCTGAGAGATAGAACCTTTTTATGTTATAATGTGAAGCTGTAAAATATTTTCAGTGAGGGACTGAGTTGGTGGGTAGAAGTGTTCGCATTTTTTATACGTTTACGTAATAAGATGAAGAGGTGTTAACGTGTAAGGAATATTTTTCCATAGAAATAGTTTCGTTTAATTACGATAGGAGAAGGTTAATTCATGTTGTCGTCAAACGGTAGCCTTAAAAGCTTTACTAATCTTTATACAATTTTTATTAGTTAAAAAACTACGTTGATAATTAGAAGGATTTGTATAGTGTAATTATTTTTACAAGAACTATTATCAATTTAATTTAATTTTAAATTAATGTAGGAATGTGAGTTATTTTGAGTTAAATTCCATAATCTAATGAAAACTCGTTCTTTGAGATGTCAATTTAGATATTAGAATAAAATATTTGTCCTACAAAAATTCATTGGAATCATTTGTATTATATAAGGAAGGCGAACATTTTCTCATGCTTGCTTTAATATCTGTGTTAAACTGGCATTAAGCACAGCCATTTGATGTGAGAAATATTTGCAAGTTGTAGAAAACAATAATTACGTAATGGAAGATTTGCAAGTTTGAAATTTAAAAACTGTAAGAATACGAAGAGACGGAAGTAATTATGTGAATATTAGCATGTGATCTCTAGAAGCGCCTCATGGTGACGTCTGTCATATTAAAACGGTACCAATCATAATATGTCAATCACAAGAAGTTGTTTTAGAATTTCTCATTGATTATTAAGTCAAACTGCACTAAATATTTTATTCAAACATTTATAATACAATCTGAAGTAATGTAGTGTTTCAGTTTTTTTCCTCGGAGCAATCTATCAATTAAAATTATAAAAAAAATTTACGGATAGGGCTGTCATCTCGACCCTGATAACTATAGATAAAAAATGGACAGTGACAACAAATTAACATAATTAGAAGTTTTCAAGGTATTCCAGTTTTCGCATATCTAGTTACGGTTTTATGTGTAGATTATACTTTCTTCCTGATCCGGATCTATTTTCTTTATAGCGAATCTCTCAGATTTCGTCGACTGAATCAAACAACGTAAAACGTAATTAAAATTTTACAAAAACCATAACATACATTTGATCAGTGAGGTAATAAATCATTGCTGTAAGCAGATACCATTACAATGTAACTGACATTTATTGTGTTTTATGTTTATGTTTGAATATCTTAAGCAACATATTTTTGAAACTGAATTGTGGGAAATGTATTTTATTAAATTATAGTTAGCAATATTACAATCTGTAAGTTGTTGTAATTTATTCATTTTCATTTCAGGTATGTATTGGCTTTATATTGATGACGATACCTCGCATTTACATCAGCAAAAGGTAGGGATCTTAAATTTACTTCTTACCGTATTTATGTACTTGGTTTTGACCATATATTTTTGCAATTGCAGTCATGTAGAACATTTTGTTTTAAGCACTGGGCAAGTACATTCTAACTATGAAGTTGCAAAGTAGGTCATCATAAGAAATGCATAAACACTCTACGATCTTTATCCACTCATGGTAACTTGTCATGTTCGTGTTGTTAAACTTTGTTAAGTAAGAAATTAAAATAGTATTATTACTGTGGTCGTGTAAGTGAATCATATTTTGCGAAATTTGTTTAAACTTCACTGATGTATTATTATATAAATTAAATAAGTGTGCAATTACCATGATGCCTTGTTAGGATTTTCTATTACACACACTATGGAGCATAAAATCTCATATTACCATTTCATTTTTGTACGCTTCGACGGAATTACCATTTCAACAGTATTGTTCCGAAAATTCTCTACTAAAGTTAACAAAATTGCCAATATTACTATAAAATTTCAGTCATGGTCTTACTCTTTTAAAGATAGGAAATTTATTATTCATAAAATTTAAGGAGCCGTAAAAAATTAATGTACGCGAATAGTTTTGTAACAGATTTATGAAAAAAGAATACACACAATTTATAACAAACGTCCTGCATTCATTATACAAAATTTTTATTATCAATAAAAACGCCAATTTTTAGAAAAATTCCAGTTTTTGTCATTACAATATAGTTTCTGTCGTTTCAGTTACCATCTGTCACCGATTATTCGTGTAGAATTTAATTCTTACGTGAAGAATAATGTTTGGTGATTGCGCTCAAATACAAGTAAAATGACGTATTCAACTCCAACTTTATTTTTTTAAATAATTAAATTTAATGAAAAGTGTACTTTTAAACTTTAGTTTTAGCAATAATTTGCATTTATTGAATTGATTTTTATTTGGAAGCCCTTTACGTCAATTGAGGTAGGACAAACTTGTACTTTTTTGTCGAAAAAATCATTATCTGATTCCACTTTTCACAACTTTCCCAAAAAATGACCAGAAACGAATACGGCTATTATCACTAATAGCCCATATAAATAGTTTTATGGTAGTAGCAGTTATGTAGTATTTCTGTTCAAATTTAATGTTTATTCTGTTATACATGTTAACTCATTAATCTTTCAAACATTAATGAATTACAGAGTTGAAGGGAAATGTGGTAAACTGTATCTAATAACGAAGTTAATAATTAATTATTAACGGGCATAGGAATGTTGAATGGTGATTTGTATACCTATATATGTTGATGCTTTCTGTTGAAAGTACCGATGTATTTTACAACGTTAAGTTAAAATAGGTTAAGTTAGAAATGCAGTTATTCGAGTAAATAATACACCTTTATAACATTTAAAGGTTTTTTCCTCTTATAAAAGATTTCTCTAACATTTTGATAAAACTATAAGATAAGAACTAAGACGTTTCTAGGCGAGCATTTATATAAAGGTATTATATTGGAACGTAATTGAGCACTTTCCTACTGAATCGTGCGTTTCTAACTTGATAACAGATATAAAATACGCCATTCTAAATGTATGTCAAGAAAACGGCAGGTTATAGTGTATTTGAGTTAAAAAAATTCTTTCATTCACATATCTCTGTCTTACCTACCTCTTATTTTGCAATTGACTTTTATTGCTAGTAGAAATCTTTACATTTTTATAAAGTTTAAATAGGTATTTACGTAACAATATCGTTACACCTGCTTTGACAGTAAATGACGCGAAAGATTTGTGGGAAAATAGCATTTGGACGAATGTTATTATGTCACTTTAGGCGCTTTTATTCTAGACTAATTAGTATAGCCATGGGAAAACTTTAATGATACAATCTTCAATTCTTATGATATGTTTACTGCCCAAAGACAGTAGGGTAAGTAAAAAGAATGAACCTTTTTTAGCTTTTTGATTTTTGTTAGTAGTAGAGTGAATTAGCTTATTTAGGTACTACCAATATCGAAGTAATCCATTTTATTTTTATTGATCTTTTCTTACTAGGCTTCCACTTTAATTCTGACTACCTGTTTATCTCATATTGTTTTTTCATGTTTTTTCATATTTATCCATTAAATGTAGTTCTTCACATTCGTCGTCGTAATATTAGTTGCGTAACTATGTTAGCATTGTCACGTTGGAATTGGTCATTTGTTTGTTCATTTACTTATTATAATTAGCTCGCATTGCATCACGATGTGTAACGTTTTTGGATTTTTTATGAATCATGTACTTAGATGTCGACTTTGACAACCAATTTAATTTTCATTTCATTCACACTCCATTATTGCATGCGTCACAACTTTACTTTAAATTTAATAACAATTGTTTACCTGATGATGACAAAAAATGTTTGTCGAAACATGTAGTACTTATTGCACTAATTGTACTTAAATTTATCAACTTTAATAAACAATTATGGAGAAGGTTTAGTGATTTATTAAGTCTATAATCAAAAATGAATCCCATCTAAAACCATTTTATGTGAGCAAAGGGTACAAGAGCAATCTCAATGTAAATTTCACGTTAAGCTGCTATTAAATCATTGATATAAATTTGAAATAAAACGGGGCCAATGACAATGTTGTTTTCAGATTGCATTTTTTAATCACACTTTCCTCAAAATAAGTGATTTGTTCTCTATCACAAAAGTATGATTGAATGTCATCAACAGCATTTTATGATCTTTAGAAAGGCCACGAGCAAACAGTTTTTCCGCCATTGCTTTTTATTTTTCTGAAAAGAATATTTATTTGATGCGAGCAAATTATTAAAATTTTCTCTATAAGAATTTAGAAATAGCATTAGTCAAAACGGCCTACAGCTATTTGAATCTTGTATACTATTTTTTCAGAAAGATGCTTAACTATGGTAAATGTTGTAAAATACCGCCAGTAAAAGATAATCGATTTAAGATGACTTCAGAGGAATAAATCCTGACTTGTTAGACATTCTATCGTCCCACGCCTTCCTACTGAGGGATTTGGAAACGTATGACTGAACCACTTCTTCATATTTAATTTATAAAGGAGTGGGGTGGAAGCCTTTTTGGAATTTTGGAAATTGATTTTCGACTCGATCGCTTTGATTTTTAATTCCATTGGTTGCCAGAGGATTCTCAAGCAATTAGAAATGAGTGTCGCGAGTCGGTGTTCCATTAGTCAATATGAGACCAACTATCACATCTTGTGTGTTCCTTCGCAATCGTTTTTTGATGCGTTCGTTCCCGTCTAAAATACCAAGATTTTCATCATTCCAATATGTTTATTAACTTGTCCCATTTAATCAAATGTGCACCCTTCACCAAAACAGATGGATTTCTAGTCAGTGTGAGGATACGATAATTTTATCTGACATAACCTCGACAAATTCGATTTACTTATCGTAAAAAACTGAAGCAAAAAGTTAGTTTGTTCTATATGAAGGTGCCCTACTAACTCAAAGCCACTTCATCTACTATACTCAGTGTCGGTTTTACATGTCATTTAGTAGTACGCACTAAGTAACCTTGGGCCCTCCACCATCACCACCCACCCTCACAACAATTTGCATACATAGCAAAGCAACGACTTCGAATTTGAGTCACTCAGATGCAAGCCAATCTATCTTTTTCTCTACCTCCGTTGCTTTTGAGATTTTAAATTTTAAATTTTAAATAGCTTCATAAGATGAAAATGAATTGTCAGACGCTTATGCAATACAATAAGTACGGCGCATCTGTCTTTATTTATGGTTGGCCGGAAATTGTGGCAATAGAAATGTTGTTCCATAATTGGAATATTTCACATCATTAACTTGCTGAAAAATAAAACTTACATTTTGCAATTTTTTTAAAATACGTTTTTCAACAATTTAAGAGGAATATTTACGAAAATACAAATATTAGTGTCGCAACATCACCATCGCTATAGATCACAGGCCCGGGTTCCGCGGGGCTGATAGTTACCATGATAGTTACGCCCCTTATTCACAAACCCCCATTGTGTCGGCATAATTAAGTACAAAGGTTAGTTACTTAGAAAGGAACGAGGAAATATTCAATCTGCAATAATCTTAATAATAATCTTAAAATATATGACCAATAATAAATTTTAAACTTCTCTTCGTTAAATGGAAAAATACCTCAAACATGTTAAAGGGTGTTTATTCTTATTAGCTACTTTTGAGAGTTTAAGTTTCCTGTTATTTAACATTTGTTGTATCTTACCTATCTGATGTCGTGAGTGAAATACACCTTAATTCCTTAGTATTAAATACATTGATTGCGGCGCTTTGTAAACTTCCAATAAATAACTTCAAATTTCAGATTTGTCCGGGCCTACGAGTACCAGTTTTACAGTTACACAGTAAAATATCGGTGGAAGTAGATTCAGCTGAAGTTCCTTACTAATCGTAATATGGAATTGCGCCACGTCCTTCGAGGGAGGACTACTATTTCTTCTCTGCCATAGACTCAAAATGACTCGAAATCACACGATGCCATTGCGTTGTACGATACAAAACGTTTCCTATTGATTTATATCTACTGCTTATGGTCACAGTTTATGACATTCCAAAATGAAAATATCAAAGGTTGTTGTCTGGATAATCACCATTGAATTTAAATGTTTAGTTAATAAAAAAACTCTTTTAAATAAAAGAACACATGGCGTGGAATCTATTGTAAATAAAATATTAAAACCAGTGATGAGTAAAAGAAATTTGTCAAAATTTGAAAGATTTTGCCACCCGAAAATGACTACGTAGGTAAATGTAAAGTACAAAATTAAATTAAATTTTAAATTTTTCTCCAAGCGCAACCATAAAAAGCGAACATTTAAATCGAATCCCTCATTGTTCATTTTTTTAAGTATTACTTAGTTATTCCTGAATTCATTGTTAACCAGTTATTACATAATCATTAATCGCATAACTAAATTTTCTTTGCAGTTAATAAGAAGCACAGATTGTGTTTTAGGTTATAAATTCATTCCTACGTGTAAATCGATTACATTCTTCGAATACTTTTTTTGCGTAAATCTTGCACACTATCAGTCTGTTGTACTTATTTCTGTCTTTCATTGAGTATTATTTTTAAGAATAGCTTCAAACATGCGACTCGTTCATTTTTTTATACATATTTGCTCCTCGGTGCACCATAAGCTGAATAAGCGCTCTAAGGTTGTGAATGGAGGAATGATGGATAGATAACGAGAAGATCAAGAAATAAAACTATAAGAATGGGAAACTTTGTAGAATACAACTATACTTTAATAACAGCTTTATGGGAAAACATTATCGAAAAGGACACGAATATTGACCAAAAGCTGTCTTTTTTTCTAAGACTACACATCAAATCGCGTATTACAATAAACACAATCCGCTATTTCCGCTTTTGATCTGTTTGAACATCCCCTCTTTTACCACATTTGGCCCCTTCCAAATATTAGGTACGTACTTCCTCAAATGAAAAACAATTTGAACCACAGTATTTCCTGGAAACTAATAAAAATATGCATTGTGAGAATTGTACAATATGTGTTGTGTAGGTATATATTGCATAGGATGGGATATTATTTATATATCTTAAAGGAAACAGTAAATATAAACTAATTGGACAACTAATTATTCAGAATTATTATACTTGGCAGTAAGTGGACATGCAAAATATCCATTTAGTTTTTTTTTATTTCTTTTGTACGAAAAAACGCTATCAAACCTATTCTTAGAAAGTATGAGGCGCCGTTTGTACCATAACTCTTTTTTACATATATATATTAAATAAAGTCAATATATTAAAAACTAAAAAAAAATAATATATATCATCCAAATATAAAAATATATCAGCAATGATGAGAGTACTGATATATAAAACTTGAACTTCCAACGTTGACCACTGATGGCGCTCTTCGGGAAATTATGTTTGGCAAACGAGCAACGACAAATTCAAATACTTGCAAAGGCGACGCGACCTACGTAATGTTACATTTTCTACATTGTAAAGCTGTTTGATTTGATTTACACTACAATGCAGCGCATTACATATAACTTTCCACCTTGTATGATTGATTATATTGATCCATACCGATTTAAGTTGGTGTCATACATGCTTTTAGGAGTAATTGTAGTTGCTAAAGATCATTACATGCATTTCATATTAGGATTATTAAAGTATGGCAGTTACTTTCTAATGTATAAGCTTAACAAGCATATTCGGATAATACACGTCCGGCTAAGGTTGTCCATATCGATAACTATATGGCACTTCATAACATCGAACCAATTCCAACATAAACTCTTCTAATTAAAAGGTAAATAATTAAGTGACAGATGTAGCAGCATCTACGCTGTTGCAAATTTTGTCTCTAGCTACAGCGTCACTAGTGGTGGATATTCAAAGCTGAAGTTTTATATATTTCGCCCTCAAATTTTCTATATATCTGTACTTTAACTACCAGATATATTTTTATATTTGGATGATATATATATATATATTTTTAATTTTTAATATATTGACTCTTTTTAATATATATATCTAAAGAATAGTTATGGTACAAACGGCGCCTCATAAGAAAGCGTGATGGATATAAAATAATCTTTAACATAAAATTTCGAATGGTCCACATCTTTTACTGTTTCATCCACTGCCCTTTTATATTCCCTCTTCGATTTCACCCTGTTCATTTTTTCTCTGACGTATTTGTAGTACATAATAATTATTGTGTGATCTGTGATGGTATTCTCAGTTGGTACCATAAATGCCAGTAAAGGCACAATTCCAGTATGGATTGGATATTGTTAACCTTTCGCAAAAATATTTAAATAAATAAATATTTAGGGGGAAACGTGTTTCAAATCAGATACGTAAATATTATTACTTTTACAACCATTACTTGCTCTGTTGTAAATGGTGACTACACGTCAATGTTTGACATTATATGCGACACTGTTTTTCTGTACAATTCTGCAATTAAGGAGAAAGTTCAATTTCGAGCACTTTGTATCTGATATCAATCACAACTCCTTTAGATACATTAAGTAGTAAACAAACTTTACTTATCTTTTTTTTTATCACGAAAAACATTGTTCCTCTAGGCACTATAGATGTAACATACCGCAAAGCACTTTTACGGGCTCATTAGAATCGTGAAGCCTATTACCAACTTACCTAAAAAATTAGTATATACTAGACGGGATGTTTAAAAAAACGTTGGGTTAGCTATACATAGTCATGTTCCTCTCATCAAAATAAACAAAACAGTTCCGATACATTATGTTCCGCAAATGGATGTTAAAGGAAATACAGCCCTTTAACCGAGCTATATAACGTTCAATTCTTCTTAGTTTCACCTTTAGGCCCAAATTACGGGTGGCGGTTTGAAATTTTGTAAACAAAAAAATTGCGCTTGAAATACTATCAGCCATCCCCTAAAACTTAAGTAAATGTCAGAGATTGGTCACTGTTACCTAATTTAGTTCACCATTTGCAAGTCTGCATCTTCCAGTGATGTTACATATTGATGTTTCAAACGGTTTTGTTTTTACCATAACTTTCAAAACAGTTACGACTTTCCCTCGTGATAGTTGCTTATTCAATGTTATGCCAGCTTTAGCACCGTAAACTAAATTATCATTTTTTTAATCTCGGCAGAACCCGATGATTCATCTTCATCGTTACTATATAAAACCATAATCATCTTCATCGCACCCTTCTGCATCGTTGTCACTATATTCTTCACATTCACTACCTATACAGGGTGAGTCAGAATATGTGGGAAGTACGATAACTATAGATAATGGGCATAAAATAAAGATGATTGTTTAAATAAACTTACATCCTAGCATGCACAGGTAAAAAGTTATTAGGTCTTCAAAGTTGGAAAAAAAAATTACTTCTTATTAATAACTTCTAAACTAATTATAAATGTAATCAACTATTTTTTGTAGTTGTTAACGAATACGTAAAAACAAAAAAACTGTGAAAATTCGAAGAAAATTAAATAAGCAGAAGATGGATTTTTAGGGTACCTCCACTGTTAAATCCCTTGAAGTTTTTTTTTTCATTTAAAAATTGTGTTTGATGGGAAATTTTATTCGTAAACTCTTTTGTCTCTTATAAAGCTTTGATTAAACGCATCGTTTTGCTTTAAATAAATAAAAAGTTGAATTTGTTTTTGTGCACTAACTTAAAATAAAACTTAAAAAAAATAAATAATTTTTTTAAGCAAAACGATGCGCTTAATCAAAACTTTGCAAGAGACAAAAAAGCTTGCGAATAAAAACTCAATTTTTAAATGAAAAACAAAATTCAAGATTTAAAAGTTCCAGAGGATTTAACAGTTGATGTACTCTAAAAATCCATCTTCTGTTTATTTAAACTTCATTAAATTTTCACAGTTTTTGGTTTTTAAGTATTCATTAACAACCACAAAAAATAGTCGATTACATTTAATTAGTTTAGAAGTTATTAATTAAACAGTAATTTTTTTTCGAACTTTAAAGACCTAATAGCTTTTTACCTGTGCATGCTAGGATGTATGTTTATTTAAACAATCATCTTTATTTTATGCCTATTATCTATAGTTATCGTACTGCCCACATATTCTGACTCACCCTGTATATTATGTGGCATCACTTTTGCTTCGTCTTCGTCTTTATATAAATAGTAACGCAACTGATCCTCTGTAAGTTTGCATGGACCACATTTTTGACACAAAGTACAAAAATACCAAACTCCGACTGAGATGCGAACCGGACTATGAAGAATTAAAAAAATTCATGATGGGGTGGATTTGTACTCCACTTGATACTCGGAAGAGGGAGACGGCGGTTCATCTCGTACTATTCATCCCCGGATGTTTCAAACCCACTGATATAGCTCAGGAACTTAAAGCGCAATGGAGAATGGGAACTGCTCTTACAGTACCCATCGTTCTTAGTGCAACCGGAGTTATACCAAAAACAATACATCACAGTTTGCACATTTTAGGCTTAGATAATAACATATACATACAATTACAAAAGGCAGTCATCATCAACACTTGCCACATAGTTAGAAAATTTCTAAACATAACGGAAGATACTGCACATCACTCAGAACCACATCACACACTTTCAACTAATACCATTCAAACACAAAATGAAACACAACACTCAATCCGCCCTTCACAAATTGAAACTCTGTTGCATACACAACATAACATTACAGAAAGTCCATTAACAACACACAACACTTCAACAACCACTCATGTGACACCTCTAACTCGTTCACATACACCCAAACGCAAACACACAATACACTCACAATTAGCACAAAACACAAACAATACATTACCCACTCGAGTGCAACCTATGCGCCGAGCTAAACAACAAACATTTACACAATAAACATAATACATATGTTTTTTTACAGCTTTATTTTATATAGGTATTAGGTATGTATCTATTTCTAGAACTAATCGTTACTTGATTCTGATCCGTGCGGTTAGTTAACCAGGCTTGGCCTGAGTATCGATAAGAACTGAAGTACAATAATAATATTTATTCCTGTTAAGCTTGCCAAAAAAAACATTTACAGACGTCAAAAGGAGATACAAAAAAGAAAAACTACAATACGGTTAAATTAAAGTTAAATTACCAGCTTTGAATTCGCTAATACTATAAAACGCACCTTCAATGAGGAAATTTTCCAACCTATTTTTTAGTAAATTGTATGGCAAATATAGGTACTTATATCATTTTAATTGCCCCACTTTTTTTTGCAATCAAACCTATTAATAATTTTTGTCACCACATTTTGGGGTATTTCCACTTTATTTATTGTATTATTAAGAATATTTTGTAGGTTAAAAAAAACAAATAGAAAATGTAGATAGTTGTAATAAGTACGAGCGCCAGTATTCATTTTCTTTTGAAGACATTTTCCTCACGTACATTTACGTATATCCTTATCCCAAATTATCCAAGTTTTTATAATTGCATTGCGAAATTGAGACACTCCCGTTTACATCTATAAGGTTTAGGTAAAACACTACTTAAAAGTTTAGACGATGAAATGTCTAATTAAACCTATAGAAAAAAAAAGTTAATTTAGTTTTTCAACGTTATTAAATTTTTTTTTATAAAAACATCAAGCGAATAGATTTTATAATATTAATATAATAACTTCACCGTTAATTAATTTAAAATAATTTAATTAATATCGTTGGCTTAATAAATCAAATTATTAAAGTTAGTGCACAACATGTATACATATGTATTTTTACGAACAACCAACAGAAATGTTTAGAATCATTCATATTTCAAAACTGAAACCCAGTATGAATATAACATTTTTTACCTGAAGAATTTAATGACCTATCAAGTGCGGTTTTGAAGCCAAATTACAGGATTCGGATCATCTTTCTAGGTATAATCCTTGTTAGAACGAATGACTAAATTATTCTTCCTCTTTTTTTTTGTTACTATTCACTTTCGTTACGTTAATTTTACCATGTTATTGTATCTATAGTAGAAACGTATTGATTTTAAAAGGGTTGTAAATGATTAAATGAAAAATTGTTAATTATTCCCGATAGTGTATTAAATGAATTAGATAAACTATACTCGCTCAACCAGAAAGGATACAGTTAGTAATTTAAATCTTTAATCTAGTGATTGGCTTCGCGTATTTGCAAGTTAAGCCTTATTTTCAAAACTCATTTTAAGAGTGGCTTTAAATCGTGTAACGGTTTTACAACAGCAAGAACTGTAGTACGGTGATGCATTTTTAAAGGTGAATTACTGTAAACTTTTCCCATAAAAATATATACCTATTAGACACCTTATTTCTTGCTACATTTATTTTATATTTTATGTTACGAGTATTTCTTTAGTAATGCGATTAAATTGACGATATTTAATTTAAAGTAAATTTTTTCTGTTTTACAGCACTTTAATGTACTCTAAAATCGGAGATGTAATAAAAAATCTTTCTTCTTCCCCAAACATTCTCAGCTTAGCGGTAGGAGGGCTATTAAATATTTTATAGCTTTTATATCTGCGTTTGGCTTCAAATATAACACGAGTGTTAAACAAGCTAAAAAATTCAACATTATACCAAACACTTTTTTCACTATTAAAACCTTGCAGCTCGGAATCTTTTCAAAGGAAATTGTTGAAAATAATACGAAATGTTGGAGCTTTAATTCGGTGGTAGAACAATAGGGATGAAGGTGTTTAATTTAAACGAGTTCATTTTCAATTGTAATTAGTAAGTAAGTGTATCACGATATAGACGTAATAATCGTATTTATATGCACAAAAGCACTGCGGGTGTTTAAAAATTTCACAATCAATTCGGCAAATATTGTGGCCCGCTTAAAAAAATATGTATATCTACCTTGACAAGGTCAATGACCTAAACCTGTTTATTAATTTTATTTCTAGAAACACTAAAAACATCTCATAGAACACGGCACTTTTTTAATTCATAAATCAATCAATAAAATTTCAATATGTCGTGTTTAATAAATCTGCCTATTTCTTTTAAAGTGCAAGGTATTATACGCGGTGGCGTTTTCCACATTTGGATTTGGGTTAGTTTTATGAAATAAGTAGTACGAAAAGTGAAAATGTCAATTATGCGTGGAATAAAAATAATAAAATGGGAAGCTTCTTGATAAATGAGTTTTCGATTAAAATGCATTGGCATAATTCAAAAGCGCATTTACATAATTGTGCTGGTATATGGTTATTTATAAAAACCTATCGGGTTTCTAGGATTATTTTATAATCATTTGGCTTTTGCAAATTTACTTTAACACCTAGATCACAGATTTTTATCTGTAGGTGTAAACTACATTTACACTCCTGATCTTAAGCAAATTCTTACTAAGATTTAAAATTCCTAAAATCTGTAGATCTCATAAAGTGGTCTCTGACAAGGAATTAAATTTTAATCACGCACGAATAGCAGATGTTTATATAAATAAACATTTCTCCCAAAAGGTAACTCAAAAGCTGTAACCGTTACACATGTAGGTATATACTTAAGAGATTAACTTTTGGAAATATACCTAATCTTTAAATTGGCATTTGATGTTGATTTTTTTTGCTTAATTAGTACTAATTGTTAAGTGTTATTTTACATTCTCAAAATTAAATCTAACCTTGTCGTCAAACTACCTTTTTGAATATCATTAAAGGTACTACTACATCGCCCACCAAAATTTTATGAAAATCTTATGATTATAAGTAAATAGAGTTGTCAATAATATCTTTCCGTGAAGAATTTCGCGCTATAAATTTTCTTATTTACGAGTATTTGAGACTTGAACGATTATTTGGCTATAAAAATTGGTTCTAATCAATCCATAAACTTTTAACGCAATTTTATTTTATCAACAGATGATAAAAACTAGTTTTGATATTGAAATTCTTGCATACATATACATACATTATATCTGAACAGATTTTTCATACGATTTCATTTTGTCACCTTTTTTCATTTTAACGACTACGTTATGTGCACGTGTGTGGCTTTACTCTTTCGGTCTTTCGTATATAATAAATGCACAGCCATCTAAAAATAATATCAACATTTATCATCTATTCACTTTATCATAATACTAAAATATTCTCAAATTCTTATCGTGCTCTTTTAAAAAGAAAAAAAAATTAGTTACGTAATTTTAAATTAATGCCTTCCGTGTATATTTTTCTTCAATAAATAGCGGTGCTACCATGATGCGAACCAATCGCAATGGTACTATAATTTAAGGTTGTTTATTGCATTTCTATCCCATATTATTAAATCTAATATAAAATATATCATAAATAGTTTTTTTCCCAATTAAAATGTAAATACGACCGCCATTTTGTTCCGCCTTTTTAGGATCCGCCTTCCAAACATTCTCTTCATGGTACAGTAAACATTCATTAATATTTTAAGAACGTAAATTAATGAATTCCTAAAGAAGTTTAGTGCGTTCACAAAACCAATGATTTGCTTATTTTCCAAGTACGCGCGACGAAGGCGCAACGCTTGATGAATTTTCCACTTTTTCCACTTGACACCCCCTGTAAAGCAATCGTAAAAGTATGCGGCACTCCAATATCTTGTTTCGCTTAATGTCATCTTTAATTGTGTGATTCGTTATGACACAATCAATTTCATACTTATTAACTTTTAATTTGTGATTGTTTCTTTACGACTTTAACACTTCATTTATATTTCCATATTAGGTACTGCGTTCTCAAGGTTTTTGTTTAAGTTTAAATTCCTGTAAGAGTAAAGTTATAAACCTTTATTTTGTTTATATATTCAATGAAAGCCACACATGCACTGCTCAAATTAACATGTTCTAAAAGTAAACACATAAAATTTAGGAAGGATGCTGTTTTAACATACCACTTTTAAAAAGTTTTATTTGAAGATTCTAAAACCAGCCGCTGCTATATTTGATTAAGGGATTATTTGTCTAGCCTACTGGTATTTTATAAAGAATAAAGACTGAAGTTATCATTTTAAGATTAGTCGGACTTCCTTTTACGAAAATAAAATCTTCTTACAAACAAAGAATAAATCACAGACAAAGCTTAATTGTTTTAATCGAGACGGCGACTATATAATATGTTTATAATTTCGAAACCGTTCACATGCAATGAAGATGAAAGTCTTCAGCACAATACAATGACGCTTCTTTTTCTCACACATTCCTTCCAAATGTAAAAGACTTACTAAACCAATTAATTAGGTGGTATACCTAATTCTATCGCGTAAATTAGGCAATGCACAAAGTAATATCCTTAGAAAATATTACATATTAGAATTATATTATCGCTTCGAATATCTTGAACGGGAAAAAAATGAAAAGTTCGTATGAACTGTAACAACAATTATAATTACTTACTTGGGAGGCGTTCAAAATGAACCGTTAATTAAGATAAGTACCAAAATTCCAGTAAAGTAAAGTTGAATTGAATCGTACATTGCACGGACTTGGATGACTCGAAAACCACTAAGGGACTGCAAAATTTCTGTAAGCCTAGGACAAAAAGCGACCGTGTTCCAAGACGAGTCAGTCCTGACAGCGGTTGCTCACTGCTCAGCTATTAAATGAGAATCTTGCCAAAAGGAAAGTCTTTATAGTCACAGAGAGGAAAGCAGCACTAGCTATATTCATATGTGGTAAATTCAAGGCTAGTCCTTGAATGCACATAAATGCTAAACGCATTAGGCAAGTGTAACACAGTCACACAGTTGCTGACGAGCCTGCGAGAGTTGCAAGCGCGAAACCACTCATAGGACTCGGCCCCACCTGTGGGATTACATATGTCGTAGCCTCGTAGATATAACACAGCCAAAAAGGAGATTTAACTAATACTCACGAAAGAGTACTGTAGATACTGGTTGAAAATTGCAGGGCAGAGTCATTCCAAGATCTTTTTGGAAAGCAGCGTCCATCTTAAAGTTAAGTAGGCCGAAGATAAAACCATAGGCTATATCAGGGGTGGCCAACCCAAATGATCTTGCGGGCCACTTTGGAAATACATCATAACTCCGCGGGCCGCATATAAAATTATATCTCCTTTATCAGATTGAGACCCACTACAGGGAGTGAAAAATTGAAACATAATGAGATATGATTATTTTGTTTACAGGTTTCTTACAGGTAAACATATATAATATAATACCTAATACTTAAACGCACAATGCAAAGAAATATGTTAACACTAAAAATAAAATATAAAAAATATATTAATAAAATAAAAAAATGAAATCATTAAAATTTGCAAAAATATTGTATTAAAATCAAAATTAATTTTTTCTCATACTTCTACAGTTAATTTTTGAATATATGGATGCATATATTTTATAATACATTGGTTTTCACTATTTTGGCCATTATGAAATAAATATATTTTGTAAAAGTGTGATGAATCTCGCGGGCCGCAAGAATGCTTAAGGCGGGCCGCATGCGGCCCGCGGGCCGCGGGTTGGCCACCCCTGGGCTATATCATAGGCTAATAAATACCATAGCCTATGATAAAACTTGCGACAGAGATAGTCACGGCCACTGTCCTCTGAATAAATACCTGCATAACATAACATATAACCCGTTGTACAGGGGAGATTACACAAGAAGATTCGCCCTGCTAAAATCCTGGACTTTGTTAAAGGTACAGGTATTCCCTAAGGGTAGACAATAGCGGAGAGCACAATAGGCCAAAAGGTCGCAGTGCAGGAACGAATTGGGACCACCCCTAGTATAAATAATAATCATAATAAGATACCATAGTGAAATATACCACAGCAAATGGTGGAAATGAGACAAATTTGGTCAGGAAAACTTGACTAGTCAATATGTAGGCAATACAGTCATATTTCGTTGTGTCGAAACCCATCAGTTATAAAAAATCGTACTGTGAAGTAGGTACGATCGATAATTTAATATTTAAATGCAAAAAAATTTCGACTACGTAAAGTTATGCATTTTTCGAGAGGTAAATCGCGACCTAAATTTTGTACACTGAGTTCACATCATAATGACTTCCTTTGAAGCTCCCTTGACTTTCTTTGATTTCCTTGACTTGTTTGTGACTCTTAAACTCCTAACAGCAACTGCACAATCAGTATAAGAAACTAGGAGCGATCCCTTCCAATTTACATGTAAATGGGTGAGGTATACGCGAAATGAGTTTAGTTTCGAGCAAGCAATAGTTTGTTAGGATTTTTAGTTGAATTTTTCACCACTTTAGCTGAGCATTACTAGTTAGTAATCCGCATAATTGAGGGATATAGAGTTGTCCTTATGTGTGATTAAATTATTTTCTTTTTTGCCATCTTCGCACCATATTTATATTAATACAAAATAAGTTTTTCGTATAACAGAAATTACACTAAATCCTACTGCTACTATTTCATTGATGTGAAGTTAGCCATTGACTTTAATTTCAGTTAGACTTACGGAAAGGAGTTGGTACATAAATGGGTTCTAATGGCACTTCAGAAACATCTTCTACCTCAGGACATAAATACAGAAATACTCCCTTGTCGTTATAATCTTGGGTAATGATTCTCTTGGAAATTTTTCAATTGCCTCAATATCTTCTTCACAAATTTTAGATATTAAGGCACCGCAGACAATATAACCTCTAAGTCGTTTGGAATTTTGAGCTGCCTCCATCATGATTTTCGAGTCATTTTCGATCATCATTTCCTTCACCTCCACATAGGTATAACAAACACCTTTTTTGTTTATATGCTCATTATGTTCAAACCTACTTAGTTAAAGAAAGTCTGAAACTGCAAGATAAAATGCTAGTGCGAGTTTGATGAACACGTTAATATCGGTCCAAACATTTAGTTTTAGAAACGTATAGTTTATGTTTAGTTCTCTAGAGAAAAAGCCAATAAAAAGCTGTAAAATAAAGATTTAGAGAAAACATGAGGTACTTATTTCCAGCTTTAAATATAATATAAATAAAAGTTCAAAATACACTATGTAGCGGTAGTGAACTGATTTGCAAATTGAATCCTTTTTACTTTAAAAGCTTGGTATTCGAATTCAAGGAACTATTAAATCTTATTATATGAAAGAAGTTGGTGTCCAAACTCCAAACAGTGTACGCGACAGTGTATAGTGTCTTATTACAATAGATTCTATAAACAAACACCTTGTCTTGCTCTCATTGCTCACACATCACAATAACTGAAATATTTGCCGAATCGGATGTCCTGAAATTGGCTTGACATGATAATATCGTCAGCAGAGGCACGCTTTGCCATAAACAATTTGGCGCCGTTCTCAGCATTTGCACATTTCCAACAATTTTCTGGTATACGATTAATTGTATAATATAAGGGGTTGGCATATTTACCCGTTTAAGATTCAATTAATCCAATCATTTTCGATGTCCTCTGTTTGTGAATTGGTTTTTGGGGCAGTATGAAAAGAATTGCTTATACCATGATTTTAAATGAAAACTAATAATAATAGTCATCTTAATAGAAAGTGAACAAGTCTTTAGTGTAGTCAATCTAGGCAGTTTTATGCAGGTGAGGTAGAAAAAATTAGTAACAAAGTGATCTCTTCGGAAATGAGTAGTCAATGGGGTCCATATTAACCCTTTAAAAGTCGCACTTTGTCGCATTGGTGGAACTTGGGAAAAAATGCCCGCCATCTTGATTTTTTTGAAATTTGTTGAATATTTCGGAAAGTATGTATTTTATCAAAAAAACTCAAGAGACCTTTTTTATGTAGAATTAAAAGTTACTTATAATGCCCAAGGCTATTGGCCATAAAACAAAAAAGTTATTGAAATTTAATTTATTTAGACATCTGGAATTTTTTTAATTATAGGTAATATCGCTAAATAAAACTTAAGAATGCCTTTGTAGAGAATTAAAGTTACCTATATTAAGACAAAAAACCATTAGTCGATATAGAAAAGTTTATTGTTAGACGTTCTCACATTTCCAGTCGTCCACCAATTATTGGCGGTTAGAGTGGCATCATCCTCACCATGCGGACGGTGCTCCGGGTTTGTGTTTCATTTTCCGCGCCATTCGTAAATGAAATAACGCGTACTGCAGTTTAGGTGTATTTGTGCAAATTTTGATTTGTTAAATGTTTTTCTTTACAATATCTTTCTAAAAGTGACTGATGGTGTTGAAGTTTACATAATAGTGCACCGGCATCTACCCATATGAGTTCGACATCAAATTGTGCTATTTGTGATAGACACGAGTGAAAAAACTGTTACCGTTACCAAAAAAGGGTTTATATCTTTAGTTAAAGCAAGTCGTACTCGCAGAGATGAAAAAGATACCAAATTTGAAGAGCGATTCAATCTGAAAGAATCAACGCTGCATGTACATCAAAGTTGTAGGAAACTGTATACACTTACACACCCTCGTGAAATTTTAAAGGCTGGGAAAGTACCTCACAATGAAGCCTCAAGCTCAAAAGCCATGTTGAGGTCGGGAAGTGATATTTTCAATTTTAAAGGACAGTGTTTATCTTGTGGGGTGAAAATGAACTTAAACGTAATGCAGGCAAAATCTCAAACGTCAAAAATTCGTAATGCGTCAACAATAGAATTAAAGAATACAATTCTTACACACTGCAGGAAACGAAACGATGCCTGGGGTTTAGAAGTCCAAAAAAGGTTATGTACTGAAATAGATCTAGTAGCTGCAGAGGCTAAGTATTAATTACTGAAGTCCCAGGAAAGCAAGCCGTGGTGTGTTTAAAAAACAAGTGTGATGAATTAGTTAATGATGAGTGGATGAAAAACAATACGACTACTGAAGAAGCAAAGAGAGCAATTGCTTGAAGAGTTGTTCTTGCAGAAAAATTGGACTAAAGTGCTCTGAAAAATGTGGCCAGTGCTACGGTGTAAGCTGTAATAACGCCATAGTGCACTATGACGAAGAAGATTATATATAAACATTAAAGTAGAATCAAAATTTATTTTAGCTAGTGTCTTGGTCCCTGCTCAACTGTTTTTATGTCATATGTGTTTTTCCGACCGTACAAAAAATATTTAATTTTTTTCATTAAATTTATGAAATTCCGTTTAATGTAGTTTTTATTCTGCACAAAATAGGTTTCTATTCACTTTTTTCAGAAAATGCATCCTATTTTCAGATATTACCTAAAATTGACAAAATTCCAGATTTCTAAATAAATTAAATTTCAATAACTTTTTTGTTTTCTGGCCTACAGCATTGGGCTTTTGTTCATTAGAGGTAACTTTTAATTCTCCATAAAAAAGGTCTCTTGAGTTTTTTTTATAAAATGCATCATTTCCGATATATTCAATAAATTCGAAAAAATTCAAGATGGCGGCCATTTTTTCCCAATTTCCACCAATGCGACAAAGTGCGACTTTCGAGGGGTTAATAAGGGCCCTATTAACTACTCATTTCCGAAGAGATCACTTTGTTACTAATTTTTTCTACCTCTACCACCTATTTTGACTATACTACTTCTTTTGGGGTGAAAAGCAAAACCGTATGGTGGGCAAACAATGGGTAAATAAGTAGTACAACATCAAATCTTCAATATACATGTTACAGTACTCACATGGTATTGATTAAAGAGTTTGAATTTGAGTCTTGAACCCTCCTACCAGGTTGGTTAAATAGTATATTAATTTTTTGGCGGTTTCGTCAAATCTAAGAAATTTCACTTATTTAACAGCACTTTTGGCCTGATAAGTATAGACGATGGGAATTCAAATTTTTTTGGATCAAATGAACGGAATGGAATGCCATCGCGGACTCTCTGTTTGGTCTATTTTATCTCTGTAACCAATCTTTGATTAAATCGTTTTTTCTACATTTATTTCATTTCATAAAACTGAAAGTTTTAATTTTCATAAGTTTTTCCATTTAGAAAATGATACATTTTTACATATGTATGTGCACGATATCTATGGCATGTACTAATTCACGTATGTAACATTGCTAATAAAATTTATAGCCGTATAGCATTAGTTATGCGTAAATTGTTTTTAATGATTATATTTTACCCAAAAATCACACACATCTCGAATAACGTCACTCTGTTATAACAACAAAAAATCGCTAGTCCCGACAATGACGCTATACAGTATACAGCTCTACCACAGTATACGTCTTACGAATGCTGTAGTTGAACTACCTATAAAATACATGGGAAAATATGTCTTCAGTTTTTTTCGCGCATAAGTTACGGCGCATTGGCGTTATGTTATATTTAGCAGTCAACTGCGTTCGCGGTAACTTTAAAATCCCCTCCGGGTAAATAACCCCAATAAACAGACGAATTTGACAATGCGCAGTAACTTGCACGAAATATTTTTAGCAAAAAATTATTACAGCAGTTCAACTACTGCATTCGTAAGACGTATACTGTGGTTCTACTGTACCTATATAAAATAAATTTTTTCTACAAACGTCAAAAAATGACAAGGTTTGCGCATCGATAACAATACGCGAAGTGACCCTTTTTTTCACTTACCTACGTTGCCATGACAGCGTGCCCGAACTAGATGAGAGTTTTGTATTTTAACGTTAAAATAATTGTCAAATTCTTCACGTTTCGTTTGCGTTTGTAGAAAAAATTTTGTTTGCAACTCGTGCGCGAAATACTTTTGGTGGTCTCGACTATAATAAATCAGTTCTCGATCACCAAAGTGGCATTTCGCACACTAGATACAAAAGTAACTATGAAGTAGCTGTAAATAGTATTTATTGTCTAAATGTTTGTTGTTTAACTCGGCGCATAGGTGGCTCTCGAGTGGGTAATGTGTTGTTTGTGTTTTGTGCTAATTGTGAGTGTATTGTGTGATGGCGTTTGGGTGTATGTGAACGAGTTAGAGGTGTCACATGAGTGGTTGTTGATGTGTTATGTGTTGGTAACGGAGTTTCGGTAATGCTATGTTGTGTATGCAACAGAGTTTCAATTTGTGAAGGGAGGATTAAGCGTTGTGTTTCAATTTGTGTTTGAATGGTATTAGTTGAAAGTGTGTGATGTGGTTCTAAGTGATGTGCAGTATCTTCAGTTATGTTTAGAAATTTTCTAACTATGTAGAAAGTGTTGATGATAACTGTCTTTTGTAATTGTATGTATATGTTCTTATCTAAGCCTAAAATGTTTAAACTGTGGTGTATTGTTTTTTGTATAACTCCGGTTGCACTAAGAACAATGGGTACTGTAAGAGCAGTTCCCATTCTCCATTGCGCTTTAAGTTCCTGAGCTAAATCAGTGTATTTGCGGCGTTTCTCTGCGTGTGTATTGGCTAAATTGTTTGTGTTGGGAACGGCAATATCTATTATGTTGTGTTTTATCTATAAGTGTTTATATCTGGCCTATTATGATATATACCTAGTTATATATAGCTGTTCTTTACAGCCTCTACAATACTTGGTACAACCCTTTTGTTCCTCAAATAAAATGTTGTTATTAGTGCAGTGTGTGTAGGTATATTTTATGTGTAATGTATAATATAATGTTAGAATTTTATATGTATATAGTGAGGAGGCATGTAATGGGTCTATATTTAGACGGATCGTGTGTATTGTTATCTTTTGGAAGCATGATTCCCTGTGTAAAGAATGATGGTGTAGTGTGTGGTGCGTCTAACATTGTTGTGAAGTGTTGTGCGAGGTGTATGTGTGTGTGTAGGTGAAATATTTCCACCAAAAATTATGAATGTTATCAATGCCTGGATTTTTCCAGTTGTGTAGGTGTTTGATGGAGTTGGTGATGTCTTCTAAAGTGATTATTATTATTATTAATATATAAATATAGATGTCTTTTTTGAACTGATCTACAATGTTCAATATCAAACGGTGATTATTCATTAAAAAAAGTTAGCTCGTTGTATGTTTTTTTCGTGTTGGATAAAAATGTAGCTCTATCCTAGAAAATTTAAGTCAATTCTGCCTCTGCCATTATATCTACTAATTAAAAAGATAAACATAAGTATTATTGATGGAGTTTCTTGTGACTGTCTGTGTATAACTTTGAACTGAAAAAATGCAGTTGTGAAAACAAAAAATATTTAATTTAATTCAATGATTTGGTAAACTGGAATATTACAAATAAAAACTGCTTGTACCACATAATCATTAATACATAATTACAGTAAATGTCAGCTAGATGTAAAATTTAGGCATTTGAGGTGATTCAAATATATAATATTACAAAAATTCGAGAAATGTCCTTTTTCAACATAATTTCTTAATAGATTAATTAATACATTTGATGTATTAATCACGAGGTCCTATAATGTCAGAAATGTTACTTATTTTCTTTTCGGCAAATCACCTTCATTTGTCAGAAAAGTTGGTTTACGCCCAAAAATTGTTCTTGATCTGTGCCAGTTATCGTCGGTGATAGTTTTCCTGTTATTCACTATTCAATTATATCTATTTATTTAAGAAAGAAAAAAACGAGCAGCAATAAACATCAAAGTTTGCGTACAAAGATGCTATCTCGGGGATATTTGTACATAATTAAGTTTGAAGGGTGACGACGTTATTAAGAAGAAATCATTTCCTGATTAGATTACTTAATTTTTCCAGCTTATGAATAATTTAAATCATAATACGTCATCTTATATTGTAATTGATGTTAGTATCGATATGGCACACTTTTTAATTAAGAAATATGGGAAGCAATAACAATGTAATCAAAAGCTAATAGGTGCTACGTACTCAACATACGAAACATTTATTTCATGGTATTGTGAAGGTACAGATTGATTCTATGCTTTGCTGAAAATGAAATGTAGAGACATCTTTGAGATTTGGTACTTAGGTACAAAGGGGGTTTTTAGGTAAAAATAACTAAAACACTCGCATTTGCTAAGGGGAGGTTGCGAGCGTTTTAGTTATTTTTAATGAAATGTAATTAGACCGCGTTTGATATGACATAGTTGACAAAGTTCGCAAATCTCATACGAATAATGCTTGTGTTTTCACCACCAAATTAAATAGTTATTTATACTGTCTATCGGGCTTATGAATTCAAGCCGTTTTTGGAGTTCTGATTAAGTCACAAGTAATTAATTATCAAATTTAAGTAAATCTAGTACTACATCTTTCATTAGTTAAAAACATTTCTTGTTTGTAAAATTTTTAGTTTCGATCTACTGGCTATCAAATTAATTTCATTTCAGGATTGTCGATATCCATAATTCGTAATTTATGGAATGAAAACATTTAAGTAAGCAACGTAGTCCGAGTAAATTATAAATTGCCGTATGAATTATTCTCTTGTCAGTTAATATTAACCAATTAATTACCAATTCAAATTTATAAGTTAGTATTAAAGGTAATTAGAAGATGATTTCTGCTTTTGACTATCATTCAACTTTAATGGGATTGTTATTTTGTTATTATATTAATTGCACCATTTTTCTTTGCATTTTCGAGATTAGTTATAATGAAGAAAAACTTGTACCCACCCAATATAGATGCGTTAATAAAAATTTATGTCTTAAGCAAATTAAATTATGCGTTATGAATTCTGTTACAACATATAATATTAATATAGACGTGTAGTGTAATAAATTTTTTGGATGAATTCGACGCCTATTTTTAAATATATACGAGAAAGGACAACTAATTGGTGAACATGCGTTTAATAAAGAAGATGTGATCGCATATGAAACCATTTTATTGCTCGACTTCTGTTTTGTGACGTTTTTTAAATAAATCTAATTTACCCCTTTCATAACTTATGTCAAATGTAATTAAAAGACAGTTATTGGTTATTAAAAATGACAGGTTTGATTTGTGAAGTCGATTATCACCGAAAATAATGTTGCCATGTACCTAAAGACATGGGATCCTAAGTAAAATTTTTCTCAATCAAAGTGTTGCAAATTTCATTTCGCACAATTTGAAATGAATTCTTCATTCTGATGGATGTTCTTGTCGATACTCGAAGATAAAAGCGAGCTGCGAATCCAAAAATGGTATCAAATACCTATAGGAAAGTATTTCTTCTATGACTCATTTATTTCCTTATACCACCTACCTAGAAAAAGAGTAGAATTCTGTGTTAAAAACTTCATAATATTTATTTCTAACAACTACATTAAGCTCTAGAAATGGTTAAATTAAATAACATTTAATTTTATCACACATATATCTTATACACATAAGGCAATCTTCGTCATAAATATTTTTTTATCTTTATAATGAGGTGAAGTATGGAAATTCGGAAAAGTCCACATCTTGGAGTTGATTTACCTATATTAATGAAAATAATTTTAAATTCCGTTTCACTAATTGTAGAATAAATTATTTTGTTTCAAACTTTCTAATCTTTTTAATTCCAATTTTGGAAATGATTTAATTTAAAATATAGTTGTGATGTTAAACCTCTAAGATATTTACAAGATAATGCTCTGCGCTAATTTACAGTTATTCATTAAAAATACGGGCGCTTTGCGTTTTCCTGTCCTCTTGATGGCTAACACAGACATAAATAATTCAGAAAAACTTATCTCAAATGATATCGATTATACATTAATAACATATTAAGAAGTCGTTGTAAATTAAAAATAATTAAACAGTGCGTTGCTGTATTTGGCGTTCGATATATCATCCACATGTAATATTCATACACTCTTAACGTGAGTATATAATTTATGTTATTTTTATTGTCTCATTTTAAGAAGCTTTCAGTTTTAAAGAGAAGCGGATAATCATCGCTGTCAAAAGAAGGCAATTACCGAAACTCGGAAAGTCTTGAGTTGTTTTGTTCAGTTAACAATTTAAACACGAGTTGACTCTCTTAATAAGGTCTCTCTGATAAACAGAAAACATTTGGATTCTAATTTCCATGGTTGTCATAAAGATATACTAGTTGACAGGTAAATTGTACGGTTCTTGTATTTGCTGGTGGTTTAACACAAAACATAATTTGATATGAGCATTGATAAAGCTCTTTGAAATTAGCTCCATTATGTATGCACAATTTTGTTTTAAAATAAAATAACAACCAATAAGTAAGTACAATGGAATTTCAATTCGCCTGTACCTACTTGAAGACTTTTTACAATCAGTCTTTCAAAATAACAGGATGTAAGGAAGGGAGCATAATACTCGTATGGTACAATATCTCGTAAATAATAGAGTTGTAGTTGCAGAAAACTTAAATCTCCGTGAAGCTTTCATCTTTCCTACCTAAAAGTTTCGGCAAGCTTTAAATTTTTGACAAGAATATTTTTAAGAAAGAATTTTATTCTATTTTTTACCCGAAACCGTTGAAATCTACTAAAAAAATCCCATAATTTACCCTCAGAACGTTGACCTTCTCCTAACGTATAATTTTAGTTATGCAAGAATGTAATTTATAACATTACAGTTGGACAAGCTTTAAAACAATACTAACGCCATTAGAAGGTTAATTGAGGAGAACGGCATTTAAGGGTGTTGAAAATTACTTTTTATATTTATTTAGTGCCACATTTAGACATTAATTATAGGCGATATTTGTGTGCTAAATCTCCCTGAAGGCAACGAGTTAAATGAATTAAAACGATTAAATATAAGCAAATTATAACAAGTATTGACTGTACTTTTTTTTAATGGTAACATGATTCATTGTTTTCTGATCAATTGCGTTACATAACGAAGTAATTAAAATAGCTCTTCGACCACTCGAATTTAAGGTCAAGGCAATCCGTGTATAAAATACCCGTTGCTCTTATAGCAGGTTTTTCAGAATCTGTGAACACACTTTAGCCCTAAAATTTTATCCTTCGTCAGTTTGTACCCCTTAAGAGCATGAATCGAACCACAAGCGGCTATTCTATCTTTAAATTAAAGACTCAATTGAGTTGAGTATTTATAATTCTATAAATTAATTGATAGTAACAGCTCACTATTACATGATTGATATGTCTCTTACTTTAACCAAATATACCGATAATAAATGACGAGGTGTCCCAGTAACCGCAATTTTATACGACAGCGATCAATAAAATTATATTTGTCTGGCGCCGCTGAGGTTGAATTCTGTAAGGAAATGAGGGAAAGGTATTTCTTAAAATGGCACCCTTTAATAAAAAAAAAAGCTTCCCGCCTTACATAAATATCAAACTTTTCTAATCATCCCTTTTGAAAATGTAGAAGCCAATATAATTAGTTACGTCAGCGAGAAATTTAAAACAAAAACATTTATAAAAATAATAATTCTGTTTAATTTATTCTAGTGTAATGATTTGTGTTCACTTAGCCGGTTATTTCTATAGATAAATGTCTTGATTGACATAAAAACAGAGGAAGAAAATGATTAGTTACAGCGTTTTGTTGAACTGTAATTCTTATTTCTATACTATTGTTTAAACGTTGATGTATTGTAAACCAGTTTCTAACTTTTTTCCTTATGGTTATTGATATAATTATTAATAAATTCTGAGATTGAATCCATTACATCGTTAATGGGTGCACTATCCATAACTCAAACTTAATTTCAAGCATTTAATCATTACAAAATGAAAATTAATGCTCACTTATATTTTTGCGCATTAATAATGCGCTTCTAATAAAAACGAGGGAAAAAATGAAAAGTTTATTGGCAATTTTTTATATATTATAAATAAGGGAAATGTACATCCTAAGCATGTAATATGTACGACCTAAAATGATAGGTGCAGTCGAGCAGGTGGACCAGGTACGCCTCTCTCCTAATTACAAGATCACGTTTCTATCATTCCAGTTTTATTGTCCATTGCTGAAGCTAACGTGCCTTTAATTCCACATGGTTGAGTTATGTCTCGGGCATAAAACCGTATAATTAAAGCGTACAAATAGATTGCTTTTTATTATCGGTATAAGCCATTACATTTTTTCATATACTTTTAGTAAGTTCATAAAGAGCATTGTTTATAGAAAAAGATCACTACTTCTCGTTCCAGTCCAGCCTAATTATAAATCGGAGAGGTGTCTTAAATGAAAGTTTGATAAAAACTTGTTTTCGAATAAACACGAAGAGGATCCATCCAAAATCGATAAAATATTTACGATTATAAATAAATCACTTCCAACTTTATATTTTCAATAGTAGTTTTCTTTTTTAAACCAAAAAAGCTGTCGTCACTTTTCTGTAGTGGTAATTATATGCCTAATCAACTAGACTTTGAATTATTGACATGTCTAAACGTGTTTAATTACACTCACTGATAGTATAATATTGAAACATTTCTTCATTAAAAGGCCAAACAACCACAATGATTAAAATTTGGGAACAATTTCAGTTACTAAAAGCATCGTCGCCATAAGGTCTATTAATGTAAATGAAAGGAATTTTAAACAAATTTAATGGCGTTAAAAAACTGAAGAAATTATACATTTTTAAAAGGAATCTTGTATATTTCGATAACATAATAAAATTTACATCTCATGGAATTGGTGAAAATGACAGAAACAAATCCTAAAGGCATAAACGTACCATATTTTCAATTAATCTTTTTCTAAATTTACCTTAAATTGGCTTTCAATTCAATAGTCCCCTTTTCCCAATTAATAAATATTTCCGGAAATTGTCTTGGAAACATTTTCCTGTTTATTTACGCGCTGGAAAATTGAATTTTCCGGACTAGTACTGTAAAGACTTTACAAGGCGCAAAATGTAGTTTGTAACTATAGTTACCAACAAAATTTACAAACTTGATTTTTATGGAATTTGTAAAAAAAATTTCTAAAATTTGTAAATTTCGTCTTTCTTGCGATTTCCGGAAAAATTTAATACATAACACGTCAGTAAAATCTCTTACTTGACTCGGAGCTTTAAAATACGTATGTATTTCAATTTAGCTCCTCTTCAGTAATGTGAGATTTTCCTGACTTTTATGTAAATAACTATTAAAAATGGAATGGGTTTTAAAAAATGTAAGAAAGAAGAAGAAGAAGAAAGAAAGAAGGTGGGAAGAGTAACGGGGGATGGTGGAGGAAATCGTAAGGAGGGATGAGGATGTGCAAATTCAGCAGAGAAGGGTGAAGATTAGGGAGGGAAGATACAACGAGAAGTACGGGAAGTTATTGACAAATGATATTCCGAGGTACCCGATGTGGGTGGGAGGAATAAGATGGAAGAGAATAGTGACGAGGTTCAGAGTGGGTAATGAGGAAAACGAAAACAAATATTGGTGACAGGAGGATAAGAGGGTATGTAGGTTGTGTGGGGAAGGAAGAGAAAGCATGGAACATGTGGCGGAGGAATGTGGGGAAGTGAAAGAGTTTGAGGGAGGTTGGAGAGGGGTGTTGAGTGAGGGTGTTAAAGTGGATGGAGGAGGTTTTGGCTAACAGAAAGAGGAAACGAAGAGTGGATGGAAATGGACATTTTTGTTATTGTTGTGAATAAGGGTCATTGTATATTTTTAATTAAGATTACAATAAATAAATATCTGTCTATCATTAAAGGCAATGAAAAGATTGACAAAGGCTTTAAGATTTTATGACGGTCGTTTTCCAACATACAAAATAAGATCAATGAGGAATATTCCAGGTGAATGAAATTATTTTTAAACCACGCGATGTCACTGTTTCGAAACACTACATGTATGTGGAAGAAAGTATACTTTCTTTCAAATTATTAACAATATATATTTTCTTTTACACTCGTCTACATTTCAATAGATGTTTAAAACCCTATTATTGTTATTCACCAAAAACCGACGGTATTTATTATTACTCTCATTTCATTCCCATCTCATATTAAGATGTTTCTGCACGGCCTGAAGATGGTCTTCACAACCGAAATCGATTGCCTATAGATTACAATAAAATTAGTTTGCAACTTTACAATTTTTTGTTATTAATAATTATAAAAGTATACTTCGTGCAGGTGTTATTATTGTGCAAAGTCTAAAAAAATTAAACTACTCACTAGAAATTTGTCTGAAATGAGAAAGCTCCAAGCAATCTATATGACTTACACGATCTTTCTCCCATTCCAAGAAAAACCCGAATTTCGGTCTAAATTTATTCATCAGGTTTCATAATGATCTAATTGAGAAAACTTGTCCAAACTATTGGACAACATTGGAAGGAAGTTTAATTATTATAAATTCATGCTGCACCACAAATTATTATCTAAAGAATAGAGAACGATGTTTGGTGTTTCACCGCTTTATTAGAAACCATTTTCTTTGATGAACGAAAACGAACAAATTTCGTTACTATGAATATTTTTGGCCATAATGTGAAATAAATGCTTTTTTCGTATTCTACTCTAATACACATTATATTGTTTTCGTTCACTTTTTTATTTGCTTTTGGGTTACAACATTTTAGATCATACTCGCTACTTACAGTGTTCATTCGCCGTAGGCACCATAATGAGTTTTGATGTCAAATAAAGAACTAAAAAGAAAATAAATTTTGGTATTCATCTCTTATGCCATTTTCGCTTTTATTTAGAATTCTCAATTTGCACAAATTATCAACTGATAATCTATTTGCAATGTTTCTGTTTCGTGTTGGTAACATCTTATTTACCGTACCAGTACTTTTGGTTATTGAAGTTTTATTATAGCTATGTTCCCGTGAATTTTTCGGTTTGCTAGCCATTTCCGACATTTTGATTGATACATGCAGTCCCGCTGCACATAACTCAGAAACGACTAATGAGTTGTGGACTCTTGGAACTGCTACATGAATTGGTGTTGGTTGGTTTGATCCTTACCAGGAGCTAAAAATATGACGCTATTAAAATTCTGCCACACTCTTACCTTTTTTGGGATTAATATGTATACCATAACTTCTCTAAATGACCGCTTAATCCCATGCGTCCTGTAACTTGGCTCGTTCACTTTGTCGTCATTATCGTCCCATATAATGATTAAAATAATAAAATGTCATGGACAGTGGCCTCAGTCACATTCCGTTAATTTCTCAGTGTATGTGAAGAAATGAGTCTTGTCTAAATCCCGAGACAAGATGTGTCTCCTCGCTATCTTGTTTTCTTTATTTGTCTTGATATACATTTGGCTCTGAACTTTCTTACCGTTTTCTTACACTTTTTGCTTAAGCTTCATTGTAAGCTGCTTCTCCGAACATGGCCTAATGTTTATTTTGTATGCCTCTGCTTGTTATCAGAGTTGTAAAGACGTTTCGGGCAAATCTCAAGTCTTCTTTAACTTCTTTGCTAGGCTTTGTGTTAGTTGAACCGAACTAACTCTCCACTGTGTGGTTTTCTGGCTATATACGGTATCACCTTTGACCAATTGAAGATTACATACTCGTATAATAATATTAAAGTTCATGGCGTCTGTATGCCATTTCTTTATATGGCTACCGAGAGTAAAAATTTTTAATTATTTTTTTTCTTTAATTTTACTTCCTTATTGATCTTCTCCAGTATAGTATTTCTGTTATCAGCAAAATAGTTTCCGGCATAAGGGAAATGCTCATTTTATCATCCATCGCAATGTCAATCTCGTTTGTAGGTTGAAATGTGTTTTCACGAAACATTCATGTCAACGTGTCGGGAGGAAAGGACGTTAATCCAATCGGCTTCAGTTTTCCATCTTCATTTTTAATTTGTTCCCCTTGTGTCAATTTGCCTTTAAATAGGAAAATGTCGAAAATTTTCATTATACACTGTGTCCCAATTTCGATGCTCACCATTGGTATCTCGGTTATTAGAAGACTTAGGGCAACGGTTAAATGGGGAAAGTTTTGCAGAATTTAATACTCACCACAAATATCATTTCAAATTTGACCTAACTTTTTTAATTTTTAAAATATTTAGAATAAACCAAAATTTGCCGATTTTCATGTTCCTGAATAACTCTTTAACGCTTAATTTGACCTCTTTTAAAGTTTTACATTATTCAGACACTTTTTTAAGACAAATGATTTGATATAATCAGAAGCCCCCGATTGTCATTTGTTTTTAAGTTATTAGTACTATCTTTTGTTTTTCATATGGCGGCCATATTGGATTTTTGGTTGGTTAGATATTCTTTAAAAAGAGCTTTTCAACGATGTATAACATGCCTGAAAAATATTTAGTTATAGTTTGTCCCACGAGAGCTCGGGTGTGTCGACTTATTAGTTATTTATTTGCTTTATAATGTCGCTTACCCATAAATCGTTAAAAAATTAATCGCAGATAATTTGCGTTAATTTGCGCTATACATCGTTGAAAAGCTCTTTTTAAAGACTATCTAACCAACCAAAAATCCAATATCGCCGCCATATGAAAAACAAAAGATAGTACTAATAACTTAAAAACAAATGACAATCGGGGGCTTCTGATTGTTTCAAATCATTTGTCTTAAAAAAGTGTCTGAATAATGTAAAACTTTAAAAGAGGTCAGATTAAGCGTTAAAGAGTTATTGAGGAAATTGAAAATCGGCAAATTTTGGTTTTTTCTAAATATTTTAAAAATTAAAAAAGTTAGGTCAAATTTGAAATGATATTTGTCGTGAGCATTAAATGCTGCAAAACTTTCCCCATTTAACCGTTGCCCTACGTCTTCTAATAACCGAGATACCAATGGTGAGCATCGAAATTGGGACACAGTGTATAGGAAGTTTAGAACAAGGGGTTTGTCCCACTTCAAAGTTATCAAACAATTTTGGTAAATACCTTCCCAATCCTACCTTAATGACGAAAAGCTCCTCCGCATCGTGTCGTTGTTTTTATATAGCTTTTACGTACAAGATGTAGCGATTTTTTTCTAAATTTACGTTGTGCTGAATAACGGTTGGAGTACCTACGCAGTTTTTTTGGATTTCTGTCCGTCCTGCTTTCTACCCATAGTTTTCATCAAAAGCTCTAAATCGTTTGGTAAATTAACTTTACAATAGCCTCAAAAATTAGCTTTTTGTGCAATAAAAGTCTATGTCAACAACGATTGAATAATAATTGTCTGCGGGAAACTAGATAATCTGCTTTGCTTTAAAAATTTCGCCATTTATTTTGTAAATAATTACATCAGTTATTCTCTCAGTATGTATCATGAGCACGATTTGATAAGTTTAAATTATGGTTTAGGAGTACATACAAGTACTAACAGAGCCGCAGATAGGTAATATAATTCAATGTAATGTTTACGTTGCGTTGGCTACATTCTAAAGCAACATCTTAATACTTTTTTTTTAAAAGCTGCATACCTATATTCATTATATCAACATTTACGCGTTAGTAATTTAAAAATGATAGTGGAAATGTAAAACAAATGGCTTTATAATGTGTCAACAGATTAAACTGTAACTACAAATAATCTAATAGGTTTCTATAGGATATAAGAAATTCCTTCATCTACCAAAGAGCATTTAACCCAACAATTATTAACACTAAATCACTGGACTGTCATTTTTGTTTAATTAACAGTGTGGATGCGTATCAGATGCAGACAGCCCCCCAAAGGGGAGCAGCTAGGTAACGTGTATAATACTTACTTATACAGTAATAATGGGCGTCCAATACTTAAGCAATTTGCAATGCGGTCGTTGGGAGGAGTCTCTTTGACAAACTTCCATACTCATCAACGAAAAGATTGGATATTGCATAGGTATATATTGGCATTATCGGTTAATAACCCAAGCCTCTAATGCCTCCTAATCGCTACGCTTGATTCTTTAATAAACCTTTAGTTTTACACCAATACATCGCATAGTTCAACAGCTGAAGTAATTACACGTGTTTTAAAGTTACGACATAAGAGTACAGAGAGCCGTGTCGGCGTTCTGTTTGAAATTTTCAAGCATTTTCCATAAGTTGTTATATACCTACTTTAACAGTCCTTTTACGATCTTTCTTATTTAGAAATATGTATATCTAAATGTTAGGTTTGTTTGTATCCATCTGCCTTTACAGTGCTGTTAAGTCGAGTTTAAAGTCAAATTACCCTCTAATAAATATTATGCTCCTTAACTCGCATATAATAAACTACCAATTTTGTATTAATACAATGTAAGTACGGCATATTATTAAGTATACGTAATTATTCTCAAAAAGTAACCATTAATTATATATACTTTAACGTAGGTAGATTTTTTTGTGGTATTTGAATGAGATGATGTACGAAGAAATATCTCTACTATCTAATTCAGCGGTAGTAAAACGAGATGTTGCATTTCTTCTTTGTTTGTTGCAATATATTTACAGGTAGTAAATGGTTTAATTGCCAAACGTGTTGGAATGCACTTATGAATAGAAGTAGGTCCGTCCACTCCGCTTCATTAATTTATCTTTTGCATGTATTCTTCCATTCTTCTTTACTTTATATGTGATGTTTTATAAAAGTGTTACAAATTTAAATAAAACTTGAGTTCTTCCCATAAAATGTTCCATACTTTATAGAAGTTGGCAACATGTTTTAATCGAGACTAGCGGTTTTCAGCGTTCTCATGATGTTGATATTTTTCTGTGAAGTGTAGTGTTTATAAAGACATCTTATTATCCTTCTGCACCGTTATGGCCCGTTTGAAGCTTAGCAATATTTGAATTAAATATATTTTTTTATACATACATATTTAATTTTCTTAACACAAGCGCATACTGACCCACTGGGATACCGAGAGATTTCTGATAGGCTCTCAAAATAGATCCTAACGGCTCCTAACCGTTATATTAATAATTTTGTAGAAGATTGATTCAAGTAATGCTAATAAAAAGTGCAACGCAACATTTACAGTTCAATATTTGTCCTTAAAAGAGTTATTTAATAATAAATATATGGACATGAACTTGAACGACTCAAAATTAAATATAAAAAGAAAGTAATGGAACAGACAGCCTGTGACGAATCAAGGCGATTTAAGGAAATGTAAATATCATAACCTTCAACAGGAGGTATGACCGTTAATTACTTTGCTTTACGTCTCTGTAGATAGATAGGCAATTTAATTGGGTTGTCGTCGGAAGAATATGAAGATGATGCTGACGGTAAAGTATTTCCTAAGCGTAAAGATGAACAATTTTTAAATCAGCGTCTCATTCCACCAAAGAAAGCATCAGCAAGCAACCCTTTATCGTTTGGTGACAATAAATGTTTTCGCGCAAGCCATGCAATTTCGAAAAATGGTGCAAATGAGAGACTATATTGCACCCTCTATACTACCTTTGGAAAATTCAAGTTAACGTTTATGAATATTTTTAATAGCTGAGAACAAGTTTACGAAGGGATGGTAGCATGTGTAACCTCACAGAACCACTATGGAAAAACAATATCGGATTTCCTAAATTGGGAACCTACAAAATAGCATCGCCAGGAAGACGTAGATCATATGGGCTATCAAAGTTGTGGGTTCTTTTTGACGCACGCATGGATGATCATAGTGAAAGTTTAAAGATACGCAAAACGTAGCTGAAACAACAGCTCTCTGAGGTGAGGTACGACAGAAAACTTTATGCAGATTTAAAGTTAGTGAAGCTTCAGAAAAATGGTACACCTTGATGCATTTGATGGTGGCTCAAAAATGTTCGATCAGTAAAAAGGAACTCACGTGCTAAACTTAGACATGATCATGGCTGTCACAGCTTTTCCTTCTTTTTGATCGTTTAACAGATGCACATATATTTTAAAAAACAACCTATTAACGAACTATCTAATGCCACCTGTGCAACGCGCTGAAGGAGTAGATGTGGAATGCTCGTAGAATTGCACAACCACTGCCACGTTTTGTCACAATTTCATAAACCATACCGCTTGACACTCCAGGAAACTGATCAGATAACAACTAAATCGTAAAGCTTCTGTTCTCTCTCACATTTTCTTCAACAAAATTGATAAAAAATCAACTAACTCGTCTCTGTTGTTGGTAACTCTTGCTTGTTTTTGTGCCAGGAACTTGTACTATTAATAACGAATCTTTGTGTTCAATATCTCTTATGGTCATTTTCACAAGTTGGTTCCCTCTAGATAAGCGGTTTCCAAATTGGGAGCGCCTCTCTGGGGAGGCGCGGACTAGTGTAAAGGGAGGCGCGTAATTTTAAGAAAAATTTATTTCATTCATAATACAATTCATATAACTTAAATCAATAAATCTAAATATGCTTATACAGCTATAGCTACGAGTGGCAATTCGATAAACTTTGTGCTAATCAATAAGCACACTCATCTCATTAATTAATAACATTCAACATTGTTCGTTAAAATTTGTTTTTTTTTGTTCGTACATACATACAATAAATGTTTTAACATCCAAAAATGTGTTTGTATTATTTTATTACATTAGAGGGGAGGCGCAATAATTATATATATTTTTAAGCGAGGCTTGGTAACATAAAGTTTGGAAACCACTGGTCTCGGTGCACCGAAAACTTCCATAATTAGAACTAGGCACCTGTCAAAAACATGTCACTAACACATGGATAAAATTAATATTATTTACCTTTTTCATTAGAAATATTTCATCTGGTGCTTCACAAAGAAACTTCAAGATTTCTTCTTTTGTAAAATTTTTTGATTTTTTGATGGGCGACCAAGTGACATTCCTCGGAAAAGTTGACTTTTGCGTTGTTAAATGCAAGCGCAAAATGTCTACTTTCTAAATCGGTTGTAGAAAAAAAACTAAACACGGTCGAATGATTCCGAAATAATAGCGGTACACAGCGCGCATGCGCTGAATGGCGACCGAAACGCTACTTTAAAAACACGCCTCGTATATGTATATCTTAGATTATAGAAACCTTGTATATATTAATATGTTATTATTATATTAACAATGTACCATCATATATCTTTCAAATTGTCAAAATAATGATATAGGTACGCAAAATGGTGAATAAGTTCTTTTTGGGCAGTTTCAGTAGCCTCATCTGTATATTATTCTGTATATAACAGTATGTAGTAGCACAAATTTAAGTGAAACGAAACATAAATACATGTTCGTGGAAATATTTCAAAATGCACGACATCGATTACTAAAAGAGTCACCATTAGACGGATGAGAACTGATTCTTGAGGAATGCCACGCTTTCAAAATATGAGAATGATCGTCTACATAACGACATATAGGTTGTCGGTATAAATCTGGAACTATCTTAATCATTTCAACATAAATGGATAAATTTCGCCGGTTGGGTATCTTTACCTGGGACCCCTTGCATTTTTCTCCAGGATCCCAAATTATATCCAGCACGCCTCTACTGTTAAATGTCAATTGTAAATACTTTTCAGACAGAAATTGCTAATTAAGAAAGCGTGTATCTTTCCAGTTATTTCATAAAAACCCGGAAGACGCTATAAGAACTAAACCAGTTCGGAATCTTTCAGAACGTTACTTCATTAAGTACCTAATGCATGCACTACGTGGTTTTCATAAGAAAAAAGCCGAACTCACTTTTTCAAAATATTACATAACCGAAAATATTCGTAATATTTGCGAATGAAATATTAAACCGCAAATAATGATCTGAAGAATTTCTCTGCGTAGCTTAAATCGTGTATTCAGGCCGTATTTCATTTGTATTTTTTATACGAATTGGTTTTTGAATAATTGAAATTTAATGGAAACGTATGCAAACTAATGTCGTTTCTTATAAGATAATTAGCATAGATCAGACATTATCTTGTTTTGGAATGTGAAATACATATTTAGTATTTTTTTTACTTTATTCTATTTTGTAATTAAAACTTAACAAAATAATTAACATGGTGACATTTTGACATATTCGGTTAATTAATGATAGAACCTAATATTTCGTACATTTTCGATTTTGGAAATAAAAAATAAAAATGTAAAAAAGAGGTTTGTAATTGGGTACTTTTTTCTCATCAAAATTCCATTTGTTGTATCAAGTTAAGTAAAACCGTAATTAAAAATAAGTTTTTCATTTAGCTTTAATAACGATTTTTTAACTAAGTATATCTTATGTATTTATCTCGTTCAGTTTAATCATATTAATTGCAGATATATGGCGTACCCTTTACGCGTATAATACGTGACGATATCGGCTAATCAACAGTTATCTTTGGAGGTGGAGAGCATCTGTCATTTTTGTTACACATTTTGTAATTATAACTACGGCCTAACTAACATTTATTTTAAGTTTGTAATTACCATTGTATTGATAAATATCAAACGCAAGTGATTTGTGACCGTGTTAGTTACTAGAAAAGAATAGCCGCACGTAATTAAGAGATATAAAAGTAACGTGAAAAATTTTTCGTTTTATTTAATGATTTAATTGTATTTTAGGTATATAGCTCGTAATAAGGTTTAAAATACAGGACCAACATATTATTATCGTGCAATTTCCTCTGACCCTATACGTAATACCATGAACACATTCTTAAAGATTGCCATCGTCAAGCACTGGTGTATTATATTTTTAATTTTGTAATAAAATAACGGCGTTCTGCATATGCAATTAATTTTAAAACGTTTGGGCGATATAATAAAAGATAAGTGGACGACTAAAATCGCTTTAGTAAGGTTATTGGTAACGAACTTACCAATATGTAGATACCTGAAAAAGTAAGGTCTTTAAGGTTATGGGCTACCAAATTTTTTGTCTGTGTTGGTAGTTATATGCACTTAAAAATGCATCTTAAAGTATTTTTGATGACGCGTAGTGACGTTTAATTAAGTGATTATTACCCGCTTTTAAATTATAAAAACATTCTTGTTCCATTAAGGAATACTTATTTTAATTATTTATTTGCGGTAATCCCTTAAATAAATCTCGATTGATTAATTAAACTTCAGTTACAGAGTTTTGCCGAATCATAAAACCTTATGGCAATTTTTTGTTCATACTTTTCCAACATCCAAAACTGCGTGTTGAAGGAAATCTACGTACTGTTCAAAATAAAATTTTGACACTGCTAAAATTATTGACATTTGAAAAATGAAAACGTCTAGTTTAATGTATGACGAGATCTTTTTCAGTAGTCATTTACGGAACTTAAAATTTAAAAAAAGTAACAAACATAATCATATTCCATATAAAAACATCGAAAACGTACAATAACAAATGAAGAACGCTGAAGGGCGCTGGAAAAAAATGTTGAAAATGAAGAGCTATTATAATATATTTTAATTACTTCAATTGTTTCAATTAACACTTCCCCACCTATTACAGTAATTACAATTTTTAATTACAATTTCGAATTATATGGTGCGAAGTGCATTTTAATCCCATGACCACAGCGCCGTAGAAAATAACTAAGTCGAATTAATAATTTTTATTAAAATGCTAATTTTTCTATTCATTGTTTTAATGAATAAGTAACTACAACACCCAATTTTTACATAACTTACATGTAGGTATGTTGGGAATATGATGTGTCGTCGGATATGGTAAATTGGTATGTATTCGTAGACACGCAGTTAGATGGTTCACCGGAAAGGAAAAACCTTTGTTTATTAATTTTTTCTATCTATGTTATTTAACGTACGTTCATTCGTCAACGTTTGTTTCATTATTTAAATATTTTCTTAAAGAATCGTATTACAATATGAATGTGGCCGCAACAAACCGTGAGAGATAAATCCACGGTCGCTCAGTTTATGGGGCAATATGGGTGGAAAAGCATTCTTATTTATTAAGGTCGCTACAGAGTTATAAGAAACTCTTCGCTGTACGAAACTGATAACTAAACTCCGAAGGTGTTAACAGCTTCTTCAGAACCAACGGCTGTAGAAGGGGGGGGGGGGGGGGGGGGGGGGGTTATGAAATAAGTCAAACGAACTAGACGTTAACAGGTTACAATGCTTGACAATTAGGGATAGTCCGGTATCTATATACCTTTATACGACCGTAGGGTCAAGTAAACTTACAATTAATGACGTTAGCCAAAGGTAAAATCGCAGAATACGATTGAAACAATCCGTACCCCTAAAAGCATGTGGTTAAATCAAACTTCTTCCCTTATAATCCGGTAATCTTTGATCAAAGAGGTACCATCCCAAGATCTGTAAAATAAACGATTAAGCGTAGGGGCGAGGGCAATAAACGGTTCAATATAAAAAACTTCGCAGCTCGCAGGGTAATCAATCAGATACTGACACAACAATTCCTGAAGGAAATGATAAGCATAAATAATGATTGAATGTGAGCAAAAGATTAAAGGTAACAAGATAAGCGAACTGTTTGACGTTACAAAACTAAAACATTAACAATGATCTTTCGATCACAAATTATGAATTAACGAATTTAAGTAAATAATACAAATGTTCTTATAGAACAAAAATTAGGTGAGGAAATTATACATTGACATTGACGAATTCACTAGTTAAAGTACGGATACTCATAAAGTAAAATTAGATTAACCAGTAAAATGTGATAAAGAGAAGTTAAAGTTAATGTTCACTTAGCTTTTGTATTTAAATTCGTGTGAAACCACTAGGCAGGGTGTATTTTCAAACAAGATGGTGGATTTCCCAAAAGGAACTCTTAATCGAATCCATATAACGGGGTTTCATTTCAGTTATTGAACAATAATATGCTACTGTGAAAGTACAATCTGCCTGAGTTGTGCGTGTATGATTTTGATGTTATTAGATGTACTTGGTCACAGATTTATGCAGAATTCTGTGTTAATGATGAAATTAGCCACTTTGTACAACATCAACTCTTATAGATGGGCGTGCTTAACGATTGATCACTTACCTGTTTTTAGGTTGTAGTCTTGGAAAGTGTCAGTAGTCCGTACTTCACCATCGTTATCCTTAAAAGTATTTAAACCAATTTTTCTCAAAACCTTTGCCTCTTTTTCAACTGGAACCGTTTTTGGAACGATTGACAATTTCATATAAAGATATCCATTATAAATACATAACAAACATTTAGGTAAAGGGTTATATACACTTGTTTATCTTCGCCCCGTAGATGCTGTTTGTCACGGTCCCCCATAGACACAATTTGTACCTTTCTCAGGATTATGTAATGAATGGGGTTGCACTGTGACTAGTTTCGGTCATATTGGTCATCATGATCAGATTTTTATAAACGATGAAGATGAAAAAATTCCCAAGAACCTTCCTCGTTGCCATTATTACATTGTGGGAAGGTTGTTTTAAAGGTAAAAAAACGATTGTACTTTCATGGCATGGCATACATTTTATGCAGACTTGATTCTGACTTTGTCTGATGGCACGACGTATTTGATTCTGCAGTTCTGGCATGGTTCGGAGATTGTAATCATAAACCTACGATTGTGGTGGTGAGTGGTATTTCAGGTGGCGCCATCCTGATAAATAAATAGTAAATAAATAAGGTCACCGAACACTATGAAACCAATGAAAGAGTTGTCACAAAACCTATGAAACACCCACCATAATTTGTCGTTGAACATACAGTTTTAGTGTTATTGTATTAGCAAGCAAATTTTAAGAAAATTTAAGAAAATTGTATACATGTCAGGCACAACGTGAATCGCTTCTATTTGCTTTCTTCCAAAATGACTTTGCAGCTCAGAGGCGATCCATTGATCGTGAAGGTCCTTTGTGACCGTAAAAGTTTGCTCACAAACCAAATTTTATTTATACAACTAACAGCTAGCCGAAGTTGCCATATTGCAAATGTAAAAGATATTCATGGGAACATTTTTATGTTCAAGTTCGATTGAAAATTTATCTCAGTTTTTTATTCGTAGTACAGATGGTTAACATAATTAAAAAGTAGATATACCTACATGCTACATTGAACATATTCCAAGAGTAAATTAAGTTCAAAACGTATTGAATGGGATGACAGTGATGCATAGTATTTGGAGGTCTAAGGTCGTATGGCAATCATGCATTACGTGCATGTGTAATGGGATGTTGAGTATTTAGTAAAAACTTTGTTAAACTAGATTTCTTTCAAATATTTTTAGTTAATTTTTATAGAGAAAAAGCGTACATAAAGTACGATGACGAATCAACATCATTTGCATAATGTGATAAAAGCAACGTTATTACATCTTTCAGTGTGACTGTATAATTTACTCACATTTATACTTTCATCACAGTTTCTAAATTAGTTAACATTTATCATTGATGAGAATTGAGAAAGGAACATATTCGTCACTTATTATACTGTAACTAATTTGAGTTAGAAAACACTACATTTATGTATTTGCTGCAGAAGCCGAGGGATGCAAGGCTTGCTTTGCATACTTGCATATTTAATGACTAAGTTTGTTGTGCATGTTGTTGTCAGAGCACAAGCTGCAGACTTGAGCACAACTTAAGACACGTGTCCGGATTCGTAGTTAAGCGCGTAAGTTAGTGGACGAGTAACGAATAAATTGTTATGTTCATTATGGTCGTCGTGTCTTACTCGTTCGAATGTAATGCCAAAAGGACTTATTGGTGTCTTTGGATGCATGTATACTTTGATGGGAACGGATTTGTTTGCTTATCTCTATTTCTCGATCTTAGTAACGCACCTGCAAAGCTTTTACTTACCTGTACATGTTTCGCGAAACCTAAAACAGTTTCACTCTTAATGACGTAAACGTTTATTAAAATCGTGTACGATTAATTTTGAACTTCGCACAAATGTCTCATTTAATTTAGTTGCATACTCACTGAAAAACTGGACGAACATTGTTAAATGATAAAATTCACGCCCTAAAACAATGAAAAACAAGCACAAGGTTACATTTACAACCTACTCAACCACGCAATCTTGCTAATTGTGGTTTATGACACTGCATTAAATGCAAACTCTTCAATTAAGAAATTTCTTCAACGCAAATGGTTTAAAAATAAACTTAAATTACCCCCATTAAACGTACGTGTAATTCTTCGGTAAATGTTACTAACAAATATTTCTAGCTAATTAGATTTGCCTAACTAATTAAATATATACAATTGTAAGATACCTAACCTGTAATGTACCTACCCTTCATTCAACCAAATAAACTATTTCGATCATGCATTTTTACTCCCTTAAACTTTCGATTTTCAAAAATTCAAGTAAGGACTTCTAAGGGTTGTGTTATTGAGCATAAAATTCTAATCTAAGTAGTGTAGAAGAAATCAATGGTGTGTAGGTATATTAGGCGCTTTTTTACGACTTATTATAAATTAAAAATGGAGTGTCATGCTCTTCGTGCTCTGTTCATCAGAAGTCTTCGATGAACAATATTTAAAATGTTCACAGTTTTGTTGCAAGTCCAAACAGCGTTTTTTAAAGTTCAAGAATGCCATAAAACATACTATACTATTGTACAAGGAGTGTAATATAATATTATGACTCCCTATTTTTAAACTGTTATAACGTTTTTTTTGTCACAAATACATACATGGTTTAGTAAACAATATACAAATTGTAAATCTATGAGGGTTCCAAATCTGTGTTCAAAATTCGACATAGACTCCTGCATTTTGCACACACTTCTGTAACCTTTTAGGTATGTCCAGTCCAGGGCTGGGAAAAATACATGCACTAACGTATTTCAAATACAAATTGCAAAATATTCCTAGAAATGTACATATTTGAAATACAAAATACGAGATACTTTTATATTATTTTTAAAAATACAAATACAATATTTGAAATACAAAAATACCTATAGGTACGCGTACGGGGTGTTTTTTTGGGAGATTTAGTTAGACGTTTCTAGGAAAATTTTATAGGTAGGTTCTTTTCTTGAAAATGTGTATTTAGAATTCACTCTGAACCTATCGTTAACATTGCGGTGGGCAAAATACATACATGTATTTCAAATGAAAAATTCAAAATACTCATAAGAGAGTATTTGAAATACAAAATACTTCAGGGAAAAATCATCAAATACAATATACAAATGTATTTCAACTACTGTATTTTCAATACAAGTATTTCGTGACTGCCCACGCCTGGGTACGTCTGCTGGCTGAAACATGCGGGATGGTATGTTATAAATTACAATACGTCTGCAATTGTTTGTTCACGTGCGTCAATATTTCACAAGGCGTGAGCTCGCGGCATACGACGCGACATCCAGGTGTGTGAATGTCCTTAACAGAAGTAGTTATTATCATCCATTTATGGTGACAGTTTTTAATTGTCTTGGGATCAAGTTCCGCATGAAAATCACGCTCCCTTCTCCACCAACGTTGTACCAAGACCACTGAGTTCCACACCTCAAACCTGGCGGTTATTCGAGCTCTGTCTTCCACCCTCAAAACCTGCGGCATATTGAAAAAATATGTTAAATGCAACTTCAAGGTGTGTTGTGTCTAACAAAAGTTATTCTAAAAAAATTGGTTCATAATTGAAGAAATTACAACAATTTAAAAATAGGGACACCCTGTAGATAATGACAATGGGAATGGTGAAAATGTTACCTATCGGAGCTTCTTCAATATTGTTCAATACCTTAGTTGGCTTAGTTGATATCTTAATACCTATCTTACATTACGTAAGTATAATAAAAACAAACTCAGTTGGCTGCTACAAAATTTAGAATGTTGGGACTTTTCATTTTCTCTGAGGTTTAGTGGGAAAATGCCTACGCATCGCAACAAATAAATTGCCGTGTGTCGGACTTGCACGGAATAAAAACTCCCGTTCCTCTGTGGCCTTATCAGTCTCCAGCAGGACGACCGGCAGGTATTACATCGCAGGAGAGGCCTTAGCCGTAGCTCTTCCTCTGGTGCTTTCAGACGACCTTACATTCGCCATTTATGTCGCTTGTCTCCTCTATGGCTGATGCCTGGTCCTCTGGCGACGTCTTCTACCTCGCGCCTTCTGCATGTCGCAACTTCTTGATTACCGCGTCAGCATAAGCCGATACCGCAGTTCATGCCTCTACCAGATCGTCCAGTGATGCATGTCCCCAACTGTTCCTCCTGCTACATATACTGGGCAGGCAGGGCAATTTTCATAATTAAACTTATAAAGATAAACACGGAAGCAGCCGTCTCCAGAGATCACTTGAGTAAGATAATAGTTGAGCTCTCTGTGTGAGCGGTTCACCCATATCTCCACCTTCGGGATTAGTCAGTGTGTCCACCTTCCCTTGGTGGAGGCATCTCACATAGTCTGCCATTGGTTAATACTAGTTGCTCTAGCGTCGATCCTTGCATTGTTGGCGTATATAGTTCCCTTCTGCTGATACATCGATCTACGCTCCTCGGGGAGCACTTCAATGGGCAGGATTCCCGTGATAACGTTGATACCGTATTCGGATAAAGTGCGAAATGCACAGCTTACCCTGCAGTACTTCTAGATTTTCATTACCTCAGTGAGCACTGAGGTAATGAAAATCGTAGTAGTTACTACAGAGGCCTTTCTGCTGATCTGTTTGGTTTGCTCTTTAAAGTTCAACTTGGCCAGGTACCGAATAAACGGTTGGGATGTGATTTCGGCGTTTCCAACACTTACCTTACCTGCTGGTAATGAGGAGTACTTCTGTTTTATGGGCTGCAAGATACAGTCCCACCGACGACATCCATTCCTTTACCTTGGCGAAAGCTTCGCCGAAGCGTGCGATAATTTGCTCTATGTATTTGGCGCCTATAATTAGCGTCGCTTCATCTGCAAACATAATGTAATCAATAACCACGTTAGATTCAACACATACTGGTTGAGGTTTTATTATATTTAACGAATCATTAAAATTTTAACAATTTTATTCATGCATTACTACTCTTAGTATTGCCGAATAAAAAAAAGCTTTCTGTTCGTAAATGTTACGGTAAGTAATCTTTTATTGTAAAATTAAGAAACACTTATACTTAAACCATTTATCATCGTTTTGGGAAAATCGAAAAGTATTCTAAAACACATTTGCTCATTCTTCTAACACTGCTACTCATCATAATTTACCAACGTAGGTAATTGACATGTTTCGTCCAAAGGAAAATCGGCATTGAAAGAAAGTATTAAGAATGAAGCGGCTGTGGTGGGTTCAGAAAACAGGCGAGACATTAAAATAAAGTACAGCACCGAGTATGTGATACTTTTTAGAGTCTCGTTAAAAATTCATCAGCAATAAAAAACCAACAAAATTTAATCAGTTGACGACAAAATACCCTGCACCAATTGGTAAAACAGAGATTAAGAAAGTCGCAAAAGAAGTATTTATGGGAATGCGATATACGGGCGAGATATTTGTTATCTTTATGAACTTCTTTAGTTTCGACATGATATGTCTTCTAAATTAAATAGTTACTTTATGAGTTATCATCTTTGAATAAATGTCACTGTTATAGTATAAATGTAGTCCAATGCTTTTAGTTTACCGATAAACCAGTTTAGTATGGGAATACCGATTAAATTGACACTTCGAAGAGGCAGCTTATTTTAATTGGTGTCATTATTGTGTAATGTCTTTCTTTGAATCCTTAAAAGTCCAATTCTGTACCCTATCCTAGCTCTATATTATATCTTACATCGCCCCCGCGTTCATGAATAGTAAGCGAGCTCATTAGTGAAGGAAAGACAGTAATGACCGACAGACACATCGTATCCCTCTCTCCTTACACCGCCAAAGCTTTGTAACCAATTAAGCTTTTATTAAATATCTCAAGTTCTATATGTCATAAACTACACTACATATTTTCGAGTTAAGCTCAAGTTTGTCACTTAATAGACTATTTGTCACTCTTAATCAAATTTATCGACAAAATTGATTCAGATAGGTATTTTGATAGCGAGCATGCAAATTGGGTTTTGAAGTTAAAAATAAAAATTACCATAAACCGGTTTCAGTTATGAAATTGAAAACTCCCCGTAATGAAGGCTTTCATCAGTTTCACTGATAAAACGCCAGGGAACATCTTCCTCTGAAAATGATTTCTACTACCTAACTACCTACTAATAACGCGCGAATCTTAAAAATTTAATTTATGGGGTTTAACTGTCAATAGTGATTTAATACGTTGTTAAACGACTTTTTTTCGTCAAAATAGAAGACTAAAACTTCTCATTGTTTGAATATCGGTCTAAATTAAATTCAGAAAGAGATTGCATCGGCGTAGTCGTGGAACTGAAAATAAAAACCTACAAATTAACAAGCTCTTTGTGCAAACTTCATTCGATTATCGTTATTTTAATTCGCCGATCGCTTGTCCTCGGCAGCGCCTGTAATAGATTAGATACCGAAAAAAGAAAATTTGCATTTCGTGATCTTGACTAACGAATTCTTTGTCTTCTTAAACGCAATCCCACACATAGTGATCGTCTTCTGTATATGTATCTAACCAAACCGTGTAATTAATGCATTCATTTGATTAATCTTAATTAAAGTACCTACTCTATTTTTCCTAGCAAAGCAATACCCTTGCTCAGAACCGGGATCAATAAATTTTTATATTATTTCTAGATTATTTATCAGATAGATATGCGCGAAACGTATAGTTTATACGTTCATTTATAATTAAACTTCCAAGTGTTATCGATGTAACAATTGTGATGTATATAACTACTCCTATATTAACAACACGATTAGTTTATAATTTTTCCGTATCATAATTAATAGTTCTTCAAATACCGAAAAATTCCATTACCTTACTATACACCTGTTTAAATTAATACGTGGTCGTCTAATACAAAAAGTAATTAATAAGTAAAATTGTTCTTTTCTATCGCCGTTAACGCCTACCTTAATTCTTTATAGACAGCAAATAATTCGGACAGAGCTTTGATTAACTGTAATAATAAAATAATTGGAAATGACTATTGACTGTGTTTTATGAAGCTGTAGTTAGATTTTAAGCATGTTGCCCACCTCGAGCATTATAATTAATAGCAATAAAAAAGCTCATCAAATTTGAATACTTTTTAATTAAAGGATGGGTACACTCGATCTGCTCGAGTATATTAATCTATAATTGTTATTGAAACCTTTATTTACACCCATTTAATTATAAGAGGTTCGCTCTGATTATATCTTTTTTTTTTAAGTTACGCGAACCAATTCTGATGAGATAAATACGGAATTAAGGAACCAAATTACTCTCCATGCGTCTCACGAAAAAGCAGATAAATATAGGAACGTAACGTGTACAAATGCAATCCTCACTTTCTATATGCATCAATCACCCTGGCAATAAGAAAAATAATACATACTACTTCACTACCAAATCATGTTTCATTATTTTTGAATACCATATTTAAGCCAACCCTTGCCACCCTTTCTAAAATTTGTGATTATTATCTTTTTCCACTTTGCGTTACAGCAGTACTTACACTTAAGCAACCACCTTTCTGCACAGTTACATATTTGTACATATAAGTGGCTTGATGATCTATTTATAAAATGGAGTTCTTGAAAATGTAAACTGATCAAGTGGGGGATAGAAATAGTGTTAAATTGGAGTATAAGGACCCGGGATTAAAACAGTAAGTAAGAGAAAGAGAGTTAAGACATGTATTGAGAAAGAACTGCTTCTTCAGGGATGTGTTGAATTGAATAGTTTAAGGACGTCCCGACAAAGAAAAAGAAGGATTAAGATACCTTAAATGCACCCCACGCCCACGACGATTGATGTTCTAGAATAGTGGATCGTCTTATCTGTGACATGCACTTCTTACAACTAGTGTTTTGTTTTTCATAGTTACATTTACTTTATGTCTAGTTACTTAGACCCATACACTCTTCTAAGATTCCCAAAATATTTTAAAAAATCGATCATATAATTTTCCGCGGTAGTCTCAGTAAATCATTCGTAAAGCGTATAGGTAGTGCATGCAACACTTTTTTCAAACCACTACTCCAGGTTTCCTCCGACATCTTAATGTTTACAAATGCTAACGAAACTGTGTATTAGTGGCAAAAAAGATAATTTCAAAATTTCCGATTTTTTTAGTTGTTCAGAAGGAAAATAGTGATGTTGATAGAGAAGAGGAAGAAACGTTGGATTTGAAAGCAACAAATCTCAAACTTAATAAAAAGGTAATCAATTTTAAATTTAAAAATTTAGAGTTCGCAGCCGATGTTCTGATTCCTGTTCTATAGTTTTCTTAAACAGGCGCAATAGAAATAATGAATAGAGAAATCAAAGGTCTTTTACATAGTTTCCGAAATTGAGCGCCATTATTATTCCACCGATTATGACGCTCAGATGAGCGACTTCCACATAAAATGTTAGCTCTTCTCAAATTGAGCCGCGGGAGAAGGAGTGTGTTCGAAGCAGAACATATATATTTATCTAAAAAATTAAAGCTAGAATTATTGGAAAATAACATTTTATCAAATGAAATTGATCGATTCAAAAAATCCCGCATACTAAAATAGGAACAAATGGAGGAAAGACAATAATAATAGAAGAAATACAAAGAAACAATTGGAGTGGTAAACATAATAACATTAATAACCAATGAAAGTCATGGAATGAAAGAGACGTGGAAGTCCAAGAGCCATGGCTATGAGCAACACTTAACCGAAGAAGAATGCGCAGAAGAGTGGTGGAGGAATCAGAAAGTTACCACTTTGGCTGTGATACCGGAAGTGTATTAATACGGATCTTGGCCCCCGTTAATAGTGAACTACTCTAGCTCCTAGCCGAATTATTTACACATATAATTTTTATTTAAATTATTTTTCAAGGCAGTTGTATTTTCGTCGATAAATCAATTACTATTCTTACGATTTTATTAAGTTTTCATTTGCGTTCATTTTGAGCTTTTGTTAATACATTTTTTTGTGCCACTACTTTCGGTTGTTACAAATGCGAGGGAGAGAAGAAAAGAGCCAGTGTAACTTACTCAAAATTTTATTTTAGATATATTCAAAGTAGTTGCCTTCTGCTGTAATGCATTTAGTCATTCTTTCCTTTCACTGCTTAAATGCTTAAAATAACACATAGCAGCATCGATCTCTTTCTCTGAAAAAAACCTTCTTCTTCATAAGTTCTTTTAGCCCAAAAATCAGCCTCAAGTTTCACAATGCCGGATCCGGTGAGTAGGGATCCATAAATAATCTTCTTTGCAGCCAAATACTGCCGGGTTACTTCTTCAGTGTGAGAAGAAGCATTCTCGTCACGTAGCATAATTGTCTTCCTTATTGAACACTTCCGCCAAACGACGTATCATTTAGCTGTGACGGTCTTCTGCTCCTCTAGCTCACTAGACCGGTACTTCTAAAGATCGCAGCGTACATTACTTTCTTCATTGCTCGCTGCTTTCTGATTATTGTTAGTGTGGCCTCGTCTTCATGGATCCATACTCGGCTTTCTTATCGAAAAAAATGACGTGTATCTCCCTTTCATCGCCTGTCACAATTTTCGACAACATTTCTTAAGCAACGTTAGAGTAGCGTGGCACATTCGTACTCGTGCTGCTTTTTGAAGATCTGTAAGATGATGGAGTACAAAACGACTTACGACGTTTATTCAGATGTAGGTAAGCGTGCATTATTGTTTACACAGAGGGGGATCGAATCTCCAGGTGAACCTCTATTACGGTGTAACTAGCTCCGTTATCTGCTTCCATAATCTTCTTCATAGCAGCAAGGTTTTCCTCTGTCACAGCTATAATGGGAGGGGCTGCGCCTTTCTGGTGGTGATCAACTGTAGTTCTACGTTCGAATTCCTTGTACCATCTGTAATTGGTTGCCAAGGAAGGGTTCTGATCTTCAAATGTTGATTTCAAACTTTCTTCGCAGTCATACCCACTCCACTTAAACGTTTCTTAAAGTCATAATAAATCGTTAAGTGAAAATGTTCTCGAGTTAATTCAATTTTTTCACTACACTTGCGAAACTTAAAACTATCTTTTTCAAATGCTATTTAAAATAAATTAGCAGTTGCGTTTACCGAGACTACATTTTTGTTTTCCATGGCCTACCTAATTCCTTCATTCTCAATAATAATGGCTTGTCCCCCGTATATTCCAAATATATTCTGTGAATGTTTCTGTTGCTTGCTTCCGGACAACCTTAGCTTGGTTTCGAAAAAAAGATAGTAGTTTTGGTTATTCAAAATCATAAGCGGTACTTAAAAAACTGAGCTAATTTAACAGGGTACATTAAAAGCGGAACAGTTAACTATCTCCGCCGTCTGCAAAACGATTCTTCTCTAATGTGTTATACAGTAGATACAGTAAAGAGCAAAGAATTTACTAATCACAATGTCAATTTGTTTTTTACTTCAATCAATTTATTTTTTATGTTACTAAGACCTAAAACAAAATTGCAGTTTTATAAAGACAGTGTCCAGCACTCCAGCATATCCAAATCTTTACTTAAAATTTGTGATCTAGAGAGATAATATTGTACTGGAACGTATTGAAGTGCTTTTTTAACGTTTTGGTAATTTTATTGTTAGTGTGAAACATAAATTCAAAATCTCAATATGTGCCTAATATGGTAGACAGAGTTGCGTTTCTATAATAATTTTTACCACTCTATAAATTTGAATTTAACCGCAAATGTCAATCAAAAAGTGATTGCATGCCGAATTACCGTCTCAACCTCCATACTGTTCCTGCCCTGAACTATTATAAATTCTTCTAAACCATAAAAGTAATAGTTAACATAAGCACGCATATTTCCGTGATGGATAAATAATAGACACCATTATATTGTAACTTGAAGAATGTAATATAGTTGTTTTTCATTTATTTTTATACACCTGGAAGAACGCAGAAGGATTTATTTCAAAACAAACACCCTAACCTGGAAGGTTGCAAAAGTAACTAACGTAAATGCAATAATGACATGCATGTATAAGGTCTTTATCGTAGTCTGGTATCAAATAGGCGTGCCACATACTCATTGTCACTGAGCATTCCTGAATAATACGACAGTATCTTTAGTTCGCTAAAACTCTTTAAACCTGCAGTAGTTCGTATCCGAACTTAATATCAGAGTAAGCTCACGCTAGTTAATTTACTGTACTATACCTCATCCGTTTTTGTTTATTTAATTTGAAACGTGCATTATACAAGTCTTGCTTCACTTGCTTCCGTAATTGAAAGGTTCTTCTATTGTCACACTACACTACATTCAAAAATCATTAATTTTTTTTCACAAGAATACTACCGATTCATCTATCAGTAAACAAAGCACCTTAGGAAGCGCATTAGACGACTAATTCCACGCTTTATTTTATGTCTTCATGTGGACGTTGCTCAAATCTTAATTGACAAAATTCCAATATTAATATTTATAACGTGACTGGAAGAATTTTAAATCAATTCGTTGGTGTCCAACGACGGTAGGTAGATTAATTGCATCTTTAATCCACTGCACTGCAACTATATTCGATTACATACTACAGTTAGTTAACAATAATAGTAGGTAGATCCTTAACAATCACAATCGGTTATCTCGTAATAATTGAAAATTATCACAAATTTATTGTTATACCATTGATAGTTATTCAATGGTTATACCATTGAATAACTAATATGAATAAAGAAGTTCAACCATATGGAAATAAGTGAAATCGCGCAATTTGGGTTGCATACGCATCTTTTTGTAATTTTTACAAGTTTTACAAGTAATCCGTGCGTGAGTGTTTAAAACTAGACTTGGTAAAATGTGTAGTTTCCTTTCTATCTGTTTTTAAACCCAACAACGTTGCCGCTTTTACTTTACTTGATACCATCTTCATTGAATAACTAATATGAATATGAATATACGAACATCGGCAAAACAAACAAATTTCTACCAAATGCACGAAAGTTCAACGTCCCTTAACTTTCAATTTTATTTCTTGAATGGAAACTGCTCTGTTCAATTTTATTTTGTTACTGACAATGAATTATTTAATTCAATAATCACAGATTTTTTTTAAGACTTTTTACACAAGTTAACTTTTCAATTAAAATAGATACCTATTAACTTGAACAATGATCGTACTAATTCGTACATTAAAATATTTAAATCCGTATTTATCAAGATAGGTTAACGTTGCATAATAATATATGTACCTAGTTTACCTAATAAAGGTAACGAAAACATTAAATTATCTCGAAACTCAATTACGTAAGTACCTAAGTTAGTAACTTCCGGTGAAAATATTATTAAATTTATCGATAACAAGTTAACAACCCAAATCAGTTAACAAACTAGATACAGGGGTGAGCAACCTTTTTTATCAACGGGCCAATCCAAATTTTGAAATTTTTTAGCGGGCCGCACACATTATTTTGCAAAAGATGCTGTTTCCTCAATTTCGCGCATTCGTATTGAATGTTTGAACAAGTCGGTGTCCCGTTTCAAAAAATCGTCTCGGTTTAGTACCTATGCATTATTATATTATTGTTATACAAAGTAGGATTTATGTATGTTAATTAAATAGCCATATTCATGGAAACCATTTATTTTTAGTTAATTTTATAAAAATATATTGACGGGAGTACGGGAGAAAGTCTGTAGTATAAATAAAATAAATTCAATTTTGAAAATGCTTGGCACGCTTAAATTTCTTAAATGCCTAGTCTAACAGTTTGTTTTTATTTAATTTTTTTTTCAATTATACAATTAATTACTACAAACAAGTAATTCGTTTTATCCATAAAATATAATCTAAAATCAACAGTTATTAGATACAAAATACAAATTTAGTAACAATTCATCATTGAACGTGAGATCATGAAATTCGTGTTAGTTACCAGCAAAGAGTATCTAAATTCTTTGGTTACCAGTAAAATGAGTAAATATCTCATTTTGTGTGAACTCGACTCGATTGTTCAAACCGATTACCTATTTGTTGTACCTACTTATTTAGATTCAGATTACGAAAACAAAATGCATTGGAGAGAATCGACACATCTTGAAACAATCAACGCAATCGAATATTTGGAATGAATTCATTTGAATGGTGGTCATTAGTCATTACTGGTAGCAAAGGCTGGAAATGTTCGGCAGCGCCTGAATGAGTTGAGTTAGTGTCGATTATTATCCAGATCAGCCTCTTTTTCCAAAATTCACTCTACTTATTTTCGTTTATCACGTTAATTAAAAATTCTTAAACACATATTTACAACGAAAGTCTATTGGGGTTGAATCATTAGTGCTTTATTAACACCAATTTTATTAGCTTCTGTTATTTGATTGATAGTCCTCGCCATCTTAACCATGAAAATAGTTTTATAAAATGTAATAAATTAGTTTAATACATGTAGCTATTAATACAAAAAAAAAGTTACACGGAATATATCTACCAATTGTATAGTACTTAATTACTAATTATAATTAATTGAATTATAAATAAACAACATTATTCAAACACAAACAAGCAGCTTATAGACTTATAGACAGAAAAAGAAATAGAGATATAAAAACAGAACTCAACATGTATGATATGCAACACAAAATAACAGAATATCGACAGAAATGGCACAATCATCTACAAGGAATGGAAAATGATAGACTACCGAAGAGATATTACAGGTACCGAGTAAAAAGGTGAACATCGATAGGCAGACTACGAAAACGTTGCAAAGAGAAACTGCAACCACAATAAATTAAAGTAGTAACGCAACGGATTTAGATCCAAGGCGTGAAGGGAGAAGAAGAAAAACAACAACAAAAAAACAAAAGAACAAGAATGTGATTACCTATGTATGTACATATAATTATTATGCATTAGATAAAATAGTTTTTCTTTTTAAACTACAATGCGATCGCGTTTCTTGTGACATCCATTTTAAGGATTTGTGTAATTTACACAGCACTAAATGTTTAATTAAAAATAAATGATGTTGATAACATTGGTCATCTTCATCTAACCAATTTGGAAAATGTTTATTTACATTAAACATGCATGCCTTTAACAAACTCTGTTTAAACTTAGGCGCAGACTTATTACTATTAAAATGAATAGAAAAACACTTTAAAACTAATTTAACAACATTAATTGTAGTTTCTTCCGGTTTTTTTAAATGGACAATGTGTTCACCTTTTGAAAAGTCCCGTTCCAGCAACAATAATTGATTTTTGTCATTCATAATTGAATCGCTGTTTACCAATGTAACGATACATTTTGCACAATTAAATTTTTTAATAGTTTTATTTGTCACGTATCCTGCGAAATACACAACCGCACAATCTTCTACAGTACCGTTCACTTCACTATCATTATTACACACACCTACGACGCTTTCTTCATTATCGAAAATATCTGTGTTTTTATTTGATACACAAACTTCTGGTAAATCGCATATTATATTGTCTTCAGTGTCGCTGGTATTTATACTCGTGGCAATGTCATCATCATTTAATATAATAATCTCATCCTCGTCAAATTCGCAGTTCACGTTTTCTGGAGGCGTTTGAAGTTTAATAAAAACATTAAACTGTAACGCTTGTCTAAAAGCTTTTGCACTAGGATGTGCACAATAACCTCCTCTGCTTCTAATTACAGAAAATAAATTTTCCAGGGGGTCTTCATTAAGTCTGCTTGTCAACAAAAATTTGTAGTTTTCATTTTGAAGATCTGTCCATAATAGCAAGGTTGTTTTTAAAGAAAGTACAAAACCTTTAAAACAAAATATTCCTTCTTTTATTCTATTATTATTTCCATACGACCGCCATGTTTTCGCCCAAGATAGTGTTTCCTGAAGATAGTTTTCGTTTCGTTTGTGTTTGGTGGATAATGCGCAACGATAGGGGTTTCGACTGTACAATGTTCGACTATTTAAAATGTCAAACATATTGTTGATTTTACTTAAAAATAAGGCTGTATGAAGGGCGCTGTCACTTTTAAGTTGTCCCGTTTTTGCAGCAGTACTAACTAGAGCACTAACGGAGTTCGAAAAAATCTGTGTGGCGTATTTTACCCGCATCTTTTGGAAGCTATTTGGGTTTATATGTACATCGGAAATTTTTACGGCAGCTCTTGCAGTTTCTGATGATTTATCAATAAAGTAGGATTGTTCTACATCTTTCCAGGTTATTTTTCCAGAGTCGTCATAAATATCTTTTGTCATTAAATTATTTCTTAGACTTTTAATTAAATGTGGAACGTCATACATGCCGTATATCTTTACCCCATTCACAAAAAAATGCGGGTTTTCTTCTGTTACTCCTAAGGTGCGAAAAGCGGCTCGATTGTTGGCACCTTGATCGCAAGTAATAACACGCACTTTTAGTCCAATGTTGTGTAAACGTTCAATCACCTCTAATATTAGTTTATGTAATTCGCTATGTTTAACAGCAGACGATGACATATAATACGCGACAGGAATTTTCCATTTTTGAATAAGTCCTCTTACCATAAATACAAGGGCTTGTGTTGCAATTCTATTCGATCGCCCAAGATGACCCAAGTCTTCAAAACCTTCAATTAAGTCCTGACGGATATTATAATCGAAACCTTTTTTAATGCTGATTTCATCAAATAAGAGCACGCATTGTTTTTCATCGTATGTCATGCCATTCACCTTTGTTCTTAATTTTTTAAAAAGTTCCGTGTTGGTGCCAGTTGAAAGTTGAGAAATTCTCAACCAGGAGAAGATTGTCGACTTAGACGGAAGTACGAATTTCAATTCGTTTCTCATGTATAAATACAAAGATGGGGACTTGTAGTACATGCTTAAGGCTAACTGTTTTTCATCTTCTCTCCATGGATGGTGACGTTTATGGGCAAGCTGAATTCTTACAAAAACCCGCACGCTTTTTGACTTGGCAGTTAACAAGGGGACATTTTGAAAAGTTCTAAATTTAGCAATTTTTTTTCTTAAACGGAAAATCGTTAAATTTTGCGACTTAATTTTTTTTTTCAAAAGTATGTGTTTTTCGTAACTTATAGTACGAGTACGTTGAACCATCTTTCTTTTTCTTGTAGGGGTTGGCGCGTCGCGTATTCCCTACAATTAAATGAGAATTAGGATGCGATTTCTACTTCTGTAAATGTTCTATGTCTTTTACGAAAATGGGTTAATCAACATATAATTGGGTATAATGAATCAGTGGTGTAGCCGTCAAATAAAATTCGTACTTTGGGTCCTTTGAGAGGGTTATCAATAACAACTACTTGCATGTCACCGTTATAGTTCAGTCAAATTAAACATTGAACGCCGCATCAAATCAGGTATTTTTGTTTTTTGATAGGTATAGTTTGTCCCACGAGAGCTCGAGTGTGACTCATACCTAAAAACTATCCGAACGATATAAATTAAAACGTTTGTCTTCGTTATCTTCTATAGGGCATTTTAATGTTCTAACCCCAAATGTACCAAAATATAAATTGAGTGTACCTACTCTTATTTACCTCAACTATTCATGTTAACGGTAAATTTCATCCACCGCGATCGCGTTCGTTCTCAAAATACTTGAGTACGTTCATAGCATAATCTGCGATTGACTTTTTAACAATTTATTGGTAAACGACATTATAAAGCAAATTTAGGTTAACAATGACAATCAATTTGACAGCTAACAGCTGACATTACGATACAAACTCAACGTACGTTTACGTAATTTACTATGCCAATGTTAGAAGATATATTTTTTATATTCGCTCTCTTTTCCATTAGGTACTTTTTGTAAGTATGACAAAGACAACCTAATAATTTCCGTTAATTCACACACCACACTCGAGCTCTCGTGGGACAAACTATATGTTGTTTGTAATGTAAAGGCACTGTTAATTCCAAGTTTTCGACCTCGTTAGACGACCGGGTCATTCTCAAAACAAACAAAAACTATCACCAGGTAAGACAACTTTTCAATACCATTCAACTAGAGTGGTTTAAAAATCTCGTGGCACTCGAGAGCGCGGCGGCATTTATTTAAGCGCGACACAACGATACTAATTTGAAGTTCCATAAATACTAATTACACCTATATTTATTTACTCTACATGTTTAGGATGGCATTTTACCTACCGATGTTTCTCGACATGTAACGTCGTGCCTACTTTTCGAAATTGTTTCAAAACCCGCCGCGCATCTTGAGTGCCACCATTGAATAACTACCAATGAATAAATGACACTATTTATTCATTGATAACTACTATACAAGATTTTGAAACTACTCTGCTTTCTTTTATTGTTTTGGTAACAAATTGATGATTCAACTTCAAATTCAACAAACATATCAAAAAACAAAAATACCTCATTTGATGCAGCGTTCACGCTCTTTTCATGTTTAATTTGACAAAATTATTATGGATAGATGATGTTTCGTTTCGACGCATCTGAACTTGTTCAGACCAGCACACTTGTCTAATCACAATACCGAGTTGCATGGTACCTAACCCATTTCCGAAGAAACACGAAAAAAATGATGGCAGATAATAAATGCCTACTGTTTTCATTAATCAACGTTTATTTACCTTCAGTAAGAGGTCATCCTCTACCTCTACACAAGTGGAAGTATGTTCGGGTGAACAGTCTCTAAACGACATCGAAGCTCCCGAAACAATTGTAGCCGCCTTTCCGTAAACTTTAGGGTTTCCACTTTTTGTTACCGATAATGTCTCTGGCGATTGGCATACTTTCGTTATAGAATTGTTATAACTAACTGGCACGGCGTCATGAACAAGTTTGTTTCTTTTGTCATTTACAAAATCTTTATCCAAAAAATGAAGGGCGCACACTCTTCTCTCCCGTAACTGCTCCGTGCTTAGGTCATAAAGAGCAGGATTTCCACAATTATTTACCCATGAAGTATAACGACACGAATCTTTGGGAAACCGAAAGAAACTTACATTGGAAATTTTACGTGTTGTTGTGCAATCGAAATATACACAAAACGACATTATTGAAGTTATTAATTTCAAAATCGCGTTTAATATGGAAGGAAGAAAAATTACTCGTAACAACTGAAAATAGCACTCGCTCTTAAATTTCACAATATACTATACTGTGATATAATAAAATTATAAGACACAATGTTATCTATAATCATTGAATATAGTAGATAAGGGGCCACCTGGCCCAGACAGACCTCCAAATATGCGCGGTATCTCTTACTAATTCAATGCTATAATATAACATTTGACAACATTGCCTTTTATTCGTTTACAGAAAACTGCAAAAACCTTCGTAGTTCTGACTTTTCTAACATAACATACGTTTGTAGCCCCTCTAAGAGAGGGCCAGCCTACTAGTCGGGCTACTAAATTGGTTTCACTTTTTAACATTGCAGTTGAACTTCTTTATTCATATTAGTTATTCAATGGTTATACAATTCCTATTAACAAGTGATTTTGTTTCAGGTACGTGACAAATGAGTTTATTTCATTTTACTGCCAATCCTGTTAGGATACAAACACGGTACACGAGGTAAGTGCAGTGAAGTAAGAAACATAAAATCTAAGTTGTGTAAGTCAATTTCATTTTTACAATCCGTAAGTTTGTAAGAACGTGTTTTATTCTGCTTCCGATCATTATTTTGGTTCTGTACGTGCCCTTTTACGTTATTACCTAGTATTTTATAACCATATTTAGGGCCGGTTAGCCAATTGCTTAATGCGAAATGCGATTTTGTGACCAATTCTAGTTAAGGCTTTACCACTCCTAGTTATTTTATGAATATCAACACGCTCGGCCTAATGATGTTTTGACGGGTGACTATTATACAGAATTAATTTTTGCGATGTTAAGTGTAGCAAACGTGCGATTTGCCGTTTTGAACGACACATTAAAAGCACGGTTTTATGATGTGTATTTTAAGACTCATGTGGTTATAAAATCGTTTGTATCCATTCGCCCCCTTCATACAAAGAATAACGAAATTTAATTAAGTTACCTATACATTTATTCGGTAATTTTACGACTTTATGAACATGTTTGTTCGCATAGGCATAACAATGTTTAAATAGTTGAACCCCTCTCGTACCTCGTACGATAAACATATTTTATCGAAATTCGATACTCCCAATTTATGCTTTCAATTCACTGGTATTTTGGAAATGAGTGAAATGCGCAACATACCTTAAAGAGTAAATTCTTCAATTAATGCCAGATTCGAAACTTTGTTGTTTTGCTATTATAGGTATAATAAGTTTGCAAATAAGCAATGTCTATAATCTAATCATTGGCTTATACGAGCAATCATTGTTTTCATATCTTCATGTGGATTTTGTCTCATAGTTATATATCATAGTCATAGTCAAAATTGAAAGATTCAAGGGGCACCCGTCAATTCCATACTTTGTTTTTAGAGAATTACTAGTGAGTAATTTTAGAACACAAAAGTTATCTTGTTCATGGTCTGTGTTTTATCAAATTGTAAATTGCCAAAAACAGATTGAATTCGTAGATATTATTACAAAGCTCGTTTAGTAGAAGTTTTTGACTTTCTAATATACATAATATAATGGGTGTATAAATAAATTTTGGCCATTTTTTTTCAAAAATTGGGCATTTATGGTGAAAGAACGGAACCTTATGCTGTATTTGAAGTATTGTCCATCGCTTGCCATTACTTTTGTCATGTTTCTGGCAACGCAACGGACGGATACCGCGTCGGAAGATTGTTTCACCTATTGGATCAATTCGTGGATAGTCTCAAAAGGTGAAACAATCTTCCGACGTGGTATCCGTCCGTTGCCAGAAACATGACAAAAGTAGTGGCAAGCGATGGACAATCGAGTGAGGCTATCCACGAATTGACCCAATTTTTGGTATCTTCATATGATGTGAAGTGCCACTCAGAGAGGCCGCGCGACATCAATCAAAACAAGTGGAAATTAGAATACGGCGGGTGAGGTAGAACATTAGGTTTTGACCGGCGCCGCAACATGTGGAGGAGCATTATCATACAGCAGGGTAACTTTGTCGTGTCTGGAGTAGTAGTGGAAGCGCTTTTCCTCACCAATTATGTTCGGTAGACAGTTTCAGTGATGGTTGTGGAAAATCGGTGTTCAACGTTTCTTGGTGTCAGTTAATATGGAACCCAATTTCCTTGTTTTTGAATCATTCCCAATGTTTTAACCGATCTGAAATTAATTGTTAAGTCACTCCTAATGTAAGTGCAAGTTCTTTTTGCGTTTGGTACGAATCTGGATCCAATAGTGCTAGTGATGCCAACTTTTGTCAAACGGCGGAAACTTATTTGTACACCATATAAAAGGCAAGGAACACCAAATCATCCGTGGGATATTTTACTTTCTTATTGCGCCTGCGGTAACGTACATAAAGCAAGAAAGAAAAATTTGTTACTCCAAGAAGTAATAGAAAAGCCTTGCAGGCTGTAATTTTAGAGTTACATCAACACATTTTATTGCGGGATAGTGGACTGTATAAAGTTAAAAAATCACCAAAATGCCTTACCTTTTTTACAGCGTGCGTGATTGAGGAATTATCTTAATCTGGCCACTTAAATTAGTTATGGGTATATACGATATGGACACTTAAATTATTTTTATATACTGTTCCGGAATAGCGACGTGTTAATAACTTTGCAGAACGTGCGTGTCTTTCTTCAAAACTTCTTCGTTCTGTCGCACAACCCACCTTGATGAACAAAAAGGGAGTAAAACTGGAAACCCAATTTCTGGTTTTCATGCAGCGTCTTTATTTATTATATTTTAATTGTGAATTGAATACGTTTTATTAATAAAACATCTCCACAGCGATTTGTCTAGTTCTAGTCCTATCAAATTGTCCTTTGGTGGTTTGGTGGCTGTAAAATAATATTCCGATCCAAGCAGTGTAGATTGAGAAAACTAAGTTTAGTAGTCATGACGACTTATAAGCCATCATTTGTCAAAGAAGTTGCTCTGGCAATTCACGAATTTACTTGTCATTTTTCTCAAATGAAGAAGATTAGTAATTCTACACTGTTTATATAGGATCTGCAATACAAGATGATCAAAAATCATTTGTCCTCAATTTGGCAATTTATATCCTTTGGTTACTTTTTTGCGACAATTTAGTATCAAATGAAAGTGAAAATGATACGCCTCAAGAACGTGCCAAAAAGGCAGCCTACGGAGTATTGAGTTGTTGCGCGAAATGTTCAAGAAATGCGGGAAATATCAAGGCGAATACGATCATCATTATTAGAAGTGTTCAGGGTGGCCTTGGTCCAGGCGAACTTCGTAGCTAATTTTGCATCCGGTCAACAGGTTCAATAATTGCCGCTGTATGATCTCTAGAGATTATTGCACTACAACCAATGTACTCTCTTGTTGAATGAAATGATTATTATCAATCAAAATTGATAAAAAACGACACCTATTTGCATCTGTATACATACGTCATCAAACAAAATAGACGTTGAACTACCTCAAAGTAATCCTCAAATGATTTTGAGAAGAATTTGCGTGTAGAAAGCTTTAATCACCGAAACATAGATTTTTAGAAACTGTACGACGCAACATACGTATATGGTGTACGAAGTATTCACAAACCTTTTTCTTCGCTTAATTGGATACTTTTGATCTTAGAAAAAAAGGTTATTTGAACTCAAGGACCCACTGTATGAGATGGTCGGTGAGATAAGATCGTGTTTGTAATAAGAAAAGTGCAACATTTTTGTTATATTCATATGAATTTTATGGATTGTCACTAACCACACATTTTAATTTGTATGGATGGCATGAAAATTATGTCCATAGTAAGTACTAATTAGATGCTCATATTAGGTATATCTTTATGTGCGTTTGGCACAAAAATGGATTCTCCAATTAAGAAAATGCCCATACAAATGTTTGTTATCTAAAACGTGTTTCTTAATTAAGCCCTTTAAATGCAGTTGAAGTATTCATCGTGGGCGACTTATGCCAAAAAAATAACTTAGTCGTTAATACGTAATACAGATCAGCACCTTAAGTGTTAAGGGTCTATGACCAGTTGGAATTGACACTGATTGAATGGGTTTTTATGTATACATAAAATTGAAATAATACATTGTTGTATAACCACAACAACTTGTAGGGCCCTTCTGATAGAGATTTTTTAATTTTTTACAAAGTTTATCAACGCACTATGCAAATTTTAGCACTTGCATGGGTTTAGAAATATAGGTACATAAAATTTGGATAATAAATAGTTTTATCGAAATACAAAATATGTCATTGCAAAGAGGAAAGGTTCTTGTAGGGCTCTCGTGTATTAGAATTTTCCATTTTTGTTCGTATTTCTTGTAAAATATTCGTGAAATTGAATGAATATTAAGCAACTTCAAACAAATTTTACAAAAAACTTTGTGAAAGATTTAAAAATCCGTATCAGGAGAGCCCTACAATAAACCTTCCTCTATTCATTGACACCTTTTTTGTGTTTATACAACAATGTTTTATTTTAATTTTATGTATACAGCGATACCCATGAAATCAGTTTCAATTCCAACTGGTGATGGACTCTTAAGTTGTCTTTGTCCATTTTTACTAAAATGAATTCTTTATTATCCAAATACTCAGTTTTAAAAGTAAGTGTTCTTAACACTAACAATAATAATTAGTGTATATAATATAATATTTTGGATTTAGTCATCAGCAATAAGTAATTTTGTGTTAAAACACAAAATGCTGCTTTATTTACACGTTAACTGAATGTTATTTACAGAATGTATTGGTTGGAACAGAAATTAACCATAGCAGCAAATTATTTTTGAACAATAAAGTACTCTCACTACCGCTGACGATTTGAATCCAAATTTGTTTGAACCATAAGGAGACTTAATTTTGAAACTAGATGTGAATATGAACATCTAGGAAAGACGATTGTTTCCAAAGTTTTATTTCGTTTTTTTTTCCAAAGAATGAAATTTTTAATATGAGCACCTAATTAACACGTAATTATGAGAAAGGTTTGAGGAGGACGTGTAGGTAATATTGCGTTGCATGAAAATTAAGTTTTTGAGCTGCATGATACATTAACGTCGTGACTGAACTGAGATCTGTTTAATAAACACTTAACAACAAATTAGGACAGTTGAAAAGCTGCCCCCAGTACCGTTTATTTAAATGATGAGGTTCACTTAAGGTAGCACATCTTCTTATCTCATTGATATTTGCAGATTTGCATAAGATAGTAAATTTTATATTTAGAATCACATTTAGCGAATTAATTAATGGGAACACCTTTCGATCCATCAGTTACCTGATTTAGAGAAAAAAAAATAACCTTGAGCTTGAGACTATAATGTCCTCTACGTTGCTAATTGCTATTTCAAGAGATGCTATGAATAGCAGCAATCTAATCTAGTATTTTTTAACCGAATTTATAAAATATTTTGGATGAGAAAATAAAATAGGGATTAAATTCATAAGAAGATAATACGAAGTATAACCGCACTACAATGTGTGAACTGAATTTGCATATGCTAAGCTCTTGAATTATGGGTATATTTGCTTATTTTGGTTTTCGTTTTGTAATGAAACTCAAGTAAAAAAAAATAACAATTTACATAAGCCTGTGCGGTTGATTTTTGTGTTTCTGTCACCACAAGCGGTACTTTACAGTTTTATAAACATAAAGACGATTTGTACTTCTAGTAATGTTATTTGCAGCGATTTTAACTGCATTGTATTTTAATAAGGCGGTGAAAATTTGCAAGAATTTTGTACCGTGCATCTTCCATATAATTTGCATAAAATGTATATTACAGATTTTACGAGTTCTACTGTCTATTTTATTATTCACAATAATATAAAATATATATAACACAAGTAGCTCCTTTCTTAGAATTTTTAAAATGTAAATGCTAAAATATTTGCAAAGTTTAAGCTCCATGTAAGGTTGACAATACTTTTCCTTCTCGTCTTCTAGCACTATATTTTCACGCTTCTCGCTTACGACTTGCTAATGCAGATAAAACAGAACATTCTGTTTCCAGGTATAAATATTTAGTAGTCACGATCTTTAAACACCACGTATATAATGAAAACTGCAAACAAAAACATCGAATGTTTCATTAATTAAACATTTCTAAATTCGCCATTAACACACACATAAATCAAACGCCCCGTATATATTTTAGAAAGGGAGGAACGAATTTGGGTACAAGTTCAAATAATAATTGAGGTGTTTGTATCCAAACTCTACAGTAGATTCGTCTAATTATTACACTAGACTGATTGGTTATGCATGCAGAGGCATATATTTGACGACGATAAGATCTAATTCTGGTTAAACTGCGTGACAAATGATTCTAGATGAGAAGGTAACAAACACATCAAGTTACGTTAATTATAAAAATTCTATCTACTCATCGCTTTATCATACGAAATTTATACAATTGTGTATTTTGATTAATCTTAAATATTTCTCCCACAAGATTTTACGTGTAGGTACCCTTGTGGCTAACCGACGTACCTATTCTAATGGAACACGGCGCCATCCTAACCTATACTTAACGTTTGTATTATACTTACAAAAATAATATTTATAATTTTAGGTAAAAATTGGTCGATATTCGGACAAATGATTGAACTATAACTAATAAAATCTACAAATTTTAAATATGTGAAATAATAAAATGTTTTATGGGGTTACAGGTTTTTATGACTACGTTGTAAAGTTTTTAAGTTTCACGCATCCATATAACTTTATATGTTGGTTTACTTTACGTCGCTCGTTCATGGTTTCCTTTAGTTTGACGACGATATAATAAAAAAAAGTTTTACGATTTGTTGGTGAATTTTATATAATGAAACAATAAAGAATATAATCTCGATTTTTCCAATGAAGTTTGGTTCTTGGATGTTATTTAATCACATTCGTAGACTTTATTTTTCTTTGATTTACTTTGTTAGATTCTTTTCTAAAAGTGTTCAACAATTCAAGGCGTTTTCATCATGGGCATATTGCTGGATTGCATATAGTTAACGGCTGTTTAAGCAGCTGTAAGGTGTTGGTCACTTATCCTGCTGATTTAGATGCGTTGTGGGAAGGCATGCTCTAAAAGCTATTTATTTCGATAAATTCGAACAGTCGTTAGTGGTGCTAATTTCGTCTAATCTTCATACTCATATGAAATTATCACATGGCTTGAAAACCTAAGCGATTTAGAGCCAAGATATTCCTTTGTTTGTGTACTTTGATTTTGTTCCCGAATTAATATTGTTTTGAGATACTTCACCTCTAAGCATTGTTTTTCATTCGTTTAACCCACAATTTTAGAATGCTTACCAAGGCTTGAAACTCTGAGCAAAGTGGCTTGAAGAAAGAGAAACGTATAGCAGAGGCGAAAAGTTATGCAACGATAAGATCTAATTTGGCTGTCCCTACTGGCCAAAAATATTTTTACATATTATTGTATATTTAAGGTAAAACACAAACAGTTGCCCCAAAATTTACTTAGTTTTGAACAAAAACGTGTAAAAAGTTAGTGGACAGCTTTGACCCACCGCGGCCACAATGACTCAAATTTGCCAATGGCATTCAGTTTCCCCTCAGTTTATCTGTTGCAGTTGAACTGATTTATTGTGTATATTGTAAGTTTACAATAATTAGTTACAGTAATATCAAAATTGAAAATTATTTGGTACTGACATTTTGACTGTGGTGGACAATGTGAAGGTGAACCCACCAGCGTAAAAACCAACTACGCCAAAATACTGCTAAAAGCATTTTATTTCATCCTCTACATATTGTGAATAGGTTTAATGGACGACTTCGATCCACCACGGCCTGAAGTTAGAAAATGCGTGATGACAACATTGACCCACCACGGCCACCGTGAAACATTTATTTTCTTTCAAGTAGTGGACATCGTTGACCTACCATGACACTTAATGTGTTAAAGATGCTGTACCCCTTCTTCAGAACTGGGAAAAGTACAGTACTTAGCAAACAGCACTTAATATATCTGTCAAACTGTCGAGCTATGAAAAAATGAACCACAGGAACCTACAATCACCTAGGGAAAACGTGTAGAGCGAGAGCCAGTAATCCCTTAGCACCAACTACCGAATTATGCGATAAAGTACCTACGTAAATTGAGCCTCAACATTTTTTGGAACGAATTTAAGATCTGCGTAAGCTGTATGGCTCCGATTTTTTCCAAGCATTGTCAGAAATTCTGAGAAGGGGCGCTCTTGTCGTACAACCATCAGAGTCAGTAGATTAACAGAGTACCGCAAGCTTTTGACGCGACAAATGCCGCCCTGGCGGCCATATTTAGTCCATATACATAAGATAGACTTACGAAAGTGCGTAATTTTTAATAAAATGCCGTGTTGTTGTGCCGTTAAGTGTATTTGTTTTATTATATTCCGAAAAATTTAGTCAAAACATCATCTACTTTACTGAGCGTGTAGTGAGTGAAGCGCGGAAAGCAGTGGCGCCGGGTTTGTAAGATCTACATGGGGGCAAGGGGCAGCAGCCTACAGAAAAAGCCCATCTTTTAAAATCATCAAGGAGCAACGGAGGTATTTTTGAAACATCAAGATAGAAAACTACTTTATTGCAGTTTCATTTTTATTCATAGAAGACAAAATTTTGGAAAAACATTAAACTGCATAAAATGTATTTCTTCGTTTGTAATAGAGTACAACATACGAAATATTACCATCCATTCTATGTTGTGAATGATGATTTAACGAAATAACTGATATGATAACAGCGACAGCCTAGGAAAAGACTAAACAAAACATTTTTTCTACAAACGTCAAAAAATGACAAGGTTTCTCATCGATAACAATACGCGAAGTGACCCTTTTTTTCACTTACCTACGTTACCATGACAGTGTGCCCCAGTGCTTAAATTGTAAATTAAAAAGGGCCGGCTCGCGGTTTTATTAAAAAGGGCACATTTCTAAAAAAGGACACATTTTTACGAAAAAGGGTTCTTTTTATATATTAGGTACAATCCAAAACTGTGTTATATGTTTCGTAAGCATTAAAATATGGATTATTACTGCGAAGGGAGGTAGCACAAAGGGCCCAAATAGGTGACCTAAGCGCGTGTGGACTGCCGACCACCCTCCCATCAGTATCCAGAATCCAAAATTACTGCGACCAAGAGATTTATTTTTCATTTTTATAACCATTTTGAAGATATATAAGATTTATTTAACTCATCATAGCTGTTAGGTATATCATTTTAGACTTCATAATTATCTCACTCAAATATTTTCTACAAAATGCTCTTATCAGAATCGACCACATTTTCTTTGCGAGATAGTATTACTATCAACAGCACTATGGTTACCGTTTGCAATCCATTTTCGAATATAACTCGATGGGTCCAATAATTTAAGTGGTGGACCATGAAAGAAAGACATGCCTATTGTGTGAAAGGCAGAAATGGTTTTAAATCTCCTTGATCGCAGTTTTAAAATTCGACCTTGAAAAATTGTGCCGTTGGGATTTAAATTAATGTGCGAGCCGGTGAATTGCAAATAAGGGCACTTTAGCCGGTTCGCTAGTAAAAAGGGCCGGCTCGTAAGGCAAAAATCAGGGCCGGCTCGCAGAGCCGTTTCTTCCAGGGTAGGCCGGCTCTTAGAGCCGGTGCGAGCCGGCACAATTTAAGCCCTGGTGTGCCCGAAATGACGCCATGCGCGAAGTACGCACTGCACGCAAACTAGATGAGAGTTTTGTATTTTAACGTTAAAATAATTGTCAACTTCTTCACGTTTGTAGAAAAAATTTTGTTTGCAACTCGTGCGCGAAATACTTTTGGTGATCTCGACTATTTTTTTAACTCGGCTGCGCCTCGTTAAAAAAATCAGTTCTCGATCACCAAAGTGGCATTTCGCGCACTAGATACAAAAATAACTATTTCCGGTCAGTATCGTCACAGACTCTGGTATCGTGTATCGTCACGTAATTTTGATATAAATCTGCACACACTATGCAAACATAAGCAAACTGAGCCAGTCATAAAATAATTAAACAATTGCATCATAAACATACAGAATTATTTACTTCTGGACCGGTCCTGATCTGATATTTCTGAAAATGTTTAAATTCTCACTTTCACGGCGTGAAACAGATAGATATAGACATATTCCTAACATTTTTACGTATAAAATTAATGTGTCTCACTTTCCCAATATAGTCAGTTATAGTCAGGTTCAGGTGCCAGTGAGGTGCATGGGGGCCATGCCCCCACGCAATGTGGCTACATGGGGGCACGCGCCCCGCTGCCCCCACGAAGTCGGCGCCACTGGCGGAAAGGACTAAATATGGCGGAGGTTGCGGTACTCTGTTAATCTACTGACTGGCAACCATAAACCAACATAGGGGTCCTAGACAGTTTTAAAATTTACTTCTTACCGCATAGGTGACATAATTTGAAGAGGTGAGAGGTCCAACGCCAGCGAACTAAACAGTATTTACGAAAACATACGAAGTGAATATAAGTCTTTCATCATTCATTCCAGAAATGAGCAAAAGAGCCATCGCTTACATTATTGATGCCATAATAATTAGTTCATCTTTCGAAGAGATAACTTCGGGAGATTTTAAAACGGCAACACCGACATGGACTGAAAGTGCAAACAGGTCTCCTAGTAAATCGTCATGTAAATAAAAAAGCGACCTATACCTAATTTGTAGACTTCGTTCCGTTTTCGGACTTTCATTCCTGCCCTGCGTGAAACGTGAGAATTATAGACTTACTGTGTTTTATGTGTAAGAACTTTTCGTTCCATTTTAAAGGTTTTTAATGGAAATGAACAAAATTCTCTTCATTGCCTTATACAGTAGCTTCACGTGCAACTTCACATGTGGCATTGTGCTGCTCTAACAGTTCTCGTTCTCGATATTTTCTTGAACAACTTTCAGCAGAAAGAACTGGAGCAGATAGTGATATTATTAATTTTCATTACGCTTTAGTTTAAACTCCAATTCGTAACAACTTTTCTCTTTAACTTTTTTATGTTACTGTTTTGCAATAATTTTTAAAAAAATTTCCCATCGAAATAACAGTGACATTCAAAACCTATTCGATATGGACGAAACTGCAAATGGAAATACCGTGTGTTTCAGAATCGGTTTTAAAGCACTAAGTATCTATTTATTGCCACGTGCATTGATAAGAAAAGATCAACACAAATAATTTTTGCCTGCAAGTGTCCAATGTGAGGGGATGTTCGCAAGTTCATCAATTAATAGAAATTTCTCCCCATTCCTTGACGGAATAACTAGCGCAAGAACAGTTGCAATTCTGTATCTGGTGGACCAGCTCCAGCAGGTAGCGTAGACACAACATAGTCTCATAAACTCCCAAAAATAAAAATCAAATTGCATGAACGTATAGTAAACCATGGAAAACAATCAAGCTCGTACAGTCTTTTGATGACAGTTCATCGGTTGGGGACAATGTCATTAAAGTAGTCTTACACGCGCACACTTCATGTGCCCTTTATCAATGTAAGATACGTCAAGCGCAATAAAAACGGTAATGCTTTAAAATCCCGATACTTCTTTGAAAACACTGTATTACCAGCAAAGAATTGAGCAAATTTACCATGTAATTCTCTATTGACCTCCCGTGTTCGTGACAAACGACTAATAGGGCAAACTACGGTTTTTAATTCTATCCTAAAATGGTAGAAGTGTACTTATTCGGTACTGAAGAAATTACATCTGCACCCAAATGCCATCCTGGTTGATGGGCACGTATAGCATCATCATTATGTGCTTCCATTGTATACAAGTATATTGTTAATTTTTGTTGAAGCTTCGGGCTTCGTTGTAACGTTGGCCCTCTGTTCATCAATCATCTAATAGTAGAATTAGAATGATCGAAAAATCAGAAAGAGTCACGTGATCTGGGTGAGCCTACCAGTGGCGTGATTGTAGACATTGGGAACTGTTAAACCTGTTTTTGAAGCGCCTAACTTTGTCTCATAATTATATAAGTAGCTAAAAATCCTTTAATTTTTCTCAAAGCAAATGGTAGGTACATGACAGGTGTTGTTATTTTGTGATTAGTCTACCGTGTTTTCAGTTATTATTTGCACATAACCATAAAATATAGTCCCATATCGCCTCATCCGGTAACGGTATAACCGTTGAATCGTTATTTTATAATGGTATAACTGAATCATCTACTTAAATTCAAACCAATTTACAGTACTGTCAGCAAACATAGTACCTATAAGATATCAGTTATTCAGTTAAGTGCACTCTTGTAACTAAATTGTGGGCACAAGGTTTCATCTGGCATTTCAAGAAAAATGCTTATATCGCAAAATTTTAAGTTCCTTTGTAAGGGCGAGAGTGGTTTCATCTATCGACAGTACTTTGTCTCTAAATGCACGATTAAGCAAAAATTATGTGATCCTTGGTGATGTTGATAAGCAATAATTTTCCCAACTAACTGTAACAAAGTTCCCCGTAAATCATCATGATTGTTACTTTACAATCAAATTTCTTGCTAGGCTTGACAGTACCAAATCCTTAGTGTCCAAATTATTACCACCAATAATATGACGGAACAGTACCAATTTCTTTATCGGTAATAATAATAATAATAGAGCATAGCTACCCTTTTGTGTCACTATAGGAAATGGTGTGGATGGTGTATTCTGGATTACGATAGGAGGGTGGACATAGTCCTTTAATTCGGGTGCTTTATACTACCTCCCTGACTGGAGTCGTCCGACACCGCAACGTCTCTCAATCCATCCCACACGTGAGATGAACCTGATAATGCTGGAATGGGATTAATGGGAAGCGGCTTTAATAGTAGCCATGTCTGGCTAGGATACCCCCAACATGGATCGTCTCAGTTGGACAAGTGCGGGACACTCGCAAAGTATGTGGTGTGCCGTCTCGTCGTCTATGTAACATCTTCAACAAGATGGTGATTGTACCAAGCCCATGCGCTGCATGTGCTTGTTTAGTTTACAGTGACCAGAAAGTATGCCAACAAGTAGCCGCAGGTTCTTTCTTGATAGCCCTGTGCAAAAACGAGCCAGGCTACGAGATGGCCCTCTGAAGGCCTCTCTCACATGACGGGACTCTACCATCAAGTGCCACCTAGCCTTGTGCTGGAGGTGTCTTGAGTGTTTACAGTTAATACTGTAAGTGGGGGAGCCCGCTCTGGATCATAAAACACTTGCTTTGAGGCCAGTCTTGTCGGCTTTTTCGTTGCCTTCGTTCCAGCATGCCCTTTAACCCATACGAGCTCGAGGGAGTCGTTGCTTGATGACATTCGGAAACCAACCTAGAGGTAATTTTATAGTGACTAAGTGCCTGCAGGACAGCCCTGCTGTCACTAGATATTCTTATACTTGTTCTTTATGTTATGCAAAACAACTTTTCTTGCAGTACCTAAGCGTTAATCCTACCAATTCAGACTGGAATACAGTCGAAAATTTGCCTAGTGGTTGGGTGATATGGAAGTTCAGTTCTTATTGGAGTAAATACCTGTTCCTTCCATTGTTTTAGATCGATCCATGAAGATGAATATGTTAGGTTGGGATGGCACTTCCGCATCAAAGATCATGTGGTAGTTTTTACCCTAATACAAATTGAGGGATGAGTGAGTCAGATTGTCTCTCTAGGATAGGCAGTCGCTTAATTTCTTTATCGGTAATAATAATAGAGCATAGCTACCCTTTTTGTGTCACTACAAGAATCTGAACGTAGGTATATTAATTTTACAGTGTGAGGTTCACTATTTAAGTAGGTACATTAATAAACATATTATCGACTCTGTTTGCTTATTAAATTATATACGGTAATTAACAAGTCCGGTTGCAACTTTATAATAAAATATTTAGTGATTACATCTGAATAAAAATTGTGAATGGTTGCTATTAACTGCATGTGTATGTATAAATAGCAGAGTTGATTAAAATGCAGATCCCATCGACGTAAGAACATTTAGGATTCTTTTCACGATCTTCTTGTGTAGTTATATACAAGTTTATTTTATGAAATAAATCATAAAACGTGTGCACAAGCACGGTAATTTCAAAAATATCTCGGTGCAGTTAATGTATTTCCAAATTCGTGTTTTTGGTGGGCATTAACGCATAAAAAGGAGCCATGCTGTCGTTACCAATTACGAATGATCGTAGCGGCTCATCATTACCGCTACTGTTATTATTATCATCATTATTATGTGACCAAGCAGGTGTGACGACCAACCAGTAGCTTTCGTGTACAGGTATTCGCCCAATGGTGTTCAGGGGCCGACCGGTCGTCTGCCGCCTTCATGATGAGACCACCAAAAAATCAAATAATGCTTGCTGGAAACCATCAACATTAAATATTATCTTTGGGTATAAAAGTAAATTAACGAATAATAAACATACTTTATGAACAATTGTTGATTTACGTGTATATTTCCTTCTATTTTTGTTGTTTAATTGGTGTAATCAGAAAGAGTAGCATCCAGGTAACCACTTCCTTTTACGATTGGATTGATGGAACCCAGTCACAATTTCTTGTGGTTTTCTTAGATTGGCGATATCCTGTCTGAAGCACAACCTTTGATAAGTTTAATAATTTTACGATTGTCTGCAATAACCACAATCCACTACCCAAATATCTCGACCACGTCTAGTATAATTCTATAAATATCGTACCTATACACCAATTACGTATTAAGGAATTTTCTTTAATCAAAACGGTTTATAGTCGTGAACGTAACAGTATTTTTTGGTTATAATCATAATTAAAAGTCAAAACATGAAGCTGAACATATGAAATTTAATTATTTTCGTTACTCTATCATTAGTATATTTCGTTCAACAATCAAAATATTTTATAACGTCAAATTATTTGAAACTCCGATCTATTTCTACTTAATTAGGTCTATATAACTAGCAAGTAAATGAATACCAACTAGATGAACCTATCAATTGGAAAATATTAAAAAAAAATAAAGGATCAAAATGAATGCGAAAGCTAATTGATAATAATACATTGCAGTTTTAAAAAGCAAGTTCCCAAGCTATAAGTTGTTTGTTACAGCTGCAATTATCCTCGTAATAACAAACAATGATAGACATCATACAACGCAGTGGCGAAACAAAATCTACTCAATTGTCTGAATACGTGACATATAATTAAGAAGTCATAATTGGCTTAAGAAATATTTTACGCAGTACGGCTTTTTAAAGTTTTTCGTGCATGTAATCATGTATAACAGCTTACGTCTCAAATTATTGCCAAAAACAAGTATTACCTACCCTAATTTAGGAAATTTGGATTTTTTAATAGCAAATTTTGCGAATTAGGTTCTTCATTTCCCATTCAAATTTTGTTGCGAAAACCATGTACTTACTTTACGTTGTTTATTCACAGCTTTTTTTGTCATCCTGCAGTGTTGAATGAATACCCCAGGGAGTAGTTTCAGTTTAGTTGTGGAAGCACAATTTACTTTAAATGATGTAAAAACAAGCTTGAGTATACAAAACATATTTCCAGGTGAGAAACAATAAAAATAAACTATAAACTTTAACGCTTTTCGTATATGAATTTATTTCTTATAATAAAACCATATGTAAATGAACAAACGTTAAACACAATCATATTTCTACTACAACTTCAAAACTCTTACTGTCTATCTGTCACTAATTTTTTCCCAACCCTCTTCGATCGACGATTAGGATTCCTGTCGTTACAATTCTCCCCCTTTGGATTGTACGAAGCGTCTCTCGTGCAATCCAACACCGTCGCTTTCTTCTTTGTACTACCCTTAGGTCTTCCTCTCTTCCTCAATGGCCTCACAGGCGAAGGCGGCATTTGGTCTTCGGGCCCGTGATATCGGCTTAGAGACGATACGTGGTAAACGCCAAGTACTTCTTCAGGTTTTCCCAGAGGACACACTCTGTAGGTAGTAGCCGTCACTTTTTCTCTTATTTCATAGGGTCCATCTCTTTTTGGTGCTAACTTTGCAGAGTACTGTGTACTTGCATTGCTCAGGGGATGGGTTTTGATCATCACCTGATCCCCCAAGTTGTAGTCTTCTGCGGTTCTACGATGCTTATCGGCGTACTGTTTAGATTTGTCCTGCGCTATCTCTTGGGCATGTCGCGCCTGGGTCAAGACTTCTCCCAGAATCTGCAGATGAGGTGTTATTTCCTCTACAAAGTTCTCATTCTTAATCACATGTCGTAAATCGTCGTGCACATCTAGCGGAGTTCTTAATTCTCGTCCAAAACACAAATAAGCTGGGTTACAACCAGTAACTGAACTCACTGCACTGTTCATAGCGAAGCGAATAGCTGCTATAGCTTCTTTCCATTTAGTATGCTTGTCCTTCACGAATATGGAAAGCTGAGTTTTTAACTCTCGATTTCGTCTCTCCTCCGGATTCGCTTCAGGATGATACACAGGTGTCAAATTCTGCTTGAAGCCAAGAAAATAAGCAACTTGTTGCATGATCTCTCCCACAAACTGTGCACCATTATCGCTGATGACTCTCCTCGGTACACCAAATCGTAGTATGACTTCGTCGATCAATACTTTTGCACAAGCTTCTGCAGTTGCGGATTGTAAAGGAAACAATTCCATCCACCGTGAGGCAGTATCCTCTACAACGAATATCCATCTAAATCCATCAGGTGTCTTAGGTAGCGCTCCAAACAAATCCATAGCCAATATCTCAAAACGCTGGTTCATCACCGGGGTCTGCAGCAATCCTGCTGGCTTTAAATTACTGGGCTTATAGCGTTGACATTCTACACAACTCCTAACGTGACTGGTTATATTTTTTCGCATGGTTGACCAGTAGTATTTCTTGGCGACTCTATGGAAAGTTTTGTCAGTCCCGTAATGGCCCGCAATTGGTATGTCATGGCACTCCCTTAGAATCTCTTCTACCTTTGATTTCGGAACCACCAATTGAGGTTCTTCCGTATCCAGTTCTGTACAAAAACGATACAAAATTCCATCTTTCATCACGAAACCACGATTCGACCATCGGTCATAATCAATTTGCAATGGATTAACACTCTCGAAGCACTCAGTGATTTTTGAAATGTCGGGGTCCTTTGTTTGTTCTGCGCGAAGATCTTTGATTGACTGAGTAGGCATGTCGATTGTAACCAAATTAATTCCAACACAATCTTCGTTGACAGGAGGTCTGCTTAACGTATCAGCAACAACGTTTGTACGACCTGGTATGTAATCAACCTTTATGTCAAAACCCTGCAATTGCAACGCCCATCTCGCCAACCTTCCAGTAGGAGACTTCAACGACATAAGCCATCTCAACGGTTGGTGATCCGTGGACACATGGACCTTAGCACCTTCCAAATAACCACGAAACTTATTGACAGCGTACACCAGAGCCAACGCCTCTCTGTCACATGTGGAATAATTAACTTCCGCCGCTGTTAATAACCTACTAGCGTACTCCACCGGTCGTTCATCAGTGCCCTCCCCCTGGAGTAGACACGCACCAATTGCATATGCACTAGCGTCCGTTTTTAGTATGTATGGTAAGTGTGGATCTGCCTGCCGTAGAATTGGAGCTGACGTCAACAAGTCTTTCAGTTTGCAATAGGAATCCTCTTGCTCCTTGCCCCATTTCCATTCTGCATTCTTCTTGGTTAAATCGCTTAACGCTTTTGAGACCTTGGCAAAATCAGGCACAAATCTTCTAAACCAACTACATGTCTGAAGAAACGATATGACATCCCTTGCATTTTTTGGGTTTGGTCTATCCCTTATCGCACTCACTTTATCCGGGTCTACACAAATTCCGTTTGTGGTAATTAAATGTCCGAGATATTTGACGCTAGAACTAAACAAACAACACTTCTCGCGATTTACTCGCAATCGAAAAAGTTCAAGTCTATCAAAAATCTTCTTCAGATCCGCGATCTGTTCTTCGAAGGTTGAAGATAAAACAATCAAATCATCCAGGTATACGAGGGTATGTATATCAGGAACACCTGCTCGGAATCTATCCATTAATCGCTGAAATGTGGCTGGCGCATTTCGCAGGCCAAACGGCATTCTCTTGAATCGAAAAATACCAAAAGGTGATATAAATGCTGTTTTGTCCCTATCACTCTCTTTAACCGCAACTTGCCAATAACCACTTTGTAGATCCAGAGTTGAAATGTATTTTGTAGGTTTTGTCGCATGGAGGGTGTCATCTATGCGTGGCATCGGGTATCTGTCCGGTATCGTTATAGCATTCAAGCTTCTATAATCGACGCACATTCTCCAACGACCATCCTTCTTGGGAACCAACACAACAGGTGCCGCGTAAGGAGATTCACACTCCTCAATGACTTCATCCCTCAGCATTTTCTCTATTTCTTTCTCCAAAATTTCCCTCTTCTGAGGTGACAATCTATAAGGAGGAACCGCGATAGGCGTATCATCGGTTAAATTTATACTATGCTCGGCATATGGAGTCGGCTCCGTGTTATTATCAAAAATATGAGAATATTCAGTGAGAAAACCATTCACCACATCTTTCTCTTCAATCGACAAACTTGTTCCTTCGTGGTCACGTAGCACCGCAGCAAAACTCAAATCTACTACCGTTCGTTGAGCCTTTTCAAACGTATTTTCAAACGAGAGTTCATATTTCACGTCCGGCAGATCCGAAAAATTCCACTTCGCGTTCGCGACATCGAGAACTAGTTTTACATCATTAATAAAGTCAACACCGAGTAGCGAATACTCAGCCTTGGGCAACACCAAGAACGTAGTCGGCACAATTCTGTTCTCAATGAAAACGTTCACTTTCGTCACTTGCAGTGTTTCGTTTTTAACCGTCCCGTCCGCGAGTCGAACCGATACACTCTGTTCATTAAATCGTTGACATTTCCTTAAGAGCACATTGTAAAGATGTTTTCCCGCAATACTCTGCTTTGCAGCTGAATCAATTAACCCTGTGCCGCGAGCTCCTAAAATAGTAATATTCAAGATTGGACGATCTCTAGGCAAAAGTTCCGAACCACGCGTATTAATCGAACAAAATTCCAAAGAGCTTGGTTCCGCTAACGTCGTTTTTCGCGTTTTGTCCTTTGAGCAATTACTCCGAATGTGTCCCGTGACACCACATCCGTAACACACAAGACTACTATGCTTCTTAACCGAATCATCCGAATTTTTAACATCGCCACTTTTTACTTTCAATTTTTTACACTCGTCTTTAGTATGACCGAGGTTTTTACAAAATCCGCAACGAGGTTTGTCAAGTTTTACTTGTACATCCGCACTTCGTTCGTGAAAATTGTCCTCTACAGTTCTTGCTTCCTGCAAAAGCTGTGAGAAATCGGTAACGCTATCGCGCGGTATTCGATCTCGAATTTTCCAATTTAACAACCCGTAAATCATGTCTAATTGCGTATTTTCCGACAAAGTACCCGTTGGCAGTTGAGCCAATAAAGCGCGACTCTTGCACACAAAAACATCCGTTGGAGTTTTCCCATCTTGTTCGGTTGCAAACAATTCTTTGTAAACACGATAAGGAGGTTTCTTTGGACCGAACGTTTGACGAAGATGATCAATCGCATTGTTCCAATTCGCAACGTTAGCTTTTACTCCGTGCCACCATTCCGCAGCAAATCCGTCCAACAGCATTGGGAGACCTTTTAATGCATTGTCGTCGGTAATATTCACACATTCTTTATATATTTCGACCGCACTAATAAACGCATTTACATCTACATTAGGTTCACCTTTAAACCTCGAGCAACATTTCGAAAAATTTCCAGGCTGTGGTTGGACTGCAGTAGCTACATTTGCATTATTACCCATACTCAACCTTTGCAATAGTTGATTAAACTGGTCATCAGTTAACGTAACCGATTGTGCCATTTTTCCTCGCAAATTGTAGTTATGAGTAGCCAGTTTAAGTTCAGGACAGACGCAAAAATAAAGTGCAAACACTTACAATTTGTCTGGAACTTGTTGACTTTCCCTCGTAACTTACACAATAACACCACGTGTACCTAATTATAATTATTTGCAACCAATGTCTTACACAAAGACGAATGATTGTTTATCAACGAATAAATACAATTCTCGCACACGACGCTTATCGTTTATAACGCAATTTACTTCGCACAAAATGTCTTAACACAAAGACGATTATTGCAATATGGTTATTTATAACGTCACATGGAAACGATTCATTTAATTTTTCTTTTTCGGACCACACGTTGGGAAGCCACTTTAACGCTTTTCGTATATGAATTTATTTCTTATAATAAAACCATATGTAAATGAACAAACGTTAAACACAATCATATTTCTACTACAACTTCAAAACTCTTACTGTCTATCTGTCACTAATTTTTTCCCAACCCTCTTCGATCGACGATTAGGATTCCTGTCGTTACAAAACAACGTTAATTTCTTTTCACGTATAGAAGTGCCCATTATGTAATTTAAGATATAATGACAAGCGATTTATCATGCAATTTAAAAGCAATTAATATTATTTATGACATTTTTCGCACCAAATGATCTTTTTTGGACACATTTTACAGAAAATTATATATTTCCAAATGAGAGTATATATAATAATAATAATTGATTGCGTACTCGATAATGAAAATGGTCACCGTCGAAGATTCATTTCTTATAGCATTTTTTATACACGTATGTAAATACAAATTTTATTTCACTTTAATGCAGTAGACACGCAATTTCTCGTCATAATTAGCACTCTTGTGATAATTGACTCAATAACACCATTCCTGTAGATATTAAGACAGCTACATGATAACTGGTAGCGCAACAGGATCAGAGACGAGTAAGGGTTGTACATAAAACATGCGCATTAAAAAATGTGTTTTATAACAGCTCATAAATAGATTAATACATGAAAAAATAAAAATATTCGTCACGTTTTTGTAATATAAATACATAAATAAACGATTTGATCACGCTTTTCGAATTGCCATATATCAAAAGTGTCCTTTCTCTTGTATATAAATTTTACATACTAAACGTAAATAATTCAATGCAAAATATAGGAATTGTCAATAGGGTAAATATAATAAATCTTGAAATATTGTATATGAATTTAACCTTAAAGAATTCAAATAATTCTTGTACTTATATTGGTCTTAAAATGCTGATCGTTTCAAAAGTAGAATTCGAAAAATGGAAAAGTTTTTTGCGATCCCTGTTGTGATATCTGTATATGAAGCTGTAAAACAGTACCATTTTTTGGCGTTTGCATACGGATTAATAAAATAAATTTCCAAGTTAAAGTTTTACTAGACAGTAATTTTTTGCATCAAAGATCTAGTACGACTATCATTTATCATTAGGTATAATTTGATAATTGTGAAAGCTCCCATTCGGCTCCAAATGAGGGGCTTTTGGAGTTGTATAATTATTGAAAGACTAAGTGGTACGTGAGAAATAATTAAGGTTAAATCACAGTGTATTCTAAGTAAAATGAGGTAAAGCAGTGTATCCAAATTATTAGCATATGGATATAGCCAATATTGACTAGTAGAGTAGGTACAATTTTGCGTGTCGTTGATGACCACTGTGATCAAGTAATCAAGTAATAAAACACGTGGAGATGCTTTTCCCTTCCCAGCAAGAGCGTTAATAGGTATACTTCACTTGGAAGAACGTAAATTAATTATTATTCGTTCTATGATGTCTCATTGGTCAACCGTTGTAGTTGAAAAAACGCCAGAGCCACGAAGGCCCAATACTATTTGCTCCCCCTGGGAAACTTTTCTGGCGGCGCCCTTGTGGGGTTAGGTTTATTTAAACACTATAGTTTGGAAATTGTTCGCGGTCTCAAGTAGCAATTGATTCTCGACGGATGCGTTTTCCATGTTATAAAATCCCCTACGTGTAATATAAAAATTCGACGCAAATAAACCATTAAGTAAAACTGGCAAACCCTTCAATACACACCTAAAGCTGACTATAATTTCTTCGTCAGACTTATTTTTTAGTAGAAAATCAGTATATTCTCTCCATGAAGGCGCACAATATGACAAAAGGAAGTCAGATGTTTTAGACAAAGAATTGTGAAATAATTATTGCTACTCGAGAAAGCCTGCTATACAATGAAAGAATTCCTGAACAATGTCAACATCTTATTAAATCAAAAATGTCTAATAAGTGTACGAGGATACCCTTTTAAGTTTCGGGAATGAAGAAAACTATGAGGTACAATAACCTTCGAACATATAACAAAAGGAAGGAACATGCATATGGCAAAATGAGTAACATTAATGGTTTACCAATATGGCTACCTACTGTGACGTGTTCCGTCGAGTCATTGGTGTACTGTTAAGCAAGGGCGTAAATCCAACACTTCTATGTTTACGCGCCTGCTGTAAACAAAATAAAATGCATAAAATTGTTTTTAAATTTTATTACTCTTTAAACAAAATTAATTTGGTATGCATATTTCTAATTTTTTGCACATTCTCTATGTTCTTAACCGTATAATGAATTCTACGCTACTGGTAACAACAAAACGAACATAACCAAACACATAAAGTTTATATAAATAATTCTATATTTTAGACTTTAGTAAGGTCAATTAATTAATATATTTTTACACTAAGATCTTCTGTATTACAATTTATAAATCAGAACTCGTAAAAACTCTTCGAAACATGGAACCGCTTTAATTTTAAATTGACAAACTGCACGCTACACCCGTTTGACCAATCACAAGTGGTTTACTGTTACGTCACTGTGACGTCAAGCCTGCGTAACTTCCGTTACATTTGTACCATCTACTAAACTATAGGGATATTCCTTCCTGTTGTTATATGTTCGAAGACAATAACGCAATTTTTTATTGTTTTTCAAAGCCCTCACCGCACTTTTGCATTCAATGGAACCAGTCGTTATAGCATTTATTCCATTTCGAAGTAGGGGTAGTCAAAATGGCTGTTTAGACATCCACCGCTTCTTCAGACGTCTGGAAGCGCTTTCCTCGTAGAATATTCTTGATTCTGGAGAATGTGAAAAAATCATTGGGGCTTAAGTCCGGGCTGTGTGGAGGATGATCAAGAACTTCGACGTTTTGCTGTTCCAAAAACGACTTTGTGACTCGAGCGGTGTGTGAGCTTGCATTGTCGTGATGGAACGTAATGCGTCAATTTGGGTTATCTTTCGGAAGCTCGGCGATCATTTCTGGCAAACAAATGGTCGTATATCATTGAGCATTAACTGTTCTTTGATTTTCAAGAGCAATCGTCGCTACATGCCCTTATTTGGCTACGAACGATGCGACCATTTTCTTGGCAACGCTACGAGAGCGAACAACTTTTGTCGGTTTGAGTTCACTTTGGAAGACCCATACTGAAGATTGGTGTTTTGATTCAGGCTCGTAGCCATAGATCCATGATTCATTGCCAATTACGGTGTTGTAAACGTGCTTTGATGCTGCTGAGTTGAATTGTTGCAGAGTATTTTCGACACCATTTGACTCGAGCTGCTTTCTGTTTTTCTGTGAGGAGGTGCGGTATCCAGCGGGAAACCAATTTTTTAACACCTAACTCTTCGTGTAAGATATTTTGAACTGAGGTCCCTGAGATGTTCAAAGATGCCTGAATCTCACGGTATGTACCTAACATGACGATCTCCAGGACCATGTTACGTACAGCATCCACGAAAATTATCGTGATCTCGTACAGCGACTTGGAAACTTTGACAAGCCACCGTTTTAAAACTTCCACGTCGATCTTAATGACACTTTGCATGGGCATTAACCAACTCAAAAAGTTATTTATAAACAAAATTTATAGTTTCTAGGTGATAAGGAAAATTCTATTCCCGACAGTTACCCTCGTATATCTGATAATCCCCAAAACATACTTGACAACCTAAGCTTACCTTGGCTTTTTAGAATCGTTAAGTAGCAATATTGTAGCGGACGATTCAAGATTTTTAACAAGGGTAACTGTCTTGGGATGCTGGATAGACTCGGACACTACTCAACCGATTTGGCTGAAATTCAGAGATATGTTTGTTTTTATGTCGGGATGCTACCTGACATAGTTTGAAACAATTGGCGTTGAACATTTTTGAGAAAAATCTAAAAAACCGAAAACATGCTAAATTAGTACAACTATTTCACAAAAGTTGGCGCGCGAGTGGTTTCGACAAATGATTTATATATAGGTATTACAACGAGTTCGCCAATGCACGTCATTAACGAAATAAAATGACATACCAAAATAATAATCGTAATCAGGTACGTTATTCATGGTTAAAAAAAGTAATTTTTCAATGTTAGTGTTGGTACTGAAAACCAACGATGCCAAACTCTTTGTTTAATATTCGCGTTGTAAATTTAAGGTTATATTATTGTTCTGCTTTCTTTGTTTACGTACATTTATATATTCCGATTTTTCGAATTTGCTTACTTTTCTGTCCTAAATGACACTGTCACTGGATAGTTCCATTAGTACAAAGAATGTCTGTCAACATTGTAGTAAAATGACGTCATAAATTTTGTGACGTGCATTGGAAAACTCGTTGTAATACCTATAGTTTACCAGTTTGCTGGATTTTCAAAACATTAGTTATCTATACAAGTTGTAGAAAAACAGAAAGACCGCTGGCAAAGCTACGGGTAAGCAGCTACTGTAGTATACTGTAATACTCTTCATTCGATTTTTCAGTGCAACAAAATAATGCTACCTAAATGATAGTTTTTCTTTTAACAAAAGCTGTAATGTGACGGTGCACTCCCAGGATCTTGCCCACACAACATTACGAATTATAGTTGTTGTGATTTATATTGGGATGACTCCTAACTGTATGACTTTTTCCTTCCTGCCAACTTTGTAAAGTGGTTGAAGACGCATTACTTAAAAAATACTACCCTAATCACACCTTTCCTTACAAAATGTGTTCAAAATGTCTGCTTTTCATCGCGGGAGTGTAGTCCATTGTGCACAAGTTCGAATATGCATAGTGTTTTACGAATCATTTCTACAGCCGCACGGATTCATCTCTGATTCTCCTAGCAATAAGGGATTTTTCCCTTCTCTCCGACATAAGTAGTTAAGGGAGTTAAAATCCGGTAATCTCGCCATCCATGGAATGCGCAGCTTCTCTTTACCAACTCATAACATTGTTGAAAAATTAAAAGCGTAACCCCGCTCATGGTACCCAAATGCGTCCTTTCTCGTTTTTAATGAAAAATGCTCATCTTTTGTCACTATACCACCTCATATTCGTAATCCGTTGACGTTTTTAAACGGTATTACTTCCAATTGATACATATTATTGAACCAAATAGATATTTTGATTGTGTACTTCAATTTTCTTCATCTTATCTTCATGTATATGTAGTGCATGTCAAATATGTTAACGCCATTGACTCCTACTTTACCTATTTACGTATGGAATCTCTCCATAATTTCTTGTATGTACCTATAACTAACGTGGCAGAGTTTTTTTATAACCAAGTTAAGGTTCAATCAATAACCGCCCTTATATTCTCTCTACATGGTTTTTTGAAGGCTCGTCCACTGAATTTATAGAAATAGAAATTGTTATTGTCCTGTTCTTAAAAAACAATGAATAATTTTTAAAGAAAAGCACCAAAATACAATAGATGTAAACATGGCAAATACTACATTTTTTAGTTTGGAACTGATCACGTAACTCACAAAAGCGTTTAGGTACCTATTTGATCAGCTAGCAGCACAATGACGTATTCACGAAATGGTTTTTGGGGTTTTTTGAATCAAAGGAAAATTGAAAACAAATGAATGATTGAAATGTGTTGAGTCAATCTAATGACACATTACATATGTAAAGTATTCATCAATAGCATGCGTACACGCGAAGGCGTTAATAGGTGAAATATTCAAGAAATTCTAGAAAGTGGATTTTTATACCATTTTATCAATATGATGCGTGATAAGTTTACCTTTTATATTAATAGCGGTAACAAATCACAATCTGACGTATGTAATTGAAAATAAATACTGAAGAGAAAATGGCACATCGATTAACCTATTGAAGAGCTGTGGTTGTACGTATTCATCAAAGGTTATTTCTTTTTTTGATTAAAACTACATGAGATTAATTTACGAGAAGGAATTTTGCAGAAATAAGCAAAACCTACCTATGATTAGATAATGTTAGGGCAATAATGAAGATAATGGATATTTATTACAGTACCTATCCTGTAGACTGTAGAGTATTGAGTCGTAAAACTAAAACTGTGTAATAACGTGATACTTACTAGAAACAGAAAGAATGAATTACATTACATAATATCAAACATAACGTAACAACTTCACGTAAACTTTCATCGTGCACCTGTCCACTTACCTTTAAACTTATAACACCCATGTGGATTGAATTAATTCTACAGATATTTCTCATTAATTTTCCAGCGGCAGATAAAAAATGTTCCATCTTTTGTTCCACAAAGAAACTAAAACTGACCACTTGGCTTGGGATATCAAAATATCATTTACGTTAAATGTGTTTCACATACACTTTATAAGAAAGAAACTTGATTCACAGGTAATTAATATACGCAAAGATTTCTGTAATTACACACCATTGCAATAAATATGAGATATGAATATGTAAGTAAATTAATAAAGAATAAATCCGGTCCTGTCGTACTTACAAACGTACCCACTCGAGAACCTCATTTATAAGCCGCATTCACTTCGCTAATTACATTTTATACAATACCAACAAGTAGATAGGAATAAGTAAATATTTAAATCAAGCTTTTACTTACGGAAGAATTCTCTTATTTATCTATATTATTCATGTACCTTTAGAAATTTCACCGCCAACGTAAATTTCTAATGTAATAGAACATTAGCATACCTACCTATAAAGCAATACACATAAGTACTTCGGAAAATCATAATTTATCTCATTTTTAATTATAACAAATGAAATGTGGAGCAGTTATAAGGGAAAGTAGTGCTTACTTCATATATTAGTTTTCACAAAAAAAGAGTTTCGCAGGGGGAAATTCAATTTATGGCTTAATGTAGGTACTTCATCTTTCAGACGTCTTTAACAACATTATACCCATGTAAGTATATTGGTATTCTATTTACAAGAACACGGAGAAGTTTGAAAGTGAAGTGAAACGTACCTACCATAAATCTATAAATTGATGGTTTATTCTAAACTTTTTGCTCATGAAGCTTGAACGAAACTGTTCAATAGACCTTAATTGCTCACCTGACATTTTAATCACAGTTAATCATTTTATCTAAATTAAGAGCTAAGTTGAAAAACATCATCTGGATTGTGGAATTCGTTTCATTACGGGATTGAAAATATTTATGGCCAATGTCACAATATTAATAGAAAATGCCATTCAAGATAGACCTTAAACGTAAATTTTCATTGCATAATTATATTAAATAGTCCACAATGCGCAATGAATTCAAAGTGATTTTGCTTTATTCAACCTACCAAAAAAGTGAGATTTTTATATAACATTTGGTCTTCTTGCCTTATTCTTTTTTCACACCATCCCCAATTTTTCATTGTGGTGGATGGTTGGAAGTGGATCTTAAAATGGAGGTGATTTACGATTGTAGGAGAGGTGAAACAAAAACAACAGATGCGCTGAAGAGTACCAGGAAGTGCGAGAGGTATTTTAAGGAATGGGAGAATTGATTGAAGAAGCATATTGCGTCAAATGGAGGATACTTTGAGGAGGATTAAGGTGTCAGATCAATAAACGTTTTTTACAGCCAAATTTCGATTTATTTTGGGTACCCCTCTCGTATTGAATCATAAAAATACGGTAAAATTGTGTGGTACTAAAAGCCCACAACGCGAAAACTTTGTGAATATAAAGATGATACATTTAATAATGAAATGATCATTACAAAGACGTTCTATACTCTCTATAGTATTGAAGAGTAATTATTAGAATCGGTAATAGATGGATCAATTGCGATAGTTCAGGTCATCAGTGGCTCAACGGGCCGTATAGTGGTGCAAAATAGGCATCTGGCTCGCGAAGCTTGATGAACATGTTTTCAAAATTTGCGAGTGGCTCATGAAACTACGCTAAACTTGCAAAAACAACATATTATTGTCCATCCAAAATTCTCTCGCATTTTGCTAACCTGGACAGTAAGTGCCTAAATCTTAAGTTTCTATTTATAGTTGGGACCAGAAAAGCTCATGTGTAACGTATAAATAATTTGGATGAGGTTAAAGATAAAACATGCATTAGCTTGCATGCAAGCAACCATAGGTGAATTTCTTTGGTCCAAACTACTACTTTTTTCTTGACTTTTTTGTGAGGAGCATTTTTTACAACAGAGAAAATAATTGATTATCGTATCATACAAATAAGATGTTTATCTAATCAAATGGAATCTCAAGGAGTAGATCTTTTGCTCTCGTCATTGTCGTTCTTATAAGTTACCTCTCCATCCATGGCAAAACTAATTATTATGCTTATGTTTGCAAATTGCCTTCATAAACTTTTTCGGTGAGACTTCAAGTGCAGAACTGCGACTACCTTTTAAAAATAGACGTAATTGTATCACGTTATCCAGTAATCAAAGTGTAAACTTTCACAATTTGCAGAAAGTTGCACATCATTGTGGATTTCATCGTATGACTTTTATGATAAAAAAATAAAGAAATAACAATCTTGAGAAATAACTAATAATTACCCATCAGAAGAGTGGTTCCACTCATATTCAATTAGTCTTCTTTAATTATGCTGAATCACTGCGAGTACTTCACCCGTCACTTATTTTATTTTTCCCGTATTCGTACGAGTGTAAATAGCCGTATTAATTTTTATTATTTTTTTTATTATTGTATTCATAACAATTACGCCATTTTTTTCGTTGTCATTAATTTAGATCGTTTTATAATGATTAAAGAGATGAAAAGTGTCAAGCAATTACTTAAAAATAATAGAAAGCGAATTGGCGTGATTGACATATAAATATGTATTACTACCTGTCGTAATTTACTCTTAAGTACAAGTCGAACAGCAAGGCATTTCCATATTTCGAATTAAAAATCGGCTTTCTCACACGTGGAGATTGAAAGACTGTGAAGTATTAAAAAATTCACAAACCAGGCACGGGCCTTCTATAACAGTACCTGGTACATTATAAATTGTCTTAATTATCCTAGGCTGATGTTTATTAGCCATCATCTATACAATTGAATTGTTATTCTTAATATTGCAGTTCGTCCGTTATACGAAATAATAGTAATAAATCACTCCCTTTGTCTAAAATAATTTCATACAACATTGACACAATACTATAACGAATAACAGTACGTTAATGATTACATACTTACATCACCCACCTTAAATATTATTTACTAAAATGAAACGTATTAAGATATTGTCAACACTTTTATAACTTCTATAATTTACCTTTACTTTGATAGTGATTTATTGTTATCTACTAATGCAAGGGCACCAACGTGCGTTTAATTTAAAAATTTCTTAGCAAATTGCTATTTGTTTAATTAATAAATACGCCGTTCTATGGTTGCTGGTAGATTCCTCCTCTAAGTATATAATTAATAACGTATATGAGAGTAATTTAGCCAGAATATTTATTATAAGTACAATTTTATTATTATTCAACATGATTCAGGATGAGGTTGATTAGAAAATACCAGTTTACATTTTTTTTTACCTCAACTCTATATAGTTAGATTATGATCTTCAATTTTAAATTTATATTTTAATTTAAAAAAATGATTAAATTATAACAATTATAATATACGATAGATGTAACCCTTATGATCATGAATTCATGAGTTAATTAAAGAAATTCCATTAATTTAAATGTTTATTAAATTGGTTATTGTGAAACGTTAGTGTTTAAAGTGACAAGAGTGCTAATGTACGACCACCCAATGGAAATTTAAAATATATATGTGTTCCAATACGTAAACAAAAAAGGAAACCATCGTTGTATGTAAGCTACAAGTTACATTCTAGAATAATCAGGAAGTTTCATCTTGTTAATGTATGAAGCTTTGCGCACAGTATATTACTTATGTACTAAAAATTGTTTTGTTTCATGGAAATTGCTGTAATTTCTAGTTTCTCTTGCTATAATAATCAAATGTTTCCACAATGCATTTCCGTTATGACAATGAAGATACAAATTTGTATTTGAATGTGTAACAGTTACATCATTAATTACCTACATTGTAGATTAAGAATTTTCCAGTTTTCTTTGTACGAGTGAAAACATAGTTGGGTTTTGGTAATTGGCTACACCTATAATTTTTCAATTGTCGCTCTTGCTTTTAAGGGTTGAACAAAAACTGCAGACCATTACTAGGAAAATTGGGAAGTATGTGACACTACATTTCAAACGTCAATTTTGGCAGATATTAATGAAAAATCTGGAAAAAATTGGTGGATGGTGGATGAAACCAAGATTTATAATAGTATTTTTAAATTAATAGATAATAATGCGGTTAGGACTCATTACCTCTCCTTGACAAAAGTTTTTAATTAAAATTTGTTGGACGATTCATATTTGTTGATTAAAGGCAACATGTTTCGGGGTAGACACATCCAGTGGCGTATTTATGGTCCAGGTCCTCGACATGCAAGAGTAGGAAGGGTCACCTCATTTAGGTGGTAACTTTTTTTAAGTTTATAACCTTCTTGAGTTAATTTGTTACAGTGTTAATTATTTTATTGCCTCTTACTCATTTACTTATTTATAATTTTGTTATCATTAATTTTATTTTTTGGAGGGCATCATTTGGCGATGGTAAAGGCAGATTTTTGTTCATATCTAATCGAAAAGATCTCCCTGTTGGTCCGATATATAAGGACGGGCATGAATGACAATTTAGTTCGTAAATGCCTGAAGAATCTAACATATTTGAACTATCTTTGTTTCTAACAAGGGAGGAACGTTCGAAAATGAGAATGAATATTGTGATGTTTCGAATAGCATAGGATATGTTTGGGTAGAATACGTTACGTTTTTCTGATTTAACAGAGGTAAGGCGGGTTGGGTTTAAGGAGCTTTTTATGTTTCGTGCCAATCTCTTAACCAGAGTGACGGGGTATCCGTTATTGATAGCAATTTGTTTTATAGTGTTAAATTCATTAATAAAGTGTGAAGGGCGTATAGGCATGTTAAATAATTTGTGTAGTAAAAAGAATACTAGTCAGCCATCTTTTGTGAAGTAGGGTGGTTAGAATCACGGGAGATCATGTTGTCAGTGGTGGTGGGTTTTCTGTATATACTGAAAGTGACTTTCTGTGGGCTTCTATGTAGCAAGAAGTCTAGGAAAGGAAGAGTAGAATTATTTTATTTTTCGATAGTAAATTGTATGATAGGATGTATGAGGTTTAATTCATTAAGGAAATTATTAACTTCATGATCTCCAGCCGAGTGAATACAAATAACATCGTCCACTTACCTACCCCAGAAGATTACTTTGTCTGTGTGGATATAAATTTTGATTCTAGGTGGTTCATAAAAATGTCCGCTAACAAGGTTGAAAGGCTCGAGCGTTCAGTTTGAACGAAACATTTATTATTAAATTTAAAGAAATTTTGCTGAATGGAAAGTAACGAGGGTGCAGATGCAAGGATATTGATCGTCAGGGAGTTGAGTGGAGCTGAGATATTCTGAAACTAATTGAACGCATTAATTTGAGGGTACATGTACTTGGGAATAGATTCTTGATATCGAAGGAAACCATAAAGAAAAGTAGAGGTAATTTGATACAGCTAATTTTGTCGGTCTAGTTGAAAGGATTTTTTATCGAGAAGTTAAATTGTAGTTTGATATATTGTTTTAAAATGGACTTGAGCCAGGCAGTAATCTTGGAGACCGATACCCCGGTCTCCAAGATTACAAATGAAGCTGACTACCGGATGTATCGGGGATTTAGGGTTTGTGGATCTTAGGGACACCATATAACAAGGAAGACAGGGTTCATCGTGAGAAGCGATTTTAAATTGATATTAAAAGAAGATAATGTAAATCTCTGATTAAAAACCGTATTACGAACAAATTTTTGGTGGTGTTAGTGTCCATTAGATTACTTTTTCCGCCTAGAAGACCATATCAAATTTGTGGAAGAGATTTGTATTTACATAAATCCACTGAAAAGTTCTACATTTCAGACAATACATATGCTTTGTTTTAGCCAGGCCATAAAAATGTGTGTAAATAAAAATTTGGAACATCAGTGGTCCGAAAGATGTCAAAAGGTACATGTAAAGTTTCATTGAAATTCGTGAATTAAGTTTGACATTTTTGACCTTTGACTTTCGTTATTGAATTGAGCTCAATAAGATGTTTAGAATTTCTATAAAAATTACTTCCAAACGACAGTTTTACATACATATGACACAGTAGGATCATCGGATCAAGGTAAAAATTTAGTTGATTAGTGAAAAAGATGTTAAATAATTTTAACCATTTTTTGAATTCACGGGAATGGACGGGATGATCGTTCTGGATCAGACTGTCAACACGAAAGGTTGTTTGAACGAGACAAGGGTTGTCAATCTGAGAGGAGTTACATCCAGCACCTAAACTCCAGGTATCATTGTGAAACTTAAACGGAAAGACGTACAGGTATTTTTTGCCACAATTGAAGGTACGGTGTTTGTTTATAATAGTTAACATTGCTTGTGTAAAGGATAAAAAGAACAGGGAATATCATCAGGAACGATGTAGTTGATCCAAATACGGTCCATGATATAAACAAAACCATTGCAACTATGTTTAAGGGAAATTAACATCTTCACACTTCCTATACGTCGGGATGAAGTTGTTTAATGTATGTTAAAATAATTATGGGTAAGATTAATTGAACCAAATTAAAACAATCGATTCTCCTTAAGGCTTTATCAGTAGCAATTAAATAACGCTAATAATTATAATTTGTGAAAAGTTATGCTACTAATTATATGGTAATTTGTCAATGAATTGCAAATAAGTGAATTGTCATTCGCATTGAGGTTATTATCTATTTCGTACCATAAATTTGGTACAAACTTATCGCTCTCTGAGATTAAAAGAGGCAATGAGAATGTGTATATATTTTGGTGAACCCTGTCAATCCGCAATATTGATGTGACCAAAGAAGGTAAAGTGCTAATTCCAAAAAATGTTAATTTCATCTTTAATGACAATCCTTCACTTTTCATACGATTCCATTTAGAAATAACAATCTAAAAAACCTTTTTAATATTTTTTTCTTTTGGTCAATTTCAAATTAGCATAACAACGTTGTTCGGTATAATCACGTACAAGATATGACAAAAGCGTGTTTGTACTATATATTATCGTATTATATTTATACATTTTAAATTAGAGACATTTTCCATTTTATAGGTACACAAATTCCTTAAATAACATCGTTTAGGTGGTGTTAATGGACTATATTATGTGACATTGGAGATATAGTCATTGATCCTTTAAAATGTGCGAGAGAAGTGAGTTCACTCTAATCGGTGTACAAATACCCAAAAGTTGAAAAGTATCATTCTGTCAAACGGAAATGTTCTATTATAAAATATTTTATTTTTCTCAAAATTAGACACTTAAAATTATATACTTATACACTCATGTTCAGCGACAAAGAAAATTGATCATTATATATCATAAACACGAGGCATTTGAGTGAAAAAGTTCAAGGAAGTAGTAATTTTCTCGTATTCTAAGTAGCTATTAAGTTTCTTTCGACTGTCCTTCATTGAAATGGTTATCATTATAGGATACTTGGGGCATTTTTTTAAAACGAAACCCTAAATTAGTTCAAATCTAAAATTTTTATGACAATATGTTCAATAATCAAAATAATTACTACGACAAAGAATGTAAGGCATCCACGTAATGTTTAAATGAAATTATTTAAATTCCATCACTTCTTTTTCACTATTTTTTTTGCTCAGAAGTCATTTTCTGCTTCTTATTCTGTAATTTATGGGAACATATACGTTTAACTCTGGACAAATCCTGGCACTCCATGTTGCTTCTCGGTAGGTACATAAAGCTTTAAAGTTCACGACCGCGTAGTGGAGTACATTTCTTTGAAATGAGAAAATTTGTATTCAGTAACGATGCCGGTTTGTTTTATTGTAGCGAAGATAGGCTGCCCACGTCTTAGACGTTCCGAAATATTGATATAAACCACCAGATAAGTTACCCTTTCAGTACGTACTCACGTCATGTCATAGTGTATCAAATAAACATCTTTCAAGAACCGATGGTAACATTTCCACTATTTTATGACAGTGTTAATAGTATATTGCAAAAAAACCAACAATTATATCACTTATGTCTACATTTATAGATCTTTCGACGTACGGATAATAGGTTCAGTTATGAACATTATCGGAGGATTTATAGTAAAATAATAAAAATGTGTTTCAGTATAAAATAAATAATAGTTGGCAATAAATTAAATTTTTACGCTATAAATAATTGTACCCGTATTCTCCTACTAACATTATTTAATGTAACTAACTAACCTCGCTCGTAACGTGCATGTTATAAACGAAGGGAACAAATCAATAGCTCTTGAAAGTAGGTTAAATTTTTTACTACTTTAATCTTTTAAATTTTATGTTTTTGTTATAATTACTGTAAGAGCACAATTTTGTAATTTATTTTTTTTTTATTTATAGCGGGTTTAGTATTATATAGATAGGTATATTTACAGAAAAAACTTGAAGTCAACGTTAATCTACAGTGTATTATACGGATATTTCATTAATCAAATTGTATTAACGAATAATTAGACAGGTTACATTTTCTAAGCGATTAACAGTTATGGACAAATTAAAATTTTGTATAATGATGGTAGCTCGGCTGTAATTAATGCCTCAATACTTACATAACTTATATAACATCAGCGTAAATACTCGATCCTATCGACAATTTGAGAAATATGTGGACAATAGGCCTACCTACACTGTGGTACGGTCGTATAGTTTCTCTTTGAACCGAATCATATTCATCCTAAAATTGAGATGAAAAGGTTAAGTATTTTCTAAGAGGAAGTAATTCACATTTCGTGCTTATAAACGAGATATATGATGGTGGTACATGTGAAGGTGTGCCATCGGCCATCTACTAGCATAGCACTAAATTACCACTTCGAAAAGCTAATTGTTCTATAGTACCTTTTAGTAACAGCTTAGCTGCTCGCATCACCGGAATTTGGCGAACTTACAGAGCCAATAGTCTTCTACAATGTTCATTACATTACAATAGGATTGGTTTCCAAATTGCCATCTTTTAAAAGATGAACACTTAAGATTGAAAATTAAGGCGATGTTCCTCTACTTGCTCTATAAAGTGTAAACGTTGCAAAAACCCTGCAAAATAGGGACTGAAATTCTACACATTTAGGTCGAGAGGCGATTTTTTGCTAATTCGTTGGAATGATTTTCTCACACTCACGCAAGAATTTCACACTTTTTAATGTTTTGTAATAGTCGATGGATCTACCTTTCCTATTTATCGGTTTCAAATTGAGGAAGAGAAGCAAAAAGAGCTTGTAGTGCTTGTTCGGTTTCGTTTCGCAAGACTTATGGAATGAACATAATGTTGCTTATGTGAGGTACAGTGCAGGATATAGAATCTTGAAATGCTCGAATGAATGAAAAATCCCATCTCTGATTCCAACTTAAAAAGAAAATTAAGTGAGTAACAAAATTCGTGAGAGTTGACGTTTTATACTTTCTGCACTGTCCAACCACATGCTTACCATTACAAGAACTGTTTTCACAAAATCGGTATCCAACAACATCACGGTCGTCGAAAAATTGGTGCATGTTTTCTAAAATTACTTTCTGAAATGTACAATCTAATGCAATGGGATGGGCCATGATTGGTAGTTCCTCATCCGCTATAATGAAGAAGGTGAATTTAGTGTGACAATGAGGGAAAGGAAAAGAAACTCTTTATTCTTCAAAAATTCTTTGGAAAATTCAAAACCGTGATTAAGTGACCGAGAAATGTAGAACTCGATTCAAGTTCTTCAACTGTTGTTTTTTTATGAGATGTTCCGTCAGCCTCTAGGGTTTTATCTTTTCCGACATCATTTAATGGTCTTTGCAAAATTTTACGCAAAACCTTTTCTAGATTTTCCAATGTTGTTCTTAATTATTGCATTGTCTTCGGTAGTAACAATACTGTTGTTCCCACCGCAACAAATCAATCCGACAATCCATGGTACAGCCGATCTTTATTTAACTTTGATTAGAGAGAGTCGGTAGTCTATTTTATGTGTTTTCTGCTGTTTCTCAGATAACCCATTTTTCCTTTTTTGCCCTTTTTACATTGTGATTTCTCAATTATCTTTTTTTCTACGACCAACTTCTATTCGTTTTTTTGGTACTATTTTCTCTTATAAACACATGGTTGAATGTATACGACATTTTGAGCTTTATCTTAAATTGCCGATCTTTTATGATTTAGGATACTTCTACAAATTTTAAGTTTTAAGCATCTGCCATCTTTGGTTTTAATTAATTGTAGGATGTGTTCCTTTGGTACCATATGAATTGAAGTTTTTCCCGAGGAATGTTATCAGGAAATATTTTAGAAATGTCTGTTTGTTATTTTACTGAACCTAGAAACTTAAAACGGTATCGAACCAACAAATAACACCCTTAATCTTAGTAACACATTGTCTACTGAAGGAGGAGCGCCAATATTGAATGGGTAAAATAATGTCTAATATTGGTTCCTGATAGTCTCATATTTGTGGTGGCAATTCAAAATGTTAGGGACTGGTAGAGGTTAGAAAATGTATTTTCGTAAGTAAAACTTAAAAATGGGCAAAATCTTATGGGTAAGGCAACTGGTAACTTTGTGTAAGTTTTCATCATCCATGGTAATTTATATGATTATTTCAATTGTATTAGAAAGGGGCAAAGGAAGCGTCTTCATCAGTTCAATATAAAAAAATGACGTGTCATATGCTACAATTTCCAGGATCGCTTCTTCGTGTTTTAATGTAAAACTTCCTTTTTCCAGCGACTAAATTCATGTGAAAACTGTACTTCCTTCTGTGTCTTTTTGAGCTTTATTTGAATCGTTTGTAACATTGTAAACTGTTAATTAAGCCAATATTCTTGCATTCGTTCGATCTACTGGAAGGGGTGCAGAGTTGTTTTACCGCTTGCTGACTTATTGCGCAAAAAGACAGGCCTCTATACGTTTTCTGCTTGTATTGAAGGTGTCAAGTCTATATAAGGTATGAGTGGTTAACAGTGGCGTACCCAAGGAGGGGGTAAGGGGGATATATCCCCCCCCCCCCAGCGTCCAACCCTTCCATTCTATTTTACGCTTATTCTTATTAATCCTAAGATCTATCTTAGAAATTCAACCTCACGGAACAGACTTTATGGACTGGCAATGATGTCAATTCATAGGGAACTAGCCATTTCAGACGACGAAATAATAGAGGAACTTGCACCACAACCAAGGCGATTGCCTTAGTTACTTAGTTTCTCTCAATATTGCCTTGCTGGTTAATGAGATGCGCATTTTAATTGATAGAACGGTAGCTCCATGTATTCACATTACACAACACCGCAAAGACCAAAAATCACAATAAAATTTATTGAATCGGACGGATTTCGACAGCAACGTTATCATCATCAGCGAACACATGTATTAGTCGCCTATATTATCGATAAATAAATTTTGATAGGCATTCACTGCACTGACCTAATTTTTCATAAAAAAAATATTTCAACTGTTAAATAAGCTCCTTGGCGAGCGATTAATATTTTTGGGGGTAATTAGATTTTAGTTTACCCCGTCCAGGTCCATTTTGGCATCCCCTTGTCTCGCTTCTAAAGAATAATCCTTGGAATCATCCTGACTAAGGACCAATTCGATGAGTATACTGAAAGGAATATTCTTCAAAGTACATCACCACGACCTTTTAATACCTAAAAATGTATTGATACTGGTGAATTTTTGTCAACATACAAAAACCGATTTATCTTCTTTTGCTAGTCTAAGAATTTAGCATTATTTTTACCAATTTTTAATAACAGGCGGAGGCTTTACTGTCCTATTAACATTCACATTATGTAAAAGTCACAGTACTATGGACACGCGCGATAACTTCATAGACCTTAGACTGCTTAATGCAATTCTTGGTATAACAAGTAGTGACCTTCGGAATCTAGAATGGGTGCGTTATACACGGATAAAACGAGGCGTATAATTTTTTCTCGTTGTCTTTGCGATTAACAGACATATAGTCTCCTTTAATCTGAACAGTGATTGCAAATGATTGAAAGATTAAATCGGGTTACTTTACGAAAGGTTATCAATTAATAATACATGATCGATTAGTATTTGAGTATTATTGGTATTTACTGTACTGCAAAAATGTGTACCTGCCACGGAAATGCGTTAATCGATGGGAAAATGACATATATTGACAGAATTGGGCGTGAATTAACTGCATCAACCCACCATCTTATACACCGTTTATCAGATATAGGTAACATATAATCGTTAATTAGCGGTTTTTGTCACGCTCTTATGTTGTGCTGACGTATATGGTGATTGGTAATGTCATATTTGTTATTCAGTAATTATGAATTGGAGGTTCATTGTTTTATTGTCGAGGTGTGGTGGTAAAACAAGTTGAACATTGTTTTGCTATTATCTCCACTTGTCTATTTAATTTTAATCGTTTAACTTTTTTTTTTGAACTGAATTTATCTAACAGTATTTTGCAGGGTGTTACCTTCAATTAATATGCATACCTCATTCTATTTAATGATCGAATTTTTCACAAAATGCCCTAAATTATATAACGTTTCAGTGCGTAATTATTCTTAGATAAATGTTAACAGAGAAGAAAATAATGCGTTAATAATTAGTTTCGTAACTGCTTTAAACTGACAGTACAAGATTGAAGAGGTTTAAGTATACCTCAGGTGAAACTGGATCAAAACGTTGAGTAATTAATACTGCGAAGAACAATACTTGTTTTTTTCAACAGTCACCTGTTCCAATTTTGCTGGATCAAAATTTCTGGAATATGTGGGATGTTATTACAACCTTCGTATTTACATTGATTTAAATATTAAATCGATTAAATGAAACTCTGGGTAAACACCTGCACAATGCATTTTTCTTAAGTAAAAAAAATTCTGTCGCTTATATTAGTATCCTACGGCCATCTTTGATTTAGAGATCCGCGCATATTCTAATAGTTCGCGAAGTAAAAGTAGTTAGCATATCAATCACTTTCGGTTTGCATTTCATTTTGCATACTGTATTAATTAATTACCTTTTTTAACCTTCCCAACCCACAACTGCGTGAATAAGTAATCGATCAATAACAGTTTCAAGTTGAAAATAATATATAACTTGAATTAAAACTGAGCAAAACCATCACGTGGAGGAGAAAAATGTTATAATTAATATAAAGAAAGATAAGATAGTTTAAAGTGTATTTTCTCTTATATTGAATGATATAGACGTGGGTTATACTTAATTAAATAATACATTTTGTTTGATTTAAGACAAAATAATGTACGTACGTAAAAAGGTTATCTACGAAATACATTTTAAATTGCCGGCGATTATAAAACTGGCATGTTTATCAAACAGGTAGAACTTGAACGCAGCAGGTAAAAAAGAGAAAAAACGCTGATTGCTTTTTTACCCTTTGCAGATGGTCCACACCTACTAATTTATTTGAGCGGATGAAAGGGATGAGATTATTTTTAGAATACCGTAGGCAGGGTTATTATATTATAGACTACTTATGTAACACATCGAAAACTAAAACGTATTCTATTTGATATTATGTACCTAATCATTATTATACTTCTACGCATTGTGAAATATATGTACATATCGTTACCTTCCGATTGCAAAACTTATTGAAATCTATTATTTAAACTATAAATTAATTAGTTGTTCATATTTCCTTTTCAGGTACGTACCTACGATAATTTACAAATCACATAAATGCATCCTCAGTCAAATTCTCCACATCGTTTCGTCAGCCTGATCTGTTTTGATAAATTTATCCGGAATAACACTTTTCCGTACAACTATATTTCAATTATTGCACCTTCATTCAGTTTCATGTCCCTTCAGAAAGGATATCGTTTTCTTGCACTATTTTTTGAATGGTTAACGCCACCTATTTTTTAAACAGTCCCGTCGTTTTGGATAAGGTGTAAATTATGAAAAAGGGCACCGTTTTTGGGTTTAGATATATGACCTATACATGATTCCCTGTGGGTTTTTTCCTCTATGAAACATAATCTTAGTTGCATAGCGAAGAGGTAGCAAAGTGACAAAAATGGAACTCATGCTTTATTTACATAAGAAAAATCAAAATACAATTCATACAAACACTGCCCGAAAAAATCAAGGTGTCGATGTCATCTTCTTCATGGCCATCCTCGAGGACTGCTGGGCTACGACACGCACACCTCGCCGGTGCTGGCGGGTCGGCAGTCTTGATAGGGTGGAGCATTCATTCCATCGTCTCCTCTCGCCCAACGGTTGTGGATCAAGGCTGTCGTTTCCAAGGTATTGCTGAATCTGGAAGTACACTCCGCGTTTTTCCCAGTCGCACATTTAATTGGTGTAAGAGAAACCATATTGGCTCTCGTCTTGGTTGAGGATTTAATGAAGAACATGTATCTCTGCCCATTCAAATCCTTCTGGCTTGGTGCGACTTGATACATTAGAAGAAACAAATCTTCACGTACTTGTTCAACACTCTCAGGGTTCGATGAGGTGTGTGAGTTGACAAACTAGCAATTACTCGGGTCTCGTTGGGATTTTTCTCAAAGCATTTGAGGATGGAATCTTTGCTTTTCCCATGTAGTATCACACCCTGAAAAGTCTTGGATTCATGAACTTGAAAAACACATCAAACACGCCCACTGTCGAGATCAAATCTGCTTATGGTGACAAGTAAACCAGTGATCGGATTATCAGTACCTGGTTTAAGTGCTGATGCCCCCATATCAAGACGACCTTCAGAATCGGTCAATTAGCGAACCCTGACCTCAATCTCGAATCTGCTTGGTGAAATCCCGCGGATTTCAACTTATACCTACTGTTGCAGCGATGATTGGTGAAACCAGAAATTATGTTCGTCACTTGATTGACGATCATCTTGAGCACAACTTTGGAGAGTCAAAATTCAAAAACGGTGCGTTTTGACATAATTATGTATAGAATCAAAGTTGTGGTACATTTAATAAGCTTTCATTTTTATTTAAAGACTTTCTTGCTAGGGCCCACCGTTTTCCATGTTATAAGCAAAAAATTGTAAAATGGGACCTGTAACCCCCATCCCCCTCTAGCACACCCGGTATTCGAGTGGACTTTATTTTATGTTGATCAGGGGACGTTTCCCTACACATTTCCGATGGAATTGGTAATACATCAATTAGTTCCCCTATTTCCCTTTTTTTGGTCTCTTCTTACTGAACTATTTTTATGGTCCAATTTTTTCTTATTTCGGGGACCAAGGGTACAATTGTAATCAAATTGTGAGAATGTAAGTATTACTATTATCTGATGACCACAAAAAACAAGAACAACCTCGTTAAATTTTTTCCTAGATGAATTCAACATACAAAATACAATACTGTGAATCGTGTGTACTGGGGCCTTGATAATATAAGCAACTGAAGTGAATGATACCACAGCGCGGCGTTCATTTGTCGGAAGATCAGGAATGATGGTGATAGTTGGTGACCTCTACAGTTTTGATAGCTTGATCTTATAAATATGAAAAACAGAGAAAAGGTAAATGTGGTAACTACATGGAAAACATGTTGCCTAAAATAGAAAGAAATGTAAGTGCCATTTATATTGTATCCTTCGTTTTCCTAAACTTTTAAGTTGATGATGATTTGTATGTATGACCCGGTCGGTCTAACCAATGGTTTTCATCTAATCTGTTCCAATTTCATATTTTGAGTTAAACCAAATAATACGTCATAGGCCAAATAACAGGTATTTTCACGTATTGTATTACCTACTTCAATACATAAAGCACAAGAATTTCAGACAACGTATCAAAGTTCACAAGCGAAGTTAATTTTAAAGTTACCATCATGTTTTTTTAAACTCACTAATGGATAATATTTAATAATTTTACGCTATAGTAGTTGCTACAATTCTGGGAAGTTTTGAGACATACCTGTATAATGTTCCTCTGATGTTTTGTTTCATATCACGTGTTTTATGAAGATACGGGGGCTCTGCAGTGGGCATCTCCTTGTGATATTTGTGGAGCCCTCTTGAGGAGTTGGTGCATGATTTAATGGAACGCAATATGCTTCATTAAGCTGACGTTTCGGGTAGTTGGCCTAGGCGTCGGAAGTCTTCGTCGTTGACAAATTTTTGTCTTGTAATTAATTCTATTTTATTCACTGATAGTAATTACTGCTTGTAACGAATTAAACATTATATGAAGAATAGTAATTCTAATTCTGTTGGTCTGGATTCTAATGGGTACCTACCTCTAAACGTTTTTTTGAAATACTAACTCTTCTGACGCCTCGAAAAAGGCTAAGCCAACTACCCGAAACGTCAGCTTAATGAAGCATATTGTGTTTCATTAAACCATGCACCAACTCCTCAAGAAGGCCCACCAATATCATAAGAAGACGCCCACTGCAGAGTTCAATTATTATGAGAGACCATCCAATTAAGATACTGGTTTAAGCATTTGTGATTTTTTATGGTTTATGCTTAATCTACGACAATCTAGTCATGGTTTTTTTAACATTCACTGCACTTTGAAGATCATATTACATTTTACGAAGAGAAAGCTCAAGTTTTTAGCATTCCGGCTTGTTTCATACTAACAATAGTAATAATATTATTAGACACCCAGAATCTTTTCCTAGTACTCTAACAACTTCTTCATTTGGATGTAGCTTTCATGAAAGGCCTAAACGTCAGATTGGCTCTTGTTTATTTAGTAAAGCCAGATCAAAAGTAAAAATAGAACAAACGTAGTCTGTATCCTATGACCGTAAAGGTATGAACTTTTTGTAAATGCGACATTATCGCAAGTATTTGTGAAGACACGAAAAAATTTGTTTTTGATTATAATCTTGACGTGAGCTTTCTTGAATAAATTACGTACATATTTTGTATTGCGAAAACATGTAGGTGTAAACTTGAACCAATTTTCACATTTGTTAATGTAAAAGTTAATGAAACTTTACCAAATCGAAGAAGTTGTCGAAGTGTCCGATGCATCTTTTTTGTCTCCCCATTAAGTGCTGAATCAATCAAATTAATAGGTCTATTTCTGTTTACATCCATATAATTTTCGGGCTGTAACCTTATTTTGCGAATTTATGGTTGGCATCATAATTTGTAAAACAATGACCTTTATTTTTCAATTAATTAGTACGCATTAGCAATAAAACACTTGCTATTTAAATTATAGCTTTAAATGATTAGCCACAATTAATCACCTAAAGTTTCTTGTACAGGCAATCATCCTTGAATATGTTCTGAATAGAATTATTGAACTGGGTTATTACAGTCTAGAGTAATTTATGATCCTCGTAGTATTGCATATTTCTTCTACCTAACGGTTGTTTTACATGAAGTGTTATTTACTACCCACCCTTTCTTTCACTTCTATACTGCGTTATAATGTCCAAAATACTCATCTCTATATGTGACAAAATACTTTGACGTAAAGAGCGAGTTTGTTGGGTATGATATAACGGTTATCATGACCTTAACATTACCTAATGAAACGTGAATATAAATCTTACGAATGCAACAATAGTATACTAACATGGTTAACTTGATAAAACCAGGAAGAGTCTCAAGTAGAGCAGGAGAATTGCAACTTGAACACAATCGTGTATATCCCGCTGTGTGCAAATCTTACGATCTTAATTCCGGTACAAGTTGCTCAGGAAGTGCCCTTATTTTAAACAGAAAAAAGGATAAATTGGGCTTCTTTTAAAACACTTCTACATTAGCTAGAAATTAGGTAACACACAAAGACGGTTATATGGTGTATGTAACCTGCTTCAGGTAAAACCCTGACCCTGACGGGCAATTTCACAAGTGAACGCCCACAGAAGAAATCGTCGGCTGCGGTTGTAACCTGAGACATCGCTCTCCCATTCTTTATATAATCAAAGAAACAAATTCGGTAAACAAGATTAAAAATTACATTTCAATTTACTTAGAATTCGAAGAATTCCTCTTGCCGTACTCATGTACATGCCCTAGAGCGTAACAATCCCAATTAGAATCGAACAAAAGAAGTGTGTCCGGTGGGAGATCACGATCACAATTTTAAATTGACGATTATTGTGTTTATGACCAAATCTGTAATTGCCAGAATTGCAATCCCTAAATAACATAATTATAAAGCAAGAAAAATAAACCGGTCAAAATACTTGGAAAATATATAAAATTAAAGGAAATAATTCGCTTCATTTACACGCGAGGTAAGAACGAAAAAATTTACAGTCTTTCGAACGTTTAAATAGATTAGCAGTAACAATTTGTAACAGAACAGGAATATTTTTCATCGAAATAATTGGTCATAAAGGGACGTGCCATATTTTCCTCCACTTTAAAAACATAGTTCCTACTTTAAATGTCACAACTGATTCAATAAAATTTTTTGAGTTTAATGTTGATAAATGTGAATGAAGGATCTTTAATGAAAGAGCAAATTGATCTTATTAATTTATTATCACTTAAGAGCTTTTTTCTACAAAGTATCGCTGAAACCTAGACAAGTTATTCTTCTTTATTTTGTTTGGTAGGCCACATGTCAAGACCTTTGTGGAAATGAGTGAAGTTTGAGTTCTATTTCACATTTACAATAAACAAGTATCAAAAGGCGCGAAGTCTAATAGCATTCTAATTTCAACCAACTTCAAATCTGTAACTAATTATTTATTTATTTTTTTTTTAATATATTGATGCTGCTGAGGTGCAAAAGCACTTACATTCGTCAAAAGATACAAATAAAAATACATAATAAAATACAATACAAACAATCAAAACAAGTAAGAAATATAATATAATAAATATAATAAATATAATATAATATAATAAATATAATATAATATAATATAATGTAATATAATATAATATAATATAATATAATATAATATAATATAAGTGTGTAAAATATGTATAAATATTAAGTTATGTACGTGTTTTTTCCTTTTTGTAATTGGATGTATCGTTCTCGAGATATTCAAGGGTGTCTATTTTAACTTAATGGCGTCCCGACGGCGAATAGGTGATCCGATCAAAAAATTTACCAGAGATTTGGAATCAGTGAAGAATTTCCTATAAGATGACATCACTTCAAACTTTCTAAACCCTGTAACATCGACCAACGCACAGACACACAAACACACAGACATCCGAACGAATTTAGTCCAACTTCTGCAATTGGTTGAAAAATAATATAACAGCGATTTTCTTAACTTTGTACTATTAAAAAAAGTCCTGGTTCAAAATGCTTGATTTTAAAGAAAGGTAATAAGAGAAACATGTGGGGTACAAGACGTAGTGCAACGGTCAAGACAGCAAAGACGATAATGAGGCAATCATATATGTAAAAACGAATTGTTTTTATTCCACCTAGTGGTTATAAACCACATTATATATATATATATCAAAAATGGAGAATAATAGAATTACCTGAATAACAAAGGATAATAAGCCCAACACAAGAAGATTACTAGGAAGACCACCAAAAAGACAGAAGAAAATATAATACGCCCAAGACCTACTTAGTAAAAGAAAGAAGAAGAAGAAATGTAAGGTCAGAATGGACAAAATGTTACAAAATTCAGCAACATTTCATTTAAGGTTCTTCATCTATAAAATGATTATATCCAGCGACAAACTTTGTACTGATTCAAGCACAGATTAATGCTGATAAGAAAGTTCGACTCAACCCCACACATCAAAACAACCGAACTCGCTGAAATCCTGTGCTCCTAGATCTCTTGGCTTACGATTTAAATACAAACTAAAGAGGCATTGTGACATTTTATTATCCCTGCATTTGTGAAGAAGAGCTGCAAACACTGTAATGATGTATTTTCAACCTAATTCGCTTATAAACAAAACTTGTAAGCTCAAACATTGCAGGAAACTTTCCCATTGAGTAATTACACGAAATTAGCAATAATTAATAAATGAGTTCATTTGCTTTTATTTCAAAGACCAATGATCTCAAAATTATATGGAGTACACAGTACACCTAAATTTAAAAAAATGTAAACATACCAAAACACTATAGGTAATAATTCAACCATAATGGGTACCTTTCTCCTTGATAATGTACCAACTGTGAATGCAAATAGCTTTATTTTAATAGTAGGTTGAAGGATTACAATAGTGAAGTTAATTTTTATAGTGTTGGTGTAACTGATATAGTCAGTAGGTACCATAAACGGAATTAGGAGTAACATCAAAGGTGTCGATGGTCCATTGTTGATTTAGTTAAATTGTTATGTCATATAATTATACCATACTAACTCATGCAATTAACTCTTAAGGCGACAGTTGTTTCACTGTCGGAAAAAGTTAGACGAACTGTAAGCGTATTGTTCGATATTTTTTAACTTCTGGGAAAATCATATCCATTCAAATTTAAAACTTTCTTCATCTCAATGACACCTTAATCGGCATTTTGCAGAGGTTGCATGTCTGTTACACAAATCTCTTGTTTAATAGTTCTGGCCCATCCTACAGATCTTGTTTTGAAATAGCCATTGAGATAAGTCAAAGTTCTGGCTAGAAGAGGGCATTCTACAAGGCCATGCCTACTTCTCTTTCTACTTTACGCTACCAACTTCTGACACTGTCTAAAATCATTTACCTGTCCGTCCATATTGAAGTAAAGCTGTGTGAGTAACGACTTCCATTTGATTATTTCACAATTATTATCAGATGTTTTCAGTTTGCTAAAAACCTGTTACGTACTCGAACAAAGCACACTCTTTCTACCAGTATCACACGGTAAATTTTGGTCAACAACGTTTCAATAAACACTAAACTTTTCCTTCGAATTTATGAATTGAATATAAGTACATAATAATTAATATAATGAACACATCTGAAACTATTTGCCTAAAAAATACTGAAAAACGCACAATTTTCTCTAATTTGTGCCAGTTCATTTTCCCTGCTTTGCCAAGTTGCCATTCTTTTACTTCCTATTTCTTCATTTTATTTTATTTGAAACTGGTGCAGTATCGCCTTCGTATTATTCTTATTGAGGATTGTCAAATTCAAGTAAGTACAGCTTAAGAAACATTCGCAAATGGTATTGTTCGCGTTTAAGCGTTATTTTAAAGAATAAACAATCATCTGAACGATATGCATGAAGTGAATATCTCCAAGAATGTAGTGTATAATGAAGCGGTATCAGTTGTACTCATTAAATACCTTTAGGCAATGTATAAGTTTATTAATGTGCATAATCAAGATTATAAAATAATTCTGTTATATAGAAGAATTGGGACAACGTTAAGGAACACCCACTAGGGGGCAAATCGTGATTTCGATCAGAATGGTTAAGGTCGATTGTAACTAGATCAATGTAACATAATATTCTAATCCGTAACACGATACTATTTGTGATCCAAAAACGTCTATAATTTGCAAAAGTCGCAGACACTTGCTTTTTCATTGACTTAATTTTTAACGATGCCATCACTATTTTATGTACCAATAATTTCACTTTTTCTTTTGTATATGGCGTATACCGCAAGAAAACGTGTACAATATTTAGAATCAAAGAACTAAGCGAGTTTAAGATTTTTTTTTCACTCCTTAGATATTCACGGCCAATGCGATACGTGCACGTTGTTCCACTTCACTACACGATTTGTGATTAGAAATAACTCACTCCCATAATGCTGGAGAATTGGAGATTAAAGCGATTTTTAATGTTGGGTAAATTTTCATCAGTTTACGCTCAAGTAATTACATTGCAGGCGTTGTTGATTTATTCATACTTTCACATAGAATTTGGTCATAAACAGATAAGAGGGGAATCGATCCTTACTGAATGTCAACTTACCGGACAGTTCTTCAGATCGTTTGTTATTTAATCGTTTTTACAATCTTTCCTGCAAGTCAACAAGTACTGTTCATGTATTGACTTGCCATTTAATGTCATTCCATGTCGCGTGTAATGACCGCAATGACTGATCGTATGCAAACCTTTTTTTTTAAATCGCCAATTACAAAACCTTCGTTTTATTAGAATAGGTATAAATCGTGGAAGATTATCGACATTTTACGATACGTGAATTTTCTTCTTTCCCTTTTTGTTTATTCATCACATGACAGTCATGCTGACATAAGTACCTATGTACCTATGTGTTTTTGAATAATTTGTAAAACCGTTAGCTAAGTCATTGCAAAATTCTTAGTTTTTCGTTGATTAATTTTTAATAGTCTAAGATCTTTTATTAATTGAACGTTAATCTGTTCTATTCTGTCTCAAATAGTGAACAAGGCTTTTGCATTTTATTTTCAGAAATTCTTCTTGCTTCGTGGGCCATATGAGATTAGTATTCCAATGTACAAACTTTTTAAAGCTTAATTCTGTTAAGCTTAATTGTTTGTACCACCACTCTCTTCCTCCACCATAGCACTACATTGTATTTTCTTAATTCAGTTTTCCTTACGAAAAAGGCGTCTTGTTTTCATCTCCAAGTTCCTCTTCCAATGTCCAATACCTTAAATAACTTTCAGCTTGGTATATGTATAATAACCGTCCCTTGTATGTGGTTTCCCTATACCTTCCTCATATTTATTCCTTGTTTAGCTGCAATATGTTTAAATTGGTGTACTATGTGTGATATTAATAATTCCTCATTATTGTTATTCTAACGGGATGAGTCGGGAGAAGCTCACAAAATTGTATTTATTGTATATCAAATTTTCATTCACAGATTTTTGAGGAATTAGAATGATTGTGTTGGGGAGCGGAAATTAACGAAAGAGCGGGAAGAAAATAAACTTATCAAAAGAGAATAGATGAATATTAAACAAGATATTAGGCAGGTAAATAAAATAATAAATTACCCTCAACTTCTAATAAAATAGGTATACTATAAATGTAATTAAAGCCATCATCCTAAAGAAGGATTAATTATAAAATATAATAACAAAATGGATCGAATTATTAATATTTGCTTGTATTATGATTTTATAATCAAATGATAATCGAATAAAAATATTATTGTTACGTGTAAAATTTATTTCTGACATTCGGTGCGTTTTTTCCGACTCATCCCGTATACAAATGTTCGTTTTACTTAAATTTATTGGTATTGTAACGCTATCTAGGGTGTGAGATCATTTTGGGAATTGGATAAAAGATAATAGGAAGTAATGAAGGGAATGAAACTTGTCTAACCACAGTTTCGGGATCTATGATGAGTGATGACACTGATATTTGAAAAAAATTAAGTTTGAATTCCTCTGATTCGAATCTCGCCCGGATAGTAAAAATTCCTCCGAACATGGATGCTTGTAAGCGTATAAGGGCAATAACCATTGCAGTTGCAGTAAAGTAAGAATAATATAATATTATGGCGTTTTAGATACAGAACAAAGAAATTTAATATAAACTTCAGCAATTATTAAGTGTTATATATGGAGCTATTTTCGTTCTTTCACAGTCCACGAGTTCGCTCAATTCAGAATTCAGAATAAATGAAAAACGTTGCTGAATTTTTCTTGCATATTCTATGAACGTTTCTTGTAAATACATACTTCTTGCAACGTTCCTCATAGAGACTTTAACTGCTTTAGCTATGTAACTTCAGTTTAATGTTCACCGATTTTACATTTACGTTCTTGGTCATTTCATTGTTATATGTATTCAAAATAAATATCTGGTCTCCACACGTACAAGTTGGTTAAGCCACAGTGTATTATAGCCATCTATCGCAAAGTTTTCTTTTAATCTCCAAGACAATTTACAATCTGTCCAAGGGAGAATGAGAACAGGAAAGGACAGGTCATCCAGTGATTTGTGCCTTTACATGACAAAGTTAAAATTAGCTAATCTTAAGGATTGAGGGCATAAAACGGGGTCTATATTATTTCTGGATAATTAGTTTTCATAAACTATGTCTTCAGATAGTACTGCACGTTTCCGTGTGCCAATTGCATACTTTTTCTATTTTCTCTTCCTACTCTCCCGTGAAGTGCAGTAGATTAGTCATACATATCTGTTACGGTACAGATACTTTTATTCGTCTCTATCATCGGATGTGTCTCGTGGCAAGGACGTGAAGGAAGAGGAAGAAGAAGAAACTTTACTAAAATATTTAATTTAATCTTGGAGCATTTCTATCCTGACCAGGCGGGATTGTTTACCTTTGGGTGTAGGTGTACTAGAAGAAGGATAATCAGCTATTAAATGCGCATTATTTCTACAGTACTAGCATTTCCTTTTTGGTCATCTGGTGAACGAACAGGAATAGCTATTTTAAGTTTAACGTTTCTGGACGCTTTGTGTCTATTTATTCAGGTTCCTAATATATACATAACACTTAATATGATCGTTTTCATTCATTATCCCAATAACTTATTTTATTTATTCTGTCTTCCAGGTGGAACTCTAATAAATTCTTCTTTGCACTTGTTTTTTTACTTTCTACCACTTCTATGGCCCTTTTTAAGATAGCATAAGTAATTTTTTTATGTATTATAGACGCGAAGAGAATTACAGAACACTGATTATGGAGATAAGAGATTTGGAAAGTTGTATTTCATATTTAACAAGGATTTGGATGTGACATAATAATTAATACTTAGATCTTAATTGAACCAGTCTATTAAAGAAAAATTTAAATAACATGCATAGCAATTATTAGAAATCATTTACTGGCAATTGAATAAAGGCATACGTTATAATTTTGTGCCTACAGTAACTATCGTCTTATAATATAAACTATTGCGCAAGAATTGAATGCAGCGTTATTGGAGAAGTTCAAACGATCATCTTTATGCAATAATTATGGAGGAGAAGGACAATAAACGCCTAAAATTAGAAACTTATGAAATTGGTAAGAGATTACCCTTACATTCGTTTCTTTGAACACTACACCACCAATGATTTTTTCCAATAACTCACTTTTTCGACAAGTGGAGCTACGATGTACCTATGTATTGTGAGAACAAATCACGAATTTTCATTAAATCGTTTGTGCTTCATATGTGGTCGCTACTTTGACATAATTGAATTTCGTGTAAATAGGGGGAAAGCTTTGATCGACGGCACTAACAAGCACAATGGTTATTATCGTTTAGTTTGTGCCTGACATGCGGGTGCCGACTTCATGGGGTTATAATTGGCGTGTTGTTACACTATATTGATAATGTACTGTCTTAATTGCCACGCTACAAATTCGATTCCATAAACAAATAAAAAAAATGTTAATGTTGATCTTAATCACAGCTGTCTAACCTTTCCGGTGGAAATTGTTTACATAATTATAAACTCAGCATGAATGTGAAACAAGATATTAAATAGCGATGGGCACGTAAAGAATGCCAAAAAGCATTTTATCTTAATTGTAACAATACGGCAGTGAAAAATAGAAATGGTTGTTAACAATATGTAATGTGTCAAATTTGTATTATTCTTGTAGTATTCAAATCCATATTTTATATTCTCTTTTGTTCCCGGTAAGAAACAGAAGTCAATAGAACTGGATGCACTACCTTTATAAGCTAATCCAAAGTTATGACAGCAAAGAATCGTAAACTCGAAAGACGTTTAGGTTCGTGACCTGGTGTCCGCCACCGGTGTCGTGCGGTCTCAATGACCACGTTGCAGTCGCTGTTTTACATCTATTTTAACCCTCTTTAAAATTATCTTAACTTTATAATTGATTTGTCAGCATTTTTTCTAATATAAATTCGGAAGCTTGGAATTCTGCTTTAATTTTCTTTACAAAATTAATGTTTAAATTCAACATTGAAATGATTGGGTTATTTCTTTTCAGTGAACCATCATTGACTTTGGCGGCTCCATTACGTAACAGTACAACATGTAATACTTGATTAGAGCATTAGTCACTTTTTATACTCAACATTAGCACGAACTAGAAAACACTAACTTATTAATTATTAAATAACGAACCTCCCATAGTCTTGGTTCTGTTTTTTTTATTGAAGTGTCGTGCTGGGTGTTATAAACAGCAAATTTTTTTTATTAATAAAACTCATATAAAACGGCAATTGAACATAGTATCGTAACAGGATTATTTAATAGTAATCGGTAGGATCATCGAACTCAAATAGGTACGCAATAAATAAATGGAAAATTTGCTTCTATGGAGGTTTTGGGTACATGCAATGAGCAGTATTCACTAACGTTATTCACTCTTTGTGCTTCACTATTCAGTCTGTTATACTCGTTCGCATGTGCTGTCAGTTTTAATTTTGTTGCCATACCCAACGACCACTTTTGACTCCAAGAAATTCGGGTGATAATTGATTATTGTATCGCTTGGTAATTTCAGTCCCGTACGTACACTGTATGAGGAAGAGAACAAAAACAATATAGTCATTTCAGGGAAAAAATGTCATTAAGCTTTAATAATTTAAGCCGATTGGGTCCATAATAGGTGATGTAATGCTCCAAATGGGGTGAAATAATTAAGGAATGGTAAACAATTTCACTCAACCTTCCCCATAGTTTATATATTAAGTAAAATTATATTGCCGAACGTTGACACAAAAGGATTAAAGTTAAATTTAAATATACATGTTTCAACTCGAAAGAGTCATCATCAGGCTGAAAGAAGTTACTTATCTAACTTCTTTCAGCCTGATGATGACTCTTTCGAGTTGAAACATGTCGTATATTTAAATTTAACTTTAATCCTTTTGTGTCAACGTTCGGCAATTTAATTTTACTTAATATATAAACTATGGGGGAAGGTTGAATGAAATTTTTTACCATTCCTTTTTTAATAATTTAGTAAAATTAGACTTTTACACCTCCCAATAAATCTTTTTCTCCAAATAACCTCCGCGACAATTGTTGACACAACCGCTCCTTTGGTGTGTTAGTAGTTCAAGATTTTGGTTTTGGTTTAACGAAGAATAAATAATAAAATATGCACTGACGTAAAAGAGAATTTTTCTATATCGCTACTAGTTTCTCAAAGGTTTTATAGTAGCAGTTGACAATTTTGGAATTTTGGAAAAATTGTACCTGTGGCTTGTAGAAACCTTGCTTATCGTAAAAGTACACGCCATACATTAGTAATATACAAGGTGTCAATTTGAAAACTTGCCTCATATCTTCAAAACTATAACAGATAAGTAAAATTACTCGAAACGGTTTCTAGAACATGAGGGGGAACCACTATGACTCGCAGGGCAATCTTCTGCAACCTACCCCTTAGGTTCCAGCCATCTCACCCCTATGTTTTATATTGCACTACTCCATGCATAACATTGGAAAGCCCCTCATTTTGACTACCTATTTGTAAAGATAAGTTGTTTTTCGAGAATAGTACGTAATTTGACATTTACAACAATTTTAAACTATTTGTTGTGCAAAGCGATAGGCAAATAACAGGCGAGAAAGATGTAAAACCGCCGTAATCCCTAAAACCAACAATCTCATATTGTGCAAACACAATATTCATGAAGGAGTACAAGTTTTTAAAGACAGTTGGTTCACCATTTAGGTTCTCCAGGAAGGTTTTGGCATATAAACGCCTTTGTAATTGTATTTTAGTTATTCACTTAGTAACTTACGATGCCCGTTAATTGATACATTAATACTTTTCTAACTGTTTGTGCAATGCACAGTATCATTCAACTTAAAATTACCTTTGAGAATTGAGGTAAAAGCTAAAATAGTTAGAATTTTTAACTTTCAATGACTCCCCCTCCACAGTCACTGTTAGCTTGTAGCCCCCCCCCCTTCCTTAGAGGCATAATTGTTAGCTTTAAGTGAGGGTGAAACCTTGGTTGTAATTCTTACAGGCAGAAGAATGTGTTAAGTAATAATAAGTACAAGTCATTCTACTAATTTTTATATTTTAAATGTAACCAGACGCATTTCGATAATACGTATCATTATCAAGGATAACAGACTGTTATAGATTAAAATTAAACCAGAGTTGCTAAGGAAATCTTTGGTGTATTTATTCTTATCAAAAATGTAAGGATGAACAGGTAACCCTCTCTCCGAGAAGACTTGAAATGAAAGTAAGGTTCAAAAAGCAAGATTGATAAGAATAAATTGTGCGTATATCAGTGCAGTGCTGTGTTTTTTTAGTAAATAGCGCATGAAACAATGCATAAGTGTTTGATTTTTGTAACTACCTATCATTGTCTGGTGTTTGTAACGTATTTGTCCCATTCTATACATTATCTTTCTATTAGAGATACGGATATAGTTTAATCAAATCTTCTTTGTACGGCAACGATATGTCATTGTCATAATAATTGTGTTGTAACCTTGTCGCACTTAAAAGTCGTCCACGATCCTTCTTGCGAAGAGGATGATAAATTACGTAATTTACTCCAGTACGATGGTCTCTTCCTTGTGTCTTTAGTGTACCATTTGAGATCACTTGAATTCTGGCATCTAAAAAATAAAGAAATAAGAACTTCCGTTCAGCATGAAAATGTAGGCGCCTTATGCTCAAAACGGTGCATAAAGAGATTATTTACTGAAAGGATATAATTGATGGTCGACTGCCTATATTTTCCAATTAGATAATGCTCTCAGTTACTTGCTAATTACTCATCAAACCATAATCACGTTTCTACGTTATTTGTAATCTGTTAACCATAACTGTTCCTATAGAACAATATGCAAATTCGCTTATAAATCTGAAAGATAACCTTCATTAGAATAATACGAAACATTACTAATAACGAAATTGAACATTTTTTACAATTCGTTGAAATTGAAACGGGATTCATTCTATTTATGTGCGTAGACAAATTTTACTACCATCAAAGGGTCATTAGTATACTTTACAAATGAGAACAAATTCGTAAAATTGTTGAAGAAAGCAAACATTAAAAATAGATAATCTTCTTTTCAGTGCCTATAACGGTGTTTGTACATTAGCAATTTTAACTCGAAAAATAGGGTGCACTAAGATAGTGACCGTAAAACATTAATTTACTTCTTGCAACTTTAACTTTATATTGACGTTACGAAACATAATAAAATACATTTTTTTTGTTACAGGTATCGTATGGTTTTGTATTCCTGGGCATTTAGGCATCTACATCTGTAAAGAGTGAGTGAAAAATGTGATTCAGTTATTTCGTTATTTGCATTGAATAGTTTCAAAAGTCTAACCTACACGTATACGATGCACTACTTTAATCAATGGCAATGTTATGCAAAACCACCCGTATGAAATACTTACATTCAAAGATGGTATCAACACTTCTCAGCAACGAAGTCATCATTTCTAAGCTATTTTTACATTTCCACTTTTGCTTGTTGCGTTCATTGGCATCATGATGCAGATAGAAACCTACTTTACATTGATCTATGGCTTCGGCAAATTGAACGTCACATCTACGGTGCAGTTTTTACTTTAATAATTAGTTTACAATTACATAAAGCTCGTAGGCGACTGCTTAACAAGTGTGTCAACTCATAATTTTCAAACTTATTGTTCGTTGAAAATTATACAATAACTCATTCCACGTACACGTTGTAAATTTTATCTGTAAAACTTCTAGCATTTAGCATAATGCTAGCGATAATGTAGGTACAATGGTAATGGTATAAAAACGAAATTACGCAACGAAAAATTAAAATAATCAATCTGTGTCTAGACGTATCATAAATTTAAAGAAAAATTGAGATTGCGCGCATCTTCATCCGCTGATTAGTTTCAGCCATAGTGTGGCCACACTAGATTTGCTTTTAGATATAATTAAGTAATATTGAGACGGTATCTTTAAATCCGAATTCCTTCTAGAGGCGGATGCTAATCATATAGTGACGCTACCGCAAATTAATGAATATTTCTCTGCAATAATCACATTTTTAAACTATCATTAAACATAAAAAAATTAAGTGGTTTGTATAATTTATATTGTTCCCATTTAATAATAGTAAAAAATTGTTAATGCTAAACATTCTTTTCGTTTAGAATTGTATATTGAAAAAAATAATTTCTCTAAATTATTTGAATAAAGGACACAAGTGATTAATTGCGGCATTTATATTGCAATCCCGTTAGTGATATTTAACGTACAATGTTCGAAAATCTTAATTTATTCACATGTAAAAAATTACGCATATGACAGGAGAATTGTAGTTAATGTAAAAACATTTTTCTGTGACTAAATTGAGAATACGTACCTACACGTAAAATAGGCGAAAGTACCAAAAGGTAATTGTTAATTACATGTTAATTAAAGCAACTGTTACTAACGCGAAGTTGCGATAATGCAGGCTGTCTTCTATTAACGCTTGCATAAATTGGTAACTGCAATGTCGAAGACACGACTGCAGTTTGTATGGTAATGAATGGATGCGACGCTGTGCTATATGGAGGTTGATATATCAGACAGAGACTTGTTAGATTCCGAGAATGCTCAACAGTCTTCAGTACCTTATTGATGAACTAGGATAGGTTCTCTGATTGCTTATTTCTAATTATAACTACGTGTTAGCACTAATGAGATTTTTTAAATTCCCACTTCAGACATGTTTGCTATTTTGTAATATTTACAACTCCAACTTCTGGTTATAACTTTTTTATTAGAACAATCAAGGAATTTAAACATAATTAAATTTGTTCACAACTAATTTTAATTATCTAGCTAGAGTCTCTTTCCGCAAATCTCTTGATTCCCATTGTCAGACAATACTCACAACTATGATTGATTCACTCTTGAAGTTGTAGCAGCAGACATTTATATTTTAATATCTTTTCCCTTTTTTACAGTTATCGACACTTTTGGTACAAAGTTAAGAATCTGAATTAGAGAATTAATAATCACACGCAGGGCCGGGGGTGCAAATGATGCCGGGCGCCTAAATCTACGTACCGTTTTGAACATTATGGCTAATAAAACATATAATAAAAATATATACAAGGCCGGTTGGCGGTATGCGTTGCAGATTTGTTATATTTCTATTTCTTCCTTAACAGCAATACAAAGAACATCCAATGAAATAGGAGGTGTGACATTTGTCCATAACTCGAGATATTTAAGAAATTATAAAAAGAAACTTTTATTCTCTAGCTAAAAATTGCCCATTTATTTTTTTACGTAATCGTTTGCACGGGCGACATAACGATTCCAACGTTCGACCCATTTCCGCATGCAGCTCATGAGGTGACTGTTTTGAATTTTTTGGCCTTGGCAAAATGGGATGCAGCCACGTCTCATTATGTTACACTACAGGTTTCCAAGTCACGACATTTGGGAAGAAAACTTTTTAGGAAACTCGACTAACATACTGAAACATTTCACAAAAAGAACAGAAAGATGGGAAACGCGTACATTGGTACATCCAGAAAAATTATAAGCTGTATATTTACATTTGCGCTTTACTCAAACTAAGGGAAGTGAGCGACATCACCCGCGCCAGGCTATGAGATGGTCCTCTGAAGGCATCTTTCTCATGAAAGACAGTCGGAGTTTTGCCTAGTGGTTGGCTGATATGAAAGTTTAGTTCCTTGCAGTAAATTCCGGTGTCTGTTCCTTCCATTGTTTTAGAATTTAGATCCATCCGTGAAGATGGATACTTCTGGTTTGGATGCCACTTCCGCATGTGGTGGTTTTTCCCTAATAAATATTGAGGAATGAGTGAGTCAGATCGCCCCTCTAGAGTAGGCAATCGCTTAATTGTCTTTTCGCAAGGCTTGCAGCATGTTCTAATTTGAGATAAATCTTTGGTAAGGCACTACGTTCTTTGTATAGGCATGAAATTAGTAATTCAACTTTTTGTTTTCAAGGCTATAATCCATATTCAATGAAATTAAATTTTGTCGCTATCGTGACTTATATCACATAAACCGTGATACATTATACTATATCATTGTAAGGCACTGGGTCGACAAAGATATAAAACTGTTCGGGTTTAATACAATGGAACCGAAGGATTTTAACCTTCAGCCGAACAAGGCCCTTAAGTTGAAGTGACGACACAGGGATGAATTAACTGGTGTAAGCACAATAATCCAACGTGGTAGCAGCGCGTCTGAACTACAAGGCCAGTTCCAGTATCAAAAAAAGGGTCCAGTATGATTTCTTACGTCGTTTTGCCATCAGATATGGTAATTGAATTCCATTTTTGGTGAGATGTCAGTGTTTCAATCACTGAAATATAACCAACCTGGGACGCGCACGGTGCATTTAACCTGTAGGAAATAAACCGAGCGAGCGATAGCCATAACAACGGGTTAGTTTGTCCTTGTTGCACTCATTCACAGTTAAGCGGTTGAAGGAATTTTGCATGTTTCACGGTTAATCAAATTAGTTTTTCTCCTACATTTTGAAAGACAATTGTGTTATTGTGTTAATTAGGCTTGATTGACTCCCCACATATTTAGTTTAGGGCTTGTCGAAAAATTAGCTATACGATGAGTAAGACAGAGACCGAATAACCCGACAAATGGGCAAGACAGAGACCGAATAACCCGACAGTAGTGTCCGACCGAAGGTCGATTTCTGGCCGAAGCCTAAGCCGATTAATCGGCTTTTGCAACAACCTTCGGCCGAAGCCGAAGCCGAAGGTTTAATAACCCCAAGAAATTCAGTTCAAGATTGACTAGAAGTAAAGAATTAATGATGAAATTCATAGTTTTTAAGTTTTTAATGCTAAACAATGCTGAATAACTAATGTGGACTGTAAATAATAATTACTATCACATAAAAAAAACTTAATATTGATAATAATTAGTAATCAAAGTTAAATAGTCGTACGTACCAAAGTACTTAACCAAATGCGTGTGCTAACTGCTAATTTGTTTTGTTTTGGTTTAGTTACCGGCGATGCAGGGTGATCCCGGTCAATTCCCGCCCTCCGCGCGACCACTTTTTCATCGCAATCCCGCGCATTTCGATATAGTTCGTTGATTTTCGGTATTTGCTAGAAACCTTCGGCTTCGGCCAAAACTTCGGCCTATTTTAGCCGAAGCCGAAGGTTTGGCCGAAGGTGGTATTTTTGGCCGAAGGTGGCCGAAGCCGAAGCCGAAGCTTCGGTCGGACACTACCCGACAGTAATTCCCTTTCTGTCGGCTCGGCTTTAAGTTAAGCGTAAGCGTTCCAGGTTGCTTATATTTCAGTGGTTTCAATAGACCCAAGTTTTGTGGCCATCTTTCATTCCATATCATGAGAAGAATTTGGTTCCCTAGGTCGAAAATAAAATACTTAATAGAACCCTTCGGTCAAGTTCCCGAAATCTTATGTGACGCTAAAAGTTGTTCACTTTTGATATTGGTGGGTTATAATCCGCTTATTTTACACGATGCAAAGCAAAGTGGGAACAATACCGACCTGACTGATTAATACTACGTATTTATATCGATTTCGTAATATCGATCGACAAATGTTACTCATAAAAATTAAATTCCTTATCAGTGGTACATACTAACTCTCTTCTTTTGACCAATAATCTTGTTCGGTTGGTAAAGTGTAGAAACAAAAGTTTCAGCTTCCTCTCGGTTTGTGCTAAAAGTGTTTTTGTTCTTTGTTTTTGCTCTATGGCGAATCATTTTTGTGACCATCCAGTCGTAGTCATATAAAGAACTGCTCAAAATATTCAGGAGGATTGATTCCCTTTAGATTACCTTCTAGTTTGTTATAATAATAATAATAATAATAATAATAATAATAATAATAATAATAATGAAATGGTAAAAGCACACAATACTGCTTCACTTTTAACATCATTATTATCCTATTCGCAACACTTTCACAGTAACTGGAGCACAGATTTAATCGTAGCGAGCTTCTTTTTCATCTGTAAGGTAGAGTATAGGTACTTCAGTATCACATTCAGAATCATTTTAGATGCTTGATGACAATGTAGTATACTTGCTCATCTATTGTTTTAATGTTAAGGAATAATAAAGAATCTCACGTAACGTATCGCCTGAAAAATTAAATCGCCATGCCCGAGCTGGAAAGCTTTTGGGATAATACACAAATTATTTTATGACGAACTATTAGTTTGAAATATAATAGCTTGGCTTGAGCTTGAGAGGCAAGCTTTTTAAGAAGAAAAGCTTGGCTTGGCTTGATGTTTGCAAATGCGATCTCCGCTTGGTTACCAAGCTTTCTCAAGCTTTATCAAGCTTTTCCAAACTTAGTCTTGCTCCTCCCGTAAGAGTAGTGAGGTTGGAACACATTGCGCATTACGTCATACGTATATAGCTCATTGTCGGACTTTCGCAGTTAGTTAGTTAGTGGGCGATTATTAAACTATGAGTTATAACGAATTATCTGAAAAGTCCGAAGAGCCGTTATGTAGAACATACATTTTCCAGAATATCTACACATTCACATCTTCTAATTTATAATTTGTATCATTTTTGACTTCGTACAAATCAAAAACCGTTGCAGGACATCACCTGATAGCCGTATCATTTTACAATTAAAAACTAATGTTACAGCGTGACGTGCAACAGATTTTGTGCAAGGTACCGTTGCGCCCATTGCGATTTTGAGAAATATGTATATATCTATATATCTACTGGTAATTTTTTTTACAATGATTTTAAGTAAAATATTCTTTTCTTACTCAATCGAATCAACATACCTCCTAATGGTATAGGTATTTTTTGAGTAGAGCATAGACTATCTGAAATATACTCTGAATTACACGTACTACCTAGGTACTTCTTTTATACCGAATGAATATATTTTATCGTAGAATGCAAAATTATCAGCGGGATCTTCTAAGAATTATGTTCCATGGAATAGCAAGAAAATGCTTAGAAATGTAAGCTTGAAAGCTTTACTAGGAAAAGCTTGATAACTCGAGCTTTTCCACAGATAAGCTTGGCTTGTATAATACTTAAGTTTGGCTTGGTTTTTTGTAAGCTTGACTTGATTTTATGTCAAGCTTTAAAAATTGAAGCCAAGCCCGTGAATCCCTAACAATTAATGACACTAGAAATGTATATAGCAGTGTATTGACGCGAGTTAGTATGATTGAAGAAGGACATCTGTTAATCAATCGTGATAAAATGGAGCGTACAGTAATGATCACATTACTTGGATTATAACATTTCAGCAGTAAGGTAACTCCGTAGACGGAAAAGTAAATTCACAAGTTTTAGTGATAGCCTACTGTCAGTCAGAAGTACTATGAATGTGTGTGTAGCTGATGCGTGAGAAAAATTGGATACTTATAAGTTATAAGTTTTGCGATTATAGAGGTTTTAAGCGAGGGCTAGCCTGCAACCCAAACAATAAGTTCATAAGCCCAAGCAATCACAAACCCAACTGTCTGTATTGAATGTAATGGAACATAAAAGGCGTGCTGCTGATTAAGTCTAACGCCAGATAGTTATTTATTAATCAACTAGCGAGCAAAGAGCAATTGCTTCTTCTTCGTAACAATAAGGCTATTGTCTTTTCCGATTGCTTTGACAGTGATGATTGCTCTACATTTTTTGTTTTATGGTTAGGCAGTATCCATTTCTAGTTAATAATAATCGTACTCAAAAAATACTATCGCAGTCAAGTGAAACAAAATCGCCATATCAATTTATATTTACATTGTGATGTGACCACTTAAAAATGTGATGTGGACGTACAGATAACATAAGCGGCCTTATTTCTCTGTCTAAATTTGAGATTCTTAATTAATTTTATTTAAAAATACGTCCTTGGGCGTGTAAAGATTTAACATATATGTAAAACAGTTAACAAAGGAAACTATGCTAATATGGCAATTTAGAGAATTTGATAAATGATCGGTAAATTCTTCTTTCGCAAGAAATTGGTGTTGAAATTCTACCAATCCGATTCTAAACTGGTGGCTAACAAATATTTAAAATATGCACCTGCACTCCTTGCATAGGAATTTCGGAGTTGATAGTGCGAGCTTATTGGGGTGGGAATAACTTTTGACGTTCATATATTACTAGAATATAACTACAATTTCTTTTGGAGGTTTCATGAAGAAAGGTCCAAAACATCGAAAATGCATTACGTAATGTTTACCTGCTACATAATAAAAATCATTCAAAGGTTTTGTTAATAAATTTGGTATTCATTCATAATTAACTAAATACGAGTATGAAAAACCTACCATCTAATTTGCATAAATATATGAAGTTCAGTTATTAAGAATGTATGTTTACTATGCGTGTTGCAAATAAGGCTATACGGATGTAAACCACTTTCTATCTCATGTAAGCACGAGTTATTTAATATCTGAAACCGAAATATAATCGATTATTAATCATATACATTTTTCTGTGCTTATTAAATCGTCGCATGTACGTGTTGTCTTGCGAGTATTTATTTTATTACGCCTTCATTCATATTTATTTTGCAGATAAAATCAAATTTAATTAAATCGGTTCTCCTTTTCTCAAGTCTTGTTCTATCGTTTCGATAATATGAAAGTTTTCGATGGCGCTTTTTCATTTTAAAATCGTACCTACCGTAAAAAATTGGTTAAAGTTACCTACCTTCTTAATTTTCTTTGCCGAATCGCCGTTAAAAAAAAATATAATAATGTACCTGGTTTTTTGTGCTGGCATAATTCCTGTCAGTAAAACTTGAATACCTATTAAATAAATACGAAAAGAATTTTTAACCCAGAAGATAAATAATAATCCTTAAGTAACATTTAGATTGTGCCAATAACAATTTCCAGTAACATTGTAAGAGAGATATGCTAATAAATATGGCAATTTTTCAAAATCCCTACACAAATTCTTATAAGAATTAATAGTGTTGTTTATGGAAGGTTTTAAGAAGTGACTATGTTGCATCCAAGTTTATCATGACAAGTGTGGTAGTCGGCCTTGTTTTTTAATTTTAAATATGTAGTTACTGTAATGTTATAATGAATAATTCCAAAGTTTATTGTACGAGGTATTTTGGATTAAGCCTGCATTTACACTTTCCGTCTGGAATAATATCTTTAATATTAATTGTTACGAATTTACGATTCTATTTATTTATAACATAGCCAAGGTACAAACAACTGCGCCACTGCTGTTTTAAATATGCATTCCTATAAGAATTATGATAAGTACTTATAGCATGTAATCGCTCTACGATGCCACTATTTTATATAATCGACAGTGCGGTTGTCTTTGTCGACCGTTTTTGTAAATTATGTTTAAAAATTAACACACTTTTCTTCGTGTTCAGGTGTCTACATTTTTTGTGCGGACCCAAACTGCATTTTTTGCAATTCGGCAAACCAAACATCGTTTGTTAAACTCACATCACCTTAAAGATTCATTATAAGCATTTCTCAAGGATAATGGATTTGAGGACACTTCTCAGGCCACATTTTCTTTTTAACATAGATTCGTTTTGCGTAGTTGCAACCCATGATTTTTTTCCTTAGTGCAGTGTTAAACGATTGTCATTGTAATTAGGCTTTTTTGAAATTCGGAATCTTACACACTCTTTAGTTTTAGTAGCAGACTTGTCTGATTTGCCTCATGAAACCATAACAAATGCACGTTGAATTTATATTTCTCAGTATAAATTAGCCTAAACCTATGTCATGAATGAAGTATAGGTATGTTCTCCAGTTTTCATAGTATTATACTACTTGCAGTTCCTAATCTCCATGCCGCTCTATCTTGCCATTCGTCATCTTCAGTTCTAGGTTCTTTCACACATTAATGATGCATTGTATTCAAATAGTATCCGGTCTTCCTTGTTTCCATCTTTTTGAAGAGTTCTGTTCCATAATTATTTTTGTAATGCCTTCTTCATTTGTGCATTTTACGTGTCCATACTTGTATATCTTTCATTTGGTTTTGTATATGATTTCATTTCTGATATGTTCGAACTTTTATCTCCTCCACAACCACCTCTACCCATTTACAAATTTAATTCATGCAAGTTAGTGCCATATTGTGCGATTTGGTTTTCTTAGAAGCTCTAATAAAAATGTCCGCTGTCTCAATGTGTGGATCTAATGTTTCCCTTCCACTTCCAAAAAAAAATAACAATGACGACTTTCGAGTTGAGTTGAACAATTTCTTGGTTTTTTGGATTTCATCTTTGCCAGTACCGAAATTGAATTTTAGCTCAAAATTAGTAACACCTCATATTCTCTGCAAATGAGAAAATCCACACGTCATTATGACGTATATTTTTCGTTAAGCTTTACGTCATAAACAGAACGTATAAATGACGTAAGACTGATGGTTTAATGTCACAACTCACTGATGTCATTTTCAAATGTTAATAATACGTAATTTCACACGAGAGGCAATGATTATGTCTTGTTCTTGTGGTGTTAACTACATTTGATTTAGGTACTAATGCAACAGCTCTGCTTAATTGAGTTCGTTCCTGCCTTTCTATGCAAAAGTCGGCAACAATGTCTTCATTCGTGAGAGAGTTAACAAATAAGTCAAGTCACAATATGATGGACGCGCTCGTCATTTTGAATATCTGCTAGGTACTTGTGTTATTTCTATCGAGATTGTATCGTTCATCTGTTTCCCTCCATTCGATTTGAGTAGGCACTGTTGGAAAAGTATTTAAACAAAAACGGCAAAATATTTTGCTTTCTCTTCACACAGATACATACAACTTTTAAGATTAATTCTGAAACATGAAAGAACAGTATGGAAGAAGCTCATAATTTTTTACAACTAAGACGTTAGTCGGATGATTTTTCACTGAGTTATGTTGTTTCAAAGTTTATAAATTAAGTAATAGTTTCCACCCTCATAGTGTACCTACGTATCTTATAACTTCACACCACTCCCCCCCCCCCCCCCGCGTTGTTCCTATTCGTTATCTGGACCAACCCTGTTTGATGGTGAACCAGCCCCAGACCCAGACTGATTTTCCCGTTTTTACTCAGGGTGAACGACGTGGACGTGGCGGGGCTCTTATCCCTTTGGGGTGCTTGATTAGCGTGCGTCCCCTTGCCTTTCAAGAGCACAAAATTAAGTGGAAACGTGGTAAGCGGCAGTTGGTTCCCGAGTACAGAATAACATTTTATGTTATTTTCGTCATGGTTTTTTTATGGGGGCTGGGGGCGTAATATATTTTTGTTGCGTATGTCTTCGTATTGCCATAGCTATTGATTTGTAATTGGGGGTACAATATTTGGTTTTCGAGTCACGAGAAAGGGGTAAACCTTGGGTTGAATGTTGTGAAGCAATTATAGCCATCATGGTATGCGTTTAGGGAAGCAACTACCCGATTCCCTCTGATACGGTAGTTAGTAAGTGATTCAGGAGACTGGAGAGCTCCTCCCTATTTATCTACGAGTGCCAAATTGTGTTACGATGTTATCTCCGTTTTGCTACGTTATGGTTATATGAAGCCATGGAATTCTGTCACCGTTTTATTTTTTTAAAGTGTCGAATGTGTTTAAATTAGAAATCCTTTGAATCTTTATGAAATTTAAATGCATGTGATGGATCCTTAGAATATAAAAGAACTAGATAGATCCTAAAAAACAATATACTCATATCTCTCTAACTATAACTACCGTGAGCAGGGTAAAGTTCAGCCAAAGATTTTTGACGATCACGTACCTTTGGGTCTCAATTATTTGGCAGGAGAATAGTTTGTTGTTGGTTTCGAGTTGTGCAATCGTTCTCGACTGGCCTGGCTATGCTACAATATTTTTTGGGCTTGATCTTGTGACAATTAATGATGATTCACATTACTCTTTCTCAGAAAGATTTTTTATATTATAATAACTTGTCTTCTATAGGTAACTATAATTTATCAAGACAAAAAACTAATCATTTTTATGACAAATGGAATCGATCTAATTGTTGATTTTGCAATAGAAAGTATAAGCTTTAAGCTTAAAGCGAAAACACTACCTATATAAACATGTACAATGTTTGGTTTCATTTCAAGTAACTGTCTAATATGTCAAATTAAAAATGTAATCTAGATCATCTCATTTTGAAGAAGGAATCAGGAGACAATTTTAATTATATTTTATATCTCGCTTGTTTGTGCCGCATTTTACCTTTTATATGATCAAAATATTTCAAAATCGTCAGGTTTTAGAAAGGTATTTGGTAAAATTTTACGGTATTTTTAATTACTGCTAAATTAGAATTCATACATCAGATATAACGGTAATAATTTAACCTTAAATACGAAACTATAAGCAATTTTTTAAAACTAGACAACACTTTGAATAATGATCATCAAGAAACGTCAACGTTAACGTGAAAAGGTTAAATGGACTGTCTAACAGTAAATATTTTCAAAGTATATTTAATACGTATTATAAATGTACAAAAGATCTAGATAATTAAGGAGCAGTTGAGAATAATTTTTGATCAATTTAATCATACATAATCTTGATTTTTCAATATCTTGTTGTTGTAGTGTGTGTGTGTGTGTATGTGTACGTATAGTTCCATTCCTCTATTTAAAATGCAAAATTATATACACCGCCAAGCAAATAACCATAATTAGAAATTCATACAAGCGCATTCCTTTACTTACAAGGGACTGACATAGAACTTGGAAGGCAATTATTTCATGGTTGCTCACCTGCGTTTATTTACTACCACACAAAAGAAGTGTTTTGTAATTAGTAAAATATGTTATTATTACATATAAACTTGGTGCGAAGGCAATCTTCTAATCTCGAACAGCTTACACGTATTTCTAATCATTCTAAAACTCGCTATATGTAATTAATTAGATTGAATTTAAACTGATTCATTATTATCCTTGTGTTTTATCACGATCAAAATTGTCAAAGAACATCCGACGAACACTTGCGTAACATAAAATCTACAAAATACCGTAATCGATTTATCAAATTTAAATACTTAACATTTTTCGGGAATTTTCTATACCTACTACAATTAAAATTTCAGTTAATAATCATTTTAAACCATATTCACAATGTTAACAGGTTTGTCTATGAATGCACAACTTAATTTGATTCTTCAAACCGTAAAACCGTTCTTCTCATAACTTACCATACATACTTGTATGGTTAAATGTTTTCTTTTAAATTAGCCACATTGAATATTTAATTAGACGACTGTTTTACTTCAAGCATGTTACAAAATTGTTGTGGTCATTACAACGTTACATTATATGAATCACTTCGCGTATGAGATCTGAGATCATGAGAACTTATGTCATCACGATTAAGACTGATGAGAATCAGGTAAAAGCAATCATTTTAACCATTATAGCGTTCAACGCTTATTCCGTTTTCATTGGAAGCAGGGGAGCTTTGGACAAATATGTACGTTGTTTCAGGAAATTTCACGCTTTTGCAACTTTCATATAAAATTTGAAACTTTTTCTACAGAGAGGTTTGCTTAAGAATAATAACAAAGTAGATAATATTTCCTTAGTTAAGCAAGAAAATGGTAAGAATGAACTCGACTGTTATGAAAGTTTAGAAATGCACAAAAACGAACTCTTTCTAATAAATAATGATGATTTAGGTCCTTTAGGCTTATCAGAACTGTAACTAGTTATGTCACTAATTAAGTAATTAGTATAAGTATAGTAGGTACTCTTTAGTAATTTTCAGTTAGCTGTTCGCTGATGATGGCAGCTTTACTGTCGAAAAGCGTACGATATAGTTAATTATCATTGTTGTTTTTGATGTTTGCAGTGTTGTACACTGGAAGCAAACTATGCTAAACAAAATCATAGATACAGTTCAAAAAGACCATCCAAACCAATAAAATGCGAGGCATGGAACATTTATTATGCATCTTTAACCTTTGGTCTCAACTATATCCTCAAAATATTCGTCCAGGAAAATGAGTAGGTACCTTATATGAAATTTAAACAGTATAAATATGTACAATCTGGGCATTTTTTAAATTGAAACCTGTGACTTTTACTGGAATAAACTTACAATATTGAGTTTATTCAAAAACGGTACACAACAACTTTTTCAGCGTCTTGTCTTCGGCTAATAAATAGCTATTTTTGTAAAATCGTTAAATTAGATCATTTATGCAGTAATATGCTGGCCTAAATAGTGCCTTTTGCACTCTAAAGCCTAAAAATTGTAATAGTAAGCAACCATAGCAACCAACAGCTGGAATTTTGAGAACCAATCGTTTTTTCAACGCTTTATGGTGGATTTAAACGATTTCACAAAAATTGCATTTCAGGCGTGAACGATGATTTTCGCCCATAATAATTCCTCGCCCCTTCTAGCCTCGGATTTATAATTCCGCCGCGGCAAGGAGGCTACTTTGGAGCGCGACGTAATTGTAAGTCCGAAAGGCGTTCAGCATACACTGAAATTCATGGCAAATTTAGTGTTCTCACCCCCGAGTCACTTGTGGAGGACTCTATCAAACTGAAGCTTTAGGTAAAGTGTATTCCTCCGATTTAGAAGATAACTTTGTTCGACAGTATACCCCGACACCACTTCCGTTACAGAACTGATTAGATTAGTACAAATAAGGAATAAACTTGTGCAAGTTTTCGAAATGTCCATTGTCCATATTGCATTTGGTACATACATACTTTTTGATATTGGAGACAAATGCCGAAGGAGAGAGATCGTTCTCTAAATTGAAACTCATAAAAAATGTTAAGCATTCAACCATGGGCCAAGAGAGAACTTCCTCACTAGCCTTGCTATGTATTGAAAGTGATGTGACTCACACAAATTTACTTCAGTTTGAAAAGGTTTTGTTATGGGTACATAGTCAGGCTATTCTTCTATAATTCGTAGGCCTTAGGCACAGTGCCTACCGTGTCTTATGGTTAATTAGGCCCTGAACTCTTAGATCAAGTCATGGAATCGATTAAGGGTTTTTTTTGGAATTTATGATAATGAGTTCTGAGCAAACGGCTGTGAGTGTAACATATACAACGAACTTACTATCAACAAATTAGTGTTGAGGGAACACTGTGCCGCCAGGGAGGTCTCTGAAGTTACGTATTCTGACACAGTTTCTAATTATTCACTGCTGGAGATGGTGCAGTCAATCAAAACCGAATAGACATAGTCGTAAAACTAAGAGGTGCCAGAAGAAAAGGGCTTGAGTACTTTTCGTATTTTTGTAATTCAGCTGACCTATATAGCCATGAAAATGGAAGATTGAATGAAAAGAAAGAGAAATGATAACTATCAATCGAGTTTTTTTTTCATGCAAAACTTTGGAATACCATCGTAATGATATCGATAATGTAAGTAAATGCGATTACAAAGATAAGATGTCTACAGTAGCTTCTTTAGTTATACATGTTTACGGTACAGAGATTGCGGTTACCACTTTGCATTTCAAATCGGTGTGTTTTTACGCCAACTTCGTGCAAGATTGAATTGATACGCAAGTATAAAGATATGTGTTATCGGTGTTTTATTGTCAAAACGAAACGAGCTTTATTGTAACAGTTACACTTTCGACGTTTTACCATAATGAACACATTAAGGTTACTTTTTAATCAAGAATTGAAAGAAACAACGTAGGTTTCGAAGTTATTTGATGGTTAACATTCCTGTCATAGACGCATTCTGATACTTGAGATTAATGTAGGTAGATCTCCATAATGAGCATAATACGACGGAAATAAGTATAATCCCCACGATACCGGATTGATTTATGTGATAGGATTCATATAATTCACTTTATGTGTGATTCTACATACTATTTAAGTAAAATTTACAAATATGATGAAACGGATAGAATTCACAGTAGAATGTTAACTTTATTTTGTTTCGTAATGTAAGAAATTGATAAAGATCTTTTAGGAAATGCATGTACCACGTTTCCTTAAAAGCCCAAGAAGTTCTTCCTTTTTTGCTTAGATTTCACGATTTGAAAGTAAATGAACGGAATGACTGACATTTATTGATATATGCAATCAAGCAGTCACTTGACTTTTTTAGTCATGCCAATTTGTTCTCTCATTTTTTATTTGCATTTAAAACGTGTAAAAATGGCGTTCACTTGTAAATTTGGTTGATAAAGAAATCGTTCGGTTATATTATAATGTTACTAAATGATATCGGCGTGCCGTATTGTAAAAGCTACATTTCAATGGACACCATAAACTAGATAGTTGACAAAAGCACTCAACGTAATTATGAATGAATACGTTGATGCTGACCGGGCCAGGGTAGGCACCATTACAAACAGCAAGATACCATTACAGCTATGGTATTTTAATGCTATAATTTATTGATAATGCGAATTCACATGCAACCATAAGTACTATATTACGATTCCTGTCCAATCCGGTTTATATTTGGCTTGTACACTTCAAACTCTTATTTTATTTTCATTAAGTTTTTTATCTTATTATAATAATTAATAATTATCATTAAGTTGAAAAATGTTTTTCTTATTCTTTATTTTATTATCTGATCAAATTTATTCTATTAGCTTATTAACATCTAATAAATTATTACGCTTTTATCCAATAGAAGAGTTTTATTACTCCATATATTTTTTATTTTTATCTTTCAAGATTGCTGACATTCCAATTTGTTTACATATTGCTGGTTATTAAGAATATTTGTATTTCGTTAAATCTTTCGTCTTAATGATAGTTCTAATTAATTGTAATCTTCCAAAGAAGCTCCGAAGGAACCTACTTTAGAGACGAATACATCCTTGTCGGTATTTAGAAGCACAATGTCGAGCATTAATTAGTAAAACAGCCGCTCTTACATGAAACACTAAGTAGGAGAGACGAAAACCATCACTATGTAGAAAATTAGATTAGAAACGAAATAAGTCGTCACCATTTTGAAAGTTTTAGGTTATGGATGTACTGTCTCGCAGGACTGTTTTAGGGAGAATTTCAGTTTAATATTAATTATAGGTACATACATTAAATATTAGTATACATCTCGACGTATTTGTTCTTTGGCCAATCTTCAAGCCATCGACGTGTTTTTGGTGGATCATGTAGCAAATATCCCTAACATTTGATAGTTTGGCGTAGATTTATGTTTGGCCTGGTCAAAGGAAAACCTCTAGAAAGTAGACTCTTATCAACAGATAGTTGGTATACGATGAAATGCTGTCATTTAATATAGTTTACATCATAAGTAAACACGTTACGTCGCATAACCAAATTGATGAACTTGTCTCATCTTGTCACTTGTAATATTAAAGTAAATGAAACCTATTAGACTGCGATCGCTGGTTGTTGCCATAAAAAATGTTTGCTAAACTAGTGGACGGTTGCGAAAACTTCTCGCAGCATCTTCTGATGTTGTCAGTAGTTGATGCATTAAGTACCAGCATGCCGCATGCATCGACAACTGACACGACCGACATGATACTTAATAGATAAAAGTGCCAAGAAACCAATGAGATAGATAAGAAGAGTGAAAACAAGATGAAAAGTTAAAGATGATGATGATAAATAGAGCCCGGAAAATATGCAAAGAAATTTTGAAAAATATGCGCATATATATGCATTGTTTTTAGCGAAAATATGCCGAAATATATGCAAAATATGCCGATATGTAATGCAAAATATGCTTACTGAAAAGAGAAAAAATTAAAAGATGTATTTTTCTCAGTCCGAAGAGGATTTTATTGAAATTAAATTATTAATTAATATTAAAGTTCTTTACAATACAATAATATTTATGACGATACTCGATACTTGTACAAACTATTGCGTTACCGATAGTCCTATACTTAAAAAATATCGCAATACTTTTGATTTAATTTAATTTACGACAACTTGAATCTTAGGGTTAAAATAAATTTTAAACAACCATTCTTAATCTAGGTAGGTACTTTAGCTAAAGATAAAAGGATAAAAATAGATACCTACGTAAAACCCTTCGCGTAGATTGCAAATATTTCCAGGTAGTATCTACATCTAGTATCCATAAAAACAATTAGCTAACTAATTTCCTTGAAAAAATAGTCAAAAGCATTGAATTTCAATACAAAATAGGTACACAATAACTGCAATTTATTTATTTAAATGGGTACCGGTTTGGTCTTACTGTTTCTTGTTTTGTTACTTAAGCTGACATTGACAAGACTTCAGAATTATGAATTCATTCTTTGGGTTTTTCGTGTATATACTTTTAAATTTAATCCTCATGGAATTTGTTTTGTTTTTTGTAAAAATGTGAGACGCATTTTATTATAGGTACGAGTACGAGATGCATTTAATATGTCAAGAAGGGAAATTTTTACGAAAAAATGCAAGAAAAGTACAAATATGGAAAATATGCAATATAAAATTAGTGTCAATCGGTTCGTAATCGTGAAAATCGTAAAGATTTCACGACATACAACTAGATATGCTAAAAACAAAGAATATGCATTTTTCATATTTTCCGGGCTCTAATGATAAAGATGAAAAAGTATCAAAAGGGAAAAGAGAAAAATGAGTACAATCCTTTATCTTTTCTTGTAGCTAACATGGAATGTATATGAATTTTTTATTCTATCTCTTCTTTTTTAATAATTTTACTAATTTCTCAATAGTGGTGCCCGTAGGCCGATAGTTTTCCACTTGAAATTCAGAGGCTCCATCCAAAAACATTTCACTATCATAGCTTTGTTCGTCCATGTTCATTAATCAAACCTCTAAAAGTCGTGAGACTCCTTTCCGGTAAGTAAGAAATTTTAGTAATGAAATCTTTGAATGTCATATTTTATGTCTGGCATCCATTTGTAAACTAAAAACTGGTAAAACTATTACAGATTCGATGAAGGAATTCTCGAAGAGTTCGATGTTCTACCCTGTGATACGGATACGGCTTTTTCCCTCAATCTTCAACTGTTTTATCCGTGTCCGTGAAACGATTTTGTCCTCGAAATGTGACTCAAATTGAAAAACAACTTGCTCATCACGATTGATAATAAAAAGCACACAGCCGGCCAAAGTTATCGATTCGTTCTAGAGAATCACTTCCCACTGTCTAACGTACTGTGAGGATGTGAACTGGGTGGAATTCTTCTTTTTTACAGGTCAAAACGTTTATCAAAACTACCCCTACCTACTTGAACTGCTAGACTGGAGCCATTCTGTCGTCTCCATTTCTTTTTTCACTAGACCTACTATTTGTAAACCTGTCATTCTTCTGGGATGGACTTGGACACACTCTGACATGATGGTATGTTATTCTGTAGTCAACCGAAAAATATTCATCACCAAATATGACTGAATAGTTTCCAAAATATTCTGATAAGTTTTACTATTAGCTATGTCGTATGAGGCTACTCATATGTCACTAATTATCCACATAGTAACTAGACACATCATTTAGCTGTTGCTAGAACATAATATATTCACATGAAAACCTATGTAACGCTACTTCAAAAATATACGGTCCTATAAACATTTCGGGAACGGCCAACTATCGTAAGTAGCTTTATTGCAGATGTATTACTATGAATAAGCCGAACATTATAGGCGAAACGTCAGTTCCTTTTTTTAAAAAATAAACTTTGATATCCAATTGAATACCACTTAAAACTAGCCGAGAATAATTCTTCCAAATCACCATACTATGTGACTTTTAATTTAATTGTCGTCGAGTGGTCTATAAGAAAACAAATTTGTTTGGTGGAATTTTGAGAGTTGGATTTTTCAAAATATTCAAATTATAGTCAGAAAGTGAAACGTGCCACGCACAGTACTCTGTGACAAGTTACTTCGTGCTTCAGGTTTGTTATACACCTCTGATCTGTAAGAAATTGCTGAAATATAAATGACAATATCATAATATAATTTTTTTGTTTTTACAATAGCTAGTTCGCAAATAGAAGTGTTTCTTCAAATTCTGTATTCCCGTGAACCAACTCGTTCTTTGATGTATCCTATTAAATTATCGAGTTTTTGCACTCGATTATTTAATAGGATACATCAAAGAACTTGATAACTTAATAGGATACTTTTCTTCTCCCAACATTACTGCTGTATATTATCGCCCAAAGTCCCATTTGTAGATTATCGAAATATAATTTACATTCAGGGGTATTCTAATTATAACTCAACTGGGAAGGATAAGGGCGTCCGGCAGAAAGTGGGTGAAAGGGATGCAATTCAAACCAACAGCGAAATCCAACTTGAGGAAAGTGCCTTTATGGTTTGCTTTGGATCAATTTGGAAGCGGAATATTCGAGGATGTAGAAGAAAAAGAAAATGAAATTCAAGGAACTCATCTAGAGAAGTGAGGGATTATCGCACAGTATCAACAGACATCAGGCAAGAGGTTTCTCATCGGCCTTTTTTCCCCTTATGTTTGTGCATTTCTATAAATCGCTGAGTGAATCATAGGTACAAATGATGAAGTGAACTATAGTTGAAGTACAAAGAAAAAGTCGCGAAAAACAACACTTCTCAATTGGTTTTCCACTCCGTTGAGTGTTGAGGGGGTTCGTGGGAGTCTTGCCTCTTGCATTGATTAAATCTTGTGATAGGCCCAATGCAGTTACTTAGCATATTGGTTGTAAATGGCAATGAATTGAAAGTAACGGTACAAATCTTGATGTAATTTAAATCGGAATATTTTGCAAACAGAATTTCTGTTTTCGGAATGTAAGCTGAATAATAGCTTAATATACCTACTATAAATAGTTAGGTGAAAGATAAATATTGGTATGAGAAAGAAAAGATACATGCAGGTGTTTCCTAGCACAATGGTAAACAAGCAGCAATTTGATTGCATTCTTCTGTACACCTTAACAATAACAACAATGTCGATAGGAACGATCACATTTGTCATTCCTCTCTTCTCTTCAAATTGTAGTCATTTAGGATCAAAGGTAAGTTGTATTTATGACTCTAACTGCAGGCACTTATGTAATATTTCAACAAAGAACAGTTTGTTCCGAATCATTAAATGGTCGCAGGACGTTTGGCAATTAATTAAGTTTAACTTTTTTCTATTAACTGCTAAGTACTGTGTGGTATTTTTGAATATCTACACACCTACATTAAAAGAGATGAGTTATTCGAAGCTGTAAGGAAAAGCAGAACGTTACTGACAATACTATTAATTTTCAATTAACTCTTCATAAGTTATGATTTTTCGGTTATTAATATGCGATTCGTTTTTTTTTGGATACATTATTCGCCTAATGTATCGAGTTCGATAAACATGACAAAGTACAACTTAGTCGAAATTTATTGCTATTAGTCACTTCTTTATTTATGGAATAGAAATAGGTAGCCTTCTCCTCACCACGAATTATTGGGAGGAATATTCGTCCTTTAATTGTGCAGTATAAATAACGTCAAGAATTGCTTATAATTTTCTTCCTCCATTAAATTCTCTGTTCCGCAATTTAACATATAACGTAGAACTACACATCTCGAAAGTGGTTGTCTCAGTAATCCACATTCATTGTATTGTCAATCCAAAGCATAGCAACCACATTCCTCACTAAAGACTTGAAACTTTCACAGATAAAAAGCTAAGTGATATGTGAAAAGTTTTACGTGCCTTTTTTTTTATTTGTAAGCAATTAGTTTATGATCTAACGCTATCCGGCATCGGAATTTTAATATACATTAAAAGCGTGTTCTTTGAACATGTTAATCATTAAATATTACTATAAAAGTAACTTATTGTTGATATTAGTGTTATTAATATAATGCCCGTTCAATAATAAATAGAGGTTGTATTCGATGAACACTAAAAGTATGTCATATATCAAACTCAACAAGTGAATTAACCGCGAGCAATTTCTTTGTACATATACAATACTATTAATTAATTTTGTTAATTAGTATAACAGTACATATGGTGAACGGCCATGTTTTCTAGTAGCTAAACGATTCGTATATAAGATCTACATTCCTGGACCTATCAAATAACACTTTTTATTTTTTTTTTGTCTTCATCAATTTTCGGTCTTTTGAATTAGAAACTGTATATTTTTATTTATTTATATCAGTATAAAAGGACAAACTAAATCAAAATAAAAACCATTACACAAAATCGACCTGTTCTGAGCGTTGGTTTCGTGAACATGTCTGCTTGTCTCGTATAATGGATGATGGACCCAACTGTCAACCTCATTATCAAAGCGTTGCCTTTAATCGATCATCGGTTTTTGACGATGGTATTTTTCCACTTTTTATATACATGTAATATACCGCATTTGTGACAAAAGCTACACACTGATAACATACTACGTATTGTTATAAGTTAGTTCAAGGTCAATTTTTCATGTGAATGAACTAAACATACCTACCATTTAAAAAAGTAATTAGATTACATTTAAATCACTGTAAACAACGTGTTTCATTAATGAATATTGTCCAATAAATAATGGCATTTAATCAAATATTATAAGTATGTACAATTTACAAAAAAGTGAACGGTAAAAATTATCTAAGTTAACTGTGATGGTGACAAATAAGGGAGCTAAACCAGTTATTGTCGAAGCTGGTAACTGTTTATTATGCATATTGTTTTCTTAAATGTTATTAGACATTAATCATAGTCCGTATTCATTTGTCACATTAAAAATGTAACAAACGCGTTCATCATATCATAATAAGAAATGAATTGTAGTTGTAAAAAGGATTAATTGCAAATCCATTAATAAGAACAAGAAAATTTTGAAAACGAAAATGGTCGTGTCCATTTTTGGAGTTACTTCTTCACTGTACTTTTCGGCATAAAATGAGGACTTCTTCAAACCACTTTGTGACCATCCCTTCTACTGATTCGTAGATTTAATCACCCACGAATTTCAGGAACTGTTAAGTGACCGCACGTGAGCTACTGAATTAACTAAAATCTCACTTCAATCTGCGTTTCCTTTTTAATTGTTTACAGGTTATAATATTGGAAATAAATGCTAACTTAATCAAAGCCAAAATCACTAAAACCCTTCAGGCTCACATACATGGCCACTCAATAGGTATATAACAACAAGAAAAGTCATTCTGTTAACTATAGTAATGTCATATTAATTTATAGAGATTGTTCATTACCCCCACTTCAACTATAATGTTGAGCGGACAAGGAGTAGTCCTCAATAAGTCGGATTACTTTAAAAAGGTTCCGGACTTTCTTGACAAACTAGGTTTCTCCCCCTTAATAATAACCCTACATTTAATTTCACCAAAAATGGTCCGTAATACGGTTTTTAGTCGCAGACTCACCTTATCCTACTTCAACATTGATTATAAATCCCTTCTTACGATGAACCCTGTTTACCCACTGTTATATGGTCTCTCCAAGATTCACAAATTAGAAGTCCCCATTAGACCGGTTGTCAGCTTCACTGACACCCCGGTTGACTCAATTCCTTTTTGAAAATATATTATATTTCAACATAACAAGAACTCGTTACAACAAACGGAGAAGATTAGCTCTCCTTCGATGTTATGAATCTTTTTCCGAGCATTCCCATTTACGAATGTGTTTAATATGTGTCTAAACACTTGATCTCGACGGACCCCCCCTGATCAAGAAGTTTCGTGTATCCTTTCTCTTCTAAAGCTTTGAATTCAACAAAATTCCTTTAAATTCAATCATAAATGTTACACCCAAATTGAAGGCCTTGCAATGGGGTTCAACCTTTCCCCCTTATTAGCGGAAGTTTTTATGAACCACCTTGAGTCAAATTGTATCTCCAAACAAATATTCTATCTTCACCATGTTATCTTATGGGCCAGATACGTGGATGACTGCGAATGATTACGAAATGAACTATTTTCCCCAAGAACCCTACTGTATACACACAAAAATAAAATTCACCGAAAACCTTTTCTCTCACGTCCGATTTAAATTCCCCCCTATATAGATTTAATATACCGATATCCCTTTCACATTTCGCCAAAGCATTTAACGTCATACAATAAATAGTCATCATCATCAACAATGATTAGGTACCCCGTTCATTTGCTAGAGAGGGTTTGCTCAAAAAATCAATGATTCTGTAAATCCAACCCTCCTTCAGTCCCAATAAGTCAGAGAAACCTAACCTCATATATAGATCACTCCCCTTTTACCCTAACAATCCTATGCTATCCAGAATATATTCAAACATCACAACATTCACATCTATTTTTCCAATGAACATACTTTACGCTCCTCCATAGTCAGAAACAAAGATAGTTTCAATATTCTTAATTTTTCGGGTGTTTGTCAATTAATGTGTAATTCCTGTCCCTCCATTTACATTGGGCAGACAGGAAGGTCGTTTTCTACTAGATTCAAAGAACATGTTAATTCCATGAAAAATAATAACCTCGATCAAATATCTGCTTTTGCAGGTCACATTTTAACTACAGGTCACTCCTTCGATTTCAAACGAGATTTTCGTATTTTACACAGATGTAAGAAAGGCCCCCTACTCAATATTTTAGAAATACTTGGGATTTCCCGACACAAACAGAACCCTGGTTTACTTTAATGAATATGTTTCAGAGTTTCAGAACAATCTTATTAGTTCGCTTTGTATATATAAATATAACTTTGTGGTTTAGTTGGTCTTCCTGTTCCCTTTGGTGCGACATGTTGTTCACTCTGTCATTTTGTACTTTCTTTCATCTCAATTTCCCCATAATTTAATTCATCTGCCTTAATCAGGGCCCTTTTCGCTCAACGTGAGTTCCTCACTGTGAGGACCCTTTTAATGTTATATTTTACTATGTGATTTTCCAAAATATTGTCAACATCTTTTGTTACTTAAATTTATTTTCATTTTCCCCTCAGGTGAATTATATTTAAGTCGTATTGTTATCCTAATGTTGTCACTTTTTACTCGTTAAGCTTTACTTTTAGTTTTATTGATTGATAATTTTTTCGAATACTCATGGCTTGATAATGGGATGAATGCATTCCGAAACATGTTATCGCATCTTATAATCTACAAATTTGCCAATCTAACTTTTTTTACAAATAAACCTTGGTTAAGAGGAGGTTGAGAGTTTTATTACCAATCCGTTCACTCCCTTTGAGAGTATTGGACTTCTTTGTGACGGGTTATAATGTCCTATAAGGTAGCAGTTGAATCCCATTTAAAATTTGTGCACCGTATTAGGATTTGAAATAGAACGGAAAGAAATGAACCTGTCAAATCTGCCCGACTTTTCCATTCCGTTCGAGGAAAGATTGATTTAAAAAATGCGAAATGTCAATTAAGCCTTATCAACTAAGAATTTTAATTTTTGGTGGTTACGTATTTATTCGATAAGGAAAAAATGTGTTTCCACTTTAATTTTAAATGTTTTTGACGTAAGCCATTAGTTACATTTTCTAGAATTGGTAGGTACTAAGTTAGAGATAATATGTCAACTTAATCAAAGGAAATATGCGAATTAGTATTAATTAAAAATAGGTTAATCGATTTATCTACTGTTATAGTTTCATATTATAAATAAAGTATTTCACTTCCCATTTCACAATAAAATCAGAAAAGAATCCGGATTTTTATCTTAAAATTACTGAAGAATTCTGGTGTAATTTCAATTAAAAAATATCCTAATGGAAATACTGATTGTAATTTTATCGTTTATAGATTAAACTGAATTAGAGTTATAATCCAATTTATTTAAATGTAACAAATTTGAATTGCGATTCCTACTTTGTATCACTAAGTGAAAGTCATTTAAATTAATTGGACTATAATAACAAGTTAAAATGATATATAAAAATCTGGCTATAGTAGTTACCGTATAAGTAATTAATTATTCAAATATATCTTTTTATTTTAAATTGACATTTAAAGTATCTCGGTCTTCGAATTTTCAAGTTTTAGGTGTCAAACTGATAAATGTTTGATGATCGGTGTAAAGGGAGGGGTCACATCTCAATTTCTTCCACCTTGTTTCATTATCTTCTTTCGACAGTCTACGGTACTAAAGCGAGTTTTATAAAGACCTAAGTGCCCTAACATGTTTAGATAAGGGATGAGTGTTCTTTCGGAGCGTTCAGAATTTTCTAAAATTAAATGCCGCTAAATGTAGTTTCTTATTCTTTTTTTTTCATAAAAAACCTTCCATAAAATTGAAAAATTTATGTTAGAGAAGTCATAAATATACTTAATATTTGATGGGTAGTCTCCTTTTGTGCATGCCCACATTTAACCAAAATTAATTTATTAAACTTATTTAAATACTAATTGGATCTCTCAAATATTTCAGGAAGTAATTATAAGCAATTATTTTTTTTAATATTAATGTAAAATTACTACTGCAACTGTAAATGGTAACATACCATATCTAAATAAGTATCTTTATTACCGTTCAACATAACCAGGCCATTCGAGTAGCTAATATTAATAAACAAATCTATTTGTGTGAGTTATTTTGCATTGTTAACTTGGGTAACAATTCCCCCCGATGCGATTTAATTCATACCTTAGTGAACATTAAAATGACATTACCCATTCAAGGCGAGCACAGTGTACGACACAAATGTGTATCCATTATTAATTTGTAAACACAAATATGACAAATGGTGCAGACGTTTGTCCAAAGTTTCCTAAATCATGGTTACGTTGAAGGTTTTAGTATTGTCTCATGTATGTTAATAAATTTTGAGGCGGCTTATGCTGCGAATACATTTAGAATGCAATAATTCTTTATTAAGCTTATTAATTTTTATTGCCCCCTAATTATTTATTACCACACTTAATATACGATGGAGTGATTTATAATGTCACAAATGAAAATTTAATAATGCATTTAGGAAATGTAGTAACTTTCAAGTAGAGTCTCTGACATTCCTCTAAAACAGAGTTAAGCGTGTTCCATTGAATTGTATTACATCTATAACAGTCCTCAATTAAAGATGCATCTTTTCGTCACTTTAGTTTCTTATAATTTTGTATTCAGTTCAAAAACCGGTTCGTTACAATTATGACTGACATCGTTATCGATAGTGGAAATTTTTAAATTCTGACCCACTTTTCCATTACAATTATGGGTGATCAAACCTTAGTTCGTTTTGGTTTATTATTAACCTATTTTCGGCGCTTTCGTAGTATGTACTTATAATAAATCTTCCATCTTCTTATTACTTCACACATACAGAACGATTAATTTGCTATTTGGTTTGGTTTGAAAACATGTTACCACTGTTACCATATTTGGATATTCATGGACCGGTTCAAATGTTTTTTTCATATACATATGCAAAACCTTTGTTTCGGAGCACTCTTTATACAAATGAGAAAAGTAGTTCTACAATACGGATACATACGTATGATTCCACCCATCAGTAATATGAATGATTTGGGTCGTACTTCAAAAAGAATTGAATTTTAAAAATGCATGGTAAAGAATTGCCACAGTCGGAAGTGGTAAAATATCTTGGCATCCACCTGGACAGACGTCTAACATGCAAAGACCGTATTTGGGAAAACCGGAAGCAATTCGGCATTACATGCAGAGAAATGTTGTAACTCGTGGGCCACAAATCAAAACTATCACTTGAGAAGCCATCATAAAGCTCATCTGGACATAAGGGATGCAATTGTGTGGAACCGCAAGTAATTCTAACCTCGAGATACTACCAAGATTCCAGTCGAATACGCTTCGAACTATCGGGAACGCTCCTTGGACACACCAAATGATGTCATTCACAAAGACCTCAAGATGAAAACAGTTAAAGAAGAAAGTAAAAGCTGCAGTGAAAAATACCAAAACAAACTACACCTTCATTTCAACAAATAAACCGTTAACCTTTCAAACTGAAGAAATACCATCCCCTAGATCTCGCTAGTGTATTCCATTAGATGAGAATTGAAGCTAAGTGACCGATAGGGAAGTCAAGTCGTGTACCTGAAACTTTTACCCACTGCATAATTATAAGCCAATGCATTTACTAAATGTGTATTTGTAAACACATTCTAAATTATTGTGGATGTCAAATTTAAAAAATCAAGCTGAATTTATAATTTTCAATAAGGGTTTAAGTTTCATAAAGAGTCGTTTTGGAAATGGAGAATGATACTAAAGACCCAAAAAGAAAATCACCTTAGAATTGTACCGTTGAGCTCGCTATTTCTTCTATTTTTATCGAACTGAATCACTTTCTTGAAATAAAGTCTTTGATGAAAAAAAAAATGAACCTGAGCGAGTTCTTAGAATAAATAAAGTAACCAATCTGTGACTCCCAATATTCCTATTTTGTAACAGAAAGAATTTCATAAAATTGTTGAAAATCCAGGGTTCAATTCCCATGTCATTAGTCCCATCCTCATCAGCTAATAAAAGTTGTGTCCTCCCCTAGATCGCAGATTTTGTTCATTAACTTGAACTTTGTTCAAGGAGGCTTTTCTTTGTTGCATTAACTTGGCCCCTATTCTGTCCAGATTGATTTTTATTTCAATTTATTTGTTCCTTCTTTCAATGTTATTAACTTTTCGATGGAGGCGTTTATAGCTATGCGCTGTGTAATTTTTTTCTTCTGCGCCTTGATGTTGAGAGTGCACTGGTTCTATTTCTGTTAACGTTTCTACTAGATGCCAGTTTGAAGAAATGTCACTAGGAATATACGCTTGCAAGCATATCTACCAACAGTTGACGTGGCCCTGCGAGCAATGACACGGTCAAAATTAATTAAAATTCTCAATTTATCCCACAGCTGTTTATCTACTCATATCAGTATTCGTACTTGGATTTATATGTTGGCTGAGCGATAATTTGTGCGTTTGAATTTGAAATGGGGTGTTATTGTGAATTTGTTGAAATTGAGATTCGATTAATTTCAATTTTTTGTATACTTCCACTTACCAAAAGCTGACTTTGTTACTAAAATTATCTTTCTATTGTATTTTCATCTTCTTCATTCACCTTAAAATGTTTTAATGATTTTTCCCAAACGAATTTGCTGCACTACAGAGACAGGCATCAAACTCTGTATTCCTCGCGCAAGTTTAAATTTCAAATAATTTGCTTTTCAAACAAAACAAAATAATGTTAATGTTGTGCATTAATTGGGATTTTAAAACTAAATTGTTGGTATCAACCAATAAATCATGTTTATTTCCCTATAAAATATGTACAACTCTTAGCCTAGTCCTATAAAAAAGGTATAGATACATAAAACCCGTGAACGGTAAAAATAGATAACAAATTAACATAAAAGTATTTCACAAATACACAACAAAGTTTATAGAGAAGAATTCGTAATAATTATACCAGGTGTCAATTTGAAAACATGCCAGACCTCATTATCTTCGAAACTATAAGAGATATGTAAAATTGCTCGATACCGTTTCTAGAACATGGAGGGAGATCCAGACATCTCTCCTCTATTTTTTAAAACTACCCCATGTGTGACACATCATTGGAAAGCCCTTTAAAAATGCTATTCAAAATAGTATAAGTACTTAGTACACTCAGAGCATAGTTTGTATGTGCGCGAAAAAATTTTTGCAAAGGTTGCATTTAGACTGCATGCGATGCTTTTGCCCGTTAATAAAATTTTGATTTGTAAACATTTCTATATTCTTATCTGATTTTGGGAATGCTAAGAGCACAAGATTAGTTGCTGTAGAGTGTAGAGTGTAAAAGGGGCGAATGTAAATGAACGCCTTCTCAAATTACGGCTACGTTTACGTAGGAATAATTTGTGAATTATATCATTTTCTAAAATATGGATTTCCACATCAAATAAACTCAATTCGTGAACTACTAATGTTAAAAATATTAATAACAATTCGCCGAAAAAGATTTCATTACTGCAATATTAACACACCTGTTCATTTATACTGTACTCTAATTAGCCTTTTTTGACGTAGGTACCTATAGATATTATTTTGTACATCCTAGGAATTGTCATTCTCACCCCAAGAATTATTATTTTTACCCCAAGTATTATTTTTTCTACCTTAGCTTTTTATTTATTTTTGTTCCCAAGGATTGTTATATTACCCCCATAATGATTAATTTAGCCCACATAATTATTCTTTTGGCTCCAAGATTTTATTCATTTCACCTCATGATTTTATTCATTTTACTCTCAAGGTTTTATTCATTTCACCCCAAGATTTTTTTATTTTACCCCAAGACTTTATTTATTTACATATTTTATAGTAGTACATATTTGAAACTGAAAAAAATTTAACCCTAAATGTATATTGCCACTCAGGCGCTTAGGTTAGAGGTAGGTTTAGTATATTCTTTTCAATTGAATACAATGAATAAAATCATGGGGTAAAATGAATAAAATCTTGGGGCCAAAAGAATGATTCTGTGGGTTAAAATAATAATTTTGGGGGCTAATATAATAATTAAAGTTCATGGTGGAGTCAGAGGCTCAAAAAGGGGTAGTGGTTGAATTAATAAAACTACTTGAAACCTCCCCTTAGACAATGATATTTAATTAATAAATTCAAATTTAATGAAGCGAAGATGAAGAGTTTATGTTTTTTGTATATAAGTACCCGAAAGTACTAAAAAGCCAGCCCCATCAACGGCAAAAACTGACTGATAATGAAATTAAAGGGATTAATTAGGTCTTCAACACCTCGTTTTTGATTAACGTAGGGGAATCCTAAAATAATCCAAAAGGGAGCAATCACCTTGTTATTTAACCTTAAACTAAGGTGTGCAATCGGGCAACATTTAAATTTGACTTGATTAAAAATATATGAAATTGATTAACAAGCGACATGTTTCGAGACCATCCGGTCTCATTCTCAAGCTTAATACAAGAAACTACATGAGTGAGATGATCCATCTTGGAAAGATAAGACCATTGGTCTTATCTATAGGCCGTTAGACATTTTAAGTTGGTTATTAAATTTTCGATGTTAATTTTAGAGTGGGGCCCTTCAGGCCTTCGTTAATTTTGTTCATTTGTTAATTATTATTTATTTTACATCATGTTTCATCTTTAACTTTATAATGTAATTGTTTTGCCCCTTCAGACTTATCACTTGTTGTAATTTTATTATTATTGTAATTTTTACAGTTGCTAAACGCGGTAGAAGGTAATCTATGTTTGCCATACTTTTGGTTTTTACAGACTTTACAGATAAATAATAGAGAATACCTCATATGTTGCGACTTTCTCGTGACTTTCTACTTTAAAGTAAGTAGTTTGTTGAAATTTTTTCCATGGAATTGGAAATGTATTAAACAGGTTTCATCGTCCGAATAGTCGTACGCAAGGTTCACTATTCATCTGGGCGGGAACTAATGCAGATAGTCCGGGAGCCGGCAACCTTTTTCGCAATCAATTAATATACCTACTTTTTATACTTCGTGAGCGGCTTTATTTTAACGAGACGCCAAACTTTTTCCTTTGCGAAAATTTTCGCGAATGGGTCCTACAGGGTGCGCAGGGGTAAAACACGTTGATTTGGAAATTACAAAAAATGGATTAATATCATGGGAAAACGGCGTAATTAATTTGTGGGACAAAGTGGGCATTTGATTATGCCAATATTTACTAAGCTACAGAAAAAAAATTAGCTTCATATTCATTATTTTTGTTAATGTAGTAATAGTAATATCTACATGTATTTGAGATGGGGACACTCTTGATGGACTCATTTTTGTTGTAGGACAAATGTTATTTTGAATTACTTACAAAAAAACTTAACAGTTAGCTAAAAAATTAACTGTTATTAATCAATTTTTTGTAATTACCACATCAACGTGTTTTACCCCTGCGCACCCCGTAGGACCCATTTGCGAAAATTTTCGCAAAGGAAAAAGTTTGGCGTCTCGTTAAAATAAAGCCGCTCACGAAGTATAAAAAGTATATTAACCGATTGCAAAAAAGGTTGCCGGCTCCCCGGACCAAGAGGAAATTACCTGAAAATGAAATTTGTGTTGTTACAATATTTCACTGGCAACTTTTCAGTTAGTTAGTTGTTGATCCAAAATACTAAAAGCGTAGTCGCTATCTCTCAGTTATATTTTTGACTCACCTCTAAGATATTTATAGCACCTATATCTTCCCCATAGCTGGGAGTGTTCCATTTTATTCATATATAGATTGATTATATTGTTGACGTTTTTGTGAAGCACTAAAAGTTACGATTTTGAATTATATCCTGTTCTTCGTCTGACAAATAATTTGAATAAACAATTTTGCAACGTGTATATCAGTGACAACCAAAATCGTAAAGTGCACGCAATAACCTTCTTACCAATAGAGATACTAAAAAAAACTTGATAATTCTTGTATACTTGGTGATACCTAATAAATTTATATTTTATATCCCTAAAGAAACACATTAATTTTTATCAAAGTATTTAAAGTAAGTGTATTTTTGGTACATTAATCTCACTTTAATTTATATGCCTGTGGATAAGGGACTCTTAAGCGAAACTTGAAAGAAACACATAAATCCAAATTCTCGCATTTTATTATGTGAATGAATTCCTCACTTTATGACTTACAAAAATGTTTTGATAAACACAAAACCGGAATTGTTTAATGTAAATAAACTAACTTTTTATGCGTGTTAATTAAAATTAATTTAATTGTTGTTTGTCTGTTTTTTTTCGAATTGTTAACAAGTTTAGGGATGTAAGATAACTGTTTATGCTCTTTATAATGCAAAATAGTTGTTAGTTAACAGTTTTATATCGATTTTTGTTAGGGATATGCTACGATGCCGTGTTCAATAAATCCATAGACGACATTTACTATAATGTATTGCAATCATTCAAAGTTATAAAATAATAAAATATAACTGCAAATCTTGTTGCATCAAAGTTATTCTTTGTAATGCCGTGTGTTGTAAACTGATATCCTGCTTGTCTTAGTGGTAAAGTTACAATAAAATATATGTATTCTTTCGTTTCACCTAAATAACATGGTGGTATCGCTGTTACAAAATTTGTTTTAACAATCGCTATCTTTATTACCTCCTGTATTAAGATTAAACAGTTCGCAAACCTTTTTCTATTCTAAAATTGAGTTGCCATTAAAGAATCTTTATATCCGTTACGATTTTGGTAATTAAAAAATACCACGAATCTAATATCCTTAACTAATATTTTATTGTAATTTCTCCTATTTTAAAGGCGTAAGGATTGGTAAATGTTAGGCAAAAGGATTAATATCAGAGCACCTGACTATGAAGCATTAAAATTATAGAGGCGAATTTTGATATAATTTTCTACCACGTAACAATCGATGAATTGTTGCTATAGTAATGTAAATTTCAAATATTTGAATTTTCTTTATAAAAAAGTGCCATAAAGTGTATGATTTTTCAACGCGCTTGGCTTTAGGCGTCTATAAATATTTTATCTACAATCTGGAATTAATAAAATTTGGGAATTAGGTATCTCAATATGTTCCTTCTAAATATATTACGATATAAAAATGGCAATTAATTTTTTTTATTTGTTTGCAATTAGCCCAAAAAACAAAACGTGACAACTTTTCACTTTTTGCTGTACTTTTTCGATGTTTAAAATATCGAAACATACATATTATATAACCGCTACGTGTTTCACTGCACTTTCATTCCATTCTTCCAACCCCGCGAACTACACTTTTGCGGCCATTTCATTCTTTGGCCGTTAAAATTTTTTATTGATAAATTTCTATATTCGTATTATTCTTGGTTTTTGTTTGTTTATTTTTTCGTATTTACAAAGTGGTTATTGAACAAAATTGGATCAATCCATATCAAATTTGTTACATACTTACGAGTTATTGCGTTCCAGTAAATAGTTTCGTATTAATTAATTCTTAAATATTGACATTTCTCAAATGTGACGTGAAATTTCGCTAAATTTAATAAAAACTATGAAATTACGTTTACTTACACATAAGTCAATACCGATTTAGATAAAATTTGTTTGATAATAATAATCAGCCCAATCGTTTTTTTTTATAAACGCTTAATCTGATTAGTAGTTAATTGTTTATAAAACAGAATGTAAGATTATTTGATACGAGAATTCAAAGTTCAACTTTGTGCTTCAGGTCCATAATTGCTCCCCTGAATTTTAAAGGGGAAAAGATAAATTTCCATGAACGTTTTCGAATTGAATATTATTAATGTTCTAGCAGATTAATAATAACAAAAATCGTCAATGGACCTCAACATTAGACTTCAAAATAAATTATTTTTGAAAAGATAGTTGTATACTTATTATTCACATAAATGGCATTGTTTTCAATTGTGCATAATAATTGTAATTACAAAGATCAAGAGAGCATCTGACGTTATGAGTTTACTAGAACTATTGGAAAATATTTTAGGAAAATCCGCCTCAAGAGAAATTAGCCTCCAGGAAAACTTACACTTAAAAAAATTCATCCTCAAAACCCATCGGCTTATATGGTATGTTACCAACTCTTGTTTGATATTTAATGCTCCGTAATATGCTGTAATTAAACACCCCTCGTCCTTGCAATAACTCCCCTTTTTTCGATTTCTAAACCCCAGCTATTTCCGCAGTACGCTTTTTTAATTTTCGACGCAGAACTAAATTTTTATATTAATATAAAGGTAAATAAGAGGAATGATTCTCTATTCCAAAAGAATCGCCTCATTGTATTATCTCCATACAGACGCTGTACACCATGTGTTATAAAAAATACGGACATATGGAGTGACGTTCCAAAACAATACAACAAAACCACGGAAGTTAGTAGCAAATATTCCTTTTCTTAAACCCCTAATCTTCTTCAGTAGATCAAAAACCAAAAGTTCAATAAAACTAAAATTTTGAGAAAGATACAGAAAAGAGATCTAAGAATATTCTTATAAATATAAAATTTGTTAAAAATGGTGGAAAAATTCTTTTAAATTTTCAAAGAAATTAACGCACAGAAATGTAAAAAAAATAAATCAGATTAAAGCGAGGCTATCTAAAATCATTGTTAGCATTAATTTACGCAATATTTTTTTCACTAATTTGACAAATGGGATTGTTAATGGCTTTTTATTTCGATTTCTGAATAATGTAATGTCAGCATGTTACAAAAATTTACACACACGCATTTTCAAGAAAAAGGCACAATTCAAACAAGCCAAAGAAGCCACAAAATTTACCATTTTTTTAAGTGATTGTCAAATTTTTTGGTATTTTGAAGTTTCTTAGTCTTCTTAGTCTCATTTTACATTTGGTTTTTCCTCATTTAATCACCATCTTTTCACTTTCACGAATCATTTCCAAAATTTATTTCTGCGTGGAAAATTGACAAGGCCGACTGCAAAATTGAATAAATGGCATTCCATTTTCCTTGGAGATGAATTTTAATACACCGTTATTAAATACAAATACAAAATGGCATAATCGCCATGAAATGAAATGAAAATTTACCAAAAAACTTCATCCTCCCGGTTCCGTGTAACCTGCCAATCTATGTACCTACTGTACATGGCATACGGCACTCGTCTGCGCCGGCGATTTAAAAGGTATAAGTAGGTATATGATTAAAATTTTAACTAGGTGATTTAATGTAAATAAACTCTAAATAATAAGTACAACAACAATTTTCAGTTTATAATGTTAATGTTAATTATAACAACTGTTGCGTTACACCTTGTACAACATATAAATTTCGTTAGGAGTAAGATCATTGCCTTACCTGCCATTTTCACATTAAACAGCTTCTATTCAAATTAATGAGATCCAGTTTTATCACGTACGGAACTTGAATAATTTGTGATAAAGAAATACTACTACTTCAGATATATTGAGCGTTTCTGAATGGCACCAAGGATATGTCGTATTTTTTTAAAGTTTGATAGCGACCACTGTGACAAAAAAAAATTTGCACAATTTTTTGTTTCAAATATGGCCAGGTTTAGAAATCAAGTCTCAAGACCGATACAACTTTTTTATATACCCACTTCCATTAAAAATTTTATCCTTTAAGTTTTTGTTTCATTTATTTGAGTTATCTAGCTCCAAAGTGGTGACACCGACATGATGTGACGTTTTATATTGTTAAAATAGTGATAAAGATCTTAAAAACTGTAAGTATGTACATTAATTTGATTGTTCTCTAGTGTCGCGTATCTTCGTTATTATAGTTTAGCGTATAAAAATGGCCAATTAGACACAGTTCCAAGTGCGCCGTTATCGGTAAACCGCGTCGCAGTTTCACGTATCACCGTTTAATCCCGCTGATCCCGAATTATGGTTTGCCATGGTGGAAGAGAACTTCGCAACAGCAGGAATAACAACGGATTCTACCAAGTTCAAACTACATCACAGACGCCTTAGAACCCCGTTACGCGATAGCCAGAAATTCGGAACATTATCTGCTTAATGTGGATTCCACTCCAACTTTCAGCCGAGTTTAAGAAAAACCCATCATATTTCAAGTCACGGTTCGCATAGCTGTAGGCAAGACGTAGATTCACCACTATACCCCATCATCTAAAGTGCAGTGGATCTAACGTAGCGAAAGGGCTCCGAAGAATAGGAAGATGGTTACATCGGCTGGGAAATAGATGGAATCGGTTTTCAACAATTTCAAGACAGCAATTAAAGGAAAATGCATGTACCGGTGATATCGTTCAGCAAAAATTAAGATTTTAAATCCTTCCACATCCACACCATATTCACATTTCCAGTTATTCCAAACGCTGTCGAACAAAATTACAAACATGAATTTCAATACTTTCCAGAAATTCAAATTTCAGCAGAAAATTGAGACGCTAGAAAAATATTAGATAAAGTGCATTGAACTTCCTGGAGAATTACCTGGATAAATTATTTAAATTGAATTGAAGTTATTCTGCTATCACGGCCATTATTCTATTGCGATTAATTGCCTAAGAGGATGACTAAATTCTTAAAAGGAGCGTTTCCATTACTAATATTTTAAAGTTTACCCAGAATTTACGTTACATATTAAACAAAATGGGAGTTACCTTAAATTTATTTTTAAGAAATAGGTACGTCGTTAACTTGTCGAATTGGTTATTAATCGATTGTAATAACTAGAAGAATATTTATCGACCACAACAATATGTATATAATATATTTAAGTATGTTTTAACACGGTCGTAAAGTATTCCAATTTGCGTTTCTAATTGGTCATTGACGGTTTTCAAAAGTCAACAGACGTTGCACCGACCATATTTTTCTGATATCTATATTGAATTTGGCACCAGTATTCAGGTGTTCGTTCATTACAACTTATTAGCATACAGGAAGCCATTAGAGGTGTCACCACTCATAGGCGGTTCCAACAAAAGAATGCGTTGGAGTGATTGATAATAATTTACTTGAATAAAGTTTCTACAGATTAAATCAAATTTCGTATTGCATTAATTTAATTTTACAAATTATTCTATATTTTATAGCTTTAATTAGCTATTTAAAGAGACAACGTTCACATTTACTTTTCATTCAGCAAATGGGTGTTTCTTGATGTAAGTTTTTGGAGTATTAATAGTTATTAATCACTGTTAACCATCGTTCGTGGGTTGATACACCGTCTCTGAACAATCTAATATATACATTTTGCTATTTATGTTCTTCTTATATTTGCTAAAACTATAAACGGTGCGGAATAAATTTTCAAACATCACATAAAATGGACGATTAAACTATCCATATAAGAAAACCCAATCATTCTACCAACACCGCAAAATCCATGAGCGGGCGAAATTTTGTCGAACTGGTAAAAATGGCAATCAAAGATGTGTAAAGTGAAGAATTGGTATCGTTACTATGCATTATCTTTCCACTAAATTCAAATGACGTCGTTAACGCTCGGTTCTCGCTGTTGATCGAGGCTTGCAGATAAATCGTAAAGTGTAGAGGCCTTAAGGTAGTCTTGATAGGTACACCTTCAAACATGCAGATTCATATCCCAGTACAGTGCAGATTAGATCATATTTTTCTTTTCATCGAATTTGTCAATTGCATAATTCTTGTTTATTTCAGTTCGAAATACTCGATATGTACCTATAAGATAAAGTGCATTATTTTTCTTGGTTACCTTTTTATAAACCATAACTTAGGCCAGAATTGAGATGATGATAACGTTTCATTGATGACCAGAGGCGAAACCACTTGTAAGAAGACAATCGACCGCGTTCTGATGTGTACCGATGCCCGACGCTAGCTGTTTAACACTTACTCAATATATAACACAAAATATATTTTAATTCAATTTTTGAGCGATAGGAGGTGGTTAATTGCCTATATTGAGAACATATCTCGTGGTATTTTACATAAAAGTGCACCCGCGTGTTTTGCCTCTGGCAAGCTACCGTACAGACACACCCCTTCAAAATCCCAAGATAGGAGTAATGATACTTATACGTAACTGACCGAGATGGAATATCAAAGGTGCGCTGATCTGACGTACTGATCAGAAAACCCTGTAATCGACTACTTATATGCATTATTACAATATTTGCCCCAAGTTGTACATGCGCCAGACGCCATCTAAAATACTTTGTTGCAAAATAATTTACGGGCGTGATTTACTTGAACTTTATTTTTGCGTAAGAAATAAAACTGACTTATCTTCGTGCACGATTTATTATCTTGGCTTGTAATATGCATAATGTTGGATTAAATCTCAAAAGGCGAAGACAATTTCGTTCAAAATTAAGCAAATGCCAAGCCCTTTCCGATAAAAAAAATGCAGCATTCGTAGACAGTCGTAAAGTGAATTAAAATTTATATAAAGCCAAGAATTAAAACAAGAAGGAATTGCACTTATAAGTAGAATACAAATACAAAAATTCTACAATGCTTATATAAATCAATGGAAGTGGCAGCATGCGCAGGCAATGTTAATATTATAAGATTTATGGCACTGTTGAAAGAAGGGTATAATATTAGTCGTGTAAAATTGTTCCTTTTTTAATTGTTGAATTTAAAGGGTTTCCAATTCGAAACGGCTCGTAGTAAATAAACGATACGATCTAGAAAACGAATTTTCTTTTCATTCTAAACTGCGCGTCAAGCTTTCAGGCCTTTACCGTATTTGACAAATACAAAGTTACAGCACAATATAACGACTTTATTTTAGCAAGGAGCGTAAATATAAAAAGATTTTGGGTTTACTACTTTGCAGCGGTTTTACTTATTCAGTGATGTGATCGTGAAGTATTGTACACTGTTATGATCTGTTGTATTGGCATGATTCATTAGGTGGTTGTAGGAAGTACAGAACTATCTTAGTTTTCCAATAAAAGCTGAATTTCGTACAAAAAGGTAATCGTTGGCGGAAAAGCTCCTTTTGTGGGTTTTCTGCTTACATGATATAATCCAATACCATCTGAGATATGTTCAGCATATCAATACACGTGATATTAGTACCGTACACTTCCACCCTGCGATATTTATTGATATAAAAAGTCGAAAATTCATGACTCATAAACCATGAAGAGAAATTACTATGACATGGCAACTGTGACAATGGTGTAAAATTAGGCGAGTGTTTGCACTGTGAAGTGTGGAAATCTGCGTGTTGTCCACAAATACTTCAAATCTACTCGCTGTATTGCCTAACCCTTCAGAATATAGATACCAATACCAAGAATCACTTTCCAGCGTAGTTAGAAAGTCGTTCACTGGGCGAATGTTAAAGTACTTTTCCAGAGGGCAGGTGTAATTTTTTGCTGGTCCAAACAATGTTTCGAGAGATTCGTGGCAACTCAAGGTTTTTAGAAATAATAAAGGGGTTAGTTCTCTTAAATAACAGTTTTTGAACTCTGATGACGAAAGCGGCCGTCTTCGAATAAAATATTGGTCTCCTTTGAACTTTGAACCTACTTTACTGTAGGGAGCCTTCAAGAAACTCGAAACATTCCCATTATTTTACATAGGAAGTTGTTTTGTTTCTGTTAAATTTCGACAATTCTAAAGTATAACAAAAAGGTCGTATTGTATTAGATTTTTCTGACCAATTCATTTGTATCATTGCTCTCGATTTTGAAATTAAGTCCAAGCAACAGTTTTCATCCAAAGGCCAAGGATTAAGATAATTCCGTACAATTTCATTCGTAATATACTGGGCTACTTAAACAATGGATCGGTTCATGTGAAGTACACATTTTTTGTATAGATAACGAAATTTGGGTTTAGTACTATTTTCCTGAAAGAAGTTTGTGTCTTTCAGAATGTGTCAAGGAATGGTTTTTGTGGACAAAGGCAAATTTCCAATGATACTTACAAGTTCCCCAAAACCGCACATCTTTGATCGAGACGATCCTTGCGCTCGCAATGCTGTTCGAATGATGAGTAGGTATGTGAATGTCGATCACATTGTAATAACGAGTCTAGGTCATTTGTTATACAAGGTGATTCGGGAGGAAATGGAAGTATTTCAGAGACATGTCTAGGAAGCGAAAATAAGCAAAATAAGCTCATATGTTCAAATCCGATTTTCATTTGTTTCAGAGATAATTAGGTTTTTCTTTTTAAAAAGTTAATCAAGTTAAATATGGTAACGTTGTCCTATTTGCCAATTTGAAACAAAATATTAATTAGGTTAATGTCATAAAAAGTGACAGTTGCAGTTGTTTTACAAGATTACAAAAATGCCTCATATTTCCAGTCATAGAGAATATGCAGATATGATGCTTGTCTATGGATTTTGTAATAGCAATTCTGTTCATTCAATAGAAGAGTATCGACGTCGTTTTCCGAATAGAAGAATTCCTAATAGGGAAGTGTTTCAAAATGTTTTTACACGTGCTAGGGAAACTGGAATGTTCCCAAGTGCACGTATTGCTTCTGAAAAACTTGATTAACTTTATAAAAAGAAAAACCTAATTATCTCTGAAACAAATGAAAATCGGATTTGAACATATGAGTTTATTTTGCTTATTTTAGCTTCCTGAACATGTCTTTGAAATACTTCCATTTCCTCCCGAATCACCCTGTATATGTATAGTCCTGGTAGCTAATTTTCATCTGTAAGAATAACTTGCGGTGTTTCTATTTATATTGAGGGTAGAACCTTCCTCGAGAAAGTTGAGGAAAATGTTACCGAGGAAAATGTAGCCGTCATGCCCCTTTGAAGGGGATAACGGTTCTTCACTGATTGTCGCCCTTCACTTGAGCGTTTACTTTGGGATTAAATTTCCTAAAAAGCTGTATATTTTTTATGAGATTTTATCTTTTATACATGCATGTGAAACATTTGTAGTAGCTTCACTGTTCATAAAAAATTTCTGTATTTAAATGAAACCGTTTTAGTTTATGTTAGACCGATAATATTTATGGGAAAAGGCGTATCGGTACGTTAGTTATTATATGAAGGTGCAAAGGATGTAACTTTTGTTGGTTTACTTTTATGTTATAATATCTATACGAAGGCAATTGCAGATGTTGGTTATTTATATTTTTTATAACTTTTATTGTAATATACATTTTGCTACTAACTGTATACAAACTGGTTATAACAACTATTAAAAACTATTTACAGGGAGATCACGTTTTACACTTCAACATTGAGTTTTCCGTTAGTGAGTTCGTGTTTTCTAGTTACAATTACCTAATTTGGATAATAAATTGCAAAACATATTATTTTATTGAGTTTAACAAATGAAACACCTATAAAAGTTTTTATGGCCGTTACGAAAAGCTCACGTATTCGTAATAAATTTTTCAGTAAACAAGCATTTTAAAGGTGATTAAGGGAAATATTTCCAGTTATATTGCATTAATTTGCGAAATGGATACCGAGAGAAATAGACTTACATATAATTGCGGCCCACATATAATAAATCAATCTGCAGGGAAGACCACCATTACAAACTGTGTATAAATAAACTTCACCTAGTAAACCGAGTTATTTTACTTTAAAAACTGATCCCATAACTCACTACTTAGAAAAAGACCTGTCTTCGGGTAAACACTTGTAATAGCTATGTATCACATGGCCGAAGATCGCACCTATATACTTCTTTTGCAGAAATAACACTTGTAGAATTCTGTAAGTTGAATTCCTCAATCGATAGGATTAAATTGTATCGTATAATTGCAACTAGATCGAATGTATCATTAATTTGTAGGATTTCTCTCAGATCGCATTAAAAGATATAACTAATTACATCATTTTTTTAAATTTCCTGCCAGTTTTATGATAATGTGTGTAATAAAGTACAAATTGACCACATTTGGATATATGTTATGTACAAGGAAAATTAGCGCGTGATTTCTTTTTCTTTAATTGGACGTGTAACTATCCTGAACACGAAAAATTATTAGAGTCGATTCTGTTTATCGTTTTAGTATAGATTTCTCCCTGTAAGTGGGTATTCGAACCGTTGTTGGCTAATATCGGCAATGTATAGAAGAAAACCTATATAACTGTAAAAGAGGCAAATCAGAACGATACAAATGTGACATTTCCTACTTCAGTTGCACAATTAAACACAAACATGCAGGTAATGGGAATTACGTAATATTATTTGTTATTTATTATTAACGGATCGTAATCACTTTATAAAATAGTTACCTACCTTATATTAGATAAAATTTGTGAATAACCTAGAATTTTTATCAAATTTGTGTCTGTATTAATAAATACGAAAACAGTTTCTAAACACATTTGTGGATTTGCATTTCTTAAATGCCGTATTATATTACAACGTTAACGACTGTAACCGCTAGTTTATTTTAATTTCTATGTCATTTTCTATTTAAATGGACGTTTAGGTTAATAAAACTATCAACATTTCCTTTTTGATATCATTCATGTTTATACATAATAATTTATGTATGATAGGAACATATTTTTTGAAAACCAGAAGTCATATTTTCGCGCAAATACTTGAAAGAATTTTAATTGAAATATATGGGGGAGTGCAACAGTACGTCTGTTACGGTACAGTGTGCCATACCAGATATAGATATGTTCATTACGTGCTTTTACATTCATTTAACGGGCTCCGCAGTATAGAGAAAGATTATACGGTCTAACAACTGGAGCATTTGATATTTGGCAATAAGTACAAAGAAATCTTTGTCACAACTACGTAATGAGCACACAGAGCAAAGAGTTCATCTTTTAGCGTAAAGTAAATTTAGCTCAACCTTTTATCATTTTAGTCAAATTTAAAGTATATGTTTCAATATTATTTGATAAATTATTTGAATCATTTTCGAAGGATCCATCTTGCGGATGTGGTGTAATCCGGGTTTTTTGAGTACTTCAAATGCGGGAATGTAAGATAAAACAATGGTTAATAAAACTAAACCTTCTCCATGGAACGTTTTTTATTCGACGTGCAATTAAACTTGTCGCTTAGCTTAACGTCACCTAATTTTAATCACGATTCAACTTTAATTGCACGTCGAATAAAAAACGTTCCATGGAGAAGGTTTAGTTTTATTAACCATTGTTTTTATTTGAATCATTGCCAAAACATTCAAATTGATAGAGCGATTCTACTTGAAGAAATGTTTTCGCTATTTAACAAGTTTATCAAGTGCTAAAATAGAGCATGATACCATTGATCAATTTTCGCGGCAAAATTAAACTATGAACTAAAATGTCCAAAGTAACCTACCTACATTGTTGTTTAAGAAATCAAATTAAGTATACCTACCATTTAGTGGTTGAGGTTTCATTATTAAAACAGAAGGTCCACGTTTTCCAAAGAAAATCGATCTAAAAGCAGTATGATATCTGATATCTGCACTACCACATAGATTCGTTTGCTAAATCAGAATATGGTATCAAAACATATAACAGAAAAATGAGCTGTGAACATGTATGCTTATTTCCAAATTTGTCAGCTAGTGTAATGGAAGAAGAGTATTAAGTAAGAAATGAGTACCATTAAGGTGAATTTGACATGAATGATAAATATCGACAAGGCACGATCCTTGTGCTTCAGACACCACTATCGCTAAATTCCGTTCTGTTTAAACTAGAAATGCCATCTTGTTATCAAATGAAAGAAAATCGTGTATTTGAGAGGACCGAATTAAACATTTCTAAAAACTCCCGTGAATTAAAATATAGCTCTACTCCAAACTCCATTGTAATTTTGGCTTTAATTAAGCTAAAACGTTCAAATTGGTATTAAATGGAAGGAAATTGCATTTGTTCATTACTAATCGCCACAGGAAAATTTTACCATGATATTGAAAGAAATTACAGATTACTCCTTATTATGGATATTTAATCTTTTTACAATGAGATAGGTTGCTAACCTTGTCTATAAACCGTGCCATTTAGTCTATGACCGTGCTTGGGATTCACAGCAGCGATTGTAAAGCTATTCGATTCACGCTAGATCTCTGCATACCGAGTATCAAGCAAATACCATAAAAACGAAGAACATAATTAGGGCAATAGAGACGTAAACATTATGATTAAGAGCAGTTAAAGGAGTAAGCTTGGGAGCCAGATAACAAGTATGGTAATAAGAGAAGACACGGTTCACAAGATTGAAGCGGAGAGATCATACCAATAAAATGACAAACTATCTATGGGTAAAATGGGTGAAAACTCAATTCAAAGAAATCGCGTATAAGTTAGACATCGGCTTCCCAGACTCAGTCTTATAAAGAAGAGAAAGAAAAAGAGAAAATACTTAATTACACACCTATAAGGAGGTTATCTTTCCTATGAAGTCAGATAAAAATTAATTTGGAATTTATTTATTAAGAAAGGTGCAGTGGAGACGCCAAAGGAACATGTATTTGTAGTGTAAATATTCTACTCATATTATTTAAATTAATCCGGGCTATCCTCCAATTATAACAAACAATTTTATGGAACATTAGGCTTAAATTGTAATGAATTGATTAGGTTTACATAATTATTGATATAATGACGCTAGCATTTTATATTATGGGAGCATTATAAATTAATAAATTTAGGAGATAACAATGGTTTGGGTCATAGGGTAAGCGGACATGACGACCTTAAGGTATTAACCAAATAATTTTATACACACATTAAAACTATTGTCATCGCTTGCCTTTTTTTATTTTATGGTGCGATCTCCTCCACAGCCAACAGTTTTAACATAACCATTATGTACAAATCAACACTAGTAACTTTAACGTTCATCTTATTAATAAATTTTGTTATGGGGGTAGGTTTAATTCCTTGGTTCATACTCCATAAAACTCATAGATCGTTCTTCAACAATGGATCCTATCATTGTACCTCCTTCGCTTTGTGCCCTTCCAATTTTTTGTAAATCCATCTATGAATCTTTTTATACGATTTATTAAGAAATGTGATTTCTTTCTCCAATACCTCAACCCCTTTCTTAGTGTTACGAAGTAGCTCTGTATTCTTGAAATATGCTACATTACAACATTTTGGATTTCATGCGATTGGCTTAATCCTCTTATAAAATAATTATCATCCATAGTTTTGACAAAGTGTAGAGGAATAAACCTGTTTGCTTTATTTTTTCTGCAATATGTTACTTTCATGTTTTGAAAGTAAGGATAATTTCTAAAAATTCATAATTGGTTGTGCTAAAAAGTGAAAAATTCATAATATTTATCAATCACTATTCGTCATTGTATTTTTCTGTTTGAATGTCGAGTAATCTGTTGATTGTCTAATTATTACAAAAGATATAGGTAATATATGTATATACAGTGTGTCGCAAATAGTTTTATACAAATGGAGAAAAAGTTTATCTTACATTTCACAAAAAAAATATTCTTGATAAAAAGCTCTGCATGACTTGTAGATTCATAATCAAGTACAAAATTTTTAAAACATTGGCCGGAATACAGGGAAAATCAAAATTATGATTAGAAGTGAGAGTAAAATACGTTTAAACTGTAGTGGCTGATTTTGTTTTATTCATCCTTACTAAAGACGTTCTGGATAGAGAGCTTTGGAATATCTCAACAAATGTTACATCAGTGTGCGTTTGCAATATTTAAAAATTATCATTATCATGTATTATTCCTTTATTCAATAAATAATCCAATTAATAATATCTTGTAATTTTTATCTGGGAAAATCACTAATCTGCAAGTGTGCGTAATTTTGTGCTACTTAATAACAATTTCAACGAACATTTTGCTCTCCACTACAGTTTGAACGTATTTTACTCTCACTTCAAATCATAATTTTGATTTTCCCTGTATTCCGGCCAATGTTTTAAAAATGTTGTATTTGATTATGAATCTACAAGTCATGCAGAGCTTTTTATCAAGAATATTTTTTTTGTGAAATGTAAGATAAACTTTTCTCCATTATTTGTATAAAACTATTTGCGACACACTGTATACAGGGTGTCTATTTAGTAGCCCGTTCTTCAAGTACGGCTTTACTGTTAAATTTATTAAAAAATAAATATACGAGATTGCAATTAGGTTGGATGAAGCACATTTGCAAATTATTTAGACACATACAGGGTGTCTCCAAAAAGTATGGTGCATAAATCGTATATTTTTTTTAATGGAATGATCCACTTTTTTTAAGCCCAAATGTAGGGGCCTTGGGTGAACTTTCCAGTCGTACATTATTTTTGTATTAATACACGGCGTTGCGAAGTTATTAATTAATACATATTTTTTGCTAAATATCAACCCTTCTGTTATACGCTTGTATTTTTTTAAATTTTTGTTTTTGTTTTTACGTAAGTTCGGTGGTGGACTTGGGTTGAATCAGAGTATTCAACCGTGACGAAACATTAAATTATTTCATACAGGATGTTCACTTTTTTTGCTCCAAGCATCGACATTTTCAAACTAATTTTTCTTCATTTTTTTAAATAGCACACCCTATTTATTATTGCATATTTGGAATCCCCGGTAAATTTTAGTGCAACTTTATTAAGCTTACCCTATACCTAAGTGCGATAGTTTTTTCGTAAATTGAGATTTTCTATTCCTTACGGCAGTAGCTGGCAACGCATAGGCCGGACACTCGAATCGAGGATACCGCTCAAAATGTTTGCCGTCTTGTACTAAGCACGAGTCTACTCTTTTGGTGAAAGATTTCATCACTTCATTCAACATAATTGGTGCAATGCGGGGAAAAGACTGTTGAATCCTCTCCATCATGTTCTATCTAGTAGTGGCACCATTACGATAAACGTATTCACTAATTTGTTGTCTGCCTTGTATGGAAAGTGAGTCGGAGTTCCGTCCAGCTGCAATCACATTATCGAAATGTAGTTAGGAAGATGCTGAGTTAAATTTTGAAAGTCTTCTGTCATGAAATTTAAAAAGATTTGTCCTGTTAGTGGATTTTCAAAAAACTAAGGACCAAGTTTATAGTTATGTGCGATACCTCCCCAAACGTTGAGACTCCGGTTATGTTGCAAATGGTTGACGCAGATAATGTGCGAGTTTTGCGTGTCATAAAAGTGAAAGTTGTGTCTGTTTACAAAACCATTTCTATGGAACGTGCATTCGTCCGTAAACAGCACATATTTAAAAAATAAATAGAACCTTATTTTATCGCATCTTCGATTCGAGTGTCCAGCTTATGCGTTGGCTCGTTCACGCGCCTTAACCATCGCGCCACTATCTACTGCCGTAAGGAATAGAAAATCTCAATTTACGAAAAAACTATCGCACTTAGGTATAGGGTAAGCTTAATAAAGTTGCACTAAAATTTACCGGGGATTCCAAATATGCAATAATAAATAGGGTGTGCTATTTAAAAAATGAAGAAAAATTAGTTTGAAAATGTCGATGTTTGGAGCAAAAAAAGTGAACATCCTGTATGAAATAAGTTAATGTTTCGTCACGGTTGAATACTCTGATTCAACCCAAGTGCACCACCGAACTTACGTAAAAACAAAAACAAGACGTTAAAAAAATACAAGCGTATAATGGAAGGGTTGATATTTAGCAAAAAAATATGTATTAGTTAATAACTTGGCAACGCCATGTATTACTACAAAAATAATGTACGACTGTAAAGTTCACCCAAGGCCCCTACATTTGGGCTTAAAAAAAGTGGATCATTCCATTAAAAAAAATATACGATTTATGCACCATACTTTTTGGAGACACCCTGTATGTGTCTAAATAATTTGCAAATGTGCTTCATCTAACCTAATTGCCATCCCGTATATTTATTTTTTAGTAAATTTAACAATAAAGCCGTACTTGAAGAACGGGCTACTAAATGGACACCCTGTATATATATGAATTATTTAAAGTAACGTTTTAAATTCTACTGTCTTTTGCTGGTATACGTGTTTCGTAACATTGCACAGGACATGCAGTATGATTAGAGACAATTTCCAGGTGACACATTTCAGGAGGATTAAGAAAGAAAAAAGCCAAGTTTCTAAAAAGAAAGATTGGTTTCAAGTTTCTCTTTTATTGAGGAAAATGTGTATTTTATAAAATTATTGCCATAATATTTTGACTCTCAACACTACAGGTAATCTAATATTAACGCGATAATGACAAATGGCGCCATTGTTAAAATCAGAATTCACTCGACAAAATAAATTTACTTCATTGATAACCTAACCAACGTGTTTATTGTTTAGATTGAATTATTACAGCGGATGATTTTATCCCACGTGTTTACATGTGATAAAATATAGCACATTCTTTAAAAATAATTGTTTACTTTTTATATATGTATAGTGTTATATATTGTTTGATTTATAAGTTGTTAAAAAAACCTACTACTGCTATAATAAATTATCGGCCTTGTTTGACAAAAACAACACAAAATGAGAGGGATGAAAAGTTGTATACTACATCTCTCCCTTTAATAAGATCTACTAAATTAGCATTCTGTATCGGTAGAAAGAAATTAAGAAATTATTCCAAACTGATATCTTATCTTGATCTACTTTCATTAGTGGTTTGGAAAACAAATATAAAATAAATGTAAAAAAAGAAAAATAAAGTTAAAAGTAGCATGTAGATGCTTTAATTAGGTGTTGGATACAGATGGATCCTCATTATAATTCAAGAAAACATTATCTAAACCTGAAGTCGCTCTATCACAAAAGTACCAAAACCAATAACGGATCAATTCAGACACTTCAGACAAAATATCGTCCATAAATTATATATGTCGTCTTTGATTATTTAAGTACAAACGAATTCAAAAAATCTTGACCACACGTATCTGGCGCCTTTTTATCTAAGTCTCGTAAGTTATTGTCCAACGTGAAACGTTTGTATTGCATAAATGTCACCGTAAAGCGTGCAACTTTTGCAAATTTTGGAGAATATCTTGATCTGCTTGAATTTGAATACAATTTGGGTGCATGTGAGTTTGTTAAAAGATTTACTCTTGTTTGAGATGGTTTGTATGCAGATGTATGATTACCATTTTTACCATAATGTTTATAATATCGTATGTACAGATGGTGTGAGTAGCATACTCCTTCTATGGAATACATGCGAAACAATGGAGGGTGTTATATTCTCAACGTTTCACATATATTTATTGTACCGGTAAAATGAATACCTAATCGATATTGAGTTTAAAATTTTTAAAGATTTACACGCGACAGTTTTTAAATTTTTTTCAATCGCGTTTGATGATATCGTTACGTGCGTGATGCACCCATTTTTTTTACTAACAAGGTCCAGATACGATTGCATACAAAATCGCAAGGATGGGAGCATCAGTACGTCCATTGACCCTGTAGATGGTAGTGATACGCTGAAGCGTGGGCCATAGGAGTCGCATTCTGTTAATATATCTCGGTTTATCCATTGGTTGTCCATTAAACTAACGGCACTGTCTCCAAGACATTGATATTTTACAGAATTCAAAACTGCGTGTTCGATTTTAACTCTTCCCGCTCATATTTACAAGCACAAAATTTCACTTCGTTCACCGCCGTAATTATAAATTAATTTGAAAGTGTGAAAAGTCAATCAGAATGTAGGTATGTAAAGATTAATTATACACGTTATACGTACATTACATAAAATCGAATCAATTTAACAATTGATTCCGTGTGATTATTATTGGTCGAATGAGAAGATTTCTGCAAATTGCCAATTATTTTCTCTCAAAGCATTGAAACTTTGCACAATTGCAATGTAATATTAAATTAACTGCCTTTTACCTAAACGGGAGTAAAAAATTACTTTTAAAATTCTCTTGTTTCCTCAAAGAGTATAAGAAGAATCAATTAGTTGAAACGGTAATGTTCGATCTAACCTACATATTAAGCTTAATTGGACAAATCTGAAGTTATTGCGAAATAAATTTTCACTATTGCACGATATCGGCGACACATTACATTATGTATCCTTATGCTAATATCGTACATTACTGTTGTTAATGTTATATTACGTTATTCCACAACTCTTTTTTAAGTTAAAATTGACCTCCTATAGATAAAATTAGTCGCGGGTAACTGAATATGCTAAATTATCTAGCAAAAACAAAACAAGAATTTGAAGAAAATGTTGTATTAAATCGATCTCACTAATGTATTGATTCTTGTAAAGAACATTTTATGTAAAGTTGCATCAAATAAAATAAGGAGAAACTAGCAAAAAATCGCGACAAACCTTCTTCTTCCGAATTTCTTAAAAATAAAAGAAGAAAATCTATGTGCAGGTGCAAGAGTTGCCAAATAATAGTTCATTATTTAGTGATAGACCTTCCAAAAAAGACCATTTGGAATATTTTTAGTGATTGAAATTTAACATTTGTAATGAATATATTAATATAGAACGAAACAGTCACTGAAAAATACCGTTATATGAATAATTAATAATTCAAACCGGTTGCTTCTGAAACTTATAATTAATAGTTTTGGCGAATTGTTTTTTCTTAAATTACGATTTACGCAATAGATTTAAAAAGTTTTTTGGTGTTAGTTTAATCATTCCATCTTCACTGGTTGTCGTATTGTGACAAAGAAATATTTTGTAAATTTCAGATTAAAATCTATAGTTTTCGAACGCCTTCAAAAGTTTGTTGCCTGCTAGTCTTTGTGTCTATTAATTTATATACCCTTGATGTACATTAACACTTTTGTACTACGTATATCGAACCGCAAAATGCAGGTACGTTCACAAAATTGAAAAATTACCAAGTTTCTACCATGTTATTTTCCATTACACCGCCGAAACTAGAATGTTCTTGTAATTATTACGATATCAGTCTCACTCATTTACTAACGACCTTTTTTTATATCCTTTTCTTTCATTTAATTTTTAAGTAACCTTTCTTTTTTGGCCATTAGCAACTAAAGTTAATCACGAACCTCCCACCTCAAGCATACGGTGTAATCAGTCATGTCCAGCCAAACACCTATAAACTCACCTTTCTGAGACTTTGATATATTATTTGTGTGAAGAACACGAGATTAAAAACAGCCAAGATTTGTTCTTTGAAGTTGTCATGTTTGGGCTTATTCAACACCTCTAAGTTTTCATCAAATAACCTGCTGCATACACGATTATCAAGATACTGCATTTATTAATAAATGATCGATTACTGTACCTACACTGTGTACAAATAACAAATATACTTAATTAATAGTGACATATCTGAATCACATACCTTCTTTATTCGTTATTTTGCATTTAGTAATATAACACGAAGCGTTTAACTTAAATCAATCCATCAATTTAAGCGATTATTAATAGTGTACATATTAAGATTAATTATTTGTTACAGTTCACATAAATCATTAATTAATCTTTTGTTTCAGGTTTCTGCTACCGATCCCGATTGTGGAGTAAATGCCTTGGTAAATTACACTCTTGGAGATGGTTTTGGCAAACAAAAAGAGTTCGAAGTGCGATCGGCAAGTGGCGAAATTTGTATAACTTCAAATTTGGATTACGAAACTAGAAACGCTTACGAATTTCCCGTTATAGCAACTGACAGAGGTAAGTTCTGTGTTGTCAGGGAAATGTGCACTTACAAAAATATTTAAACTATTCGCGCGACTTGGCAGCAACGGTTGTCTTCTTGTTGATTTCGAATAGAATTAAATTCTCAGTTGAGTGAGTGATATGTGAAAGAACGACTGTTATTTCAACACCTGACAGTGAATGTTATTCCAGTTGTAAGATACTACGACGACAGTATTAGCACTATCATTAGAATTTACATTGTTTACATTCTCTAAGGTAACATTACATTTACAAAGCTTTACCGTTTCAACTTTTCGATTAGAAATTAACTTATTATTATATGTAATTATTTCCCATTTAAATGCATAATAAGAAGTCATATTATGTTTATTATATCCGTTTGATATTAAATCTCATATTGTAAATCGTAACTGCAAAGACAACAAGGATACTCCAAAATCTCAATCACGATCATTAATTTCTCCAATTCTACTTATTCTCTTCGGTTTTATAATGTTAACACCTGAACCTTTAACTCCCTTTAAAATTTTTGCAAAGTTTGAAGTTTCCCTCCACCCTTTTGTTTGTTCCTTGATTGACCATTACCATCTCTGTGACCTTTTTTACATTTTCTATAACATTTGTTACTATTCAAAATTTCTATTATCAAACGCTGATTGCAGTTGCTGAAATTCGTCTATTTTCAAAATGATTTAAATGACTTATAGCAAGTCATTTGGATTGTGCATCTGCAAAAAAATCGTATAAAGTGTAGGGAATCAGAATGTTTCTTCGTAAACGGTCATATAGATATAGAAGACAATATAGTTATAATTAATATTATAATTACGTGCAAAAAATAATGTTATTCAGGCTATGCACCAAACAAATTTACGTTTGGCATTCTTCTTCCCCTACTACTTCATAAGAATTTGGCATCCTCTTTTGTATATAATGGCGCTGTAACTTCAACTTCACTAACCCCAAACCGAGTTGGAATTATCGATCTAATTTCAATTTTTTCGCCGGCCATCACATTAGATCTACTGGCAATACACTAGGGCAATTTTTCAAATAATCTTCTGTTCTGGTTGTTGTTAAATCTGTTATGAATCGAACTTTTAAAATTAATTCATGATAAAATAGAGTTTTTACGAAGACTATCGTTAGGTATTGATTATGCTTTTTCCTTGAGGTAGTGCAATCACAACAAGTGAACGTAGGAATTCTAAAATGTCTTAAATCTATAAGCGCTATTGTTCAAATTCAAACTAGCAGTATTCCTTCCAATTCTATCATAACCTTTTTGTCTATTAACAAAAGATTTATTGACTTTGAAATAGTGTATTATAAATATTCTTAAATGGCTTGGATTACTTAGTTTACACTGCTAATAAAAACTGCGGTGTGAATTATACAGGGTGGGTTATTGAAAACGAAACAGGGCCATTTTCGGATCATTACCATTATTTTTCGAAAAATTCCTGAAACAAGTCAATTTTGTATGTGAGGGGGACAACTTTTGAGTGTATTTCGAACTTTGTAACTTCAACCTCCTAGCGGTGGTGACACCAACCCTTAAAATCTTAAATGGGGATGGGTCGAGTAGCATATGATTTTAAAGCTTGTTTAAAGGCCTATTTAATGGTGTATTTGTTTTTAAATTTTGAATGGTAGTTTTCGAGAAAATGTACTTTTCTATAAAATGTTGTAATACTTGTAATTACAAGGAATTTTTTGAAATCAACAATGATGTGACAGATGTGACATGTAAATTCACAAGTTAATCAAATTAATTGTTGTCATTACATTATTACTGTAATCCTATTAACGTTTTAAATAAAAAGTAAGGTAAAAAGTAAAAACGTTTATTATATGAATATCTGCAGAACAGACTACATTCGTCAAATTCAGCATTAAATCGCTTAGAATCGGCATTTTTAATAATCATTGGAAGTTCATCAAGACTAAATGGTTTACTCAGTCGCATGGAGGCTGGAGGTCATCAATTTGAACATTTAATAAAATTAATTTAAGATAATTGCCTATTGACATTCCTGACGTTTAAAATTCAACTTCTCGAAAACTACCACTCAAATACACCATTAAATAGGCCTTTAAATAAGCTTTAAAATAATATGCTACTCGACGCCTATTCCCATTTGAGATTTTAAGAGTTGGTGTTACCACCGCTAGGGGGTTGAAGTTACAAAGTTCGAAATACACTCAAATTTGTCCCCCTCACATACAAAATTGACGTGTTTCAGAAATTTTTCGAAAAATAACAGTAATGATATTCACAAAACTGCCATTTCTATATGTGCAAATAACTTCATTTTCATCGCGTGATAATTTATCAAAGAGTAGACGAAGTTGTGCCTTTATCGTATGAGCGATGGATTTCAGTTCACAAAGGCTGGATGTCTGTGTGTCCGTTGCTTTTCCCTGTAGACATTTTTGACATTCTGAACATCGAATTTAAAACATTTTTGAATTGATCATTTTTTGTCTATCTTGTCGGAAAAGTGGTCAAAATGGCAGTCGAAAATATTGTTCAGCATGACAATGCAAGCTTTTGTTCATCACGCAAGCAAGCTTGCGCATTCTCAACTGGTTTGTTTTTACATGATATGTTCAAGCGGTAGTGATTGTGATTGTGTCCGTAGAGAATACCATTTTATCGTGAGTATTAACATCTGTAAAATCCAAAAATGCGACTCAAAGAAATCGTTTAATTTAGCGTTCGTCTTCCTGCATGACGAACTTTGGTATTATTATAATAAACAGCCGCCCCATTTCGTACCACATGTTGCAAATTTGCAGGTTTTTTCATGTTCGTGCTTCTATTAGCATAAAAAATACCTTGTGGATTAATTTCGAATAGTTAGCCGAAGAAGACTTATTGGATACATTTTTTTAATTACTTAAGAGGAAGTTTCATATTTTCCATTACAATGCGACACACATTTCTTACTAGGGAATATCATAACAAGAGATCTCGAAGGTAGAGGAGCACAGAGGGTTCCATCCTGGAAGATTATGGCTTTAGTGTTAAGCAAGCAACTTGTAGAAAAGATATTAGTCAGGAATCAAGAACTGCACAATGTTTTTATAGATATGAAAAAATGTACCCATACCTAAACTATGGGAAATTGATAAGAATTTGCATAAACAAGAAATATATAATTGCCATATGAAATATATTCATCGCGTTATAGTGAAAATCTGAAGCAAGGATGCTGTCTTCTTCTTCTTTGTTAAAAATATATGTAAATGGCGCACTGTCACTGGATACACGTACATGCAGAGGTATGGACGTTAAGTTAGGGAAACACTTTGTACCAACACTTATTTGCGCACGACTAGTTAATTTTAACGGAAGGGAAAGACGATACATGGCCAGTAAACATATTGAAGAGCACCGTGGGGGTTCTGAACTGAACATGTAGAAGACAAAATACTTGACTTTAGGGACACAGAAAACTAATATGTATAACAAGCGAATACAGAAACATAGGTGTATCAGATAAATATGGGTATCTACGAATAATAATCAGTAGTGATGGAAGACACGATATTGACATTAGTGAAAAGATAACACTTAATACCTAAAAAATCTGTGAGTGGGTGTCGAAAAATAGAAAGAAAAGAGATCGTGGTGTTTTTCGAGAACGGAATGGAATAAACACATGGTACTGAGCATATAGGAAAGAGATATGGAAAAAGAAGACTGATTCGATAGGAAAAGGTGGAAGAAGGGAAGTGAGGAACGGATCAAGCTTAATTTTCAAAATTATCTACCCTATCCAACTTATATTTGTTTTGCAATTAATCAACGATAAAAATTCCATTCTAAAAGGTTGCTGTGTAACTTCAACTAAATTAAAAAAATACGCTTCTGTAAGTGTTCCTAAAGGTGGTATCCATTTGATAAAAACAATTATATTACAACATTTCACGCACAGATATCTTTTATGGAACTATTTCACGATGCCAACCGATTGCACAGATCAAGGATAGGTTTCCAAATTTCACCAAAAAAATACAACTCGCCATATCTGTTGTTTGTCTGACACGCGGAGTTTTCTACCAAAATTATTATCTGAATACCTTCGTGTTTTGCAAACTTTCCTTTGTTTTTACATACGTTAAACTTGATAAGACGATAAAAGCTACTCATTTCATATTATCTAGTCATTTCAAGGAACTCAAAAGAGTATCATTACGCCATGTTAAGTTTCATGTTAAGAGATGCAATATTGTTTCCACGCATTTGTACTATTTCTGGGCATTTCTTTAAAAAATCATATTTTTATATCGCTTGAAATTTCTTATGAAAAAATTATAACAAAAACTCAAAAATGAGAAATGTGTATTTGCATTGAATAAAAAGGACTTTTATGCAGCGATACTTGTTAATAAAAGTTCTTTGATAAATCATTCAAATTACTGTTACATATTTATTCCTTATTACTCTTAGGTGTTATAACATTTTCAAAAGTAAACTTTTTTTGTAGTTGTGGATTTTTAAAGAAAGAGTTACTTATTTAATTGACAAGGTAACCCATTAAATTATCTAGTATTTATGTAAACGTTGTCAACAGGTCAACATTGCGTTTTAGCAGTCTTTCTGTACACTATTTTATAGACTAAGCGGCAGCGACAGAAAAAGTGGCGTCATTTATTCCCTTCTGCCAATTTTGGCTTAAATAATTTATAATTTTTAGAACTAATTAAAGCTATTTCCAAGTATTACTCGTGGATACCTCGGGCCGTAATCGGTTTTGAAATTGTAACAGATTTAGCTATCTTTGAATGATTTCTTACCGTCTGCCACCTACATAAAATAAAAATTAAAAAAAAAATAGTTGGCGGACGTTTATCGGCAGAGTAATTCCATAGATATCAAGTTTGATACACCCCACGATAAAATGTAAATAAAATACGACTCACCGAACAATTTCTTCCCGTCTGCCAGTGCGTCGATATTGTTATTCATGTCTCAGAAGTTGAGAAAAAGCAAGCGGCGGACACTTAGTCCGTCTAGAAGCGTCGAGGCGCTTTATTAAGATTGCATTATATTACATATTTGTTGAACAATTTGTTACTATCTGCCATTGAAGAATTGAATAATTTTATACTAAAAGATTGTAAAATAATAGGTGGCAGAAGAATTATCACATTACAACATAGTGGCAGAAACGAAAATGCGCGTTAAAAAAATTGGTATATTTTAACAACTAGTTCCCTTCTGCCAATTTCCAAATAGAAAGTTTACATAACAATAATCTTAAATATTAAGTGGCGGATATGAATCTTGTATAGTATGGCGGCAATGGGGTTTCAAAGCCTTAAAAGTGCACTTATTCGGATATCGACCATTTTAAAATGAAAAGGGTTAGCAATAAATCAATTACTTCTCGTCCGTCAATTTCCTAATGGATAGTTTACATAACAATAAGCGTAAATATTAATTGGCGGAAATTAATCTTGTATAGTATGGCGGCAATGGGGTTTCAAAGCCTTAAAAGTGCACTTTTCGACCATTTTAAAATGAAAAGGGTTAGCAAACCAATTCATATAGTAGTATATTATTCAACAAGCTTGTAATGATAGCTATTACTTACGAAGATGTAGTTTGCCACATGAGCCGCCGTGTGAGTGAGTCATACCTATTACATGCGAGTAGAATACTATACTTTTTGTACGACTAGCTTTTTAAACAAATACATTCATCAATCGCTTGAAAATTATTACGTTTCATTGGGGATTTTAGGGTTTCTTATTATATTTAGACACTTTTTAACTTACCTTTTTTGATCATAACGATATATGAATCGTTTTAAAAATATGTTTTTTATAAGAATACGAATAAATTAAGATAACTTTAGTGTTTATAATAATATTATGTCACTAGGCATGAGTCATATGATTCATTGAACCCGTGAGTATGGCCCGTGAGTAATGAATTCATTACTCACTTTCTTTAAAGGTCAGCCCTTGGTCTAGCGTTATGCCCAGGTGTTTGTCTTGTCCCACTACCTGTACCTTAGTGCCATACATTGGTATGTCCTTTAGCGGCTTTAGGTTTGTCGGTCGTTTTCTTCGCGAGAATTGCCGCCATACTATACAAGATTCATATCTGCCAGTTAATATTTAAGATTATTGTTATGTAAACTATCCATTTGGAAATTGGCAGAAGGGAAGTAATTGATTTGCTAACCCTTTTCATTTTAAAATGGTCGATATCCGAATAAGTGCACTTTTAAGGCTTTGAAACCCAATTGCCGCCATACTATACAAGATTAATTTCCGCCAATTAATATTTAAGCTGATTGTTATGTAAACTATCCATTAGGAAATTGGCGGACGGGAAGTAATTGTTTTGCTAACCCTTTTCATTTTAAAATGGTCGATATCCGAATAAGTGCACTTTTAAGGCTTTGAAACCCAATTGCCGCCATACTATACAAGATTAATTTCCGCCAATTAATATTTAAGCTTATTGTTATGTAAACTATCCATTAGGAAATTGGCGGACGGGAAGTAATTGTTTTGCTAACCCTTTTCATTTTAAAATGGTCGATATCCGAATAAGTGCACTTTTAAGGCTTTGAAACCCAATTGCCGCCATACTATACAAGATTAATTTCCGCCAATTAAAATTTAAGCTTATTGTTATGTAAACTATCCATTAGGAAATTGGCGGAGGGGAAGTAATTGATTTGCTAACCCTTTTCATTTTAAAATGGTCGATATCCGAATAAGTGCACTTTTAAGGCTTTGACACCCAATTGCCGCCATACTATACAAGATTAATTTCCGCCAATTAATATTTAAGCTTATTGTTATGTAAACTATCCATTAGGAAATTGGCGGAGGGGAAGTAATTGATTTGCTAACCCGTCCATTTTAAAATGGTCGATATCCGAATAAGTGCATCTTTGAAACCCAATTCCCGCCATACTATACAACATTAATATCCGCCAATTAATATTTAAGGTTATTGTTATGTAAACTATCCATTTGGAAATGGGCAGACGGGAACTAGTTGTTCCAAAATATTGTTTTTTTTTACACAAGATTTATAGTGTAATTCAGGTACGTACCTGTTTGTTATGTCTGCCAATGAATAGACATTCGTAATACGTGTTAAAATCTTGAAAAATATTAATTTTTTTGGGTAAGAAATTGTTCAAAAAATATGTAATATAATGCAATCTTAATAAAGCGCCTCGACGCTTCTACACGGACTAAGTGTCCGCCGCTTGTTTTTTCTCAACTTCTGAGACGTGAATAACAATATCGATGCACTGGCAGACGGGAAGAAATTGTTCGGTGAGTCGTATTTTATTTACATTTTATCGTGGGGTGTATCAAACTTGATATCTATGGAATTACTCTGCCGATAAACGTCCGCCAACTATTTTTTTTTTAATTTTTATTTTATGTAGGTGGCAGACGGTAAGAAATCATTCAAAGATAGCTAAATCTGTTACAATTTCAAAACCGATTACGGCCCGAGGTATCCACGAGTAATACTTGGAAATAGCTTTAATTAGTTCTAAAAATTATAAATTATTTAAGCCAAAATTGGCAGAAGGGAGTAAATGACGCCACTTTTTCTGTCGCTGCCGCTTAATCTATTAGTTTTACATCTAATCGAATTTGATTTTTTCGTAAATTCACAAACTTTTGTACTTTTCCGTCTACAAAAACGTCCCCAGGCGGAAAATAAATTGACTAGATTGAAATCCACAAAGAAAGAGGACCTTTTTACATTCAAACATAATTTCGGCAGTTGGTGTTTACTTTCTTCGGTTTGCGAGCGCTCTCTGGGAATACAGATGAGAATGGAAGGAACCGTGAAACCGTTCCAAACTGATTTTCAAGGAGCTTTTGTCTTCGAAGGAGAATCCACATCAAATAATACCCCAACGACTTTACGACAGCCATTTCGTGCATACATCTCACCTTTGTCACATTCCATATACCTTTTTTACACATCTAATACACAAGTTGGTTTTCTTTAAATAGACTTACTACGCCCCAGCTGTAAGTGTATTTTGTATAGTGTAAGGGATCACAGAGTTGAGTCACATTACTATTGCCTAATACTAAGGATGTAAATTACAATCACTCGTGCACTTTTGCAAAGTGTTTAGTGTTTAAAATGTTCATCGTTGCACCTACTTATGTGGTACTAAAGAAAGGGTATTACCACTAGTACTATGTGGAGTCATTGTTTTCCCTATCTCGGTATTGGAATTCCAAACTTTCAAGAACTGCAATGGTTCTGGGATGAAATGCGGTAGGCCTATGCCGTAGATGTTGGTGAAAATGCAGTGATAATAAAGTGCAAGGATTCAAATCTTCATGAAGTGTATTGTGATATATTTGGTATTGTTTACAAAAATACATTCATTAATCGATTCAAATACCTACTCCTCACCTTACTTGTTCGCCATTGTTTTGCCATACATAATTTTTTTGACAACGCCATCGCCAAATAAGTAAGTTGGTTGTGGCTTCAAAAATTTGTCTTTAAATTAATGAATAGGTACCATAAAGGTGCTGAGGATAAGAAAAGCGTTTGTTACACACAAAATTTTCCACACGATATTTGAGTTTTAGTGGTACATAAATACAGTACAGCGTTGTATATTAATATTCAAACAAGCAATACTTGTATAAACTTAAAAAGAGTTTAATGTTTGAACTAAACTCCGTTCATTGTAATTAGCTAAGGATATAATTTGTATAGCTGGAATGTTTGTTGAAAAGAGGACGAATACAATTTCAAAACAGTCTTATGTAATTTTGTGCACCTGACATATAAAATACCAATTAGGCAATTAAGCATTTCCAAATATTTTTTTACCAGAGTTTTAAATCTTATAGACAAACATGATGGTTCCTTGTACCACGTTGACCATGAAGACGAAAATATCAAAAATATTGGCTATAATCGCAAATTTAATGTTAACGATAAACAACTGCCTGGTTCATTGTCTGCACATGACCACTTCGATATAAATCAGTCACTCTGCCTAATTAGCTAATAGGTATTTGATTTGAGATATAATAAAAATTGGTCTACCGGAATGCGCGAATAACGACCGAACACATTTTCGAAAGCAAAAAAATCAAGTGATTTGAGTGTTGAGTATCCAGAAATCCAAATTACAAAAATTAATAATAAAATAGGTAAATTAATGTTTTCCTGTAACTGTTTAGACACAGCAGGAATCTAATAACTAAAGGATTATATTGAGCATCATTATTTTAAAATAAATTTTCAAGTTGCAACTGGTTTTACGTTATTTGATTGAATTTAAAACAACATTCTGGTTTTTAATAATTACTAGTTTACAATATACATTACTACAATTTTTAATGATGTAGTTTTGTTGACGTAACTTGTAATAATTGCCGGTTTTTGGTTAAAATAAGTGATTGAGTATTCCTCGAGGGGACATAGAGTAAGCAATCGGTTGTTAATAATAACAACGTTGATTCGTTTTTTTTTTCGTGTAAGCACAAATTTTTAGTAAGATACAATACTTTCCATATAAATCATTTGATAAAACATTTCCGATTTGCAACACATCTAGTAGAATTCAATGTATTTTATTCAAAGGAATTCTTGAATACACCAAACAATCTAAGAATTTTGTAACACTGCGGAAGCAAACAGTGCATAGCAAGGTATCTATAACCTATTAAGTATTTATGAAGTGCAAACAAGACAAAACAAAGGGAATATCACGATGTCATTCTTTCGAATAAGCTACTCACGAAATCGTGAATTGCTGTATTTCAACGCCCCTTGCATCTGTGCCATTTCATATTTTATTTCTTCCAATATTTTCTTGTTGTACATTTATGAAACGAGTAAATTTACTTCGCAAATTAACAACTCTTCCTCCATCAATTTCGAGGTAGAAACAGTTTAATCGCGTTACAAATCTTTTGCAAGGTCGTGTCTTTAAATTAATGATATCCCACTTCCATATAGCTAGAGGGATAGATTATCGATACCACTTAAATACTTATTTAATCAAAGGAGTATCAGCCTACGCATATACATTTGAGTGGCGCTAAAATATTTATGTCTTACTAAATAAACAATTTTCTTAATTTTGATTTTATTTTCAGGTGGCTTAAGTACAACAGCAATGGTTAAAATACAAGTAACAGACGTAAATGATAATCGACCAACGTTCTACCCACGTGAGTACAACGTTTCGCTTCGCGAAGGTGGCTCATCATCATCAGCAACAACGCCCGTCGTTGTGGTGGTTGCGTCAGACGCCGATTCAGGACGTTACGGCTCAGTAACGTACAGAATTGTAACGGGAAACGATGCTGGATTATTTCGAATTGATCGAAATAGTGGCGAAATTTTTGTCAGTCGACCTAGTTCTCTATCCACTAGAAGTCAGCCCTTTCATCATTTAAACATATCCGCCACCGACGGAGGAGGGCTCAAATCTATTGCGGATGCCGAAATATTTATTAGCATCATCGATTCCGCTCAACGTCCCCCGATTTTTGAACAAACCCGATATACGTACTCAGTAAAAGAAAACGCCAAACGAGACACATTCGTTGGATCCGTTAAAGCATCTGTTTTAGATTCTGGTAAGTTTTAGTTGGTACTACATTAAATCTTACGACAGGAAGTAATGCAATTATCATAAAAAAGAGAATAGAGATGATTATTAGGACCATAAATGGCAGATTTTCTAAATGATCGTGTTGTCAAAACATTTAAGATTAATTGACGTTATAATACTGCAATAAGGTGATCCTAAATTTGCAGAGAAGTGTATAATTGAGTCTATTTCTTTGGTGGCTATACAATGCGATTTTATTACTTAATTAGTGTACTTAATAGTATTTTTAGTCTATTCTAAATTTAATTACAAAAAAAATCTGTATTGTTTGTAGGTGTTGAAAACTAAAGAAATAGTTCTGTAAAATCGTAGCATTATTGTGAGCAAAAACTGCCACGTAATTAATACAGTAATTATAATTATCAATTAATTTCTTACATGACAGAACCTCTTTTTTACGTGACCAAAAATTATTTGTAATAGTATTATTGGTAAATTTTTAAATAGTCAATAGATAAGTAATAAGTTTAAAATTTTAATTTTCATCCCATTAAAAAAATGTAATTATAGACTATTGTTCTTATGACCATTACTAAACTGTATCGGGATTTTTTCTCGATCTTCGTTGCTGTAACGATCAAAAAATTGGAACCCATAAACAAGGACTTATTTTATGACCTATCTTCATGTAGGTCATTAAAAACATACTCTCTATAGCCTTAGTGCGAACCAAAAATGGTTTTCAAATCCATTCAAAAAATTAAGTATGGGATAAGTCTGATATTTTTATTCTTCATTATTGTATTCTTCCTTACTTTGTTGTGTCTTTAACACAACCGATCACAACCCAACGGATTCCATCAACTGTTTGACATTCGAGTCATAGATGCGTTTTTTTGGATCTTATATATTACTGCTGTGTACAATCCATTGCGTTACTTGTCTTTTTATCAGATACCATCTATTGGGCAATAAATGTATTATTATTATTATTATTTCTGCCCAAGAATATATACAATTAATTATAATCTTTAAAACTGACACATTTCTAAAGTATACTTTTTTATTTGATCTATTGTATCGTTTATTGTTTAACAAAAGTGCCATACATTTTCTTATTTGTGCCTAAGCTTCAAATTGTAACATTTTTCAAAACATTTTGAACATTTGGTGTGTGACCCATTTCTGGGTTTGTTTTGATCAGTAATCTTTCCGGAAAAAAGGCAGTACGTATCAAATTAACGCTGCTTAAATAAAAAATTGTAATTATATAACCACGAGTCCTTCTCCTTCTAGTTCGTTAAAATTTTGTTTCCTCGCCTTTCATTGGTTCATTCTCGTTTCTTTTTGGCGTATTTCCAAATACAAAAGAAATGCATTATTGTAGCCACTTGTGATCTTTCTAGATGTGTCTTATTAACGATTTTTTCTAGGCAACTTGATGCAAAGGTTAGAACCAATAAACTATTTGTTGCTTGGAACAAATTTCACGCCACGAACACTTTATTTCATCGATAAATTCCGTATTGATGATTAATTCGACTCATGACATATTTTACTGTTATTCATCTTTTTATTAGTACACTTGCTTTCATTTAATTTTTCCATATTTTATTCATTTTCATCCTTTATATCATGGCTTTTCCAGCTGAACCCGGGTTTCTTATTCAGCGAACCCTTTTAATTTTATAAATTTCACGTGCGATTTTTTATAATTAATGTGGTGATTTGACGAAAATTTCCAACTATGAATTTTATGTAATTTTCTACTAATAGTTTCCCCTCAGGTAAGCTATTCTTATTGTTCTCTAATTTCACCAATTTTTAACTATAATTTTTAATGTAATTATTTAAGATCATTTTTTGTACATTTCCGCTTGAAAATGGATTATCCCGCAACATGTCGCCCTATGTTTTAGCCAATTAATCACGTCGATTAAGGATAATTAAACTATTGTTGAACGAGAAGGTTGAGTGTCTTATTACCAATCAATAGAACATAATATAAGCAGATCAGTTGGCAATGAATGGGGATGCACGGGCATAAGTAAGCATGATATAGTTCACCGAAAAATAAGGTAGTTTAGTTTACAGACCTACCCTCAAAAGAATGGAATTTTTTGGCAATGAACACACTTTCAAGTTATGTTAGATCTCATTATCGATTTCCTTTCAATGACTACTTCGAGCTTTGACAACACTTTGAAAAGTTTTTAAGCTTCTTTTTCCAATAGCGTGTTGCTACATAAAAATGAAATTAACCGTTACACTAATACTAGATAATTTCTAAGAATGTTAGAATACTTCGTTTAATTAACTTTTTTTAAGAATATGATATTCTTGTTTATATCCGTTTTATCGCTTCCAATTACTTTCCGCATAATTGTCATGGATTGATGAACCAAACGATGTAGTCAATAAAAAAATGTAATGCAAACGAAGGTAACCTCTGCGATTCCTGATTTACTGAACAAGGCTAAAAGACCGTAATTTCTTTCGATTAGTAGTGAATGGTTGCATTCGTCAAATGCATTTGTAATTACCGTCTTTTGATAGGCCATAAAGTCGGTAATATATGAAAATTACACGCATTCACGTAACGGTAGACGTAGAGAATCGATTCATAAACCGTAAGGTATTTGGCGTTACAAAATAATATAGTCCAGTCAAGTTAGGTTTTTACCTTGAACAAATTGTTATAAAGCTGAAACTTGGCACAGAGTTAGTTTTTGGCCTTAGAATCAAAATACTAAAATACTCGGCCCGACACTAGTTTGCGTCCTTGAATTTCAGGGCCATGACGTCATTCCGCCCGAAAAATAGGCGCTCGCTACTTCTAGATGCTCTAGAAAGCGTGGAATTGATCAGAAATGAAAGTTAAAAGATTATTTTTGACACAATTTAATAAAAAAAATATTTCAACATTAAAACAAAGCAAAAAAATAAACAAAAAATATACTTTAGTGCAACAATATACCTTACTGCGTAACGACCGTTATATTTCGCTCGGACACTTCATAAATACTAAATTTTATACTTATACTTATTTTTTTTAAAATGAACAGTTTTATTACTATGTGTACAAAAATACAAAAATTGTTTAAACAAATAAAAATAAAAAAACTATAGGTACTTCGCTTCCCAATCGTCATCAGCGTCATTGTAACAATCACATATATTTTTTGATTTATTTAAGCAAAAAGTTCCTCTACAGTTGGCACATAATTCAGAACATATTTGTTCTGTCTGTTTACACGTGTAACGTGCACTCCAACAATCGTTTTTACAGGCACAAGATATAAGCTGTAAAAGAGACGCAGTCTCGGGCAATTAGTGTACAACAGATATTGGTACCAAACTACCTTCTTCAAGGCCCCATCCCCAAGACGCAGCTGGCAGAAAATTTCCAAGCCACTTCTGTACTTGTTTGCATTATAAAGATATTAGCGAGGATATTAGTCTAATTTTTCTCAAGTTTAGTTATATATTTAGGTTAGTTAATTAATGAGACAATATTGCTCATTGATCCTAGCAAATAAATCAATAGTAACTAATCTTGCTTTGAATCACTAAAAAAAACAAAAACCTGCTAAAAGTTTAAAAAACATCGATCTGTTTGTTAAATGACATTTTAATTTACCTGTAGATAGGTTCGCAAAAGATGTTCAAGAGCTGAAGATGTTGGCGGAACATAATCACTGCCGGCGCTGACAACGAAACGCGGTGAATGAATAATATCAATCTGTGGGTGTATTTAAAGAAGAGACAGACACTTAATAACAAATACTACAACAACAACAACAACAAATTTTACTACAACAATAATCATTTACTCGATAATAAACTTTTTAATTTAGCCTTTTGCGAGAAAACAGCTTAGGAGTATTGACAACTTTTATTTATTCGAAGCACTAATTGTTTATATTTGACTTATTTTCTGCTATTAAACAAATTGTTTATCGATTTCTGATCAATTCCACGCTTTCTAGAACATCTAGAAGTAGCGAGCGCCTGTTTTCCGGGGGGAATGACGTCATGGCCCTGAAATTCAAGGACGCAAACTAGTGTGGGCCCGAGTATTTTAGTATGTTGTTTCTAAAGCCAAAAACTAACTCTGTGCAAAGTTTCAGCTTTATAACAATTTGTTCAAGGTTCAAGCTATATTTTGTCTAAGTTGACTGGACTAATAGGATTTTAGATGATAATTTTACCTACTAAACTAGTTTACTCATCTCACAGTATATACAAGATGAGCAATCACGAATTTGAAGCAATTTCTCGCCGCATTAACCTAACAAGTTTAAAAGCCATTAATAATGTCATTTGTTCTGGAAATGAGTTGCACTATTCAAGGTCATTGTTGGAGCCCCTCAGTTGAAATCACGACTGCTATAAATTCAGAATACTAAGAATAACCAGACACTGTGGTATTTCAGCAAATACATAATACTACAGCGCTCTACGTGACGAAACAGAGGGTCGGTCGTGAAAACACAGTAAACTCAAAAAGCTCCCTTGTTTTCACGATTATGACTTATATGGCTCCATATTGCACCAACTGATCGTGGAAGTTTCTATCATTGCATTTATTGTAAACACGAATGCGTGATTATGATTTTTCATTTTAGTTACAATATAATATACGGTTTTCTATCTTGATGTAATAGTGTAATTCTCTCACTAAATTCCTATCTAAACAAACCTATATTTACGGATTAATTTACCTTCACTATTTTTATTTTATGTTTATAAATGTTTCAAACCACTTTAATTGCGTTATTACAACCTTGAGAATTGAATTGTAATAATAATAATAACGAAAGACTTGTTACTTTATATATCATAAATAAATATAACTACAGGACTGTAAAACGGACCTATTGCGATGTAATCGACAACAAAAATTATTCATATCTTCGCGAATATTAACGATCCTGTTTTGTTAAGGTACGAATATGTATTGCATTTTATTTTATGCTTCGAAAAAATGAATGTCATGTACCACTACCTTTTGTAGGAGTTATCACAATCATAATTTTATTATTGACAATTTTAATTATACAAACAAATTATCGGAATTCAGATAGGTATTCTTTTGTGGTAATGCAGAGGATTTATTATTGTTGTATCTGAAGTTAATTTTAACAATACCAAAATGATACCAAATTGTTTTAAATGTTATAGATCTGCAGTTCTTCAACAATATTGAAGAGTTAATAACTTATTTTAATCAAAGTTTGTCATAGAAAGTATATTTTTTAGTTTACTCAAATTAGTCACAAAATTCAGTTCCCTTCACTCTCTTCGAATTATAGAATCACCTATGTAAGAAATAGCTTTTTTACACATTTCTGGGATTAAGGTTCTAAGTACGCAGGGAGGCCTCTAAGGTTTCTGCTACAGATATAATATTTATAGTAGTAGTAGTAGTCTTTATTTTGCCCTTATAATAATAATTTGGAAAACATCCTTATTCCTAATACATCTTGTGCCTATTTACAATTTTACATATTTACATTTCCCTACAATTCTCCCCATTTCCCCGTCTTCCTTCCCTATGTCTCTAATAAATAAATAAATGTCCCTATGTCCCTTCCCCTGTTAGTTTCTTCCTTCTCTCCCATACTTCTTCCATCCACTTGGCTGTCGTTATGCACATCTTTATTTTTTGTCGCCTATTCGACTGGAGCGTTACGTACCACTTTGGATTTATTTTTCTAACTTATATCCACGTAGGTGCGGTTGAAGGTAAATTTTGCAACTATCTAGGACAACCTTGGCCTTTATGTTCATTTATAGTTATGGTACGATAAGAGTACCAGAATTTCGGACAATGCTCGAAGAAAACCAGAACCATAACGCACACGGTTCTTAAATTCATTCCAAAAAGGCCTTCAGAACTATCATGAGACTCCATTTACATACTTTCTCGCACAATTCGACAGTTGGCACTAACGGATTACTGGCTCTCACTCTACTCGTTCCCTGGGTGATTGCAAGTACCTGTACTCGGCAGATATAGTATCTGCTATTTGCTGTACCTTGTCGATGCGTTGACGCATGCTGACCAAAATTTGATCTCGTTCCATGTTCCAAGTAGGTGTTCCCTTGCCTTTGTGAATGCCTCATATTGGCAAATAACGTGGTATGGCGTCTCTTCTTCCTCATCACAACCCCTGTATATCGGGCTATCGGTCAGTCCCATGTTATGCAAACGCAGGTGTTTGTTCAGGCGACAGTGGCCTGTGACCGTCTCTGTCGCAAGTTTTATCTTCGTCCTGCTTAACTTTAAGATGGACGCTGCTAAGTCCCCGTTTGGGGTTTCCAGAAACCTCTTGGAGTGACTCTGTCCTGTGAGTAATCCTAAAGGCCGGTTTGGGTCCTGAGTGGTTTTGCGCTTGCCATTCTCGCAAGCTCGTCAGCAATATGGTTAACTGCAATGTGCTACACCTGCCCAGTGCGTTTAGCATTTGTGTGCATTCAAAGACTAGCCCTGAATTTACTACATGTGAATCTATTGCTGCAATCGCTGCTTTGCTGCCTGTAACTATAAAGATTTTCCTTTTCATAAGGTTCTCTTTTAATGACTGAGTAGCAGCTGTCAGGATACCTCGACTTGAAACACGGTCGTCTTTTGTCCTCGGTTTACAGCAACTTTGCGGCCCCTTCCATTGCTCCCATACACTCCACATCCAGTGCCCTTAGTGGTTTTCGAGCCGTGTGTGTGTAGTACGATTCCATTCACTTTTGCTTTACTGGAATTATTCTCCCAGTCGTGCCGAGTGGGGATTGTTGTCTGAAACAGTTTGGTAGGACAAACTGTTTTGGGTATCCTCTCAGTTATCATACTGAGGTTTTTCTCTTTAGAGATTTCGTCAAAGAGCGAGTGCCCCACCCTTGACGAGCCCTCCTCGCCGTTGACTCTCAACCGATATGCCCCTCTGAGCGCCCCTGACCTGATTACTAGGTTTAGTGGTGGCATGTTGAAGAGAATCTCAATAGCTGCCGTAGGGCTCGTTATCATTGCTGCACCTTACTAAGTTTCTGTATGCTCTTCTGGGCGATGGTTTTATGCCACCACACCAGTGAAGCACACGTAATGATCGGCCTGATCATTTTGGTGTATATCAATGGGTCATCGTTGCTTCCAAACACTCTCCTACAAGACCACAAGGACTTTGTGGCTTTGTTCGACATCATCTCTAAATGTGGGATGAAGGTCAGTCCTTGGTCTAACGCTATGGTCAACTATTTACCTTCTCCCACTACCTGTAATTTGGTGCCGTATGCCCTATGTCCTTTAGCTTTTTCGGCCCTTTTCTTCGCAAGAAGAGAATGTGGTTCGTTTTTGTTGGATTAAGACAGGCCCTCTTCTCCGTACGATGCGTCTACTAGAGTTAAAGCTCCCTGCATCACAACTGATACGGTCTCTTCAAATCTGCCACATACCACAATCGCTATGTCATCGTCATAGCCAACAGTTGTGTAGTCTGCCTCAATTAATCGCCTCAGCAGTCCGTCCATCACCAGGCACCACAGTAAAGGGGAGAGCACAACCCCCTGTAGACATCCTCGTGCAGCTTTTACCGCTACAGAGACGTTATTAAGCGAGGCTGTAACATTCCTATGTTTTAGCATGTTGTGTACCTATCCATCTACGCACGATAGCGTGTACTCCCTTGTTTTCCATAGCAGTATCTTGAGGGATACAGTTCTCCACTACAATAATGATTTACCTCATCCATCAGAATGTAAAAGTAGTAAATTTCAGTAAATAAATATTTAAAATTGGTCAGTTTCTTGTTCATAATCAGTTCTGCTCATCCCAATGCCCTTTACACATAGTTAAGGGTCAAACCGACCTTTCGTTCGAAAAAAAAACGGTTTGATTTATTTTGATTATGGAAACCTCCTGTTTTTTAAGTCGATTATTTCGTAAATTTTGGTGATCGGATAGATCGTTTAAAAGAGATGAAAAGACACAAAAAAGTCTGCAAATATCACTCGTTTCAGCGTACTAATTAAACAATCGTTTGTATCGTTCAAGAGATTTCGATGAATTTTAAATATCATTAGCGTAATTAATGCGTGTTTCTTCGCTAAAATTGAGTGCTCAAAGTGACTGACGGTTAAACCAGCTAAAGGGATGCACTATTATGGCTGTAAGCGTATACAACTGACATTCTAAATCGTAAAATTCACATTTTGTCGTATTTTCACGTCGATTGACGATGTGGATTACTTATTAGGACACCTTTCTAGTGTGTAAACCCATCGAATATACAATAATTACATTTAGAGCAAACTTAATTAGATATTACCATAAAAGGAGTTTAAAAATACCAGCTACTTTGGACGAAGAATAAATTTGTGAGCAATTCACCCTGAGTAATGAATTCAACCCAGAAAACAATTAAAATTTAAAGACTTTTAGGCAAGACCGACCCAAATTTCGAATAATTTCCGTCTGAAAACGTGGAATGGTTCTGCACAGTTTTCAATGACCAAAGAATTCACTTAAACTGAATGTAGTGTGTACAATGACTGTGAAATTAATTGAAATTGTTAGTTCATTTTGGTGTTATTTAATTAAGTAAGTACGGTGTTACGAAATCAGTTCTTTCTTTTTCTTGTAAGAAACTTCGACAACTTTCACCTTCTTTTATTATCATTTCTAACAATTTGTATCTTAATATCATAATCTTTTGTGGCGTTTGTAAGGTGATTGATTTCACATAAAAGCATCCAATTGTTACCGTTACCGTTACCGTTACCGTTACCGAAAAGGGTGGAAAATAAAAAATCTCTAAACGAGATGCTTCATAAGCACCTTTGTATTTTCCATTAGAATAGACAAAATTATTGCTAAATAAAGCAAATTTTAATTAGGGGTTCAAAAATGCCAGCCACTTTGGACGAAAACTAAATTTGTTAGTAATTAACCTAAGAAGACAATTAAAATTTAAAGATAAGGGTTCAATCCGTGACTAGAAACAGTGTAAAAAAACGTTAATTTTTTGGAAAATTAAATTGCACATTCTTAAATAAACCGAAAATTTCGAAACTGTATTGAGTGTCCTGGAAGAAGCAAAAGACACTTTAAATTCATACTGTGTAAAATTATCATTTCTATCAATACCATCACCGGTTTAAAATGAGTTGCATTCAGCTGTACTCGCATATTTTCGTTTTTTCAACTCTTTACAAATTTATGCGAGCGTGAAACACACCGAACGCAAAACTCTCAGACCTCCCAAAATATCCCTGATTTTGTTGCATACATTTCTGAACGCATCAGCAAGCTGTATGGGTTTAAATTACAGCCAGAAATAAATTATACACTGATACAATCTTCGAGTATTTTCGATTTAAAAAATATTACGTATGTATATATTTTCGTCAATTTTTATTTACCTTTTACGTTGTAAAGTTTAGCTGTTGCTGATTGTAATCCATTATACGTAAAAATTCTGTTCGTGACGAAATAATAATTTATATTAGAATATCACCTTTCTTCGCGTTTGTTGCAACGGATGCGCCTAGTATAACGTTTAAGAGAATTTATACGTTCTTAAATGTTAATAGATGCCTTTTTCCATTTATTATAATTATTTATGGAGTTGTCAGATGTGTGATTCATTTCTTAGACATTCCAGTACACGATCAAATACTCGCTTTATTTTTTCCTTTTTCATACTTTACTTAATACTTATCAGATTCTTTTATTGAAACACCTTATTATGGTGTCAAAATAGTGAAGTGAATGTCATGGATTATACAGAAACGTTTGAGCTCATCACGAGCTTTAATTTTAATTAGTTATCGAGTCTCGTTTCAAAATTGCCTTTTAGTTAAAGCTATAGGGATTAATGTACCGAAAAGTATATTTTACTACGCAAACGGCGTGCGTTTTAATTCGGATTCTGTTCTCTTTATTTCTATAAATTTGTGGTAAGCAATGTATCGCTGTCGAGGTTACGTCTTGAAAGTGACTTTGCCGCTTGTCTTAATCCCCCTTCCCGCAATCACTGAAGGTACCATCGACCCGTTTGGTAAGATTTTGGGGGTTTCAAACAGCAAACCAACTTTTCAGCAAAGTAATAAATCGAATGTCTCTGCAACGTTAAACTGTAGTTTCCAAACGGTGGAATTTGCTAGCTTGTTAATTTCATTTTTTTTTTATTTTATATCGAACCTTGAGCTTTTATTTCTTCTTTTAATTGTGAACATCACTTAACATGTTCGCTTAATGAAAAGAAATCGATACATCTTCGTATATACGAAGAAAAATAAGGCGAAATGAAATGTGTTAAATATAACAATAAAGAAAAATACGTCAGTATTAAATTACGTTATGGTCTAGTGCCTTTCTTACCTCTACCTGAAGGCTTGAAATCAAGTATTAATTACATTTATAAAATCATTCTTCAATGTAAACAGCTCATATTTTATAAAATAAAAGCGATTGCAATGACGAGTCGCTACTCGAACATCTACAACATTTACAGTTTGTCTGGAAAAAATCCAATTTAAATTAAAATTGTTATCTACACTACCAATATCAAAAAATCAAGAACCGTTACTGCATCTGAACTATAGTTTAATGGTACGTGATTAGAGTATTGTGGCCGGAAACAAAACCTCTAATCTCACCACATACAGCAATAATAATAAGGTATTATTTTGAATAAATTAATAACTAAACTTTTCGATTGAATGATAAATCAATAACTATATTTAACTTTGTTTTCTTTTTTCGTCACAAGCTTCTCTTTAAATCGAAAGCTCGGTATTTAAATTTTGATTCGTCTGACCTACATGTAACGTCTATAGATGTAAATGAATAGCGTTCGTAATTAAGTAGATTAACGATAAAATACAGATATGACCGTTTTGGTGGCACTGGAATTTACAAAGCGGCTACAGTCGGATGCAAGTTGATCCAACGAAGTCCACGGACGCTCATCCCGAACCGAATACAATGGTCGCTTTTCACTTAGCATACTACCGAAATGTCGTCTTTTATCGAGACATACACATGCAGCCCTTCAACTCTTGAAAAATAATTGCCTCCTTCCCTTCTTTTGAATTCGTTTGCTTAAATGGTAATGAGATTTCGGTGAGAAAATGTGTTGTTCTACTTTTTGACAGTATAAAAGGACACTGAAAAATATATAAGCGGGATAATAGAAGTTAAACTTTAATCAATTCTATCTTTAAAAGGAATAAAATTGACTTTTACGGTCGGGTATTCAAGAGAGAATTAATGGAGATTTAAACGGGCGGTAAAGACAGAGACCTACAAATTTAGATTATTTTTTCAAATTAGGTTAATACTAGAATACATTAAAATGAATCTTTGCAGAAACGGTAAAACGTTTTTTTCGGGCCTAATAGTAAAACGTAGAGTCTTTCGCTAAGTATTGTCTTGTCTGTCGGAGATGTCCGCCCATGCTATCCATTGTCCCAAGAGAATTCATTTATTTTGCGCCGTACAAATGGGACTGAGCATCCTGTAATAGGACAACCTAACTATTTTAATTAATAAATTGATAAATTGATACTTATTTGTGAGCACCGCCATACCCACTTATTTATAAAAAAATATCACTAATATTACGAAAGAATGTTACATAATCAAAAGATAAGTTGTAAAAGAACAAGAAACAAAGTATTTTATAATTAATTTAAATCATAGTTGGTTCCATCACGTCACGCTGATGTATTCAAGGTGTGAGGTTCACAACCTAGCAAGTCATTTGTAGTCTTCAAATCTCTTTGTATTCAATTTGAAATGTTTAATAGCCATTTATGAAACCGTGACATACCACCCCCTATGGCCTATGCTTAACTGTAGATTCATAATTGCACATGGAAGAAGAAAGCTCGTCATTTGCGAGATTTATTTATCTCTATTAAAATTAATGCCATTTTAATTCTTTATATCCCGTAATTTATTTCTCTTTTCATTAGGTAATTAGAAATGCGTCACTTATGGAACTAATTAAAATTATTTTTCGCGCAATCGGATGCGTTCGAAAGTTTTAATTGCGCATCTTTTAAATAAGGAAGTGCAGTAAAAACCAGTGGCAAAACCTAAACATCCTTAATTGATTGTAATATAAGCTGATTGAAACGTAGTGTAATGATAATACAGGCACAATGACTGTGAAATTAATTGAAATTGCTGGTTCGTTTTGGTGTTATTTAATTAAGTACGGTGTTACGAAAACCGTTCTTTCTTTTTCTTGTAAGAAACTTCGGAAGCTTTCACCTTCTTTTATTAACATTTCTAACAATTTGTATCTTAATATCGTAAATCTTTTGTGGCTTTTTTATGGTGATTGATTTCACATAAAAGCGTCCAATTGTTACCGTTTTGTTTGTTCGTAACGTAATTAATATCACTTTTCTGTCGCCAAACCGCTACCGTTTCTTCTAATTTTTAAATTAAAAAACAGTGGCTAATAATTGTTTCTAAAAAATCTCTAAACTTTAGTTTACGAATATGGAAACTTCGAGTGTAGATTGTGCTTCATAAACACCTTCTTCGTATTTTCTCTTATAATAGATAAAATTTTTGGAAGGTACAGTAAAGCTTGGAAATATCGATTTCCAAATCCTTTTGCACAGTTGCCGAATCGATATGATATAAGGAAACACATTCAGTATACATCCTCTGGTTTAGCTGATTGTAATATATAACACGATGAAAATTTTCAGCTTCAAAACCTCTAAGCTTACTTTTCTTGGTTATGTCTTCATTTTTTGTATGCAAACACAAACACGTATGCAAAAACAGTAAACGCGGCAATAGTGTAACAACTACGACATGCTACCTACTTCCTCCAGTGGCCCAAGAGAAGGGGTAGGCACAGATCCCCATTGCAAGCCGCTCCCGTTAAAGACACTCTATCCATTTATTTTCAAAAAGCGCCCCGAAATTATCGTTTTCGTGTCTTGGGCCTTTCACCGTCAATTTGACGGGAAGTAACCGAGCCGCTTGAATTCCTGGTTACCCAAGATAGGTATTTGCTTGCCTTTGACTTCCGCCCAACCTCACCTAAAGAACTAGCTAGTGTTTCACCACAGCAAGTCAGATCAACCACCACGCCGCGCCGTTTCAATGAAAAATATGTAATATGCATTGATACTATAATCTATTGCACGTCTGGATACTGACAGTCAACGCATGTTATTCTATTTAGCCTTCTCGCCTGTCTATTTACTCTAGGGCTTGCATGTGCTTACTCCTAATGCCTACTCTTGAACGCCGTACTCAAAAATCATCATACATCTCTTTTCATCTTTCAATCGCCTCAGTTCATCATAAGGTCCACCAACATTAGAAGTTTTACCTTTTTTAGTACTCCTAAGGAGTTCAAATTGTTAGTGCGTCTAGTTTCCCATTCGATGCGGTCGAAATGACCTCGCCTAGAATTTTCCTTAGCTAATGCACACCTCATAAATCTCTTTTGACACTTCAGACAGTGACAGTATCAGAGTTTTATTTCTTATATGCCACGATCTAGCTCAATCTGTACAGAGACAAAATAACGTCATCTTTTTCCTTTTTACAACTGTGAAATGGTTTCCAATTTTAATTTTACCTATTATTATAGTAATTATTTTTACTAAAGGAATGATTTTTAGAAGCAACTGCTCCTAGCTAACTTAAAATAATAGCGCACACAATTAACAAACTTATCTACCTACTACAAAATCAACTTAGTTAATTGTGATTTTACGCCTTAATTTACTGAGCCCCACAACATTTCACTGAAAACTCTAGTAAATCTGCAGCCAACGGTAAGGGTGAATTAAATTGTCTAAATAAACTCCCTTTTTGCCAACCATATACACAAAAATAACACAAGGAGGACGAACATAAAAGTTGTGACGGAGTTGGTCCCAAACTACTGTTGTCTGAACAAACACCTGCACAACATAGGACTGGCCAACAGTCCGTTATGCAGGCGCTGATGTGAGGAAGAAGAAACGAGGACACCTTTTTGGAAATGTGAAGAGGAAGTAACGGTGGTTCGCTCTACCAAAATCTTGGATTTTGTTAAAGATGCGGGTATCCTTGAAGAATAGAGGGAGCACAATAGACCAAGAGGTCGCAGTGGAGAAACCAATCGAGGCCACCCCTAGGGAAATAATAATAGTAACACGTAATCTTGATAATCAAATTTGATCATCGATAAAGCTGCAGGGAGATTCTTTTCACAAGAAGGTTTTTAACATACCGAAGGTCGTATCGACACGAGATCTACTCCTATTACTTCCTATTCGAAAAGAATGCGCGTTTTAGTTATTCTCCACTTAACTTGATTACAAACGATTTTAACGTCTTCTGAGTAAGATTCTTTTGTTGAATTATAGCCGATTATAATATCATTTGAAATGTCAAATAAGTTTCAAATACAAACTCTAAGTTCCCAATTGGATTACGTGGAGAACGCGGTGAAAGAAATGGAAAGCCATTCAAAAGATCCTGGCCATATTTTCGAATAAATTCTTTCAAACTTCTTATTTGCGACATTTAATATTTGTGCATGAATAGAACTCATGGGAAAGAGAGGTCAGGTTGGAATGAATATCGGGATACCAAACAGATCGAATATCGATTGAAAAACAAAATTTGGTCATGTCAATAAATATTGTCGCTTCATTATAATCGAAACGTTATAAAATGCAATGTTAAAAAATTATTTACAAACAACCTGATCTTATTTCCAGGCGCCACGCAAGTATTTTGTTACGTTTCTGAACCATTATAGCCAATGCCAAATAGGTGAGGCACAAGAATTATGTATAGGGTGATTTTTTTGCTATTTTTCGTGCTCTGTGAAAAATGTGTTTCGCAAAGTTATGTCCATTTTATGGTCGTCATAATTGATCCACCGCGCAGGCTATTCAAGCCATTGTGGTCAAATTTTGCACCAGTTTCATTCTATTGAACATCAATCCACCAACCCGTATTTGTAGAGTGTGTACCGAGGAGAATACTGCTACTGTATCCGGGAGTGTTAATGAAGATCGCGAAATGTCCATCCGTCGCCGATCGGAGCAATTTTTTAAAACAAATAATTCCTTCCTTTGAGATCACAGCAGATGTATCATCAGCGTAAATTCTTGTGTGACAATTATTAAGTTTGTCATTTATGTCGTTAACAAATATAACAAATAATAATGGACCCAGAGTGCTTTCCTGAGGTACACCCAGTGTAATGTTTTCCTCCTTAGAATAATGTTCCTTACCTGCCGATTCCTTCAGAACAACCCTTTGCTTTCTGTTGTGAAGGTATGAAGAGATCCAATCATGTGCAATTCCTTTTACGCCGTATTTCCGTACCGTCGACAATAACAAATTATGTTGAATATTATCCAATGCACGACTGAAATCAAAAAAGATTCCTAATACTTTCATTTTTTTATCAATTTTTTCTAAAAGTTGGTTAACAAATGAAATCATTGTATGCTGAGGATAATCCACGACGGAAACCAAACTGACAGGCGTTCAAGATATTATTGCTATCGAGATGAGCGAGAATTCTAGCGTAGAAAACTTTCTCGTATATTTTTGAGGAAACCGATAATTTTCAATCTTACAGTTATCTTGCTTGTTATGTATAGGAACCACGATAGTTGTCTTCAACTTGGTACGGAAGATACCCTCACGAAGAGAATCATTAATTAATTCTGTCAGAACAGGAGCAATTAAGTTCATCGCATGTTTAATTAAAGAACTTCATGATATTGTACACCTCAGGAATGCTTATAAATTGCAATAGTATTGTATTGTATTGAAATGTGTTGGATTCAATGTAACTTTTCTTCTGACCACTGTTATCTGATGATTGCTTGGTACTAGACCAGGTTCCAATAAAAAAATTGTTAAAGGCATGTGCTGCTTTTGATATGGAGTAACTATTACCATCGGCGTCGTAAAATCTCACCGGATATTTAGGTTTACTCTTCATGTTAACCTCATCAAGTATTTAAAAATCAATCTGATAAATTATGAAAAGTGGAAAAACTTAGACATCCAGATATGGACAAATTTCTTCCTTTACTAGTTTCCTAGTCGGGTCGTTTCGAGTGCACATACACTTTTCTTTCAAGTTTGTTATCAAAGAACACAATTTAACTTAATTTGCAATTCGTTCTGTGGGTCACGGATAAGCTCTTATTATTTTCTTCGTTAAGTATTATACTTTGCTAGAATATTTGTTGATTATTGCTTTCTTACAGAAATAAATCGAATCAATGTTGTTGCATTGTAGGATTTGTTATAGGTATTTTAAACATTAGTAACTACGTACTTTAAATTCAGTTCGTTAACTACAATATCTCTGTTGTAATACATCGTATAAAAACATTACATTTTTCTTCTTTAATTAATTAAAACTGGCCGTACGATTTAAAGAAACGGCAGCTCGTTCCGCTCATATAGCAGTGGCATTTCCTGATTTATCGCTTACATATTTCGAGAAAAATTATAGAAAAAAATCAATGTATAAGGTACTAAGGTCGATGTTATCGATCTTCCTGTTAATAAATTATTCTTATGTTATGCTAATGACTTTAGTGCATGCATTTGTAAGAAGACTAAATTCCCACACCATACTTTCTCCCATATATTTTTTTTTTACTTATGAGAGTTCAATTATCAATTTCCAATTAAAGAAAAATAAATTTGAAATTTAAATAAGTTTCAATTAACAACGAGAGAGCACAGCTTGAATATATTTATGAAGCTTATTGGATGAAGTCATTAGTTTATTGATTCGAGGTGTCAATTTTATACTGATACTTTATTTCACTCTAATATTTGCTGAATAGAAGTTTAATTTAAGCGCATAAATAATCGGAGAAGGAACCCGATATCAAATCGTTCGCATCCCATCCTACTCATAAAGCCAATTTATAAACTTATTTTTATTCCGAAACAAAAACATCTAAACAAACCTGACATCCATAATCGCGAATACAAAGCCGGTTTCTAACAAGCAATCTGTCTCTCTTTACACATAATACTATCTAGTAAGGATATAACATAAGAGGGTAGAGAAAAACAAATTGTATTTGTTGTATTTCCTCGCGGGAGGTACTGCGCCTTTTTAATAGATTTCGATAAGCTATTCATAGGATAAGTTAGTTTTTTTCATTCCAATGAAGATACTTTACACCAACTTTACTTTTTTTTAGGTCATCATATCATCCGTTACTCCATATACTCTGGCGATCCCGATGGATTTTTCCGCATAGATGCATCGACTGGTTCAATTCGTACTGCATCAAATTTAGATCACGAAACGAGAGCTAGCGTTCTTCTAAACATCCAAGCTACAAGCGGCAATCCTCCGGCTTATGGACATACTCAAGTAAGAAATCATGTTCACTTTAAAAGTTTGTTTACAGTGCATAAAGATTAAGTTCCAAGGAAGTTGACTCTCTTTTTTTTTGTTATAGGTAAATATTGAAGTAGAAGATGTGAACGATAACTCACCGGAATTCGAATCAAGTACAGTACGTATATCTGTACCTGAAAATGTTGAAATTGGAACACCTATTTATGCGGCGAATGCGAGAGATAAAGATTCGGGCGTGAATGGTGTTATACGCTATAAATTATCGAATAATGCCTTGAAGGCTGGCCTATTTTCGGTTGATCCCAAATTGGGCTATCTTACAATTATCAGAAACTTGGATTACGAAACTGTTCAACGTCACAGTTTAGTTATTACCGCTTCCGATACCGGAGTTCCATCACTGTCGGCTAATTTAACAGTTCTCGTTGAAGTTCAAGATGTCAATGATAATCCTCCAGTCTTTGAACGAGCGGAATACACGATTAAAGTGTTGGAATCTCTTCCTGTCAACTCACAGGTATAAAAAATATTTTGACCTAATTAAATATTCTTTCAAATCCTTTTTCTCTGTAAGTAACCGTTATAAAGATTATCCTCCTAAGTGGTTAAACCAGGTAGCGACAATGAAACACTGACTTATCTTTACACATATTTTATAATCAAAAATTATTTTCCTCGGTGTGAATAATAGAAGTAAGAGAAATGTAAATGTTGTTTGTATAATAATTTTAGAGAAACGCAAAATTAACAAAAACAATATGCATGTTTTCTTCTGTACAAGACCCCCAACGAAGAAAATTTATAATTAATTATCCAGTTATAACAATTTTTACCACATGGTTTTTTTTTAAATGATTAGATACATTTTAACTAACGCTAATCTAACATCGTCGTAAAATTAGAAATCAATTTATATTAATTATTATTAACCCAACAGTAGGATTGTCAAAGTCATGATAAAATCTTGTGAATATTTTGAAAGTGTTTTTGGTAAATAATAATGCCAAATAGGCAGGTTTGGATTTTATTTCGTATAGGTCACTGATCTAACACCCTCTCAAAAACTTTTTCCTTGTCTAATAACGGTCTGCTTTAATCTTTTGACAGTGATGTGTTAGGGTAGCTGCCTTTCGGGTACCAATATGTGTATTTAATCCTTTACATATTAGTTTTTTATTCAATCAAACATGATAGATATTACTCGTTATTACTTGATTAATGAGCACGTCCGTAATTACAATTAATTCATAAAAACAACATTACCAATACAGTATGATTTTTACTTTATGAAATGTTTTGCTTAACGGCCGAAAGATACGACAGTTTAATTACTTAATAGTTAATTTCGCTCGCACGTTTGGTGGTCGCTGTTTTGTAATGAAGGGCAAACCTTCCATGGGCCAATTCCATTCTGGTTGCGTACACCTCTATGTATTTAAACTGTTCATCGGATCTTTACCGCGGAAATATTTTCCAATCTTTGGCGAATTCTTTGTTAAACTTCAACAATACCCACCCTTGTTTAATTTTTGTTAATCAAACGTGAATTTTCAAAAACACCAAAATCTCATTATTACCTTTATCATTCGATTAGTTTTTGATATAATCTAACTTCCAATTTTAGATTCTGCAAGTAACAGCTGTGGATTTGGATACTGGAAACAATGCCCGTTTAACTTACAGACTGAATACTTCAAACGATTCGTTAAGTGTTTCATCGGACATTTTTGGCATATTTCCTAACAGCGGTTGGATTTACCTACATCGAAATTTGGATCGTGAACATCAAGAAGCTCATTATTTTAGTGTTATTGCTACTGATAATGGAACACCTAGTCAAACGGCAACGGCGCGAGTTGTAGTGACAGTGTTAGATGCAAATGATAACGATCCAGTGTTTAGCAAAGAAATCTATGAATATATTGTTGAAGAAAATATTAGAAGAGGATCTTTTGTCGGTGCCGTTTCGGCGACCGACGCTGATGTTGGCACGAATGCAGCTGTACGATATTATTTGATTCCAAGCAATACTAGTTTCCAGATTAATCCTGTTACAGGTAAGCTAAATCTGATTCGCACCTGTACCGCTTCAGACCTTTTTTTAAAAAGTTCAGTCAGTACGTTCTCTTTTTAATACATATTTGTACGAATAATGTATATACGTTTTAAGTTAATGGTCGTTTCGTGTAGGTACTTTTGCTTAAATATTTATACAACAGAACGTTTTTAATACAGGACATTTAAGAGAGTAGTATAATACAAATATACTTTCAACCCTAACCGCCACTTTCTCTTGTTAACTTTAGTTTCTTAATTACTTAATGCTTTAACTAAGATGGTTATTAAATATTTAATTACCTTGAAAGTTTATGGTTGCGTGTTGTAGTAACCTTTTTCTATTTTTTTCCCGTACGTATTTTTATTATTTATAATGTTTAAAAATTAAAAACGTTTTACGACAAGCGTACTTTTAAAATATTTAGTATCAGTAAATGATTTTAAGATTTTATATATGACAATAATTAATCTTTTGGCAAATCCGTATATACAGGTGGCATTAAGATGCAATACCACGTCGCTCATTTAAGAATGTACCATTTTATTATTCCACTCCTCGATTTTTGATATAATCGTCTTTCTTATTCAAGACAACATTTTTAGTTTGAGGTAATTCGTATTCATCTCTAAATATATTGAGGGTAAACGTTCTTAATTTCAATGACAAATGTGTTTGTCATTAAGATTTAAAGAAATACAGGTTCGGAAATTTTAAAATCCTCTCATTTATCACGCTGTACCTAATCTTGTAAAAGAAGAGAAAAATAATTTTATAACTTACATATTACACACACAAATTTTTTTGTACGCTTCATTCTATCCATAATGCTACCCTTAGCGATAAGTACCATTTTTTTTACTCTGTCATTGATGAAAATCAATGAGATCAATACTTAATCTTTGAGAGATGGTGGACAGCTAATTATGTTTGATGAAAAATACACGTAAATAACTATGCACGTAGTTAAACTGAATATCGTATCATACAGTCGAAACAGTGGATGCAACAAACTATTTCAAACAAACCTCCATCAAGAGACCGTAAACATCGAGCGTTAGTAGCAGTTGCAGAATCCAACTAGTCTATGTTGGTAGTTGTCTGTTTTAGAGACAATGTAGACCATATGTAAACGATTCAAACAACTTGCTTATTTTTTCCCACAAAAGACGAGCGGGTAGTTATTAGTTTCATGAATTATTTAACTACATATATACCTCCTGCAAAGTTAATATGATTATTATGTTTACGATGATAATGGTTAAGCTGGTCCCGTAGGTGCGGCTCAGAATGTAAATATCGTTGGATTATTTAAGTTGGTCATTTAAAAAAACAGCTAGTTAGTAACCATTTGGTCTCTCACTGAGCTTTCATACGTCCATTACCAACTTCGTTAAAGAACAACTAACGCTAAGGATACTAATGCAACATCAACTTCGTTCCACAATGTGTTACTGATTACAATTGAAATCTTCACAATAAGTACATAAGAAAATAACATTCAGTCTTCACGGACCACCACGAAATGTGATTGGCGCGATGAAATTGATAAGAAAACATTTAATTATGCGTTAGGTCTCCGTTAACCATTTTGAAAACTGGTCTTGTGATGCTGTTAGCAACACATGGGTTGCCATGGAGCACTTGCTTTGGAGAGACATCTTGTATTACTTAACTTGGAAGTGAAGAATTATGAATTATCCAATATCGTTATATCGTTATCGTTCTAACCTGGTTACGATTTCACGGTTTGAATCGCAATACTCCTTCCCATCCCCATCAGTAGCATACAAGTGTGAAACCAGGAGGTTCACATGGATTGGAAGCTTGTGCTAGCTCGGTTTATAGAATGCTACCCTAGCTTGATAGAGGCGCTGGTTCGAATGGTATTACAAGCTAATAAAAGGTATAAATAGGTCAAGCTTCGTACAATTTATACTGTACTCCATTGATATCAGTGATATGTTTTGTTCATTTTCATTCATAGTATACGTACGATGTGTACAATGCAAGGTTAATCTTTTCTGTGAATGACTGTATTTACGTAATAGTCCAGGGTATGAAATAAATGGTTAACCACGCGCAATATTATTCACATCACCATGATGTTGCACAATTTCTTATCATTTATTTTCTAATTAAATATGATTTTCGTATTATTAAGCTCTTGTCGAAAGAGGTATATGTATATAGTGCATACATCTAACATTTCCTTCGTCACATAATAACTTATCAACTCTTATTAAATTCTGAATGTATAATGACAATAACACCAAGACCCCAATAATTTAACGAAGAGGGTTTCACGGGCGTAATTAAAAGTACAATATGTAGCAAAATAGGTTTGTGGAACAACGGCCTAGAAATGTTGACAATAATTTATAACAACGTTTAATGGAAGGGAAAGTGCTATAACGCATAAAATTGGCGAAAGATGTGAATAATAACTCTAGTCGACAAATTCTCGAAATTGAAGGGCATATATTTTGGCAAAGTATATTAGGGTTACAATTTTATATAAGTACAAATATACTGAGTGACATGGAAAGGGTTAGAATTTCCGAATTAAATTTACGAGGAATGTCTTTATTAGTTAAGCAAAATGTTATACTGATTGTTAATTAATGTCTAATCTTGGGGTATTGCCTCCCATGCAAGTTGCAACTCATGTCTCAAAGCTTCCAAAGTCAAAACCGGGCGCTGCAAGTTCTTCTACCCATTTTGTCCCATACATGTTCAATGGCAGCAAAATCTGGAGGTCTTGGGGGCCAGACAAAAGATGAATCTAGGCCTGTTCAAAGAAGTTCAAGGAAAACCTTGCTGCATGATGACGTGCTTTATCTTGCTGGAATAATGAATCTTCGCGCTCTTGTAAGTAATGCAGAAGATGTGTTACAACCAACTCCGCAATATACCGTTGTGCTGTCGAATGGAACACCTAGGGAGACCTGCTAGCTGCCATAAGTAATAACAACCCAATCCATAACAATCACAGTGTGGTGTACGTGCTTCTGACCCGTCGTTCACCCCGTGTTCTTCTGACTCTCGTACGACCGTGGTGCATGCTTAAACAGAATCTAGATTCGTCACTAAAGAACACGATGCCATTCAAAATTCCAGTGAGATTTTCCATTGTAACCGTCGGTGTCGCACACAATTTTCCGCGGTCAATGAATGCACAAGTTTCGGACGATATGATGATAACGCAATACTTCGGATTCGGGGATAAACTGTTGTAAGGGTTACACGGTGAACTTCTTCACCAAACCATTGATCACCAGTTGAGCGAGCAGAGGGAAATCGGTCTTAACGCACATTAGTTCTTGAAGCCCCGGTTCCTCTTATACGACGTTGCTGGCCGTCATCACACCATGCACAACACCCTCGCATTTTGATTTACGTAGTTAGCAATTTCCCTGAATGAAGAACAAGCTTCCCACAAACCAATAATTCGATCTCTCTCGAATTCTCTTAATTGACGGTAATATCCGCGTTGCCAATGAAGAAGGACAAATCGCACGAAAAACATGGCTGCAAGAATTAGCAGATGGCAGAAAGTTATAAGAACCGTCAAATGTGACGTTGTCACAATACTTGAAGTCAAAAGTTAATCAATCATTATACAGGGTGTCCAGAAATGAAGGTGCCAAACGAAAATCCCAGTTAGTACACATTATTTTATGTCGATTTAACCCAAATTACCTTAGTCCAAAAATGCTTCTTAAGCGAGGTGGAGCTCCTTATAGATGGTGCCATTAAGTACTTTTTTTTGTAATATCTCAAAAACGTTTCGATTGAAAATGTCCAAACTTTGCACAATGACTTACCTTCTGGTCACACATCGGTCGCTGTAAATAATACTTCCTTGCTGCGGCCATTAGGGTCCCATGTGGGAGGGGCCGCAGACATTTTGGATTGTATTTTTTTTACATTTATTTTTTTGACATTTTTTGTGTCAAATTCGAATTCTCTAGGGTCTTTTCTAAAAATGATGTGCTCTTGTTTCAAATAGTTAGGATGCACCCTTCTCGAGAAAAATAAATTTAAATAAATTACTAATTTATTAATTTATTTAACTAAATTACTCTTATGTCAAGTTATATCAAAAACAACAAATTTTACAGTAAGTGCTCTACATGACGGCCGCCTGTTTCAATACATATTACAAAAAAAAGTACGCTATGGCACCATCTATAAGGAGCTCCAGCTCGCTTAAGAAGCATTTTTGGACTAAGGTAATTTGGGTTAAATTGACATAAAATAATGTCTATTAACTGGGATTTTCGTTTGGCACCTTCATTTCTGGACACCCTGTATAGTTAATGTCAGCGCAACAAATCTATCAAATTTCGATAAAAAATTTCCACCCCTTCTTGGTGTTGCAATTTCCATGTCACTCAGTCAATACTTATATTATTATATCTTGTTTTTTAGCATTGAACCGCATATGTCTGGAATCCTCCATCCAAATATAAGAATATTAAGCCATGGGATGCTAGTGAGTAGCAGACTCAAATGCTCATTTTAAAAAGAGTCGAAATTTGAAAATATAGCCCACAGCGTATTATTTTAGCCTAACCTATAGGCATTTCTCACTTTAATTAGCACACTGACTTAATTTAGCTCCATATATGGTGTCGCCTACCGAAAATTACGAATTGGACCGATTTAACATTAGTTACAGCATCAATTATTGTTTAAGGTAGTGGGGTAATAATTTTGAATTGAAATAAAAGTCAGGATGTCATTAATTCATAATTGTCTTTCTCACTTATTGTTTACTGATTTAATTGTCAACGCTTTTTTAATATTATGTTCGTGGGTACCTAAATTACTAAAAGTAAGGGAATTAATTTATTTTTAAACACAAATTGTAATTAGCTCGCCAACTATGGATGTCATTTTTTCCTTTTACGTTGGTAAGTAAAGTGTCGGCAGTTTAAGAAAATCCGTTAGCATTTAAAATTAATTATAAGTATCAGTTAATAAATCATGATGCAAGGGATTATATGTAACTCGTAGCAGATGATAAATATGATCTTTAAATCGTATTATTGCAATGAATCAGTCATTGCACGCGTAACTTGTTGCAGTTACATGCTTGAAACTTGTTAAATAGCTCCAGACCAATTAAAGACCTAATATAGAGTCCATCCATATTATTAATTTTGCACAAATACATAATCTTTTGATAAGCGGAACAATAAACTATTACAGTTCAAAGATCTCATGTCAAACTGCCGGTAGTACCTCTAGGGTTCCGTGGTACCGCGGCATACTGATAGTACACGGATGAGGTCAGCTGCATACCAAAGAATCCACAGCACCTACATTAAACAAGGTTTGCCATATTTTTATAAACTTAATAACACTCATTTATATACTACGATTATAAAATTGTATAGAAATGGTTTTTAGATTTTTAAAATCAGTGTCGAAGGAAGGGAGAATGTTTAATTAATAAACTTGTAGTCAACGTGTGAGAATTTAACGATTACAGAAACTTGAAAAACGGCGACTGAACTAGGTTTATGTGTTTATACGCACAAAGATGTAATTTATTAGTACTTGTTTTATCCATGTGCAACTATCCTATAAAATAAAAATAATCTCGCTTTCACAAAACGTGAGATTTTCTTAATTACACGGTTAGATAATCCATTTTCAGCACATAACTTATACAAGTGTCATTTCTGAGCTAGAATGTGTAATCATTAATCAATCACAAGATTAAACTTATTTTTGAACGTTGAACTCAATTCGCACTTGTTCTCGATCCTCTAAACACTTTCCCCCAGCTAACAATTTCACTGTCAGATTGTACAATTTTTTGCCTTAGTTTTTCAATATCTCAAGTTTATTACGATTGGCATCACCAGCGATAATTGTGTCGAACTCCAATTAGTAACCCAAAAATATTGTCTATTTCGGATATATTTTTATTTATTCGCGCAAACCATAGGCCACAAGTTGGCAAAAAAACCGACAGTACGCTTACCTGAAACATTATTATACCATAGACTAAATGGTCTATGATTATACCTACCTAATACCTATACATATAAGATGTGAAAACGAAATGCATAACTTATAAGAACTTAAAAAATTACGCATCCTGAAAAATGCATTTTTATAGAAAAAATTCATAACTTCGTTATAAGCTTCTAGAATCAACTCAATTCGGGTACAAGGGGGTTTTAGAGGTCGCTGATCCCGAATATGATCTCCAAATTGCCTCACCGCCCACCTGGAGCTCAGGATGGCTGAGCAACGTCATCTCCGAAGCTTTTTCTGAAATTCACTCTCAAATGATTTTAGACATCTCATACGAAGTTTGTTTGGGTTTCTGATTCCAAATCAGGCATCGGCAACCGTCCCCCGCGTACCTACCTGTTGCCTCGCATCCGAGCATTTGAAAATTGTTTCCGGGTTTTTTTGGGTCGCTCAGATCGAATCTGGCCCTGGATACTTTCTAACGGATACCTGGCGCACCACACCGCGGCGGCATCAACGTCATCCTCTGGAGTTTCGCTTGAAATTTTCGCTCAAATGCTTTCATTCTAATGCTTGTTTCATCATATCAAATCATGAGGTAAAACTTATAATGGAACATTTGAATAGATGTGGACATTTTGATTTTGTGAAATAAAATTGATATAAAAAATGTAAGTTTTGTTTAATAACATTATCATCCAAATGTATGAAGTTAATATTATAAAATATTTAGTTTAAATTTAATTTAATTTAATTTGTTCCTTTTATTACAGATTAAATTTGTATGTAAAACTCCTAATATAAGGTTGGTAGTTAGAGTAGTTTCAAAATCTCGTGGAGAACTTCGGAATCCGCCTCTGCAGGCGGGCTATGTACCATGCACGGCTGGTCAAGTCCGGATAGAGGTCTTGGAAGAACCCCGTCCTATCAATTACAAATTATTTTCGGTTCACTAGGCTTGAAATTTTAGTGAAACTCCAGAGGATGGCGTTGATATCGCCGCGGTGTGATACACCAGGTGTCCGTTAACAAGTATCTGGTGCCACATTCGACCTAAGCTTCCCAAAAAACCCCGGAAACAATTTTCGGTTCCCTATAGTCTTGAAACTTCAGTGAAACTTCAGAGGATGCAGTTGATGCCCGGATGTGGGGCAACAGGTAGGTACGCGGAGGACGGTTGCCGATGCCTGATTTGGAATCAGAAACCCAAACAAACTTCGTATGAGATGTCTAAAATCATTTGAGAGTGAATTTCAGAAAAAGCTTCGGAGATGACGTTACTCAGCCATCCTGAGCTCCAGGTGGGCGGTGAGGCAATTTGGAGATCATATTCGGGATCAGCGACCTCGAAAACCCCCTTGAACCCGAATTGAGTCGATTGTAGAAGTTTATAACGAAGTTATGAATTTTTTCTAAGAAAATGCATTTTTCAGGATGCATTTTCGACTGCACAAATGCAATTTCGAAAAAAAACATGATGAAAAGTAGGTACAAAGTTTCCTATTAAATTTAGGAAGCGAATGCAAAAAACCCCATCTCAATCCGTCTTACTACAAAAATTTGGTAGGTTTGGCTTGTTTTAGTGCTTTATTTCCTCGACTAATTGTGTTGCGATAATATACAATTTAGCAAAAAATGAAATTTTTGAAAAGTTTTGGAATAAAAATGGAAAATAAAGTCATAAAAAATAACAAAGCGCAGTGTATGTCTAAAACGCCAATATCTATAAAGCAGTACTTAATCAGGCTCACAGCAGAAGCAAAATCCAACATCAAAAACTGGACACATACCAGAAAGCACCGAAATGAAGTTACTAAGGGTAAGGACATGTCGAAGATGCATCGATGATTACAGTCGCGGTCGCGGTCGATGTCGATACAGCGATATCAAAACAATAAGCTATATTTGAATGGGAGCGTACATGACGAGGAGGTTTGCACCAATTCAGTTTCGCGGTTTAGGGCGATGATTAGGTCGATACAAAAAAGTTTGTGTTTGCATCGATGTAGAAAAGATGATATCGCGATAACTAGCACCTCATTGGCTCGCTCAGATCACGCTACTCACACGTCATATTCTTCTGCACAAAGCAGTTAATTGTGCATTGCAACGACAGTATATATTCTGCATTTTTGAAAAATGGATATCAACAAAAAGGAATATTAATTGATTTAGTATTTAATGCCCGATGGCATGGCACTTGAGTTCTTTAAACAGATGATGATATTCTCCCGAATGTCTTTTTTCATTAATAGGGTGAGCACTATATTGATGGTTTGAAAAACTAGAAAGTAACCACTAGGTACTTTGTAATTACAGGCATTCTGTTTTCGCTTTGGCTTGAGTACATAGTTCATATAAGTACTTATACCTAGAACCAAAATTTTAAACTCTAGCGTACTGAACAGAGAACTGAATTGATAAACATCCTGGGTATGTTTACACAGAATTGTGGCATCGAGGTAGCGATATATCGACATCGATCGCGACCACGACCGCAATCATCGATGCATCTTCGACATGTTCTTACCAAGAAAGAAGCGGCGAGATCACGAGGGGTGGAAAATATGTTGTTAAGTTATTTTATCTTACCTGACCTCATTTCTTTTTCCAAGGTAAACAGGCCCGGATTAAAGAGTTGAGGGTCCCAGGGCTCTTTACGCGAAAGGGGCCCTTTTTAAACTCATCGAAATTATTTTACACATTAAAATAAAATCATATAAATTTAAAGTAAATAAGTAGATAAATATTTTAAATAAACCAATACATTAATTTATTCCTTTTTACTAAACATTTTTTTAAATGGGAGCCCCCTATCTAATAGGGCCCGGGACTGTACCCCCCCCCCCCTCGTTAATTAGGCCCTGAAGGTAAATAGTCATATGAAGTGTTTTATAATGATAGAGTCGCGCTTGTGTTTAATAACAACGGAAAGCAGAATGTATATTTTTTAATAATACAAACTATCGTAATGATTAAACATTAATTTATATGTATAACTGTCAACCTGACTTGATTGAGCACTATTTCCTATTTCCAACACTCCCACTGTCCCACTAAATTGTGCTCAAGGCAATCCCATGGCTTTAATAGATGTAGTAAACTTCGTTTGCGGTAATGCCTTCGAAAACTCATCCGCAACCACTTGTTCTGTAGAAACAAATTCCGTTTTCATTTGCCCATCCAAAACCGTTATTCCGGGCGAAATGATGCCTTACATCGATGTGTTTCGGAATTTCGTACAACCATGAACTAGGGCGTACGCAGCTTTTTGGCGGGGGGGGGGGGGGGGGGCAGAAATAAAAATGTTTGGAAACGTGTTTAATATTTATTGCCTATGTTGCTATCCCACAATTCTTTCAATACATTTATAAGCCTTTATTAAAAATCATATACTTACTTCACCTTGGGTACAAATACCTACTATTTACTTAGAAGAAAGGCCGGGAAATGCTTCATTTCTTCAATATGGCCAGAATAAATTTTAATCTTTTGCACGTTAAATGGAAAAATACCTTAAAGGCGTTACAGGGTGTTTCTTATTAGCTAGATAACTAATGTTGTGTATATTTTTAAAGTGGTAATAAATTGGCGATTTCTGGTTATTTTATTAAATTATTTAGGTTACTTTTGAGTTAAAATTGGCTATCAGCTATTTATAAAACCTGGGAACGCTGGACGTCATTGGGATAGCCGAGCTCTCCCACTCGTGTGACCTTTATGGATGTGTGAATGTTTGTACTCCTTGTTTTTTTACGTTGTAATTCCTACAACCTTTCACAATATTTAGCACCTAAATCTATGATCCAATCTTTCTTTGATGTATTTGCTGTTGCTTGTTTCTGAATCGTCACCTTCAAAAGCTGTTTTAAGAGCATCCCAAGCTTCTTTCGCAGTTGTAGTGCTTTGAATATTTGCTACGTTTTTGAGAACGTCGACCAATTTATAATTGTCTCGCTTCTTCGCCATCATCCCAATCACTTAATCCTTACTTGAATTTAAATTGTGCTGCACCACTTGGAATCTTCGTCTATTACTGGTGTTGAAAGACTGTAACGCTTTCCTCTTAAAATAAGTCAAAAACGATTCTAGATATACGAGATCGCGATTTAATTTTGTATATTTTTCGTAAATTGAACAAAAAGACCTTCACCACATTTTGCTCAAATTTGATTTATTCACGTTTGTTTCATTTATCTTCGTACACCTCTATAAAACCTCTATAAACCTCTATATACCTAATACTCATAATAATTATTGAAGTGGCCTAAAGTTTTGGAAATTAAGATGAACGGAAGAAACACGATAGGTGGGTATATTGATCGTGCTTTGTTGGCCGTTTGTTATATTTGGGGATCAGCTCGTATTTCAGTCCTTCGAGTTGAAAGTGATATTTATGTGAACTTGCACTTGCAATTATTGCAAAACTTGTTCTTCGATATTCTCTGATTCAAACGGTACGTGTGTACGTCGTAACGCGTAACGTTTTTTTTGTGTACCGTGTACCATTCCAGGTACGTTTTAAAAGGCACTAACGTTTTAGTTTAAAATTATACTCATTTGATTTGACATTTATTTTTTTAATTTCTGAATTATTATACCATATATTTATGGGTTTATTTTATAAGCGGGATGGTAAGATTGTTTAGATATTTTTTGTTATATGGAACACGCAAAGGTTAATTAGTGTCAATACAAGTTTAATTAATTACATCATTTAATAAAGATAAAAGGTCATGTAACGTTACAAAAATTGATGCAATAATTACTCAATCAATATTAACAAATGGTAGGTACCTATATTTTTGGGTAATTTTGGTTAAAAATTTTTAGTCGATGGTATCAAATTGGTTGCTAAGTAGCGAGCTTACATCGTCCGCCTTTTGATAATTGGTCCTTAGCAGCCACAACTACCAGACACTTTAGATGCAGCTTGTAGCTACCTTGAGGGCACATTTTGCTTTCATGCTCTTTTCCAATTAGTGTTCTTCAGATTCAAGTTCATCAAATAAAATGCAGTATGTGTCTATATTGAAGGCTCGAAGTATGCGTAAAGATTGCGGTCCCTCAGAAGGATAATTTAAACTGTTGTGAGTTGAATTACAATGCAACAATTAGTCATCATAGAAAACAGTTGTTCTAGTTGCAGCATATTAGCTGCAGTTGAAGTACCGCGTGAAGTATGTCCGTGGAATCCTTCGGACGCGACGATGAGGGGCCGAGGCTGAAGAAGCAGTCGGGCCACATTCCCGGCCACCGTATGAAACAAACCAAATCCGACCTCGTATGGGCCGCTATGCCATTCACGCACCACACAAATTATTATTAGAATAAAACAAAAATTATATGTAATTTTCCTGCATCACAATTAGAGGGCATTTTTTAATTACTATTAAACAGAATTCGAAATACCTCTTATCCGAATATTTTACTAATTTATACCCATCGGGCCATCAATTATAATATCATTTTAATATATGTAACCTTTAGAAAAAAAAAGTCGGCCAATTATTATACTCTCCAAATGCCTGGAAACTTCAAACTGGATACTTTTTAATAAAAGTTCACCGTTGCATTTAAATAAAAGCAACAAAAGTAAAAACAAAGATGATTGAAATGTATGAAGCCCAAAATGCTGGTCACGTTGTCATAATACTGAGCGGTAACAAAAGCCTTGGAATGCTTTTAGCATTCCGCTCTAAGGGCAAATAATAAACCGTTGACACTTTTCATAACCACTTTCGTCCAATCAACACATTTTTTACCCCAATTATTTTCGGAATATTAAATTATTACACTCGACTGCATTACCAACTTAATAACTTCATGCCGTACTATTTAACATATCATTTTATTAATTTACTCTGTTTCTGTTTCAGGCGAAATCGTTACCAAGGATGTGTTAGATCGCGAAGCGAAGGATACATATGACTTGGTGGCGGAAGCCAGAGACCAAGGTGTTCCGTCCAGAAGTTCCCGAGTGCCGCTTAAAATTAAAGTGTTAGATGTTAATGATAACGCTCCCGAAATTGTTGATCCTCAAGAGGACGTTGTTAGTGTACGTGAAGAGCAACCACCAAATACGGAAGTTGTTCGAGTTCGTGCAGTAGATTTAGACGAAGGAAATAACGCTTCCGTTACTTACTCGATTTTAAAGAGTCGCGATTCCGATGGCTACGGTGTTTTCAGCATCGATCCTATTACAGGAATAATTCGAACTAAAATGGTACTGGATCATGAAGAGAAAACAATTTATCGCCTTGCAATTGCAGCTACTGATAATGGATTTCCTCCCAAACAGGCGACTAGAATGTTACGGGTTGAAATATTAGATTTAAATGATAACAGGCCCACTTTCACTAGTTCAAGTTTAGTCTTTAAAGTCAGAGAAGATGCGCCAGTTGGTTACATTGTAGGTACAGTTGCAAGTACCGACGTATCGGATCGTGCAAATACTATTCCTGGAAGTAGCGGGGGCCATGTTATGTATACTTTAACATCACTCACATCTGATCAAACTGCTGATGCTTTTGATATTGACCGCAGCATTGGTTCATTAATTGTGGCCAGAGAATTAGATCGCGAACGTCAATCTGAATACCGATTAGAAGTTCGTGCTTTGGATACAAGTGCTATCAATAATCCCCAGAGCAGCGCCGTGACAGTTCGACTGGATATAATCGACGTCAATGACAATCCACCACAATGGCCACAGGATCCTATTACAATATTAATTGCGGAAGATACGGAAGTAGGAACGACGGTTTTTAATTTTACCGCCTCCGACAAAGATTTTAAAACTAACGGCGAATTACGATACTCACTAGTCAATCGGCGCTCGGACTCAAAATTATTCAACATTGATTCACTAACAGGATCTTTGATTCTAGCCGCCCCTTTAGACTACGAAGTAGTTACCGAATATACAATTATTGTCCGCGCCACCGATCAATGTTTAAACGTTTCTGAGAGGCTAAGTACAACAGTTACAGTTAGAATCATAGTGACAGATGCAAATGATAACTCACCAAATTTTGTTTTACCAACGTCTTCTAATGTGTTAGTTAGTGATTCGATTACTCTTGGCGAAGTCGTGACCCGAATTCTTGCAGTCGATAAAGACAACGGTGATAATGGAAGAGTGACTTACATAATCGCCGGTGGTAATGAAGATAATAAATTCGCGCTCGGTTACGACACTGGAGTATTAACATTAGCCAAACCGCTAAGTTTTACAGACTCCATAAAAACCTTCACACTAAATGTAACGGCAAGCGATCATGGAACACCGACAAGACAAGCAAATACTGTACTAAAACTGGCAATACAAGGATCAGTTCACAATCCACCGAGGTTTCTCAATTCCGAATACCATGCCAAAGTATCCGAAAAAGCTGCTCTGGGAAGTTATGTCACAAAAGTATCTGCGAAATCGGGTCTTCTGGAAGGAGGAGGAAATTTGACATATTACATTCCGGCAGGAATAGCAGATAATACGTTTGCTATAGATGCCATAACTGGTGTCATTACAACTACCGCAAATCTAGACCATGAGACACAGGATCATTATAGTGTTCCAGTCTATGTAACCGATTCATCTAAAGCCGATAATAAAACTCCACTAAAAACTCAGTTTGATGTTACAATACTTTCGGTATACATTACCGATGAAAATGACCATGCGCCACAATTTCACTCTGGATCGTGCTCGACACTTTCAATCCCTGAAAATAATGACCTTGCAGTTATTCATACCGTTGCAGCAATGGACTTAGACTCGGGGAATAATGGAGAAATCACTTACAGTATTACAGGTAAACGTTTTTAATACGTTTAGGTAAATAAACATATTACAATTTTATAGGTGGTAATCCGGGTAATAAATTCAGTATTGATATGCATACGGGAGAGTTAACTGCGAGATCTCTAGATAGGGAATCACATTCACGATACCACCTCTCAATTACGGCTCAAGATCATGGCAATCCTCCTCTTCAGGGTATATGCAATATAACAGTCCGTGTCGAGGATCAAAATGATAACGATCCAAAATTTGATAGTCCAAAATATACTGCAACTATTTTGGAAGATGTTGCCATAGATACGTCTATCTTACAAGTACATGCTTCCGATGCAGATATTGGAGTAAATTCTAAAATAATTTACTCATTAGCTAACGAAAGTCAGTGGTTGTTTCGTATTGACAATAAAACAGGGATCATTACTACAACTGGGTAAGTATTTTGCTTTACTATTACTATCGGAGCAAAAAAATGACATTAAGAATATAAAAAATGAGGCACTTATGAAACTCCCTTCTTTGAAAATAGTATGAAAACCATTTTTTTCATACAGATTTTAATAATACAATATTATGAAATCTGTAAAAGGCCTAAAATTTTTTGATTTTATTTTGAAAATTCTTATTTCTGAATGTTTTGTTCACTCATTTCTAATAATAAACAATTAACAAATACTTAGTGTTTATAAAATGTTCCTTGGGTCCCTTACCGTTTGCAATATTCAGAACACACCAGATATTTATTTGTATTAATGGAATGGCAGGTGTGCTTGCACAATTACAGTATGACCTAACAGTAAATTAGTGTAGTCTGTTTCTTTACTCCATTCATCCTTTTCTAAAAACATATTTAAATATTATTATTTGAACACCATTTACACATTCACATTTATCTTGTTGATCAGTGTTGACAACTGTAATTATCATCTACAACCTCTGATGCCGATTGATCCAATATTGCTGTAAGTAGGTATGGTGGAGCAGTTCTATAGTAATTATTTTAATTATCTAAAGCGTCAGTGAATAAAGGTTAACAGTAACAAACACAACACATTTAGGTGCAATTTGCAATGATTTGTAGTGCCACCATTATTAATTTAAGTTCTGAATTCTACTCTTCTTTATAACTTAGGAGTATGCACTTACAACTCAACAACCTTATTCTTTGCGCGTTAATTAACTACACATTATTCTGAATTCTGCTTCTGATACATGCCTTGTAAGTCTTAGTTCATCCTTCTTAGACATCTAACACACTTCCCTCCATAGATTCTTCTTAATAGCTTCCTTTTCCATGCCGATTTTCTCTATTCTCTGTTATATTTTTAAATTACTCTTGGTTTTTCGTCGAAGTTATTAGAGATACACATTCTTAAATTTAAAGACAATTACCTAAACATACATATTACCTTACCTACTTACAGTAGTTGCATAGACCGCTATCAGAGGTCGTTTGCGATAGTTACAGTTGCCAATCTTCTACTAATAATTTCCAAAATTATTATGTCTAATTAAATCATAAGAATCCCTTTGTGACGTATTAAATAGCTTTGGTTTTACATAAAAGTAATGAATTTCTAAAATTCAAATAAAAATCACACCTTTTTAGCATCTAATTTATTAGGTACTTAACCAATTAAAGAATACAAATTTCATCTGATTTACACAGCAAAATTTTTTATTTTATCATAGTTACTGAAATATAAGCTCCTTTTTACTCCGATAGTACTTCTCTGTTCGATATATATTGCGATTTAGCACTAATGGTTTGTTATTATTACAGGTTATTCGATTGTGAGAGACAAAGTACTTACAATTTTGTTGTCGTGGCATCTGATAGTGGAAGATATGACGCAAGATCACAAAAAGTGCCCGTGGTCATTAATATTGGAGATGTAAATGATAATAAACCTATATTCAACCGATACCCCTTTAGAGAGAAAGTAGCTGCATATATTCAACCGGGTCACACTATTTTAAAAGTATCCGCATCAGATGCCGATCAAGGTACAAATTCGGAGATAGTTTATAGTTTAGTAAATGATGGAATCTCGAGCAAATTTAGAATGAATCCCAACACTGGAATACTGAGCGCGACTCAAAGTTTGGCTAGCGAAAATGGAAGAACAATATATCTTAGTATAGTGGCAACAGATAAAGGAAATCCTCCTCAAAGTTCCATTGGTCTTATCGAAATTAATGTTGGAGATATATCGGAACATTATCCCAAGTTAAGGTTCCAAAATGAGACATATGTAGTGAGCTTGTCAGAGAATGCAGATCAATTTCGCGATGTTATAAAAGTCTTAGCAGTTCGATCAGATGGAAGGAAACAAACAATTATATACTCATTTGGAACTGGCAATGAAGCAAATATTTTTGTTATTAATTCCGCTAGTGGTATTATTCAGGTTCACAATCCTAAATATTTAGATTACGAGTTACGTAAAGAAATCACTTTGGTTGTGGAGGCAAGAACAGAAGGCAGTCCAAATCTTCACGGGTTTTGCCAAGTTGTTATTAAAATGATAGATCAAAATGATAATGCTCCTACCTTTAGCCAACAGGAGTATACGGCTTCAGTTTGGGAGGGTAATAGTAAAGGTGCCTTTGTGTTGCAAGTAACAGCATTTGATGCGGATGAAGATAAAAATTCACGAGTGCTATATCATATTGTCGACGGAAACCACGATAATGCATTTATGATAGAACCCGCTTTTAGTGGAATTTTAAAAACAAATATAGTTCTTGATCGGGAAATTCGAGATATGTATAGACTAACAGTGATCGCAACGGATGATGGAGTTCCTCAGATGACCGGTACGGCAAGAGTTCGCATTAATATTGTTGATGTAAACGATAATCAGCCTACTTTTCCTCCTCACAGTATCATTACAGTTAGTGAAGGTAAGCATTTTCAAATTTAATTTCTTCAATCTATATGCTATCCGGTGGCTGGTTGTGGCAATTATAATTAATGTTGAAAATGTAAGAAATGTAGGGTACTGCAGTATATTTCCACTGGAATGCTAACTAAATGATACCTACAAAAAGTGGTCCTGGCTACATGTAGGGGGATAGTCATCTCTTTCTCTTCAAAAGGCCTCTTTTCAAATAACTGTTTCTTAAATATGTATCATAGAAAGTTTCCTCTTTTTCCATATTTCTTCCATCTACTATGCTCTCCTTCCTTTCTCGTCTAATATTTCCTCAACCCTCCTTTCCCCCGGCCTTAACAAATCCATGAATGAAAATATTGGTTATACATAATATCACAATAATATTTTGTTAGTGTACTATATCGATATGTATTTATATTTGTTTCATTGTTTCATCGTTAGTCGATATTAATATCGATATATATCAGAAAAATATCCTAGAGCATTAGAACATAGAGGCTTCGAACTTTATAGTTGCATTTTTCATTACAAAAAAAAATGAATAAACTGTACGACTAATTTGAATGAATATTTGTAGCAACCGAAGTGGGAACTACATTAACAACAGTTACTGCGAACGATGTTGACACAAATCCTCCGCTTACATATGGCTTTATACCAGAAAGTGACAGTGAGGTTTTAAAAGTATTTGGCATTGACAGATTTAGTGGAAAAGTTCAATTGATCAAACCTTTGGATTTTGAATATCGTCAAGAATATACATTAAAAATTGCAGCTTCCGATTCCGCTCACACGGCACAGTCCACCTTAACCATTCGAATTACAGACATAAATGATAATCCACCCATTTTTTCGCAGAATTTTTATCAAGCAACATTGCCAGGTAAAATAATTGTATAATTTGTGTGGAAATTATAATGAGGTGAATTTTTACAGAAGGAAATATAAATAGTTTAATCGACATACTAACGGTAAACGCAACTGATGCCGATTTTGGAGACAACGCAAAAATTAAGTATTCTCTCTTCTCGCCCGTGAATGGAATTTTCATTGGCGAAAATGACGGCACAATAAAAGTAAATTTAAGCAATGTCTCAACAACACTTCGACAAGATTTACATTTAACTATAATTGCTACCGACTTGGGTAAACCTCCTCTACATTCTTCCACATCTGTTCGTATAAAAGTTAATGCAGATACCACATTTGAACCACAACCCCAACAAAGAAATTACAGGTAATACCTACTATTTATTTATTGATCCGGATGAAATATTACTAATCTTGTTTGCAGAATTCAAATTCCTGAAGACACTCCGAAAGGAACCACCATTTTGCACTTGCCTAATGTGAACCAGAATCTTCACATTACTGAAGGAAATGAGGAAGGAATATTTGAAATCAGTAATCCATTTGGAAACATTATTTTGATGAAAACTTTGGATCGTGAAATACAAGCCGCTTATACACTTATTTTGCACACCGGAGTTATATCGAAGATTAATAATACGGGGATTGAAATTCATATTACAATCGACGATATTAATGATAATGCTCCCGTCTTTAAGCAAACGGATCTTGAAATTAACATCGGAGAAGGAACATTCGTGGGTGCAAGTATAATACAGTTCGTTGCCACTGATGCCGATTTACAAGGAACCGACAATTCTAAAATAATATTTGATATCACATCGGGGAACAACTATAACTTATTTGAACTTGAACCAATCACCGGAATAATAAAACTTAATAATTCTCTGGACTACGACCGTGGGGTTACCGAACATAATTTCGTAATACGAGCGTGTGATTGCGGTTTAGTACCTATTTGTACGCTAAATAATTTTCGAATAACCCTCACGGATGAAAATGATAATACACCACAATTTCCGGTTCCAGAATATCTCGAATTTATTGCAGAAAATGAAGCGATCGGAACTGCCATATTCACTGCACACGCAACGGATATGGATAAAGGCGTTTTTGGAACACTGAATTATTCGATCGTTGGCATATCATCGAATACGAAATATTCTGGAACAGACGAAACCTCGAAATTATTTCACATTGATGCAAACACCGGATTGGTTACAACAAATTCCGTATTTGACTATGAACAAAAGAGTCGATATATATTTACAATCAAAGCGGCCGATATTGGAGACAAATCGGCAACTGTGAAAGTAAGAATAGAAATAGAAAGTAGAGATGAATTTCATCCCCAGTTTACGGAACGTACGTACCGGTTTGTTTTGGCAACTCCACCTTCCGGAAGCTTACCTGCTGGATACGTTGCCGGCCATGTAACGGCAACAGATAGGGATAAAGGGCCGGACGGTCGAGTTGTATACCAACTAACAACGCAGCATCAATACTTTAGAATAAATAGAACGACCGGCGCAATATTAATCAAGAAGAAATTTAACAACGCAGAAGCATTAGAAGCGGGAAAAGATATAAGTTTAGTAGTCACAGCTAGTTCTGGTAGACAAGGATCGTTAACAAATATGACAGTTGTTGAAATAACGTTAGATCCTTTAGCAGATCCCGGAACAAATTTGGCAATAAACAGAGAAAACAACACAACAGTTGCGGCAGCAAATGGTGGAATTGCCGATTGGGCACTCGGATTACTTATAGCATTTTTACTTCTACTCATAACATTCGGTGCAGTATTTGTCTTTTTACACATGAGAAATAAACGAAATAAAAAAGTGAATAAACCCAGCTTGAGCAGTGATGCGGTGACGTCCTCTAACAATTACGTCGATCCAAGTGCCTTCGATACTATACCAATTCGGGGAGGAGTAGTTTCCGGAGGAAATAACAATCAATTTGCTCCTCCTAAATATGACGAAATTCCTCCGTACGTAGCGGGTCATGCTGCAAGTTCAAATTCCGGGGCGGCAACGACGTCTGAATTATCGGGTTCCGAACAGTCCGGTTCTAGTGGAAGAGGTTCGGCAGAAGATGGCGAGGATGGAGATGACGAAGAAATCAGAATGATAAACGAAGGACCATTGCAAAGAGACTCGGGTATTCATCGACAAAATGAAGACGACGATAATTTATCGGATGTTTCTGTACATAATACTAAAGAATATTTAGCACGTTTAGGAATTGTAAATAGTAATAGTGCAGGTGCTGCTCAAGCGACAACGAGAATGTGTACAGATCCGCGGACTAGTAGTAATAAAGACACTTTGCATCATCACCAAAGTGTTCCGTTAGACGGACTTCATATGTTTGAAGAGCATAGTGGTGCAGAAAATGATATTACTAATTTAATTTACGCTAAACTAAATGATGTCGCTAGCAGCGATAGAGCTAGTTCATCAGGCGAGGGAGGTGCTGTAGCTACCACAAATTTAGGCGGCACAATGGATCATGTTATGGCTATTGGAGGCTATGGTGATGTACCAACGGTTACACATCAACCATCAATGAACGGTTCTTTAAGTTCCATTGTTCATAGCGAAGAAGAATTAGCGGGTAGTTATAATTGGGATTATTTATTAGACTGGGGACCTCAGTATCAACCACTTGCTCACGTTTTTTCAGAGATTGCAAGACTGAAGGATGATACAGCATCCGTACAAAGTGCCACAAGTGGAAACTCTAGCATAAAGAGTAAAAGCTCAGTTGCACCTGTTAAAAATGTGCCCCCTCCATTAATTACAAGTGTTGCACCACGGTCAATTGCAATGCCTGTATTAAATTCAAGAGGAGGTTCTAGTCATCATATTGCCAGCAGTCATAATCAGGTTCACATGCTCCCTAGATCACCTATTAATCATGATGCTTCTGGTGCGACCTTTTCTACATCTACCGCAATGTCACCAAGTTTTTCACCTTCATTATCACCTTTAGCGACTAAATCCCCCTCGATATCACCTCTTGTTACACCGGGAGTACCAACATCTCATCATGTCGTGTCAAGGCATCCGCCACAAAGTAGAAACAAGACAGTTGTAGATACAGAACTAAGAATATAGAAAGTGATCCTGAGAAACAAAGTGTCTGGCTGTGTAAATTTAATTAGTATTCCAAAAAACTATTATTTAAATTGATGTGAACAATTGTCTCACTTGTATTTTGTAAATATTTGTACAACAGTTTGCTCATTAGTTTATAAGTAGTTAATTTGTCTGCCATTTTTAGTAATTAAGACTGTAACCGTAACTGAACATAGAAAATGAAACTTTGTAAAAATATTTATAGTACTATTTAATTACGTTGTGTATATGTATAAATGCTCTTCATAAAATAAAGATTTTTGTAAATTATTCCACTGTTAACCACATATTTGTTGTAATGTACGAATTTCATTAAATTCGTAAAATTGTAAATTATAAAAACAGTGCATTTTTGTACGAAAACTGAAAATAAAGAAAATTACAAATGTGATTGTGTATTTGTAAGAATCATCTTCGTACCATAACCATTGGCGCCACACCAACATATAAATTTAATAAGATGTAACAGATTTTCTCTTATTGTTGGTTGTAAAATAAGTATATAGAGATGAATACCACAGAAATGGCTCGATCCAAGATTCAATGAAGCCAACGATTTGCAATCTTGCGATTTACACAGTCTTTATTTTGACTCTATAATCCTTTCACACTTTTTACTCATAATAATACAGGGTGATTCACGACTATTCCCTCGGTCTCTTATGCCTAAAGGGTACAAGATATCAGCTTCATTTTTTGGTGACATATGTAAATTGATAACGACTGTTTTTTAAAATTATTTTCACTTATACAGGATGCTTCACAAAATTGTAATATATCAAAGTTAGGTTTTCTTAAATGCAACCCCCTGTATTTTATTACATTTTTAAATTATACGTTAAAAACTAAGGTAACTTTATTAAACGTTCCCTATACCTATCGCTTACCAATTTTGAGAAAATTGTGATTTAAAAAAAAATTCAATTTAAACAACCCCTAATAACACGGAAACCACTTACTTTTAGTAACGCAAATTTATATCGATTTATCTTGACCTTTAAGGCTTTTATTTGCACTACGTAGGCTTTCGATATTTTGTACAGGGTGTTTAGAAAAAGGATTCATATTTTATATTTTTCAAACATCAAAAACTCACTTAACTTAAATGGAACACCCTGTATGTTTTTATTCTGTTGAATAACTTTTCATTTTCTATCAAAAACTTTGAGTAATTGATATGTCTAAAATCAACGATTAAAAAGTTATTAAGATTTTTCTCTAAAATTTGAATGGAAATGGTTTTGTTTGCATTCTAGTAGGCTATGATTTTTTTATTGTAGTTAATAATTAGATATGGGATCATAACTTAATTAAAAATGAAATTAATAACAAAAAGTAATCATTTATGGAAAAAAATGGTATAGTAAATGCTCAATATGATAACCATTTTCTTCTATGCACAACCGCACTCGATTTTCAAAAGATCTAACGTTTCTCAGGATATCTGGTGTTATAGTAGCAAACGCATCCTTTATTGGAATCTGTATGTCATCAGCAGTGGTAGGTGGAGTGTTGTGGACCCCTCCTTCCAATCCATTTATTGAGGAATTGTCTATCTAAATATTTTTGAAAAAAACATAAATACCATCCTTATCACATTCAACTTCACCAGAATTTATATGGGCGAGGCTTTCAACGATGGTTGAATTTTTGTTTATGGAGTCTCGAAAAAGTTGGAGAAGAAGATGAATTCTTTAAATATGTTTTATTTACCGACGAATCCACTTTCCACAACATAACGGCTTGGTAAACTGACATAACTTTCATTACTAAATCGTCACCTGTATCGCACTGTTGACCCCCAAAACTGGTGGAGCCTCAATGTATTTGGGAGAATTTTGATTTTTTGATGGAAACTTGAACGAAGTAAAATTTTTACGGATTTTAGAACAACACTTTTTCGAGTCTTCTTGATGAAGTTTGTTTAGATATTATTATTATTATTATTATCATTAAAAATTTGGTTTACAACACTCCACCTACCACTGCTGATGAGATGAAGATTAGAATAAAGGATGCGTTTGCTACTATAACACCATAACGTTAGAAGATCTCTTGAAAACGAGTGCGGTTATGCATAGGAAAAAATAGCATTTACTACAGTATTTTTTCCATTGCTTTATTTTCATTTTTAATTAAGTTTTGAACACATATCTAATTATCAACTACAATAAAAAAAAATCATGGCCTACTAGAATGCAAACAAAACCATTTCCATACAAATTTGAGAGAAAAATCTTAATAACTTTTTAATCGTTGATTTTAGACATATCAATTACTCAAAGTTTTTGATAGAAAATGAAAAGTTATTCAACATAGAATAAAAACATACAGGGTGTTCCATTTAAGTTAAGTGAGTTTTTGATGTTTGAAAAATGTAAAATATGAATCCTTTTTCTAAACACCCTGTACAAAATATCGAAATCCTACGTAGTGGAAATAAAAGCCTTAAAAGTCAAGATAAATCGATATAAATTTGCGTTACTAAAAGTAAGTGGTTTCCGTGTTATTAGGGGTTGTTTAAATTGAATAGTTTTCTTAAAATCACAATTTTCTCAAAATTGGTAAGCGATAGGTATAGGAAACGTTTAATAAAGTTACCTTAGTTTTTAACGCATAATCTAAAAATGTAATAAAATACAGGGGGTTGCATTTAAAAAACCTAACTTTGATATATTACAATTTTGTGAAGCATCCTGTATAAGTGAAAATAATTTTAAAAAATAGTCGTTATCAATTTACATATGTCACCAAAAAATGAAGCTGGTGTCTACTATCTTGTACCCTTTAGGCACAAGAGACCGAGGGAATAGTCGTGAATCACCCTGTATACAAATATTATAATAATAGGATGTAATTCTACTCTCATATTTATTTTAAATATGTACAAGCCAATGTATTTCAACACTGTCAGTAGGTAATAGTCATTAATAGATCAGCAATTATTATAGGAAAAAGCTATAGAAACTGAACAGAAAGAAAAAGGTTTAACTTACATAAAGGATTCTGACTAATGTGGTCAAAGGTAAGGCAGATGTAACGCAAGGGGAGCAATGGAAGTATACCGGGGGAGGAACGTGAGCGTTGATTGTTCAATCAACGACGTGAGGGAGGAAGAATGCTGGAAATCTTCAATAAAATATGGGCAGGGGGGGAGATTCCAGGGGATTGGATAGAGGCAATTTTATGGCCAAGAGAGGGAGAGGGAGAGAAACGAGGCATAAGAAATTACAGGGCGGTAAGCATAATTAAAGTAGGGTATATAAGATGCTTGCCACGGTAGGGCAAGAGAAAATGGAGGAGGAAATAGAAAGTACGAAAAGTACAGGTAATTAATGGCCAATGGAATACCGAGGTACACGAGGGGGGAGGGGGCAGGAACATGATGAAAAGTATTGATGGGTGAAGGAAAAGGATTGTGTGGAGAGGAAAAGGAAAGTATGGAAAATATGACGGAGCAACGTGGAGAGTTAAAAGATCAGGAGAGAGGTTGGTGAGGTCAGAGGGGAGTTGAGTGGTGGTGGTGGTGGGGGGGGGGATGAAATGGTTGGAAGAAGTGTTGGAGAGTACAAGATGATGATGATGATGTAAATTTAACCGGTACACACATATGTGAAACGTTCCTCTGGTTTTCGAATTTAGTGGTGTTAATAGTAACAGTTCAGGTGCATAGTGGTGCCAGCATACACGGGGAAAACAACTGGAACACAGAGAGAGGTGTTGAGGCAGGGGAAGTCATGGAAAATAACGGAGTAATTAGCGTTAATGTAAGTACCTAGCGTAGCGCGATATCGGAGTGCGCGGATTAGATAAACAGGCAATGTCAGAGGTCGCAGATATTAGTATTTTTAAGGGAGCAGGGTGAGGGTGGGATACAGAAAGATATGGGTAAAAAAAAGCAGGTACGACTGGGATGAGTAAAGAGGAAGGCTAATGTGGGCTCAAGAAGAAGGGGAACAAAGTAGTGCAAAAAACTAAGGGGCTAGTAAAGGGAGATGGGGAAACGAGAAAAAGTTAAGGGTTTAATTAAGAATAAGAGTGGAGACTTTTGGACCTACTTGGAAAGCTTTGATATGGTGGGCCTGGTAGAGACGTGGTTGGGGGAAAAAGAGTGGGAGAGGGAAGGGAAAATATCGAGCACATGGTGGGGGAATGTGTAGAGCTAAGGGAGCAGAAGGAGAGAGGTGCTGGGAGAGGATGAAAGGGGAAAAAATGGATGGAGGAGGTTTTAGAGAGCAGAAGGAGAAAAGGAATGCAAAATGTGAGTTAGGGTTAGATTTAAATTATGTTGCTAATTGCGACTTTGAGTATGGTTGTATATTTCAAAAAATAGAATAAAGATTGATTGATTCAGTAGAAGAAAGAAAGGAGGAGTTGTTTTGTTATTTATTGTACTAAGTTCAGTCGCATTTATTGTGGGCTTATTATGTTCATTGTTAAATTATCATGTTTATTTAGTGGTATTGATTATTTGACTAATGTGGTTAAGGGTATAAAAAAATTAAGGAGCAAAACAACAGTAGGGCTGAAAATAGTACCAAATAAGAGGACTTTAAAGAAATATTAATAAAGGAATAAAACACATTTGGAAAAGAGCTTTGAAGGATCGACCCTTCTCTCCATTTCTTCCTTGTATCTCATAGACCTCCTGCCTGCCTGGATTCTTAGCTTCTGCCATTTTATCTCTTCCTGCACAATGTATCGTCATTTCACGATTCATGTTTTGTCATAATATTTCACCTTTTGGTTGTACCGCAGGTATTCAACAAAAAAAAAGAAATGAATTGGGCTGTTATTGGCTCATATATTTCTTTAATCTTATTACAAGCAAGTACAAAACATAATCTACTCATATAAGGAGAATATGTGTTTTTATAGTTATAAGCTGCAGAAAGGCACTAAACACGTTCAAAAAACCTAGTTTAAAGACCGATTCCGCCACCATTAAAATAAAAATTGGTTTATCTAAATATAAATATTTTCCATAAATTTATGTCATCTACCAACACAACTGTTTGTCTGTAGTAAGAATTTTTAAAGATTCAGAGGTAATTAACCTAGCAGTATGTGTAGGAATTGAAGCTGTGTACAAAACACATAAAATATTGCTATCACTAATAAGTGCGTGACATTTGTAATATTCTGAACACCAGTAAGTTTCCTTACACACAGTTACGACATCTTTCCTATTTAATTGTCTATTTAATTTATCACCTCTTTTAAGTTTATCACTATTTGTATTGGTTTCCATTTTACCAGATTTACTTTCATCGGATTCACTATTTATCAAACTTAGAACAGCACGATAAAAAAATGTACGTAATAAATCCAATCTGTGAGAAACATTACTTGTATGTTTACTCGAAGATGCACTCGGACTTCGTGAGACCACGTATTTTCCAAATTTTGTATTAATGAGGAGAATTCTACAATACACAATGCAAACATATTTACGTTAAGATCAATCTTACCCCAAGACACCAGACTCTAGCTGTATCGAGTTTGGTAAATTTCTTGGGTGGCATCGCAATGCCATTTCGATTACTTCTAGGGCCGATTTAAAACACTGTGAGGCTGAGTACTCGATGTCTTTAATTAATGGAGTTGAGCCACAAAGGCAACACACTTGCACATGTGGAATTAAAATGCAAGCGACAAAACGGTAGGCCACCTAAGAACATAAAGGGAACATTCAACAACCTAAGTAAGCACAACTTACGTTGGGACACCTATATGGTAAAAACACAGGTACATCTTTCGAAGATGACATGTTATCAACTGCGGCTAAGTATGAAAGTAATTTAATTTCATCTGCATCCAAACTCCACCAACTTTCTGTGGCAACAGCAATTTTCCCATGAATCAGAATGCAGCTATATTCAGAGTCGACGCACTCTGTATATGCTTCAAGTGCAATCTGTATAAGACAATAATAAGAAAACGGAAATGTAATATGTTCTACTTACTTGTAATAAATGGTTTTCGCTACACAGTATTGTTTCAGTCATTGAAATTATATCTGACGAATATTTATTTGTTGCTATACCATAATCTAATGACTCCATCAAACGATCAACTAATGGATAACACATCTTAAAATGAGAAAATTACTATAAATTTACTGATAATACCACAATCAGTACTCGTAGATCTCTTTTTAAACGTTCCGTATTCCTTTGGGTTTTAATCTTTTCAATCCCAATAGTAAGAACCATTGCGTTGAAAGTAGATTCTAACAACTTATTCAACACTTGTATTGTACAACCACTTGACACGCCAATAAGAATTATACTGAAAAAGTAAGTAATGTATTTGAATTGTTTGACAAATCAATACACGCAAAAAACAGTAACCTTCAAAAAGACTAAACATGGAAGAGGGTTTCAATTTAAACCAAAATAGGAGTACAGATGTAATTACATATTATTCATTTAAATTGGTGCAAATTAGGTATAGCACTGGTCCCAAGATATAGTACCTTGAGACACGCCAGACTTTATTTCGTACAAATCTGATGTTATGTTGTTTAGTTTGACTTCATAAAAAGGAATGAGGTAAGTATGTATTTTCAACGAACTTCGTTCGTTACTGGAATCAATATTCAGTCCGTGCGTTGCAAGAGATGCGTATTGTCTACAACCGAATTTAGATATGGATCTTATGTGAAATTTTGTGCTGATTCAAGATCCGGTCCCAATTTTTCGATATCTCAAATATTTTTCGAAATATTCGACTTTAAAGCCGAAATTTCGAAATTATCAAATTTTGTCTTTTTGATAAGGCCCAATTTTTTTTATACTTTCGTTACTGCGGTATTCGAAGTTCGTTTTGTAATCCAGGGATTTCAACTAGTTTATCTTGAATACAAGACTGTCATGCCAGACCCTATCAAAAGCTTGACAAGGCATAATAACAAATTCATTCCACCAAAACAATAAGCTCAGCTATTATTTATACCTCAGAGCTTCGAATAAGTCTTAAAACGCAATATTTAATACTGTACTGTGTGGCATCACTGTAATCTTTTAACTTTTAAAGGAAAGTTGGAAACTGATTTAATCACTGTCCTATCAACCCTATTATGACTATCCCTCTCTCAACATAGATCAGCGATGTAATTCCTGAAAAACAGGAAAAATGTCACTTCTTTAAGTTTTTTGCAAAAAATAAGAAAACAGCTCCTCCAAATGCAAAGAGGAATATTAAATAAAATACAGCATTAAATTCTTGGCTGAATGAGTACAAATATGTCAGAATTGACCATGGAGTATAGCTATAATGAGCAGCCAAGGTTCAAAGGTGACTTGCATTGAACTACCTGCTTTATTTTCATTGTGAATTACTCAAGTTATGAATAACAATTAATTTACCTTCTATAAATTCAATATTATCAGATAAGGTTCAAAACTTGGCGAATCATTGCATTTCAATATGTGTACAAATAAATATTTAAGAAATTAGTCAGAATACTAGACCTTTAAAAAACAAGAGATGATTACACCCATACGGTCAAAGCCAATACTGTTTTTTGTATCATTTAGCATTCCAGTTTCACAAAATATTAAAATTGAACCATTTTAACCTGTTAGTTTGTGAGCATAGCATGAGCAATTGAGCATTAAATTAATTTATGTGGTAACGGCATTGGCTTTCGGTCGATAGGTAGTTCTCAGCAATGAAGCAATCTCACATGCTCACCGTAATCTCTTTCATGCTTTAATCTAAGAGTATCAGATTGAATGGTAAACGGTGGTTTAATCTATTATGTGGTATTTTTAGAAAATGGAAACTTTATTTAACTTTGGTTGCTCATTGCAATTGTGAATTATTTGCAGGGCTGGGCAAAATACATGCACTAACATATTTCAAATACAAATTACAAAAATGCCTAGAAATGTATTTGAAATACAAAATTCGAGATACTTTTATATTATTTTTAAAAATACAAAAGACAAATACAATATTTGAAATACAAAAATACATAAATACCTATACGCATAGGGGGTGTTTTTTTGGGAGATTTAGTTACATGTTTCTAGGAAAGTTTTATGGGTAGGTTCTTGAAAATGTGTACTTAGAATTTACTCTGTACCTATTGATGTTAACATTGCGGTGGGCAAAATACATACATTAATGTATTTCAAATGGAAAATTCAAAATACTCATAAGAGAGTATTTGAAATACAAAATACTTTAGGGAAAAATCATCAAATACAAAATACAAATGTATATCAAATACTATTTTCAATACAAGTATTTTGATGTAATTTTATATTAGGTACTTGCAAAAAATTTAAAAAGTAACATTTTTGATATTTTTCAGGAATAAAACAATATATTTATTCTATCCACTGATGTGTTGTCTTTGAGTGGTCAAAATAATATTACCTGGTCATTTATCTCATGCACACTCATACTACTGTTAAAACTACATCTTTAGGTACTAAAAGCAGTTAAAACTAGTAAATTGCACAAAGAAAAGAATTAAGTAGTTGATAAAATAAACAAGTAATTATAATCTATTAATGAAATAAACATGCATAAACTTACAGTGTAGATAAAACCCAAGCCATACATTTTCAAGAAGGGAAAGCACAGGAACTACAAACATTTTTCATGGGCAGCCATGGTCACCTGCAGAACTCAAAGTTTATTGACATTTTGAAATATGTTCAGTTTATGTTTTAGCATAACAGCATATATTATAGGTAAATAAGTATCAGAGAAAGAATACTATAAAAGTAGTGAGATAGGTTCCTCTGTATATATTAATAAATCCCATCACCAAATTATATACTTTGTTTATATTTCCTTACAAGTCAAAACTGTGTAGATGGCACATACTGTAATATGACATAGATTAATTAGAATTTTACTTAGCTGCTTAGCAATATGACAAAAATTTTAATGTATAGGTACTACTTGATATAAATGATCGCTGTCAAGATCATAATTTAATTTCATCTTCACGTCATCAATTCCACACCATCAACCTCAAACAATGATGACTTCATAGGCTTATACGAATTTCATTAGTAAATAATTAAATTAAATTAAATTAAATTAAATTAATTAAATTAAATAATTAGTTTTATTGCCTAAGTAATTCTCAACGTTTTAGCCTGAGGATGGCAATTACATTGTTGAAACATGAAGTATGTACTTAGTAATTTCGAGTAACGTAACTTATATTTAATTTCAATAAATATCTACGGGGAAGGTTTGGTGATTCCGTAATTTACTTCAAGGAACTTTCCTAGTACAAATTGTTATATATCTTTTAATAAAAAATGGCACTCAATGAGGAGGAGATACAGACACATATGGTCGATTAAATTGTCACTGAACTGGGCGCTATAATGCCAAAAAAAATTGCGGCCCAACCATCTCAGAACACTTAGGGAATAGATATGTGTATATCTACGAGTACAGATAAAAAGAAGAGAAGCTTATATTGGTGGCGGATAACAGAAAACGTGATAACACATTTTTACACCCAACAAAATATTCAATAACTTCATGATCACATAATGTTGACATTGATCATGATAACATTACAATTGTAAGTGTTTACTTATTGAACACTGTCCGACAGTTTTGCTTTAAACCATAAATACCTATATTATACTTTGTGGTTTGTAAGAACTTTTCTTTCCTATACACAATGCTAATAATTGAACATCGACAAGGCCGTAGCCAGGGGGGGGGGGGGGATCAAGGGGGTCAGAACCCCCCTGAAACTCAGTGGAAAATAACAATTTCTTAAACGAAATGTAAATTACATTACGTAGTTAGTAGTTATCTCGGGTGGCGTCTAATTGTTAAAATTTGGTCCCCCTCCAAATATTTTTTCTGGCTACGGCCTTGAACATCGAGTATGTTAAGTAATGGATAGAAAATTGTTGTACGGTACATTCATATCATACAATACCTGTCATGAAATTCTTTCCAAGCAACACAATGATCGTCCATCAATGAATTTAATAATGTAACTCTCTGAGATTTCGCATACATGTGAACCCCATTTAAAGAACCCATTATGGAAAATGGTAACTAAAAAATTGGTTTTCAATTAATAAATATTTAAATAATTTTACAGCTTATACAGATTCCGTATTTCCTTTTTTTCTAGTAAAAACTGGAAGTCCAGCATTGGAAGTTATACACAATAAATGTGCCGACATTATTTTTATGCCGCTGTTCTTGATTTTATAAATATAATATAGCTAAAAATAAGTTTATCCTAAAGTAGGGTTATGTCTATCGAAAAATATGCTTTCACATTTTTGAACTACAGCAACACAAAAATTCTACCACTCACAGTATGGACACAATGTACGAAGGTGTAGAAGGGCTACATGTAGTTATTTTTTTTAATTCGGAGTTTAAACTCGGAATTTAAAAAAAAATAACTACATGTGGCCCTTCTACGCTTTCGTACAAATGCTCCATTAAAAGTTAAACCTTGTATAAACAAAGGTATTATATGATATTAATAACTTATTATTATTAACTTTTTAAAATGTCACATTCTGATCCAGAGTTGTGTCAGAAATCCAAAAATGTTGCAGGCTGTTCCATTTAAAGATTCAAAATCAGAGCAATTTCCGGTGAAACTGGAGGTGACCGTAACGTGGAAAATATGCAAAAACTCTTCACATACTGTAGTATCCACAGTTGGGTTACCTATATTTTAGAGATCCGACAACATGTACAAAAAGCTGAAAAGTAGTGGCAACGTCGATACTTTTGTTTTACTGTAGGTCCCTCTGGCGGAGGAGATTTGGTGTAAGGCGGGCTTCCTAACGTTAACTTTGAGATCATCTGATTTGAAACCACGAAATAGTAAAGATCGTTTTTATTTTTGGTGACTCCATTTTAGTGCTTTCTGCAGGTGAAACGTTTTTGATTAATACATTTTATCTGTCTAATTGAATGGCATTGTGTGTTGTTATAAATTGGTCTTACCCTGAATTTGCATTGCCTCGTCTTTCAACGGAGTATTCAATTAATTTGAATCTCACATTGGGAGCGTTCGTTGATTATTTTGATGTCGTGTGTAAAATAGTAGAATTATCTATGTAATGTCCAGTTGCTTTCATTATATAAATATGTGTTTGAACTTATGGCATTTCCGACATTTAATCATATATGTGTGTAGTTAGAAACAAAAATATGAAAACAAAACAAACAAATGACAAAAAAATATGAATACCTTAAAAACAGACAGTCGCAATTGGGGAACACCCACGGCTGATTCTGACTTCGATATTATTATGATTATGTGTGTAGTTAGCAAATGTATTATGATTTTTCCTATTTATTTATGTGTCTTATGATTAATTGAGGGAAATTACAAATGAGTTCAAATTGGACATAATGTATTAAATATTTGTGGATAAACAGAAAAGGTGGCTCTATTGTACTCGGAAACCGGACCTAACTGTACCCTTTGTGTATCTTTACCTGAAGTTGAACCCTTTTTGTAACTTGTGTACATGTCTATCTTTTTAAACTCTGGACCCTTTTATTTTAATATGCAATGTTAATTTGATTGGATTTGATTTGTTTAATTTGATTATTTAATGAACTATTTACAACTGCTGCATAAAGTATTTAAATCTGATCGAAGAGTATCAACAATGAAATTGTAAATGTTTTGTCTTGATATTATTTAACAGTCTTGCTGCTATAATTTTGTATTTGAATTGATGTCATGTATGTAATTATGTCAAAGGAGGAGTTTTTTTAGTGTTTGCACTTTTTCTCCTCCGCATCGTCGAGTAACTGTCAATAAATGAATTATTTTGGTACAGTTAATGTTGGTTTTGTTTCTCCTTCCCGATCATAGTTCACGACCAGTGTATACCTATTACACGATAGAGGGCCTGTTAGACGATCACGAGCTTTTGTCATTTGGGGTTGGTTTGTTTTAGAGGGAAAGTTTAAATTTTGTCGGCCATGTTTAGGGTTTCCCGCTCCTTTTGAAGGTATTAACGTAAGGTGGGAAGTTAGCCGCTTCGTAATGGTTAAGTTAGAGAGGGCTAGGGGGGGGGGGGTACATTACAATACCATTTACCTATACCAAATCTCATTTTGATACACCTAATATTCTAGAAGTTATGAGTGACTTGTCTGTTGTCTAATAGATTCGTTGACACCCGTTATATCTCCCTTTGTTCTTGTGGACATTCCACCGAATAATGTTGATTTGACACTATGTCGACAAGTCGTGGGCTGTAATCTGCACATATCTGTTATAGGCTTTCGTAGCCTTTCATTCAGAATAGTATGCAAGTGCCAATTACAATCCTGTATACTGTACTATTATGTCCCAGGCATTAACTATATTTACTTTTAGGAAATCTCTGGGTAGGTACTTACCTGTAACGTACCCAGGTGCAACGTCGAGAGACGGCTGCGCAACTCGAAACCCTAAAACTAAATCTCCCGCCAACTAACTGAAACCCCAAGGCATGTGATCGTCAATAACAGACCTGTCAAATGGTAGGACTCTACGTCGTGAACGAATATTGCTCGAGATTTATGTGTGATAGTCTTATAAAAGGATCGATTACGCAAACATAAATAAAACACAAGAAATGGGGAAAACGAATTAACTTTAATAATTTCAAAGGTTGCCCTCTCAAACTCAGTGTTTGAGATTAGCTCTGGGTTTTCGCTGATTACAAGGAGGGAAAAGAGCTACAGATAAACCCTCCAGGATATTTAATAAATGCATCGCTCACCCTTCCACGTGCGTTCCAATCTAAATATTAAATTAGGTATTACTTTCAATTTTACTATTATAGTTTGTTCATAGCTTGTGCGATTTTCGTCAGGAACTTATTCATCTCCTCTTTAAATATTAAATAAATAATAAGTTGGTAGCTTCTGCAATCACTTTTCAAGGTGATAGTATGATGAAAGGCTGTTATGTAACAGATCCTAACATTCACACCAAGGTTCATGGGCGAAGCATGTCTTTGACATGGTAAGAGTTGCTTAGTATTAGACACATGACGCCAGCCAGCAGCTGAACTTAAAACCCTGCCACGGTAATTAGAGTTTAGATTGGTAGGTAAATGTTGTATATTGTTTTTAGGACCCATCACATCAACAGTATTTAAATGCATAAAATTAGGGGATGTAAAATTTCATCACATTCGACGTTTAAAAATAAAATGGTGGCAGAATGCCATTGCCTTGTGTAACCACAACGCAACGAAAAGGGTATACCATATGCCCATAGAACCGTAACATGATTTGGTGCTCGCCGATAAATCGGGAGAAGAGGAGTGGGAAAAAAACCCTTCAAGAAACAACTGAACACGCTTACCGCCGGATGAGGGAGGTAAAAGAGACTCACGAGCCCAACCCGTCATTGTAATCGTTTCAGAAGCAATTATGCAAGGAGATCATGGTGGTTTAGGTTTAGGTACGCCTTTGGCCTTTATCGTAACTCGAAAACCCAATATGCTACATTTCAAAATCAATGGCATAATCAATTAATAATAAATCAATCATTCCTTGCCAGCCTAAAGGGTACTTAAATTACAAATACTATAAGAGATTATCAATGTCTCGAAATTCTAGATCAATGCCTTTTGGCATCTGTTGTGGTCTTCAATCCATAATACAATGGTCAATGTGTTCTGTATTTCTTTAAAAAGTATATGGCGAGAAGGAAATGGCGAAATTATAGGTAAGTTTCCCAAGCTATTCTGTTGATTTTTAGTTGAAAGTGCATGTTTTATTTCGCCATTTTCTAACTCAGCTAACTAGCAATATGTGTAAGAGCAAGAACGCACGTGCGCCCTAAGGTTGCAATAATCTGAGCTTCTCCCTCCCGCCGGCTACTTTGCTCTTGGTTGCCTATTCTGGATTTCTGGATGAAATCGAGGAAAAAAAAGAAACGTACACAATTTAAAAGGGAATCAACAAAAAAATGCATACGTACAAAAAATATTATGATATTGCCTTTCTCCGACCTTTTAAACTAGACAATTTACTAAAGTATTAAAGGGGTGGAATTCTATGTATAGGTTTTTATATCCGAATCCGCCAACGTACGTATTTTTTAAATAAATATTTGACTTTATTCAAGATGGAGAACTTTATTTTATGAAATTTATCTGGGAATTGAGAATTTCGAACCGTAGGTAATATGGAGTTCCACAATAAATCATATTTCCCTAATAAAGTGTTCTAAGCTCTCGATGGGAAACATCCGTTTACGATGTCCCATGCAGAGACTATGGCCGGTTCAATGTTCCAATTATAAAATAAACTTATTTTTATAGCTAAATAACGTATAATTAATGAGCCTTCAATTTGAAGCTAAACACATTAAAATCCCTGCGGTTTCAAGTTTCAAACTTGAATCCACAAGCTTTTTTCGATTTCATTATTTTTGTACAACGTTCAATTATATTAAATATACACGGCATACTTATTGAAAGATTTTTCGTGACAACTTTCTACATAGGTATAATATTATTGCAATAATTATAGGTTTTCCAATATTTTTCTTAACATACATGCGATGTTACCGTTAGGTATATCTACCGGCTGTTCTTTAAAATCATTTGCTTTTTCATTTTAGGAAAGTGTTAATTAGCTAATAAATTACATAAATGCGTAGGAAGATATCCAGTTATCAACGTTAAAATCAAATATTTTGTGGTTACAAATCCGCTTACATTACACAATGATTATTTTATTGAATTTCCTCTTCTCTCTAATGTAACAAATGAAAATTAATCGCACGCTTTTACAATAAATTATTCTAATTTGTAATTGATTTTCCATAAGTTATTTGACGCGTGAAAACCAAAATATACCATTGTGTAAATTTATTACATTACATCTGAGAATTGGTTACTTTGAGATTTTACCGCAAGTCTGAAATTTCTCTAGCATGCGAATATAATTAATTTTGCTTGCAAAACTAAATTTAGTCAGTGTATCGTGTGTATAGAAGCCTTTCAGGATACAAAAGTACCTTATTGTATAACGCAAAGTATTTCTCATGAAAAAATTCATTCCAGAGCTGTATTAGGGTAGTAAATAGGAATGAGTGGACATAATTGCTATTGAGTGAGTAGGTAATAAAATTCTAAGATTTACCTACATGATCTTTAGTATTTGAAAAAATACCTAAGCATGCGGCAAATCTAGAGGCATTTCAGTATTAGGAGAGTTTGTAATCAAATTTTAAATAAAGGATAATAAAACCCTTAAGAGGCTTCAGAAGATGATATTGCATCGCAGCTCAGAAATTAGAAAAAACCAAACTATGGATTTCTGTTCCGTACGTTGCCAAAGTCAAATATTATGTTGCTGCAATGTATTCACGTAACACATTATTTTTAGATTCCGGAAGATACAAACCTTTTTCCGTACTTAACTGTTACTGTAAAGTCAAGAAAATAAAATTCGCTGCAACTTCAATCTATTTGGAGATTTCCTTTCCCGAGTAGATCGTTGCAGAGTATCATCTTCCGAAGTTGATTTAGTAATATTCTGTTCCGGAACTGCCTGTAACTCACTGTTTCTTCATCTACTTCTACCATGAAAGCATGTGTATTCCATTTTCCTTGCAAAACAGATTTCTTTTAGACGAGTACCTATGGCTACTGTGATTGTATAAAGTCCCAAGAATCAAGTCTTCGCTGGCATCTAACTTGACTTACTCCATCTGTAGATAGAACTTGGAGGGCCTACATGATCTAATAATGGTATCATGCGTTCTGGGCAGTTTAATCATGGGCCGAAAAATGCTTCAGAAGCGCTTACTGCGTTGCATACGCCCTCTCAACTGTTAGGTACAACACCAGTCTGCTTTATTTTTTCAGGCCAGAATATTGCAAGGATTTTGGGCTGTTAAATACCATACATTAAAATCCTTGCAGGATTAAGCTTAAAACATCTATTAGTAAAAAAATGTTTGAGTATCAAAGCTTTGACTTTATTGACATTCGCTGGTTCTTGCTTTCTTTCTTTTGAATAAACATCAACGAGTTAAGTATTGAATCTGTGTATAACTTGATTTTTCCCAGCATATTCACCTATACACTAGACGTGTTAGTTCGATTTGAATCACTTCGTAAAATAATTTTGATAAAAACTGTAGGCAAGACCATAGTGTTTGCTGGAACTTTGAGTGACATGTAATGATGCATTCATTCTTTCCACTGCTCACGAAGGGATGCGGTTGTCTTCTTTCTTGGAGGAGACATCTGTAATGTAAGGAAAACTATCATGTAGTAGTGATGCAAGTTGAAGTTGTGAAGTAGGAGTGAGTGGTACACAATGAGACAGGATCCACAGTGACAAAAGTATAATTATTACCTATTGACATAATATAATATAATTATTATTGACGTGATCTCTTGGTAACTGAACTGAGCTCATTCAATAAAGAAATTTAATACCTTTTTTCGATGATTTAAAATTTTTCTGTGAATACAATTCTCGATCGTGCAAAAAACACTGTAAGCAAGGCGGGTGGTAACACAAGTCTCGGTTTTCCAAACGTTGCCCTTGGCCTAGTAAAATTCACTTACCGCCCTTATAGCTTAATATGTACCTACACTATTATAAATTACCGTCACAACCCAAAAAGAATTTTTGTGGACTGTAAAGAGTTTTTTCGAAGCACTAAATTTTCGTGTTAGAAATGAGGAAGATATAATATGTTAGTTCGCGGGCGTGGAAATGTAAATATCGAAACGTTGGTTAAGCGGTAATTGGTTACCAGGAATTCTTTATGATGCGCGGTGATCAAAAATCAAAACCAAAGAAACGTTGGAATTATGGAACGATTCGGGCATGAGAATAAAAATCTTGTGAAGTCCTTTAAAGGTATAACATTTATAAGACATAACATTTACAAACATATATTATTTTTTAGCGTTAATGAATGTTGATAAAATTGCAAGAGGTAGAAGAATAATAGGCTAATTTTTAGTTTTTGGTATTTTTTATAAACTCGGTTTTTCATTTGTTAGTTATTGACGTTTCGCGCCATCATAGGTGAGCTTTTTCATAAATCAGCATTTTTGTTGTTTATAATTTGTAAATATTAATAAATTATAAGAATTTAATCCTGTTATTGATTTTTCTCCACGTTTTTAATAAATTTGACTGCATTATGTTATTTAAAAAGACTAAGAGGCGATTAATGCCCACCAAATTCTTATAATTAATATTTACAAATTATAACAACAAATATAACGTCAATAATTGTTGCTATTTAACTAATAAATGAAAAACAACTCGGTATTTATAAAAAATACCAAAAACTAAAAATTAGCTTATTATTCTTCTACCTCTTGCAATTTTATTAACATTTATCTACAGTTTCATGACGGTTGTACGTATGGCAAATCACTCCAATTTCGATGCATAAACCAACTAAGTCAAGATTATTAATTTACATGGGCGTATGTGGTTCAATGAGGGAGTCTTCCGTTTGAAAAGAAGAAATACTATACATATTGAGTTTAAGCATGACTTCAGTACCTTCAGGGAAGTGTATTTATTTTATAACTGAAAAATCAGAAGTAAAAGGAAAAACATATGATTGTGCTTATATAAAAACGCAGTTTGGGAGCCAATTTATATTTGAACAGATGGTGGTCGCGGATGTCATAATTCATAATACGAGTAAATATGTGACCACTTTCTTTAGTAAACGAGGAGATATACCATAACTGTATCCTGCTGTCGTGAGCAAAATAGGGTTGCAGAAAGGGAAAATCGAATAATTTTATGGAAGGCTCAAAATCAAATATTTTAAAATATTTATAGTCAGAGGCGGTCAAAACGACGGTAGATCAATTAATCGAGAGGGCCTTATGAATTAGGTATGGTAGGTATAGCAAAAGGAACTGCATAGATAATGTGAAAGTATTTGGTACAGAGTGCCTAAAGAAAAAACGAGCAAATTAGACAAAAAAGCATTGAAAGTTTATTTAATGGATTACTTAGAAAGAAGTACCTAATAGATTTAGGGAATGAGTACTTGAATTAAATAAGATGTCAGTCATGATGTTGTTTTTAAATTAGAACAAGTGTGTGCAAAAGCAAGTAGAAGCGAATGAAATTGCAAAAGATCTGGAAGTCAAGAAAATAGAACATGAGAAAACAAATGCATATAGTGAAAATTATGTAATATCCATCAAACATCACATCCAATTAAAATTCCCTTTACAGCTTTAGAATCCATTTTGTTTCTGTTTGTGCTACATGACCACAACAGCTGGAACAAACAGTTCTAAGATGCTTGATGTAAGGCTTTTCGCGATTACTCGGATTTTGTTGAGGTGTGAAGGGCATTATGAATCTCTGTCGCTGAGTGATTTCCTTTTGCTGTAGGATTTGCCTAATGGAATGGATTATCAAATTTATCAACGTTATCACTTAAAAGTTGCTTTACTGTGTTTTCTGCATAAGCGAGCATAATTTTTGCTTGATAAAGTAAACAAGTGTAAATCTAGTAAATTCGCCTTAAAATATCATAAAATATTTATATACAGTTCACCTAGTTTAGTGGGGTATAATTCTCTTGTACTAAACTTTAAACAATGAGCTTTACTATTTATACGGTGCCCGTCTAAAGTCCGTTCCACCTGGTTTATCGCAACGAAATTAGATTTGGAGGGCTTATGGAAAAATGACAGCTAAAAATTTCAAAATTGCGGCTGAGCGCCATCGTGAATTGTTCTTTTAAATAGATCACCCCGTATATTATTCCATTTTCGAAATCTGCTCAAGTTTTCGAAATATTAACGTTTGAAAAGTGACATTTTGGGGTCATTTCAAACCCAATCGAAAACATGAATGTTGCTTTCAATCATTGAAAAAAATCGTCGTCGCGGTAACATCATAGCATAGATAATAAAAGAGGAGAAAAGTAACATCTTGTTTGTTGTCAAACTAAACAACGAAATGGGTTGGTGCGTTTACTTGGCGGAATTAACTGATCTGAAACGCTTCATAATATCTCTTGTACATTGATAATAATTTGAGCGCTTATATGTTGTTAGTTACTTATAAAATATGAAGAGAATGTAATGTTGCGTTGCCTTTTTACGTTTTGTTGGTCAATGTAAGTATATTATTCTCACTTATGGCAGTCCAATGAACTGTATACTATGTATACGTATAGTATACAGTTCATTGTGGCAGTCTGCTGTACAATATGGCGCAAGTGTTTTTCAAATGACGACTAAAGTCGCCATCTTTCATAAGTATAAAATACTGCAGTCAGCAAAATTACTGTTCATTGGGGGTAGCGTCCTCTGTCGCTGTCGTAGGGAAACATTTTCGACAATAGTGGAATCATATGTTTCGGCAATGTTATTGAACGAAAAGCACAGAAGCGATTACATGCGCGGTCATAAATAGTAGCATGCCTGTGCTATACTGAACTTTCTTTCTTTCTCCTACACATTTATAAGTGAGAGGGGTTGATAACAATCCCTTCCAAGATTCACAGCTCCAAAAAACATGGAGCGACTAAATGTCGGCTCGTTAGTATCAACTCGTGTTGTGAATGTGACACATCCTTACGCGTTTCGTACGATTGCGATTACGTTTAGTGTTTGTGTGTGATTGTATATGATAAGAATGAGAAGAAATGTGAAGATTCTTGTACTCTTTTCAATGGCATGGATGTTTGTCATTCTTTATTATTTACAAACAACTCGAGATCCTAAGGTATGCACTTACTTAAGTACTAGATACTTTTAATAGGTAATCTTAAGAATTTTGAAAATCAACTAATACGAAAACGTCAATAACGTATAGATTTTGTGCAACTGACCTTCCTTATTAAAAATAAAAGCTTGATCATTTTGAATCCTTGACATTTAAGAATGCGACCGAATAATTAAAAATTAAATCGGTGTATAACTTCTTAAGTGAAATTGTTTTCAATTTAAAGGAAATGTTCTACTAACCTTGAATGGTTTTGAACAGAAAAGTGAATCAAAAGTTAATTACCTAGTATAAATACCTACCGATCATAAAATACTTAATGTGACAACACGTTGACTTATGTTTACCTACTTAATATTTAATCTTGTCATTCCGCGTTTCCACTTAAGTATCTACTGCACTTAATGATACTTGCGTACCTACCTGCGACAATTGCAAATTAAGTAAGTACATATTTACGTCTATTGTATGGAAAAGTTATGAAACATGAAAGCCATTTTTTTGTTTTTGTTTTCAAGCAATTAATGTTCGCATATGCCAAAAAAGCATCTATAAGATAATTAGTGGTGAACTGTGATGTACGAAGGGAATTCAAATTTGATCATCTGTATTTACCAATTTTTTCTGATAAATATTGTAATACAGGCAATTTTCTAAAAAAATGCTAGGGCCGATTTTGTTTTTGAGGGGGACACATTTTAAGCATGTTTCCAATCTGGCGGGGTAGAGTTAACATTTTAGATGGTAAGTGGGGTCGAGTGGTGATGATTTTAAATAGCTCAAAAATAGTATATTAAAGTAAGTATAAGTGGATAAACAGGTACCTACACGCGAGTTTTCAAGTACGACGGTGTAGCCGGAGTGCTTGAAATAGAGTGTTTTAGTTTTATAGACCTGTTTATCCACGAATATTTTACGCTATTTTTTTTATTGGTTCACTTTGAAATCATAAATACTGGTATTAAAATGGAAATAAGAACTAATAATGTGAAATGGTTGAATTCGTAATGTGAAATCAATATACCTTTCGTTATAATGGAAATGAGAAAAACGGAAATTAATTTGCCATCTGTCACCCAAGATTGGTTATCCATGTCAAATCGAAACACTTTTACTGAAAATGTTATCTCACCATTTTAGATTTTACTTAAATTTGGTATACTCATAGTTGGTGCGGAGACTACGAAAAATACCAAATTTCAATTTTTTATCTCGAACCGTTTCTGAAATATGGCTATGCCAAATTTTCAAAGACTGACCAAAAAAGCATGGAGAGACTTTTTTTTAAATCACTCTAGGAGCTGTTCTAATTTAGCTAGAGAGCTGGGGAAGGTGTCTTTTTGCAGCATTTTGTATGCTCTTTCCAGTGATATACAACACAACATAGGCTCTAATTAAAATCTTTTTTTAAAACACAAATTTTAATTTTGATTAAAGTTTTTTATTTTAAAAAAAGATTTTAATTCTAGTCAAAATCCTGCAAAATGACACCTTTCCCAGCTCTCTAGCTAAATTAGAACAGCTCCTAGAGCGATTTAAAAAAAGTCTCTCCACGCTTTTTTGGTCAGTCTTTGAAAATTTTGCATAGCCATATTTCAGAAACGGTTCGAGATAAAAAATTGAAATTTGGTATTTTTCTTAGTCTCAGCACCAACTATGGAGTATACCAAATTTTAGTAAAACCTAAAATGGTGAGGTAAATTGGGTATTTTTATTTGACATGGAATGGCTCTTTCACTGAAATGCTTAAAAATGAATTCTAATATCTACCTATATCTAATTATTAGGTACGTTAAATAATGTTTGAATAAAGGTTTTAAATTTGTCAGTACATACCTAATATTTTATTTGACATAACAAAGTACTCTTGTCAGAAGTATCAGATCAATAACCAATAGAATTCACGTTTTTCAAATTGGTGATGTTGCACGCTGGGGCGTGGTTTAAAAGGCTAAAATAGGACACCAATAAAAAAAATTTCTAATGATACCCTGCGTGGTGGATTTTTTTTACACCGTTATTGCAAGAACGACTTTAGAGACCCAAATCCGACAGTTGTGGTATTAGGGAAAAAGACGCGTTATTTTCTTAGGCGTTTATAAATAATTAAGATTTAGTTCGAAAACCGATGTCGTTCATTTTGTAGCGTATCAGGTGTTAACAGAAGGTGTTACATTTTAACATTTAGCTTGTCGTTGTCGTTGTTTTTTAAATGTTCCCATTGAAAATAGTCCAAGGGCGCTAGATCGGGTGACCTGGCGAGCCATTCAAGTGAACCTGTTCTTCCAATCCACTGCCTCGGAAACCGCTCATTTTACAGAAATTTTCTACAATTTCTGTTATTAAATGATCAATTTCATTTTCAAGCAGGTTTAGGTCAAATTTCGAGGAAGAAATGGTGACCTTACAATATTGTTTCCATTTCCATTTTCCAGACATTTAATTTTTGGGAATCTTGTGTGTAAAGGATGTCTCACTTAAAAGAAAATGTATAGGTAATGCCAAAAATGCTACTGTTTTAAGGACTACGAGGAAATCTCGGAGGAAATACTGAAGAAATTTCATTGACTGCCAAAAATTCGAAATGTTTTAGCGACTTTTCAGGATTATAGGTAAATAGGAGACACTGCCATTACTGTCAAGTTGAGGGGTTGTCCACTCCCTCATGTATTGCAGAAATGCTGGCATAGTATTGAACTATGTACCATAAACTGCCATGGAAATCACAGGGATTTCGGAAGATTGCCAATGATTGCGTTGGCATTCAAAGAGATTTCTATAGCGGTCGTAGAGTTTTTGGCGATTGTAATGTCAATGTCTATCGAAATTATACAAAAAACAACAATTAAACTAGAAAAAGAAAAAGATCTAACTATAAATTATTATGGCAAAGAATTTCGTTGGTGATATTAAAATTGTGCTGAGCGTCGTGTCGGTGTGGATTTCAACCCTTTAAAGAGATAAGTAACATAAACAAGATCCATTAAATGGTGTATTAGAAAGAGGATTGCGTGCTCTTTATATCCTCATTAATATCACTTGTCTGCGTACTATATAAAATTTTGGGAGTGTGATTCCTCTCACCAGGGGTTGAAGTGGCGAATTGAAAAACATGTCCTTCTCTCCTCCTCAAAAACAAAATCGACGGGCCAAAAGCAGTTGAGCGTGGTGCAAATTTTTCGTTGAATCGCCCTGTAAGGGTGGGGTAATGTGAAATTTCAATGTGGAGGTGCCGTTGAATCTCAGCCTGAGATAGATGAATGGGCAGGTTATTGGGGTTGAAGCAGAACTGCGATGAAGAAAGGAAAGAGGTTAATTTCAGTGTAATTGTTTTTGATGTATAATATGGTGCACTTGTTATGAAACGCGACAAACAGGAATCGCAATTACTATGGTAGCGAAACCGAAGTTTCATTAGACATCGCTGTCTAATCTGCCAGAAATTTCATTTACGAAAATTCTCGGTGTTACAAATAAGTACTTTCATTTTTTTAGTGTTTCATGTTGATGAGCGGGCGAGTAGCCTGCGGCTGTTTGACGCGTGTTTGCGCCCGTCATATAAGAATTTAAACCAATCAAAAACCGTTCCAATTCAAACTGCTTTTGACATCCCCATTATCAAGAAAAGTTCATATTGTAAAATTGGTACGCAAATACCTAAATATTTTAGACATAACTGTCCCAAACAGTTTGGGCATCCCTGAGGGCAAAAGCTTCTTGTCTATGGAGACAAAATGTTTAGTCTTTTCTGAAGTAATAGGCCTATAAATAAATATGGCGCGTCTCAACAGAGCACATTTTATATTATTTCCTAAAAAATCCTCCAAAAATTGTAAAATAATCGCAAATATAATAACTTTATATTTTTATTTTTGAACATATCCGATAACGTAGTCCACTGACAAGGTGGAAATACTTTCTGTTTCGAAGATTTCAAAAATATCTTCAAACGTAAGTAGTTGTTCTTATATTCTAAGCAGTGACCAAAGTGAGTTCTTTGAAAATCGGAATAATTTTCAAAGAAAACGGTTTGGACACTAACACTGGTTTATGAAGCACTAACGACCTAACATAGTTCGGTCGGCCTATTTGGTTCGGGTGAGGCTCATTAACATCTTCCCCCCATGTGGCAGTGGTTTATCTACTTCTATTTGCGCTGTCAAATAATGGATCGACTTGTTCGATAAAACAACAGTATCACGTGGTAATGCGCTAAATAAAAACATTACAAGTAAAAATCTCTTGATAATAAATAATTTATATCTACAGATGTGAAGCCGCAGTTCCACTGAATAGTTGAGCAGCTAAGATCCCTTTAATGGCACTAGGACCAAATGCTTTTATTTTATGTAGATATATACTTAAAAGTTAGTGAACTACTATTCTGCCTCCGGGTTCTTTCGGTAGACCGTGTGGCCCAGACTCCCATCTTCTTTCTTCTTCACTGTGGCACGTTCAGAAACGGTAGCTGGTTCCATTTCTATTGTGGATTTGATTTCATCATGCACGAGTGCTCCAGTTTTTCTTTACCATGTTCCCAAAAGATTTTGTTTCGGTCGCCTTCCTTTCCTTCCAGCCTTCTCATACCTTCAATTCGTTTAAACGCAACATAGGACGATGAACGATGAACAAGGCGTTATTTGCGAGAAGTTAAAGTTAGTAAGAGCCATTTAGTCCACAAGAGTTTCATAGCATCTGGTTGGAATAGCCCTTAATCGAATTGACAAAGTGATTATGGCATTAGAGATCTTTCCTGTTATGGTGAATTACAATTTTTTTATAACACGCTAACAAATACGTTTAGAAACTACTGGAATTCAAATTTGCACTACCCTCGTATATATCTACCACTTTGAAGTAAAGAAAACGGCACTCGATACTAAACTTAACTCATGGAACTTCCCAATTGGTAATTACATAGCAAATTAATTACGTTCCGATAATAAATTTATCGTTTACGCGCCTACCTGCTACAATTAAATCTTTTACGACTGTGCCGGTTTCCGAGCGATAGTACCTATCCTTTAATATACATTATGTATTACGCATTTATACAAATTGTCGTACCGTCCTTCAAACTTAATATTGCATTTTTATGCATTGACCATTAACAGCCACAAAATTAAAAAGTAGCAATGAATTATTTCCGCAAAATAACAATTTTTCCGCTCTTGAATCAATAACCCGCTAAAACTAGCTGCAATTTAAAAAATGGAAAGATGCAGGCAGTTTCTGTAACTTTCCTCCTATCTTTGTGGCGTACCCAATCTTTTTTATTTGTATTGAACTGTTATATAAAAATAATTATTTTTTATTAACGAACTACAAACACTCAAGTTGCACCTAGTTTTACAATTAATTAGTTGTTAATTTTCCCTTTAGTCCAAGAAAATAGACCTTTAAATACGAATTTTGAGGAAATACTTGAATTTTTGATATAAGTTTCTTTAAATGATTAAAAAACGAATTGTGAAAGTTTTTTTTTAAATTTTTTTTTAAATCACCCCCGGGGAGGGTTGAAAAAAAATAAAAAGAGTGTTTTTTATTAATTTTGAGGAAACCGTAAGAACTAAAAAAAAAAGTTGAAACGAAAGTTGTAGAGCATCCAATTTTAGAAAGAAATGATCTCTTTATATTTTTTGCTAAAATTAAAATTATCCGAGATAGGGTGGTTAGAAGGTAGGGAATGATAGTAACAACTTTAAAAAATCATAAGTTGTTAAAAAATTGATATTTTCAATAATTTTTTTTTTAATTTACTCAGAAAAAAATAATCTTTCATTCTAGGGATACTTTTTTTTTTAATTATTTATAACCCCTCGAGAAATCTGTCAACAGGTAAATTATTTTATACCTGCTTGGAAAAGACAGGTAAAAATAAAATTTCAACGCATATGGTCAGTTTATAAAATAATAAAAGAATAAATAAAAGAAAAAAATTAATTTCATCGAGTGAAGCTGTTTTAATTCGGTCCTGAAAATTTTGAATTGTTCTAACTTTGTTATAAATAATTAAAAAAAAAAAAGTATCTCTAGAATGAAAGATTATTTTTTTCTGAGTAAATTAAAAAAAAAATTATTGAAAATATCAATTTTTTAACAACTTATGATTTTTTAAAGTTGTTACTATCATTCCCTACCTTCTAACCACCCTATCTCGGATAATTTTAATTTTAGCAAAAAATATAAAGAGATCATTTCTTTCTAAAATTGGATGCTCTACAACTTTCGTTTCAACTTTTTTTTCTAGTTCTTACGGTTTCCTCAAAATTAAAAAAAAACACTCTTTTTATTTTTTTTCAACCCTCCCCGGGGGTGATTTAAAAAAAAACTTTCACAATTCGTTTTTTAATCATTTAAAGAAACTTATATCAAAAATTCAAGTATTTACCTCAAAATTCGTATTTAAAGGTCTATTTTCTTGGACTACTTGGCATTTAAGACTTCTTATTAAAATTTTATACTTCGGGTTAATACGCGGCTTGTTATAAGAAGGGAGTTTTTTATGTTACCTATAGTGAACAGACTGTAGCTTGGCCTCTGTCCTCGAGGTGCGCATATTAGTAAATGTTTTGAGTGGAGAGTGCAACTTACTTTTCACTATATCGTCGAGTAGTGCACTTCTTGTTGATTTTTGATTCCGTTCTTTGCAGCATATTATTAAGTATAATTTAAAAATATGTATTACAAGAATGAACTAGCTCACTGAATGAACGTTAGTTATTATTATTCTCAAATACCGCTCTGTAGTTGGTAGTTTCGAGTAATCGTTTACTAGCTCAGTGACTAAATCGGAGAGTTTTTGTCAAAAGGTGTCACCTGCTTATTATTTATCGTTACTCTTTATCTGACAGTTAACGGAACTGCAACTTTCAATTGCAATTATAAGTGTAATTTCAAGATTAAGAGCACAATGATGATTATATTATCGCTATACAAATTGCAAATTACGAGGTTGGCCTGTAACTTAGCAAAAATAGAAGGAATATTTTTTTAATATAATGATTAGTTGCAGAATCTTTGAAAAGTGTCTTGCGTACTGTTACATTGTAAGTTATTAATTAGCATTAGTTGAATGCGAATATACTATAACTTTCTACGGTAAAATTAGCGTTTTGTGTCTACGGGTTGGTAAGAACGATTAACTATGAAAAGCTCTATTATATTATTGTTATTAGATATATTTTACTATAGCATTCTTATAATATATTTTCAGAAATTTCTTTGATTTTCTAACTACACCGTGCATACTGAGTGTTGTTTTGTATACTTCAGTTTTGAGCCACCTCAATAAACAATACTCTTAAGGAGAACGGTCCAACGTCCAACGTTCAAATGCTTTATCTCCTAACTAACAAAATGCAAATTATAAGCGCTAATTGGTTGTGAGATAAGTATCTTGTAATGAATATAAATGTGGTTTTACTTCATCTAAATAATATTATCGTGTGGTACACGTCTAAAATTATGAAACATCGAACTAAACGTTAAATTACTTTGGCAAGACATTGATACTTACAATAAATAATCTGCTTATTCGCATCTTCGCCCGCGGTTCTTTCTACTTCTCGGCCATATTGTGGCCAAACTGGGACAAGTTGACGCAAAAATGGATATACACATAGACCCTATTTGTATATCCCCAAGTCAATGTTCAACATGGTGACCTTTGACTCCTTGAAAACCGGAAGAAACCTTGATCGGGATTTCAGCCCTCCACGTCTTACGGTTTTCGAGTCTATTCGCGTTATAATAAAGTGACGGACGGACCGACATGTACGTGTGCAATTTTCATCATACCCAAAAATCTTACTTTGGTCCAAGGGTTTATAATCCGCAAATAATATATTTGATAAATTATAAACAAAGTAGTGTAAGGAATTTTTTTAAATAGCTGCAAATTGAAAACAAATGGTAATTGTTATAACTTTTAATTTTCTTGCACCACTTAACCTTTAACTTTCCTTCTGTTGAAAACGGTAACGGCAACTGAAAAATAGTGATCCAGGTGAGATAAGGATCACATCCGATTTTGGCGGACTAGAACGAGACTTTAACTACATACTAAATTTAGCTATACTTGAAGGTGAAAATCATAGTTAACGCGAAAGTAGCATTTTAATTTGGGATACATTTGCATTTTAATTTAATTTTTATACATTTACCGTAAATTGTATTATACGGTATGTATTTAAATTCAAATCGTGACATCGTTAGGTGAACGACAGTGTTGATAATTAACGTTCAGAGATAGAACAATTGAATTTCAGTTTGAAGGTGGAACAGAATACCGAACGATAGCACAATAAATTTTTCAAAGATTGTAGGGAAACCTTTCAGGTGAAATACACCATTCGCCACCGCCTACCTATTATTTTCCACGTTTGCATCAAAATTAAATGGTAAAAGTTTTATCATTCGTATAAAATAGCATTTAAGCTTTATTGATGTAAAAAAGAACTTTCGAGAGCATATTTAAAAACCTCTTAAAATAAGTAAATGTTAGCATTCAACTATGACAAGCTATCACAATTCACAAACAGGCCTCATTAGTTTTTACGACTACAGTCTTATCTCTAAAGTTCATGTAATATTTCTGTAAAATGGGATATAGTTAGCTGAACATTCTGCCCAATTTATTTTAGGTTACATTTACGTGATCATAGTTCGTGAGAATCACGTAGAAAGATTTGTTGGTCGAGGGGTGTCGAAATATTCATCGGCTTTTGAGTTTGACGTACAATTCAGCAAAATGGTACTTAATTTAAAAATGGACAATTCGTTAATTGCTTTTAGATTGTGTTAAATTATTACAATTTTTAGAAGTAGATATTGATTAACGATTAACGAATTAACGGAAGTTAGCGAGATTATTATTTATTACGAATGAAATGTAGTGCCGGATAGGTTTTCTATACTTCTTCTGAAAATATAGACAGAATAATATGTAAAGCGTTCGTATCGTTGAATTATGTAATAATTATATCTGATTTCCTATAAATATCTCGTACGATTTTCCGGATTCGCGAATTATTAAATGTTCAACTTATTGGGTTTAAATTTTGACAATATAATATACCTACCATTACGTTGGTCTCGATTGAGATAAATCTACGAGGAATCGATACATATAAAAATTTTAAACTGGAACAGTTAAATAAAATGAGAAACGTGAGCGGAAAATAGAAGAAAAATGAACATAATCCTATATAAAATACTGAAACGATCTTCCTGTAGGAAATTGCGACAGAACGTTATTAAAAAAATATCTACAAAAGTCAAACATCAACAAAGTAATTTAGATTTGTTTGCTATCATTGTTACTTCTAAATTAAATACAAAAAAAATTATGAAATCTACGAAAATTAAATTGAAATTGAATACTTTTTAATATTAAATGTATGTATTAAATTGGTTTCTTTGAGCGTAATAAATTTGACAGGAAGTGAAAGATCTTTTTTGTTGTAAATTAACAATTAAAAGATGACTTTCATTTTTTCTTCTACTTAAGTACAACAAATATCCATTGCGATGAATAGTTTATTTTGACTGGGCACTCTTACTTTTTTAACATTATATAAATTGTTTATAATTAAGTTAACTTTTTTTAAGCAGTGAAAGTAATTTTTATGCTAATCTCATAATATATCGTGTGTATGAACATTTTTGAATTGATTATGTAAGTGTTTTAGTGCTGGATTTCGTAGATAATGAAAAACTACTTTGTCAATAATGTTAATAAACTGTGACATGTTAGAAGTTTGAATTCTTATACTCAAACATGCAAATTTTATCCCTCCAATAATTATTATAGATATATTTGCTATAGAAAGGATTGCTAAATGTAAATAGGGTGGCCCAACATAGAAAATTATTGTTTCGCGGATATACAACTGTGATCAGAATGGTGGAAAAGGAAGCAGTGAGTTATTATATTTGTAATGTTACTCTTGGACAAAATCATTTTCCGTTATAATAAATTTTTATATAGATACGTTTTATACCGATGTTATATTTTTAGTTCGTTAAAGAGCACTTTCGGAAATCACAAATGACATCATCTTGTGTTTCCCATTTTATGTACTTCCGTTTCTATTTTCTGTTGTGTACGTGTATGTAGCCATTTGCCTTTAACCCGTTTATTTTCGCGGGCGTAATTAAATATTTAACGTAACAAATCAAGTATGAAAATGCTCTTCATATAGGCTTTTCAGAAACAAGTTCACTTGCTGCTTTGTCCAAATCAAATGTACGCTACGAATTTGATTTCAAAATTTGTATTTCTGGGTGCTTTCACTATTATGGAATTATACATGGTCTTCTATTTTTTGATAGGTACTCTGTGCGTTGTATACTCTTCCTTTTCTTGCAATATTTCTAACATTTTTTCCTGAATGGGAAATGCCACTATTACACACCTAAGGTTTGGTCGTATATGAATGATGATCCTATCCAAATTTCGTGGCGTCCTGGAGGAAATTATAGAAAGTAATAGCAGCAAATATAAAGAAGGAGCTACAGAAATGGAATAAATGGGAAGAAACTAAACAGTGCGTGACTCGAATACAAAGGATGAGAAATAAAAAAATAAAACAACGAATGGAGATTAAAACGATGTAACAACGTATATGTATACATAGAAGAAAGAATGATATGGGAATGGAGCAAGAACCACTGGCGGCAGATCGATAAAAAAGTTACAGAGTACACTTCAGTGGGCAGAAGGAAGAGAGGAAGGCCCAGAAGAAATGAGGGATGAATGGGATGAATCAAGAAATCATAAAAGAAAGAGTACAATATGGTGAATGGAACAACAGAGAAACATGGAAATCGTTGAGTGGAGGAACTGTAGGATTATAATATTATAAAAACGTAACAATTGAATATTGATCCTGTTACTGTACAGTCGGGCCTTACGACACCATTTGCTCAACTTGCCACTTTTACAAGTTCCCCGAAATGAATGGAAGAATTGACACAGGCTACATACCCTTCTTTGACCACGACTGTCTCAGGAAGATAGCGTTGGACCCAAACCGCCAAAAGTCATAACATTATGGGCACCACTATTTCAAAACATAATAATTTCCACTTGTAGAGAGTAGCAAATATATGGAGTGAAGGCGGACACCAAATGGATCTCATCAGGCTGGCGTGAACGATGTCACAAGAAATATCTGTACCTATGTAAAATTGATAAACGATTACGGATTAAAATGAGCATCTGCACATAACTTAATACATATTAGGTTACATTGAGAATTGAGATACGAGCTTTCAAATTTTATGTCAGCCCTCATTCGAATCAGAACAGAATTTCTCTGATGTCTGGCTCTGAATACTTTCGCCCATAAGTATTTCCGTTATATATTGCGACCTACTTGCTGAAGGATTGTCTACTGTGGTAGTGCTGGATTCACGTTTAAGTATTGAATTTCAAACCTCAAACAGTTACGCTGGTCATTGACAGAATGATAAGTTTTGTCGATATTTGGAAAATTTAAATTAAGAGACAGATTTGGTTTAATTGCGATATTTCTGTTTTGCCATCGGTTTTTGTCCTTATACAGTATACGTGTCTTTCATTTTGGCAGTCCATTTAAAGAAATTTCATAAAATGCTTAAATTTTATTGGGAAACCGTATGCCGAAATGTTGCATAGACGGCTGATAGTGAACGGATACCTTAATTTTAATATTGAAAAGCTTGTATGAACGTTGTAATAAAAAACAGAACTCAAAAGCTTTATGAACGGAAATTGGTAAAAAAGTTTATATACCTAATTATAAACTACGTTCAACGTTCGCGCAATTTGGCTGTATAGATCAAAAAATTTAACCAATGTAAATCCGTAAGGCAGCAACAGCGAACCATTTATGTTTAAATTTAGTAATGGTTGCCATTGAAACATACGATTGTCTATTCCGGCTACTTTTCATCTCTTAATAGCGTCATTTCCCACTTTTCAAGTTTTCATGATTAAGAAACTCATTAGGTATCTACAGTGTCCTTCGATTGCCACCTGACGAATGACGTTAATATGTGCCTTTTTTTAAGTATTTACTATTAAATTAGCATTAATTTGTTAGTTTTGAGGCACTTAACTTTCCTCGCAGATGAATGATGGTTACACTTAACCTTTCTTAATTTATTTTACATTTACAACTGCGACGATCCTGTCACAGTTGAGTGTTATAAACATAGAACAGAATTTATTAATAAATCATCACGGCATTTTGTATTCTCAAATGTATAATGTTGTAAATTAGTAATTATCCTAATTGGTTTATTATTTATGATGAGTTTACTAAACTTGCGTAGGATTGGCGTAATTACAAGTGTAGGATTTAGTGGGGTACATAATTAGAGAGAAAATTAAAAGTCTATTCTGCACTAATAGTATCAAGAAAATGAAAATATATTTTTATCTAAATTTAATTCGAAGGTGAAATTAATTAATCACTTTTGATGTGAAATGCCGCCTCCGACTATAATAAAGTAGGGCATTCTTATCGATTGATTTTTCCTTTAATGAAAAAAAAAGCACTAGCATGTAACTTTGTGTGGAACGACGTCCACACTTTTTAGCAAAAATACCCACAATTTCCCATGTCATATTTTTGACACGAAGCAATATATTTTTGTATTTGGTACTGAAATTTAATGGAAATGCGAACAGTTGACACATTTCACCGTTCAAATGGATGAAATACTGAAAACTGTTTTATATAAATTATTGTTGTTTTTATATAATAATCGATTGTTATAAGAGGGCTAAAATTGTAATTGAAAGGTGGCATGCGGGAGGCTTCAAATTATGCACTAAACAAAATTTACCGTTACTTATTAATATATATAATCAATAAACGGTTTAGTAACCCTTAATGTGAAGGAGGTGCACTTGCTATACAGGGTGTCTCACGGTGACCGTCGATTAGAAGTATATCAAGAACTGTAAAAGCTAGAAATTTGAAATTTTGCTTATGCGACATGGAGTGTTTAATCTATTAAGTAAAAATATTTTCCAAATGGCAGCACTTCCGGAAATACCGGAAGTGACCATCAACTTCTTTATTTTAAATACAAACTAGGCAATTTTTTTTCACATTCTGATGTGTCATAAAATGTTTAGTAAGTATGCTCAAAATAATCGGCGTATCAATTTTGATTGTTGAGAAAAAATTTTTTTTCCACTGAAAAATGTCAAAATCTTGTTTAGGAAATAAAATTGAGAGTCGAAAGTGGTAAAAGTTAGGGAAATGGGATTTTAGGTTCTCAATGTCAAAAGATTGAGACACAATTGTCTGTCATGGATTATTAAAAAATTGCCCGCGGTTACGTATCTATTTGACGTTATTTCCAGACTTAAGAAAAACTTTAAAAAGTCTCTTTTTTTAAATGGAATGCCTATTTAATTATCGGCCCATTCGATGCAGAAATAAATTTCCTTTAAATTGATATACCATGTTCCTATACCTAAAATCAATGATTACAGAGTTATTTACATTTTTCTAATTAAATTTATAATTACATACTTTACAAAACATGGTTGGCTTTGAAAATTTTCAAAAAAATTTTATTCAATTGTTTCTTATGATGACAGTTGTCAGTTAGCTATCAGTTTGAAAGTTTACGCTACACTTACGTTTGTTATCAGTGTTATCTGTTTGAATTTTGATTTTTGCGCTTAATATTTGTTTTTAATTGGGAAATATGGAATACACAAACGCTGATATTCTAAATTAGTTTTACATTCATGGCGAGTCTGCTCGTATTACTTTTCGGACCTGCAGAACCTTTAAGCATTGAATAAAGAATCACTCAACACTTTAACGAAAGATATCCGCATTTACCTACAATGACAGAACAAAAAATCAGGATGATTGAAAAGAATATTCTTAATTTGGGCGAAGTAAATACGCCACGAAATTTGGAAAAGCCAATTGTCCCCAATGACGCTGCAGAAACCAATGTATTGGGATATTTTAATGTTTTCCCTGAAAGTTCTGTTCGTTCGGCGGAAAGAGACCTTGGATAGTCAAGAAGTTGCATAGATAGAATTTTAAATAATCATAAAAGCATAAGAAACATTTGAATAAAATTTTTTTGAAAATTTTCAAAGCCAAGCATGTTTTGTCAAGTATGTAATTATAAATTTAATTAGAAAAATGTAAATAACTCTGTAATCATTGATTTTAGGTATAGGAACATGGTATATCAATTTAAAGGAAATTTATTTCTGCATCGAATGGGCCGATAATTAAATAGGCATTCCATTTAAAAAAAGAGACTTTTTAAAGTTTTTCTTAAGTCTGGAAATAACGTCAAATAGATACGTAACCGCGGGCAATTTTTTATTATCCATGACAGACAATTGTGTCTCAATCTTTTGACATTGAGAACCTAAAATCCCATTTCCCTAACTTTTACCACTTTCGACTCTCAATTTTATTTCCTAAACAAGATTTTGACATTTTTCAGTGGAAAAAAATTTTTTTCTCAACAATCAAAATTGATACGCCGATTATTTTGAGCATACTTACTAAACATTTTATGACACATCAGAATGTGAAAAAAAATTGCCTGGTTTGTATTTAAAATAAAGAAGTTGATGGTCACTTCCGGTATTTCCGGAAGTGCTGCCATTTGGAAAATATTTTTACTTAATAGATTAAACACTCCATGTCGCATATGCAAAATTTCAAATTTCTAGCTTTTACAGTTCTTGATATACTTCTAACCGACGGTCACCGTGAGACACCCTGTAGAGAGAGGATTGCAAATGTATACTACGTGAATTATATGTATTGACGAATTCAAAGCATTTACGGATCACCTTTGTACATATGCTTCATTAATTTTCTGTTTGAGAAGTTTCTTTAGTTAAATGTAAAATCGAAAGAAATTCTTGAGGAAGTATTCAAGAATTGGCTACATCTGCGGAAAGCAAAAATCGTCGTAGAAATGCGCTTCTTTGAGACTACATAATTTGATCATGATGAAGTGTTTCATTTTATGAAGTTCTAAAACCTTCATAAGCCCAGTAAGTTCTCATTATTTACTTAACTTGCTCAATTAGGGAAATATGAACCAAATACTTGGTCCCAGCCTTTACAGATAAGGTTGCATAAAAACCTTCTGAAGTTGTGCTCTACGCAAATTTAATTTAGAAATTTTTTTGGATATGTCTCTTGCACTGACCTGATGTAAGAGTAGTTTGGCATAAATTTTATTAGAACAACGCACATAAATGCTTCACTAAAGTAACTTGAAAAAATTTATGCTTCGTTACTGTTTTGCTATTTTACTTCCGTAGATAACGAAGGCAAGTGAGGGTATTTCTGAACAGAAAATCTTTTATCTATGTAAGCTGATAAAAAACAAAGGCAAATAATCCCTAACCTACGGGTTTGGTTCATTCGAAAATGTTTATTTGTTGGAGTAGGAGTTATGGAGGGAACAACGCTTGAAAATGCAACAACTTACTACGTAAATAATACGATGCGGCTCTCTCTCCGCCCCCCGCTCGCGCTCCGGCCCGGCTCTCTCTCCATCCCTGCTCCCGCTCCTGCTCTCCCTCCCCTCCGCTTCTGCTCCGGCTCTCTCTCCACTCCGCTCCGGGTCTCTCTCCCCTCCGCTTCTGCTCCGGCTCTCTGCTCCGCTTCTACTCCGGCTCTCTGCTCCGCTTCGACTCCCGCTCCGCTCCGGCTCTCTTTCTCTGCTCCGCTTCGGCTCCGGCTCCCTCTCCGCTTTCTAGTAGTCACCACGGCGCTCGATGACCTTTTGCAGCCGCTGCACGAACCTCTGCATACCTGTCATACCAGCTAACGTCCGCGGTGCGAAGGTAGGCAATGACCGCTGCTTGTACCTGCTCGTCGCTCTCGAATTTTATCCCCACAAGGCGTTTCTTCAGATTGGGGAACACGTGGAAATTGCTGGGTATTTGACTATATCATCAGCGGCAGCTGTGTCAAGACTGAGAAAAAGCCAGCGCTTTACCAGTATCTACGTGGTGGGGCGAGGACCAACAAACACGACAATGGTCCCAGCCAGGGCCGGATTAACGGGGGGGGGGGCTAGGGGAGGCTACAGTCCCGGGCCCCATCAGATATGGAGTTTAGTAAAAAGAAATGAATTAATGTAATTGTTTATTTAAAATATTTATCTAATTATTTACTTATACATTTATTTACTTACTTTATATTCATATGATTTTATTTTAGTGTTTATCGTGTAAAAAATTTCGATGAGTTTAAAACGAGCCCCTTTCACTTAAAGAGCCCTAGGCCCCTCAACTCTTTAATCCGGTCCTGGTCCCAGCGGCCGAGGCGGCGGCGCGTCGTTGTTGGAGACCTTACTTTTAAGTTTGCCCTCGTATAAGTGGCACCTTAGTTTCAGATGTTTGATAAATGGTTAATATTAACATTAAGGTTATGCGCTTTGCGTTGCTTTTGTTCCGATTTGGAATCTATCGTTATTTTAGTAAAGGTAAGGAATGCTAAACTTCCGATATGCCAAGCGAAGAAAATCGGGTTGACGAAGACGAAGAAGAAGACCAAACATCCTTGGTATGATTACAACATAAAAAGAGCAACATTACTAAAATGGATAGCAATGCACAGAATAGAGAAACGTGTCAAAGCAAAAAAGAATCCTAGTTTTGGGCCTGACAAGAATGAAAAGAAGGAGAAAATCAGATTTTATTGGAAGAAATTCTGACAATATCGTTTCTAGAAGCAAAAACAAATAGTGTTTTATGAAAATTTTTTTTATACGAGTACGAGTATCTTTCTGCAGTTTTGAACTTGTTTGCGGGGAATCACTGAAATCTGTTGAAGTAGGTAGCAAATACCTTGAATATGTAGCAGACGATCTTTAAATGTTTGAGACTAAGGAGAGGGGGGAGGCTCCCACGAATTATTTCTGATCATTTAAATATTATATGCATTAATCGACTGGACTCAAAATTTAAATTAAAACAGAATATGCTATTGCTTGAATATGGTTTCGTCCGTCCACCGGGACCCATTTCTGTTGTTTAAACTAATGTTTAGGGAATTTTCCTAAGGATGAAGTTTTGTATTTCTATGACAGATTAAATAAGTCTTTCCAAAAAAAATATACTTAGTCTGCACATTCCATTTGCACAATTTGTACTTGTACACTTTGTACAGAGGATTGTAACTACAGCAACGTAAGCTGATGAATAGCGATGGCGAAGTAAGGTTTTTTAATTGAAATTGTCCAAATTCACTATTTGATGCATCAGAATTACATTATGTATTGAAATATGTAGGAGTTCTTTATACTTGTCAACAATTTTTGGAAAAATGGGTTTTCCGGTTTGCAGTATCATGTAGGTAATACAGAAAATAAGAGAAATCAACTCATTGTTTTCTTTTATGTGGTGCAAGGGGTAATTATTGAATTCGGCGTGGCTTAATAAAATAATAATGAAAGTTCTTGCTAAATAGTTATGCTTTTAGTGTCTGAATCTTTCCGTTTCGGAAACGGCGGTACCTTGTTCCCCTTCAATTATAATTTTTCAGGAAACTTATCTGATAATTAATTACTTCGCGTCATCATTGCAATTGCCGAAGTGAAGGATGTAAAAGACATTCTGTTGAAGAATCGCCTTCTCGACATAAACTCGTAGGATATCATTACACAAAACCTTTTCGCCACAGTTTTACTTACATACTTATTTAAGATATTCCAATTTCTGAAAGCATACATTTGTTTTAACATTGTTGAGAACATACCCTCTACATAAAGTGACAGTACTCCAAGGAGCAGTACAAATGTAGCATAATTTTCGCACAGAGGGAATTGGATCAATATTTCCCTGAATTGGGTCCTTAATATAAAATCCACAATTCACTTTTTTTAAGTAGGTAATGTCATTTGTATTGACTATTAAAAAGTATTCGATTTATAATGGATATCGTGAATATGGAATAGGATATGGTGGTTTTTTGTGATTGTCGTCGAAATGAAGATGACAATTAAAACGATATGGATCAGTACACTCATTTCTTATAAAACGTGACAATAATAATTGATTCTATATAACTGTTTAGAATGTTCTCGTAAGGTAATATTGAACAAAGAGCATTTAGGCCGTCCTATGTACTGTCAACGGTACTGTACAATAAAAATGCGTAGGTATGCATATTTTCATTTTTAAATATAATCACGCTCATCAATCTTATTTATTAACACACCATTCACTTATTATCAGTTATTTATGAGAAATGAATAAAAAGTTACGTTTCCAAAATAAACGTAGTCATTTGAAAAATATACTTTTAATGGATATAGAAAAGCGATCTATTATTTTGATATATTCCATCTAAAAACTAAAAAGGTTCACTAAAAACCCTCTCTCTAGGCTAAAAAGTAAATGAAGTGGTAATAATTCACATGTTAACTTTTTATTGCTCAGTCGTTATTTTTCATTTACGAACTTCATTTCATCGAACTTTTTGCTAGTTTCGCCAAACAGCATCATTTTTCTCGGTTTAAAATTCAAATGAAGAGTTACGTGCTATCCATTTAAACTGTAAATGTACAATGACAACTGTAAAAGTCAAAATACCTTACACATTTCTAAATGTCTTATTATTGATAACTTACATTCGACATTTGTGTAGTACTAAACCGATCCGCATAAGCAGGTAACCAAGTTTTTCAGGTAAACGTTTAATTCTTTTAATGAACTAATAGCAAAACAAATAAATTGGGCGCGACTTAATTACTAAATTTCTGAAACCTAGAGGTTCTCTCGTGCGCGCGATACAAAAGCATCTTTTCGACTTGCTTTATAGTTATTAGAGTGAAAATGTTGAATTTTTTAGATCAAACGCCCATTTTGTTGGACGTGGTGTTATTACTTTAACATTGTACATCTGGATTTCACATCCGATAATGTTAGGTATTATAGCCTTACGTAATACGGCTCAGGGATTCAGATCTGAGCCTAACTACATTATGTATAGAGAGATTATGAGGGGGTTGTGATTTAGCGCATATATGCTGCCAAATATACTACTACAAAAATTGTAAATTGTCGTAACGGAATATTTATACGAGCTTGCGAAATGGTTAGGGTTTGTTATTTGTAATAAATGCTGTTCGGTCGTGTTATATCATAATTACAACATTATTACAATACCTATACATGCTTTGTTAACCCTTATCCGGGCAACGTGTGTCTGTTGGACACAAGCTGTTAAGCGCATACAGTATGAGATATACCGTGTGACAAGTTTCAAAGCGGGACATAGCCGAATAGCATGGGAAATCACATATTTGCAGTTTGCTGCTCACCAATTATATCTACAAGAATGGTAATGATGTCTATCGAAAGAGCATTATTTTCTGAGCCTGTTTATACCAAATTGTTTGGTATACTTACTAATTCACTGCTTTTTTAATTAAAAAATAATTTTCAAAAGTTAAAAAGTATGAGCAAATTCAAATAATGTTTAATATTAATTTTTAGACCTGTTGTCTATTTAAACACTCGTTCCTTGTTATAATAACTATTATTATCTATCATTATTCATGGTTAAATTTTCAGGAAAATGCCATATTACATAATTGAAAATGTTTGATTTGATAATATTCAAAATTATTTGACATGTCATGGCTACTCATATTTTTATCTTTTGAAAATTATATTTTCCTAATTAAAAAAGTAGTGAATAGGTATAAGTACCAAATATTTGGTATAAACAGGCTCAGAAAATAATGCTCTTTTGATAGACATCATTACCATTCTTGTAGATATAATTGGTGAGCAGCAAACTGCAAATATGTGATTTCCCATGCTATTCGGCTATGTCCCGCTTTGAAACTTGTCACACGGTATGTAGTAGAATTGGGTGATTTGAAATCATAGGGGTGACTTGATACAAGGTGACAATTATTTTTGGACCCACTATTACCATCTAATAGGTGAACGCCCAAACGTCAAAAAAATTTCTACACTATTCTATAATGATCAAATAATGTTTTTAGTTGCAATAATGTGTAATCACGTGTCTTGTTTAGCTACTAAAAAATACTGAACAAAAGGTAAGAAAACCACTGTTTTTGATATGCTATATAATTATGGTCACCCTCAATTATGCACATCAGCAAATTACATGCAATATTTTTTTACGATAGTTTACTGTGTTCTCAAGGGGTTCTGAACCTCACTTTTCTTGATTTGATATTTAGAGGTGAAGAAATGATTTTTTATATTTTTTGGGACAGATTTTGGGTGACTTGACAAAATACCAAACAAATATAAGAGAGTGTTAGGGAAGCGGAAATATCATGATTTTAGTTCAATAAATCTAAAATTTCTTCCGACAGTGAAATAGATGATATAGAACTTGAAGACGAGACCGAGGAAGAAGAGTTCAGTGATACTGACCCCGAGGATTTACAAGACAACAAGGAAAATGAAGAACCGGCGGTGGAACGGCACTCATTTCAATGTGGAGAGTTTATTCTCGTAAATTTCAACACGGAGAAACGGCGTGTAAAATATGTTGGGGAAATCTGCCAAGTCATAGATGAAGAATACTTGCAAGTAAAATTCTTACGAAAAACTGTGGGTGTTAAAGAAACATTTTTTTCCTATCCTGACATAATAGACGGTGAACAGAAATGAGGCGGTATGTTTGCCAGCTCCACACCCCCTTCGCCGTGGACGTTTGAAGTTTTTGACGCATTTGGTTGACCATGACAATGTTTTGTAACAAATAGGTTTAAGTATTATTATGTTAAATTTTCAAGAATATTTTGGTTATTGCTATGTTCGTATTTTATTTGAATAAATGTTTGTTTTTGAAGTAGGTACCTTCCTAAATGGTCTACAATTTTTTTTACACCCTGTACAATGGAAACATACTTTTTAAAAAGTTAAATTTGGTGTCAAGTCACCTATAGGACAGTTGTACTTGTCGTTTACATGGATTTTAGCTTACATTTTCAATTCACCCAACAGGTAGGGTGACTTGAGAAACACGGTTTTTATTTTTTTTTTCACTTGTTTTTTTAATTTTTGAAAAATGTTTTATACAGGTTCTATTCTTTGCAAAAAGTGGCATATCACCATATTTTTTGTTTTATGATATATTTATGAATATAGCAGATATTATTGAATTATTGTCAAAATTGCAGTCAAGTCACCCACTTCTACGGTACCTATAAGTATTGAGAAAAAATATAGCAGGTTATTCAACGAAATAACAAAATTTTATTGAAATCTTAATACTAGGGGTTAATTTTACATTTTTTTACAACATAAAATTGACGGAAGCCGTGATCCTTAATGGCACGTAAATATTTCATCTTTCATTGGACGATGTTCAGGTTAATTCTCCGCATTTTCCTAAAAATGCTCGACCGCACTTGTTCATTTTGGGATTTCCACCCGTTGCTATTGTTATTATTATTATTAGTATACAATGTAAATTAACATCTGTGGTAGAATCATTTGACTTAACCAAACAATATTAATCTATATTGAATGGTTCAATAAACTGATTGATTGATTGATTATTTGTTCTAGGGGTGGTCCCGATTGGTTCCTGCACTGTGACCTTTTGGTCTATTGTGCTCCCTCCCCGCTATTGTCTACGCTTTGAGAATACCTGTATCTGTAACAAAGTCTAGGATTTTAGTAGGGCGAACCTTCGTTACTTTCTCTTGTGTAATCTTTTCACTTCCAAGTAGGCGTTCCTTGGCAAATGACGTGGTATGGCGTTTCCTTACCATAGCCCCTTGTTCAGACGAAAGTGGCTTGTGACCATCTCTGTCGCAAGTTTTATGTTCCTCCTACTCAACTTTAAGATGGACGGCGATAAATCCCCGTTTGGGTTTTCCAGAAAGAACTTGGAATGATTTTATGTAATCCCAAATGCCGGCTCGGCTCCTATAAGTTGTCTCTGAGCCGGTATGCCCCTCTGAGCGCCTCTGCCCTAAACTACTAGGTTTAGTAGATTCAAGAGATTCTCGATGACTGCCGTAGGGGTTGTTATCATTGCCTCCGTAATTCCAAGGCAAGCATTGCACTTTGCTAAGTATCTGTAGATATGTTCTATCTTATTTAGCTTTGTCGGCCCTTTTTTTCGTGAAAAGAGAATGAGGTTCGTTTTTGTTGCATTAACAGACAAGTCCTTTTCTCTGCACTACGTTTCCACTAAATTTAAAGCTCCCTGCAGCACAAATGATACGGTTTCTTCAAATCTCCCACATACCACAATCATTATGTCATCGGAACAGCCATAGAGGTATATAGTGCAGCGCAGACCGCTAATGAGTCGCTTTTACGCGAAGCTGTTCCTATGCTTTTGCATGGTGTGTATGCATCTACACGCGATAGTGTATGTACTCCATTACTTTCCATAGCGGTTTTAATTGAATCTAGAAAGGTATTGTCAAATACCCCCTCAATATATAAAAACGTTCCAGAGGGTTATTGGTTCGCCTGCATCAATTTAGCGAGGGTCCTTGATCCCGGAAAGTGTGATTGAAGTAGTGGTTCCACGGTATCCTCCTGCGGTCTCTGTATAACCCCCTTCAAGGAACCGATTCTACCCTCTGTTCCTCTTTGTAAGGTTCTTTGGAGTCTGGAACCTTCTGGAATTTGTTCAATTTCCTCGCAGTACTTCCTCCACGAGTCACGTTTTACCTTTCTTATGCTTATTGTATTCGGTGAGTGTGGTTCGATATGAACCTCATTCCTCCGTGTTTTTTGCTTTATTAAAAGCTTTGCGGGCATAGACACAGAGAGTCCCTCATGCCACCGGAGCACTTTACTTGAGGTTCTCTTCTCTTTCGTGGGACAGCTTGCCTCATAGGCATCTTTGGTACGCATGCGAAGGTTTGCTTCCAGGACCCCTCCAGTATTATTTTGACAGGTTTTTAAGGTCATCTTTAGTTTATGCTCGCAATGTTTGTAGTAGAATTGAAGTTCGATTAATGACCTGTATTAAACTTTGCAGTAATAAATGTAATTATTGTGCATTAGTGCCATTATACATATTCCGATGTAACGCGATTGTTTCGGTTTGTTGATTCTTATTTATACAGAGAGATAAAATATTGCATGTCTAAAAGTATGTGCATAATTATACCTAATCGTGAACGAAGAGAAATGACTTCGATTTTTTGTACGTTTCTTTAATATGGATATAACATTCAAAGGTTGGTTGGTTAATCCATCTTTGTATTCATCTCACTTACGAAGAAAACGATGGAAATAAAGATGATAAATGAGATCATTCCATTTTAAATCGATTCAATTATTAAGAAAATTGCAGTACAGTAATGGGTGAATTGAATAAAGATTCACTCAACGCTTTAGTGTATAATTAATTATATATTTTCTCTCTTCTGTTCTTGCAATGCGCATATAAGAGTACGCTTTGTAACATTTATTTCTAAAATTATGGACAGAAATTGGTTAGGGAATATGCGAAATATAAACTGAAATTCGGTGCAAAACTAAATAGATTACCAGGTTACGCAAATTTACCGCAGCTGTCACCTTACTTAACATAATATATATTTTGTTTTTGTTAATTAGCTATTCTACTAAACCTCCACACAAAATATACAGTATGTAGAAAATTAGATCTTCCGGTTGTACATCCGGGGCTGTTTCTACATATGGCGCTTACCGCAATTCACATATTTTACATAATTTACTTCCACATATACGAACGTTCCTGAATTGCCACCTGATTGCGCAATAACGTATTTCGAAATTCACAAGATGGAAAAATATTGTAATGAAATAAAAACTCGACGTAATTCCCATATTAGGTTAGTCAATTACATCGTGGTTGAATTAAAACTGGATTCAGATCAGTGATGCACTAAACAAAGGCACGTTTATAGATTTATAAACGACAGATGGATTCAATCAAATGTAAAAAATATCACGCCACAGTAGTTACGATCTCGTACCTCTTTTTTCCAATTAAAACATTAACAAAGAAGATGAATTTTAGTGGCTGCGTATAAAACGTGAACAAACGTAAAAAACCAAGATTGTTTTAGTAAAAAAGGGCCTGAAGACTTAAGTATGAGATTTATTTCAAGGAAGCTCAATAGCCTTTGGCATTATAAAGTGTAATATAAATGTTTTATCTCCAGTAGCCGTTTGCTCCATAAAGTGATGACGCTTTTTAGCCTAAACGTCTTTTTTATTAGTAACAAGAAGCAAGGGCACGTCTTGATTAATACATTCCATTTTATGTCGAATTTTATAAATACGGTAGCTGTTACTACAAAGTAGAGGTTTTGAAGGGTAAGATTGATTAAAACTTTTATGAAGCCTTTACTGAATCATTTATTACTATCTACCTTCAAACAACATTAAAATAGAGAGAAAAAAAAAGTATAAAACCATTAAAACGGTTTCATACTGTCACATTCACTTTACTAAAATTTTCCTTTCGTGCGTTTCTTACTTATACAGCATATTGAAGTAGTTTAAACTTTAAATGATTTGCCGATATTAAATAGTTAACCCACTAATGAAAGAAATATTACAATAAGAACATCTTTATGCTTGCGTGTCACATTTAAAGTGACTCTTATAGTCTTATATCATCATACTTACGCTTGTACGTAAAGATGCATGTCCTTATTAAGATGTTAAACTCCCATCACTCACTTGGCGCATTTTGTAAATGTATAGGTATCGATTAAGTATGTATCATGAATTCATGATAAAAAGAGACTGGAGGCGTTTAAAATGTGGTCATGGAAAAAATTGAAAAAAATTAATTGGGTAGACAAAATAACAAATGAAGAAATGTAGAAGAGGGGAGAGAAATATTGAATATAATAAGGAAAAGAAAGGAGAATTGGATAGGACGTATTCTTAAAGGAGACGTTATCGAAATTTTAAACATTAAACCTAAATCACCCAATGCATCAACCTTCCCAAAGACCGATTCAGCTGTTGCATGGATCGATTCGCCTAAAATTACCCTGGTTGGTTGTGGACATGGCTCAGATTGAGCAGGGTTTAAAAAACGACTCGAACCTAGAACCAAATCTCAACCGCTGCAGGCGTATTCCGTTTTCATTATTTTCAACGAACAAAGTTCGTTAGTGTATTCAAATTCCGTCCGTCGGTCGGTCCGTGCGTCCGTTGCATGGTTCCCAGTGTGATAGAGAAAAGTTAAACAATGGATGTTATGTGAAATTTTACGCTGATTTCAGATCTGCAATCAGCTTTTCTATATCTCTAATATTTTTGGATATAATCGACTTCGTCCCTAAAAATATGTATAAATAATAGTTGTTTTTTATTATTTTTTGACTGCGCACACATGCGGTATTCGAAGTGTGTTCTGTAATCCCGTGGATTTCAACTGGTTTATTATGATATGTAACGTTCCGTCAATATCTAAACCCTGTAAATAAAAAAAAAGTGAAGAAGATGTAATTTATTCAAAATAGATACTTCGTGGGTTAAGTATCAGAAAATGTAGGCTTGTGGGTGTTTAATGGTGAGTTTCTTAAGGATCACAATATAAATGTGTTGATGAAAGGTAATGAATGTATTGTATTAGTTGTAAGATGGTGATACAGGGAAAAGCGTAATCAACTATGTAAATGCAAGCTCTCCCCCTCCAACTGTAGGGAGGGAGTGTTAGTATTACCAGATTCCAGCTTCCTCCTTTCAAGAAAATTCACAAAGAAAACCAAACAGTGAGTCATAAGTCTTGAGATGACTTGAAAGTTCTATAGACACAAACATGAGCCTTTATAAAAATAATCGTTTTAGCTACTCACCTGCTACTAATATGTTTTAAGGCAATACGAATTTTATTTTTTACATTTTCAAAATCACATGGAAATAATATTTTTCTGTGTACACAACATCCAAATACCATGCAAAATTGTAATAAAATAGTTGTGTGTTGTCATTATTTTTATTGTAGTGTATTGTACAACATTATGTAAAAATAAAATAATTTTATAAATATAAATATAAATGTTATATAAATACAAATAACTATTTTATTTTATTTTATGTGTTAACGTTCGGTTTTTTTATGTTTTTAATGTGGTCTTATACTGTAGGTACATAGTGTGGAACAGCCACATGGAATCAATTCGTTTTTTTCAATCATTGCGCATTTTATGAAAAACCAGGAACACGTCAATTTTAGATTTTAAAATTCGATGCTATTGTGCAAAAAATGTCACCTCTAAAGAGAGGGTTGCAACTCCTAAACCATTAGATTTAGCTGATTTAAGAAAAACAAAAACGCTTGCGATTAGGTCAGTCTTAGCGCAGATGTTGAATAGCGTTAGAAGGCCGAGGCGAGCATTTTGGACATGTACTACATTAAGATTCATGTTTTTTTTTGCATTATCTAGAATTAAACGGCAGTACCGCTGCTCTGTGGCGAGTTTCGTCAATCAGATGATTTTATTTTTTTAATGCTAATTTTTGCATTATACTTATTTGAAAACATCTTTGAATAGACAATGAAGAGACATTTTAAATGATGTATCATAAGCTCCTATTTCCTATTTCAAAATTTAGGAGTTGCAACCCTCACTCTACGAGTGTTAAATTTAGGGATGAAATTTTTACGCAATATGAAATTTAGTATCAATATAAATTTTAAAATAAAAATTGCCGTGTTTCGGAATTTTCCACAAATGGTTGAAATAACGAATTTATTCCACACCTCGTTTGTTTATATAGATACTTTTAATTCTTGGAGGGGGAGAGGTTGTTGTATCAATTTCCAACTTATTGTTTTCAGTGGAGACAAATAAATGGACGAAACGTCCGGTTAATTAACACAATAATAAGTGTTTTATCGTCCGTAATAAAAAAATATTGTATAGAACTGTGGTTCATGTACCTCCTTAGGTAATTACTGTAGGGATAATTAGATCAAAATAACAACTTTCTATAGTCAAATATTTAAGAATAATTAATCTATTGAGCGACTACCGGTGAACTTGAACTTAAAAAAAACCGAAAATGAATCAAATTAACCATTTGGTTTCCTCGCCCATGAAGTTGTGGTTATTGATGTAACATTTATTATATCTAATAAATTTGAATTTTACAAGTCGCTTTTTTTGCGGATTATGAATCCTTGGCCCAAAGTAAGATTTGTGGCTATGATGAAAATTACGCACGTGCATGTCGGTTCGTTGTCACTTTTCTATGACGCGAATATGTACTTCGAAAACTTCGAAAACTGTAAGAGGTTGAGGGTTGATATTTTGGATGTGTATCACCCATGACCCTGTGGTGGTTTATGACCCTTGATCCGGTCGAGGTCATTTCCTGTTTCCAAGGGGCCAAAGGTCACCATATTAAAACATGGGGATGTACAAATTGGATAGAGCACGACGAGCTGAACATTTTTTATATGTCTCAACTTTTCCCCAGTGAATGGTTTGGCCACTCTCTGGCAGTGAAGTTTTCTTATAGTGAAAGTTGCAAATTCGCGGGCGATGCTGCGGATACGCGGCTTGTTATATCTAATACATTAAAGCATTAATATATATTCTATATTATTAAAAAACAAATGCATCTTAGTAAAGAGTTATACATATCTGAACGGATACTTTCTTGAATGAAATCTTGCTTTATACGCATAATGCCACATTGCACTGATTACATTCTGACCGAATAGATTTGGAATATTTTAGTAGAGAATGTTTTCTTCTTATAATCTGGAACAGTACGTGATGATACCTTAGGTTTCCTTATTGATCTAGATTTGTCAATACAGTTAATGTTGTAATAATAACAAGTATTCTACTCAAATTTTTTATTTTAAATATAGCTCAACGCTTTATACTGTTTTTATAATAAAAAAATTTGAGTATTATTATTTCTGTTACTTACGATTTCCACAACGTAAGTTTAGGGGAAAACTAACTACCATTTTGATTTACGTTTAACAGGGTAAGTTCATTTTTTGAGAGTAAAGTTAACAATATCGTTTCATCAATAATTGAGATACCTATCTCCGCCAACCTACGAATTAATTGATGTATCGCAACAGAAGTAAAATAATTAAATTATAATTCAAACTTTTAGATACCTAAGGATGAGCATAAAATGTATGTAAACGCTGAAATTAGAAAAAAAGGTAATTTTTGCTTGAAACTTTAGCTTTTAATGTATAATTTTAGCAATTATACACAATATAATTCCAAATACAAAAATTACTGACAAAAGGTTGCTGAAAAAGCATTATACTCATGCTGAAGATCTAAACTAGAATAGTTGAAGTGAACAGATGATTTGTCCAATTATACGTAACAAGTTAGTTTCACAACATTTACATAAAATGGCAAACAAGTTCGATATAACTTTGACAGCAGCGTTGAATGTCAACGATAGTAGTCTTACCTTATTTACAAACAGTGGGTGGTTACTTCATAAGTATCATCAACATCATAAATACATCGCAAATAGGTATCTATATTGTAATTGTGCTAAAAAAAGTGCTGCCTTTAATTAATTTTTTTCTCATCTTGTCCTCCATTTAGCAGTGTCACGTTTGTCCTCTTCCATACTCCTTTCAGAAAGTTCTGATTGACCAATTCAATGATGTGCGTTCATTCTGGACCATATTATCCAATCGGTAAAGGTAGCTCTTTACTCTTCTCTACTTTAACAGTTGCGTTGTAGAGTTTGTTATGAATTAGGCTTGCATTGTTTTGTGGGCGCTTTAGGAGATTTCAGAGTTAGGTGCGTATTCCGCAAGTAGGAACATGGCTGTCTAGTATTGAATTCGATCAGTAGTGCATGAGATAGGACAAGGGTGTGTGGGTTAGCAGGGGTGTATCTGTTGAATGTGTGAACATCTTTGGAGTAGGTAAGTACAATAAGTTAAGGATGGTTTGTTTGAAGACAATTGCTTAGTAACTCTGGATATTACGTTCACAACTTTAATTTAATTTGAAAGAGCGGGTTAAGAACCTAACATTTGAAACGGTGGCTGCTGAAGAGTTGTTTTTTTGTAAATCAGAGCAAAGGATGTTTGTACAAGAGCGATGTGAGTGTCAGCGATGTTTATGTGTGTCATGTTTGCATATAAAGTGTTCAGTTACGTTTAGGTTGTTAGCAACAGATGATGTAAGAGCAAATGGGAGTGCTTGAAATGTGGATTTTATTGTTGAGTTTTTGTTCTGAGGGACGTGAGTGGCAAAGTAGAAGTTGATATCTCTTTTGATTTCATTTGAAGCAATTTTTTTCAGGAAAGCATCTCTGACACACAGAAACTAAACATAAAAAAACAAATTAGAGTTTAAGTACGCCTCGTTGGTTGTTTAATTTGATTTACGTTCGGTTCATTTTGAAAGCTAACAAAACGTTATCTTAACACAAGAGGAGGAAAATTTGTTAGAGGGAAACATGTGTCCATGAAAACGAAAATTAATAGTCCGTCTTTAAAAGGTATTAGACACATTCGTGTGGTATTTTACACCGACCCTGGAAATTTATTAAATTTCAAATGTTTTATTTTTTGGGGGCTACTTTACCCTTATTGTCCGTTTCCTTTTCATCCAATTTCATTGTTATTGAAACTAAAAAGGTGAATGAACAGAAATATTATTCTTTTATCGAGATCAAACAATTCTGTCTTATGCTTAATAGAATACGAAAAGAATGTTCCATTCAAAGTTAACGATTTGACAACATTAGATTTTCGATCTATTTTTGGAGTCGTTATTTATTCATGTAGAAACTTCTCCCTTTACATTTGGTTACTGTCGTCCTTTAAATAAATAATTCTTAGTGGTCAATAACAAAAGAAGCGTATGACGTTTCGAAATTTCAAGTGAACCGAGAGGAATGAATATTTCATGAAATGTCCCAAGTTTAGACATACTAAGTTATTGATGGAAGATGAAATATTAAAATAGATTTGAAATACGACTGAAAATGTTCGATGCTTTTATAGACCAAGGAGATTTTTTTAGCTTGAACTAAAAAGGAAATCCAGTATAGTTAATATAGTACGTAACAATCTCCATATAATTTTTATTGGGAGTTACCAAGCGTGTAAAAGTTTGCCCCCCCCTCCAGGATTGTTATCAATGACCCACTGAACAATATTAGAGGGGGGGGGGGAAAGTTGAACGGCCGCTATCTTGTCCGCCATCTTGAAAATACCCGCGAACCTATTTTTGGCTATATCTTAGCAACCGTATGTCCAAATCGAACGTACGTAGACTATAATTGCACAGTTTTGTATTCCTAAGATAAATTGTTATATAACCGAAATTGATAATCCTAGCGGATTTAATGTTTTTGGGCTTAAAAGCTTAAATTATGGAATATGTAAAAAAAACCCTAAAAAACATATCACTTTTGATTTTATTATTATTAATCTTTTAGATCTCGCTTTTATGAATAAAATGCAAAAACAATCAACGAAATCCGAGCACTGGTTACCAAAATATACAAGATTTAGGAATAGGTTCCGCACCTTTGCTCAGCACACAATAATTGGGAGTTACAGGTCAAATTGAAAATTTCATAAGTTTGTTCTCTACAAAATGTGCGAATTAATACTAAATACATACATCAATTTTTGAAGGCTTATGCCCCATTCGCGATTCACTCGCCCTCATAAGAATAATGATCGCCATGACATGAATCTGATCCGAAAAACCGTACCGGTGAATAAATCGAAAATAACCGAATTAATACAAATTTTATAAATGAATCATTTTTTATATATTTTTAAAAAGTTTTATGCGTTTCGCACCTTGTCGTTTTTTTAATTAATTAATTTAATTTAGGCTTTTAGGGAGAAGAGGTGACCATCAAATGACAAGTATTATTATACGGAACACTTTACGCAGACATTTGCAAAGAGCAATGCAATTTAATGATTTTTTTCTTGAATTGCATCAGTTTCCACAATTCTGCTTGTAACCACATTTAAGAATCTCAATGCAAGCGGGGCTGACTTCCGGAATTGTTATCCACACGGGAAGGAATCTGTGATCGAGTTTCTTCCACCCATGTTGAATTGGATTTGGGGCTTGAAGCTCAGCCTTATGTGCCCTGCTCCAAATGGTAGCTTGGTAAGCTGCTCTCTTGCAGTGTAATAGGAGAACGTCTTGTGTCGGGTGCATCATTTGTAAACTTTTGTTTCGGTGACAGAATATTAACTTTCGTTGTTGATTAATGGATTCTGCACCGCCTCCATAAACTTGAATAAAGAAAGGCTTCAAAGCTTTGAACTTTGTAGACTCCAAATTTCACCACTGCGAATGGATTTTCCATCATTTGGACGATGACCTGAATTACAGTGTCTGGGTTCCTTTTCCAGGCACTGAATTCCGTCCTTTTAGACTTTAATGGCCAATTGCACCGTAAAAATTAAAGTTAAGCAGAACTTAAATGCCATGATTGCTATGGCATTTAAGCTGTACTTAAGTAAGCATGCCTTAATTCGTACGGTGCAACTGGCCATTAGAGCGTCCTCTCAGTGAGGAAGTGGAGTCACAACCCGTAAGTGTGACAAACAATGGACGTGCAAACTACACTGCTCTTTGCAAATGCCCTTGTGTAAATTAATCCGTATAATAATTGTCATTTGATGTTCACCTCTTCTTCCTAAAAGCCTAAATTAAATCAATTAATTAAATAAACGAGAAGGTGCGGCACAAAAAAATTATTAATTTATAAAATTTGTATTAATTCGGGTATTTTCGATTTATTCACCGGTACGGTTTTTCGGATCTGATTCATGTCATGGCGATCATTACTCTTATGGGGGCGAGGGAATCGCGAATGGGGCATAAACCTTCAAAAATTGATTACACTTAATTAATGCATGTATTTAGTAGTAATTCGCATATTTTGTAGAGACCAAACTTATGAAATTTTTAATTTGACCTGTAACTACCAATGATTGTGCTCAGCAAAGATGCGCTACCTATTCCTAATTCTTGTATATTTTGGTAACCAGTGCTCGGATTTCGTTGATTGTTTTTGCATTTTATTCATAAAAGCGAGATCTAAAAGATTAATAATAATAAAATCAAAAGTGATATGTTTTTTAGCGTTTTTTTTACATATTCCACAATTTAAGCTTTGAAGCCCAAAAACATTAAATCCGCTAGGATTATCAATTTCGGTTATATAACACTTTATCTTAGGAATACAAAACTGTGCAATTAGAGTCTACGTACGTTCGATTTGGACATACGGTTGCTAAGATATAGCCAAAAATAGGTTCGCGGGTATTTTCAAGATGGCGGACAATATGGCGACCGTTCAACTTTCCCCCCCCTCTAATATTGTTCAATGGGTCATTGATAACAATCCTGGAGGGGGGGCCAAACTTTTACACGCTTGGTAACTCCCAACATTACATTGTTACGTACTAATAAGATAGACCATGATAATAGTCCTGCCCACGATATAAATATACTGAAGATAGGATGTTGCGTATGGTGGGCGGTCCGCAAATATGACGCGTGACGTCACTCACAGAGTTTTTCGTCTGTAACGAGTTTATTTATAAAGATACAAAAAATTTCACAATATAAAAATATGCTCCTTGTGATGTCTTTTATATCTTAAAAATAATAGTGTACCTCAATCTCTCTCAGTTAAATTGGAAGATACTTGTATATTAGTAGCAAAATTAAGTATGATGGTGTTTGCGCCACGAAGGCACAACAACGGTGCTAGATAGAGAAAAAATTGCATATGAACAAATTTGTAGAGCACCAAATTTACTAAAGGAAAGTCCGTGGGAGGGTGTCACGATCTTCGATAGTTTAAGAGTTACAGGCGTCCAAAATGATGCAAACTTATTCGCGTAACTGTGCACACCGGTTTTTCCTAGAATATTGAAGATAGTTAGACTCTCACCGGACTTTTTTGTAGTAAATTTTGTGCATTTCAAAATGGCTTCAGTTCATTTTTTCTCTGTCTAAAAATATAGTGGTTTTCGCAGTGTTCGAGGCGATGGCGTTAGGGGTGATTTCATTGATGGGTTCAAGACAATTTCGCACACCTGGGCAAGCCGGAATCGCAGACAAGCAGGTTGTAACCGAGCTTGCGAGAGCTACAAACAAAAAACCAGTTATACTCTGGCACTTTTTCCGTTCGATACCGTCTCCGGGTACAGTATTGTGTGGAAACAGGTATTCTCTGGGGCAAGAATATTCGGCTAAGAAGCGCAGTGCTATCCACACTGCGTTCGTGGATATATTACAGATATGACTGGGCTATAAGTGGATCTGACCCACTTATCTCCGTATAACATCGTAAGGTGTTCTAAAAGTAATATTATTATTCATTTTTCAACGATACTCCAACACGTTATTGTAAGTTATTGCTGAAGTAGAATCTGTGACCTCATCAGAGTAATGTCCCGCGGTGCCATAAATTTCGACGTTTGGAAAAATTAGAATTGACGTAAGTTTAATGGCTTAGGGAGTGATTTTTACGGCCTCTATCATCTTACTGAATAAACGGGAGTGGGAAATTATTGCGATAGGTACATGAAACGCTAGTACGGTTTATGTCCTACACTTAGGGAGAAATGGTAATAATATTAATAATCCGCGCACAAATAATTACCTTTGGTGAAATATAAAACAGCCTTCACCAAAGTATTTTAATGAATTTTTGGGGTAATATATTTACATTTAATGCGTATAAATGTTTATATCTAATGTTTCAAGTAAATGTTATATTATTCTCATAATTCTTCTTTATGGTCATATTAGACTCACCTTATTTTCATGAAAATTTATTTTATGCTCATCGTTCCTTCATTACATTGTATGTGGAGCCCTTCGTTTATCAAAATCTTGTGTTACGTAATTATATTTTGGCGTGTGTTTGGGTAAATTACTATAATATGAAGTATTATTTTCGCTATATGATTAATAGTTTTTGGAGGTTTTTTAATATCAATCGAAAGAACAGGAGCGCAATTTTTCGATATCTTGTGGTCTAATCCTGACGACCATGATTATTTACGGCGATTAAGCGTTGCAAAAAAATCGAAATGCACACAAAAGAACTTCCTATATATAAAACTATAAGGCTACGCATGTCTTCTATATATTTCACATATAAATAGACAATGTGTAATAACTTTCTCCACTAAAATGGCATTTTATGAGAAAACGTTTTTACTCCATATTGCTAAAATGTGTAATAAAACTCAAGTAGATTCCATGACAAGGATGCCAGTCTATTAGAATTTTAAATTACATTTATATGTACTTCTGGTCATTTTATGTTTTGCAGTAACGCATATCTTCGACTATAAATTCAAATCTGATTCTTGTGGATTTTTCAATCTTATATTCTACGGTGGAAGTGTTATATGGGAGACGTTCGGAAAGTAAGTTCCATTACCATTTTTCTCCGTGGCAGCGCTGCGGTGGTAGTTCAGCTCATGTGCGGCAGTCTCAAGTAGTTCAAAAAGAACGAAATGACGCCATTGTGAGTCCGCTGTTGGTAGTGTATTTAGGTAGTAGTTTATCACGGATCTGTGATTCGTTTTATGAATGCGAAAAACGTTAAACCAATTGACATTCATCGATCAAGTGCACGATGAAGAACGAAGTGGCGCCCATCTATGGTTTCTGATGGAGTACTGCGGTTCGTGCAGTTGAAGAAAAGATTAGGGGAAAACTTTGCGCACGTTGGGTACCTAAATTTCTTTCTGAAAAGCACAAAAAACAACCGATGGGAAGCGCGCTTGATTTTTTGACACGTTGCATTGTAACGAGGAGGGCGATACATTTTTATCTCAGATAATCACGGGGGATGAAACTTGGGTTGCTTATGACACTCCTGAAATTAAACGGCAATCGATGGAATGGAGGCACACTTTGTCCCAAGCAAAGGTTAAACCCAAGCAAATCTTGACACCTCGAAAAGTCATGTGCCCACCATTTTGGAACAGGCAAAGCATTTTACTAACTGATTTTTTCGGCGAGGTGAAGCAATCAATTAAGTTGTTTATTGCGCGACATTTAACAAACTGCACCGCGCAATACAGAATAAGCGCCAAGGAATGCTCTCAAATGGTGTGGTTTTCATTTACAACAACACCCGACCATACACACTGCGAATGTGACCAAACGACTCCTACAGGGCTTTTGCCATTCTCCGTACAGCCACGACCTCTCTCCTAGCGGCTTTCATGTCTTTCTGCATCTGAAGTCTTTCCATTGTAGTCAACATTCTTTAAAAAAGGCATATCACCCCTATGGCAAATGCTTGGAAAGTTATTATCCTATTTAGTATTCTTTCGGAATTCTTCTAGTTGCTTTAGTTTCTTTACGCTATTTATCGCACCACTTCTTTTACATTAATTCGAATACCATTGCTTGAAGGAGGTCACCTGTAGAGTAATCGCATACAATTACTAATGGCAGTTTTGGTACGTTGTGGGTCCGTTTTTGTCATTTTCGAAATCACAACTATTCGCTCCTGGTTCCTATTAAACATTTGTTGTACTGAGTAGCCTGTTGCGGAAATGGATGTCTGCTAGAGATAACATGTTTTGGCCTATATTGATATGCGTGTCAAAAGTGTCAATTTTATTATTACCTTTGGCTTTGGGAAGTCAACATTTATTTTTTTCATCTATCTTTAAAGACGTCGTTGCTGTTTTAGGCAACCTCCATCTCTATAGGAGTGCTGCAGCAAGAAAAGGAACACCAATCCGTTGCTTTTGGAGCTCACGAGCTTAATCTCTTTTGTCCTACTTATTATGAATGAATGAACAAGATGACCAATAATTTGAATCGTAAAGTTGATAGGAGTAAGCAATACTTGAAGTTAAATTTTAAACGTACTTTAGGTTTTTCGCAAATCTCCGTCTTTCATTCTACTGCTTTGTATCTTTGGTATCTCACAACATATTAGCACTATTCTTTTTTATTCGAATCATGACGAAAAATATGCCAAAAACTATTTTAATGCTTCTGTGTTTAGAATATTATTAGTAAAGTCCGAGTTTGCATTACCATTTTGAGAAAACCTTGTCGTTAGGAGGTTATTCGTTTCTATGGTCACTCCTTTCACATACACTACGTGTAGTCATCCCTATGTATACGCTGTTACAACCCCAACCAGCTTTCTTTACGTCCTCAATTTTGTCCTTATTGTGGAAAAATTGGTTGGAAAGTTTAAACGGAGCGTGGGATGTGACGTTTCAATTTAATCTCTTAAATTCTTTATCATCGACGAATTGGGATATAAAACAAAAATAAGGGGTGCTACCAATGTATGTTTTTTGCTCAACTATAAAACTTAAACCACTAGGTTGTAATAAATCTTTAGAAATTTTCTTTTCCATCAATTTTGTCACAATTTTCTTATTATGTATGTATATCCATTGCTACACGCATAACGAATAACTTCTTTAGTACTAATTATACCTACCTAACTATGTAATGTAATCATAAATAAATAATAATTTTGTTCTTCACATTTTCAAATTAACGGAAGTTAATTGTTTATTTTTGTTAATACATATAAGTATACAAATAATATAGCAATATCCTCAATTATTGCTTTTGATGTTTATCTTCAATAGCTTTCGTTTGCAGTTATGGGTAAATCAATAATCGAATTAAACGCAAAATCAACTAACTGGAGATATTCAATTCCAATTATTTCATGTGCTTATTGAATTAAGGTACCCACTCTACACGGTAGGTATTATAAAGTGTTTTGACAAATTAGTTTTCATTTTAAAATTTACATGTAAACGCGATTTAGTTACACATTTTATTAAGCACCTTTGTTACACCCATGGATTACATTTGTTATTCAAATATACCTACATAATATGTAGGATTAGGTACGAATATTCAAGTTCGAATTAAATCAACATTATATTATACAAGAGAATTATACTCGATTGAACTTTATATGCTTGTCTGCTTTTCATAGTTTTGGGAAGTTTGTTAAACTTCTGCTTAAATTATTCTGGCAGGTATTCTAGAAATGTTGTTATTAACATTCTTGTATGTGAGCTTTCAGTTTATGAACTGTGAAAATTTATAAAGGACCATAATTACATATACTGAAATAAAATTTACTTCAGGAATGGACATAATGGGGATCAATGGCCACTGAAGATTTATGATAATGGCCGAAGGAAGACTGTAGGAAACTCTATTGAACATGTCTAGAATGAAACGGCATCGGTTTGGCATTTATTGCAATTAACGTGCTCGTGCAATACTAAAAATATTGTCTTTATATGCCATAGTCTTCACTTTCACAAAATGTAATGTTCAATGTACGATTAGATTATACATTGCGTTCGTCTCTCAAGTAGAAACAATATTACTGTTACATCACCGTTTATATAGAACTAGCGTGAAGTAGGTACATATAATCATATTTTGGTATAAACAATTATGCACAAGCTAAGTGAATTTCATTTTACAAGTGACTTAACACGTTATCCAGTAAAGATTGAGGTGTAATCGCTTAAGTCGACAACTTTGAGATAATGATAATAATCATAATGAGATGTTATATAGTAGTTTCATAAGAATAAAATTAACCATAAACAGCTCAACGATTAGTTGAATGTGTTCGCCATTTTTAATCCAGATACATGAATAAATAAGACACATTTTTTTAAAGCAAATGGTTAGTTATACAGGGTGCGGCAAGATAACTTCCTTATTTCATATGGCTATAAAATAAAAGGTAGTGAATATATATTTTTCGTGATTTATTATTTATACAATAGCTAAACATTTAAAGTTATTGTTTACATCGTTTTATAAATTATATCGGGTTAGTAACTTCCCCCATTGTCTATACATCAACGGCCTGATTAAACCGAATTCTGCTGTTTCTCATCACTCAATCCAGTATATTGATGGGTATGTTGGCCGTTTCTTCCCAAATGTTTGTTTTCAGCTCTTCCAGAGTTTGTGGGCGGTTGGTATAGAAACGGGATTTCAAATAATCCCATAAAAAGAAATCACACGAGGCCAAATTGGGTAAATGGCCACTCCAAATCGCCTCTCAATGACAAGAAACGACCTAGAAAATGCTCTCGCAACACAGCCATCGATACTTCAACGCATGATGGTGACTGAAGGAAACGGCCATAAAACTTTACGATATGCACTCTCGAACGAGACCACGTCCACCCGCCTGCAACTCCCGTCAGCTACAGAGCGCTAATTTCAAATAAGGAAGTTATCTTGCCGCAGAAAACTTTATTGTGTTTAATGTGTATGAGGATGATTTGGCGGGGCGCGGCACTCGACATGTGCATTTTGTGGATATTTGTTATTTCATGGAATTCCAAGCAAATGCCTTTCTTATCGGAGCGAACACCTAGGAGCAGATGGAAAGGAGAAATATGGCGCGGTCGAGCAATTGGATGTCGAGGATGTGGAAGAACCTACCACACTAGCGTTTGAAGTTTTTTTTCGTAAGTTCTCTTGGAACCCATCTCGCATAGGTTTTCTTGTACTGCAGCTTATTCTTAATAATGCTATGGACAGTTCCAACACTCGCGTTCATCTCTTCAGTTATTAGTTTAACCGTCATACGCCTGTTTTTCTGAATGAATGCGTTAATGCGAGATTGAGTGGAGGAAGTTTCAACTTCAAGTGGTCGTCAACTGAGTAAATTAGGGGTTATACTTACGAGATACTCTCGAAGAGCTGAGCAGATAATATAAAGTACAGGGATGCCAACTTGACGCCCTGAAAGTATTATCTATATTGATTAAACAATCCGTTTTTGAGCTACAGTGATTTGTCTCGTTACTTATTGAATGACCCTCGTACAAACATTAAAGATTTCTCTTCGCGTTTGCGAATAGATACGAATAAATTGAAAACTTAGGAGGTGCATCTTTCATCCAGTTTGCACGTCATACTGTACAAATGTTAAAGTGCTCAAATTCATTTCGACAAATTCAAAAGTGGTTGTATTTTGGGCATTTTGGTAACTAACGGTGATATGAGCAGGAGAGTTTGCCTTCCTAGGTATTGAGAAGCTGAACTTCTGCCAAAAGATGCTTCTGTTTAATTAATAGAGGCGCTTTCTCGGCGCCATATTATGGCACACTGGGCATCTATTAGACTAAAGGAACGATGATGGACTTTTCCGGAATGACCTTGATAATGACGTAAGAAGTTTTCAAGGTAAAGAATATGTTTGTTGCTTACTTTGTTTTCGGTAATTGAAATATGGGCACGGTTGTGTACATGTGCCTTGGTAGGTTCGTTGCTAAGACATCATTAAAAACTTAGTAACAATTGGCGCGAAGCACGAACATATTTGCAAACAATGAGAAAACAAATGGAAATTGCAAAAAGGCCTCTCCCAACTGCCTTATTTAGTACGTAACAATCTCCATATAATTTTCATTGGGAGTTACCAAGCGTGTAAAAGTTTGCCCCCCCCCCTCCAGGATTGTTATCAATGACCCACTGAACAATATTCGAGGGGGGGGGAAAGTTGAACGGCCGCCATCTTGTCCGCCATCTTGAAAATACCCGCGAACCTATTTTTGGCTATATCTTAGCAACCGTATGTCCAAATCGAACGTACGTAGACTCTAATTGCACAGTTTTGTATTCCTAAGATAAATTGTTATATAACCGAAATTGATAATCCTAGCGGATTTAATGTTTTTGGGCTTAAAAGCTTAAATTATGGAATATGTAAAAAAAACGCTAAAAAACATATCACTTTTGATTTTATTATTATTAATCTTTTAGATCTCGCTTTTATGAATAAAATGCAAAAACAATCAACGAAATCCGAGCACTGGTTACCAAAATATACAAGATTTAGGAATAGGTACCGCACCTTTGCTCAGCACACAATAATTGGGAGTTACAGGTCAAATTGAAAATTTCATAAGTTTGTTCTCTACAAAATGTGCGAATTAATACTAAATACATACATCAATTTTTGAAGGCTTATGCCCCATTCGCGATTCACTCGCCCTCATAAGAATATTGATCGCCATGACATGAATCAGATCCGAAAAACCGTACCGGTGAATAAATCGAAAATAACCGAATTAATACAAATTTTATAAATGAATCATTTTTTATATATTTTTAAAAAGTTTTATGCGTTTCGCACCTTGTCGTTTTTTTAATTAATTAATTTAATTTAGGCTTTTAGGGAGAAGAGGTGACCATCAAATGACAAGTATTATTATACGGAACACTTTACGCAGACATTTGCAAAGAGCAGTGCAATTTAATGATTTTTTTCTTGAATTGCATCAGTTTCCACAATTCTGCTTGTAACCACATTTAAGAATCTCAATGCAAGCGGGGCTGACTTCCGGAATTGTTATCCACACGGGAAGGAATCTGTGATCGAGTTTCTTCCACCCATGTTGAATTGGATGTGGGGCTTGAAGCTCAGCCTTATGTGCCCTGCTCCAAATGGTAGCTTGGTAAGCTGCTCTCTTGCAGTGTAATAGGAGAATGTCTTGTGTCGGGTGCATCATTTGTAAACTTTTGTTTCGGTGACAGAATATTAACTTTCGTTGTTGATTAATGGATTCTGCACCGCCTCCATAAACTTGAATAAAGAAAGGCTTCAAAACTTTGAACTTTGTAGACTCCAAATTTCACCACTGCGAATGGATTTTCCATCATTTGGACGATGACCTGAATTACAGTGTCTGGGTTCCTTTTCCAGGCACTGAATTCCGTCCTTTTAGACTTTTAGAGCGTCCTCTCAGTGAGGAAGTGGAGTCACAACCCGTAAGTGTGACAAACAATGGACGTGCAAACTACACTGCTCTTTGCAAATGCCCTTGTGTAAATTAATCCGTATAATAATTGTCATTTGATGTTCACCTCTTCTTCCTTGTTGCGTCCTTAATTACATTATTCCTTTATTTTGTATTACACCGTCCATTTATTTGATATACCTTTTATTTGTACGTTACTGGTGTGCGCCGCTGCGAGCGATAACACTGCTTAAGAGGTACATCAACACTTCGTTGTTAGCTATAGAAAAATATAGACATCGATTCTTCGCCGTTGGCCATTAAGGCTTTTACATTGCCAATTGATCGTGTTAATTACATTTTGTGTGTGGTCGACCCTCACAGGAGCATTGATTACGCAAGAAATCATCTCATAGGCAAATAGAACATCAAATTTCATCGTGTCTCAAGATATTCGCTAAGGCTAAGATACGCCATCCGTTAAGATAAGGGAAGAAATCCAGTAACGTAAGTTCATTTCTTTTCCTTTTATTTTCCCCAATTGTAATTCCATTATTTTGTTCTACAGGCCGCCGAACCAAGTCAATTTTATTAATTTACTATTTTACGTTTTATTTGTATTATACTTAAAATATAAAAGTTTCTTACTCGTTGTATTTCTTTGATTCCTAAAAATACAAACACGTCGAATTCATTCCTATTTTTTTTACAGTCCACATTTGCAAGCTCGATTGGAGCATTCATATTTTTTGGTCCTTCTCGGTCGGATTTTATTGAATTGATTAAGAATTTTCCACGTGTTTGTGAAGGAATACAAAAGAAATACCTTTTCAAATTTTTAGTTTTGGTAGAACGTTGCCACTTGAATATTCATGTGTCCTGTATAAGAGACACAAGTATCACTTGATAGTCATTAAGTTAATTGTTGCATGGTTATTGTTGCAATCAGCTTGGTTAGCAGGTGCAAGTTTAGCGCGCTCTTTATTAGGTCACATTTTGTTTATCGTTGTGCTGATACGCATACGGCGCTATCTTATGTTTGTTGAAGTTTCGTAGTTGGCCAAATAAAACGCGTTAACCTTCAATTTTACGTACATACTTTGCACATTTTGTACATTTTGAATTTACATTTGTTTTGGATCTCGTGTCGTTGCTGATCCTGGTTCTAGAACACCCTTCCTTAACCTCCCTTAAATATGGCCACCAAGTTAAAACAATTAAAAGCATTCCGTAAAATTGCTCGGAATAATTTGTTTACTGTTCATACATTGTCGCAGGTTGCTTTAACTGATCCCGAGCAAAAAACCCTGTTCAATGTTTGGTACAAGCAGCTTAATTCGTATAAACGTAGCTTTCAAACTAATCAGGACGAAATCATTGTCCTTGTAGCGGATAAACCTGAGGAACTTGAGGTCGAGATTAAAGTTGGTTTAGATTTTGAAGCGAAGTGTGTTCAAGTCGAGGTGGCGTATGCAGAGTTGTTTACTTCCCCTTCGAGTCCATCCTCGTTTGCAGTTACAGATTCACGCAACAATTCGTCGCATTCGTTTGTTGACAATTTGAAAAGAATTCCACTTCCGTCATTTAATGGCGACCTCAAAGATTGGCTTCAGTATAGGGACCTTTTTATTAATTTGGTTGATGACAAGCCGTATGGTAACATAGAAAAATATCACTTTTTAGTTAGTAGCTTAAGCGGTGAACCCCTCAATCTCGTGAAGGCCATTCCCGTTTGCGGCGACAATTATGCGATTGCCTTCCAAGCATTATTAGATCGATATAATAATGAGAGGGCTCTTGCAACCTTGTATTGGAACGAGATTCAGAATATTCCCACAATGTCGTCGGAGTCCGGCAAGGAGTTAAGAAGTTTGTTAAGCCAGGTGAAAGAGAACTGCGAAGCTCTCAAATTATTGCAATTGGCAGATACTTGGGATTTTGTACTCTTCAACATTATTTTAGAGAAGCTAGATCCGTCCACTCGAAAGCAAATAGAGATTAAACTAGATAAAAGAAAAATTCCCACCTTTCGGGACATCGAAGGTATTCTTAATGACCATTGTCTGTCCCTTGAAGCGATGAATTCGTCGTATTTGGCGACGAAATCCATTAAATCACCCGTCGTGGCAAAACGCCCTCACTTTACCAAAACTTCGTTAGTTATCACGTCGCCTAACACGTCCAATAAGTGTATTTTGTGCGATCAGTCACACGTTTTATTTGTGTGTCCAACCTTCAGAAAAAAGCAACCTCAAGAGCGTTTTGAAATCGTCAAGCGCCATCGGTTGTGCCTCAATTGTTTGTCAGTTGGACATGTTGTGGCAAATTGCCCATCTAAGAGAAGGTGTCGAACATGTGACTCGTTACATAACACGTTGTTGCACTTTACAACTAGACCGTCCAGTCCAGCCGCCAAGCAGGTCGCCTCTAGTTCCAGTAATTCAAATCAACTAACTTCTTGCTCTGCAACTTTTATGTCGTCGTATGCTAGTCGTCCTCCGGTGCTATTGGGTACCGCAGTGGTGAGAATTCGTGATAACTGGGGACACTACCATGTCGCCAGAGCTCTGATTGACTCGGGTAGTCAGGCCTCGTATATTACTTCAAGTTTGGTTAACAGACTTAAGTTAATTAAACACCCTCATATCAATTCTATTTGTGGTTTGGGAGAAATCACTACTAAATCGTCGTGTACTGTTAATTCCGAAGTTCGTCCCAGTCAGTGGCGGCTCCTGGTCAAAATTTTTAGGTGTTCTGCAATTTTTGCATAAAAAATTACTTATAAATGAGGTCTACGAAAGTACACGAAATATTACCCGGATTCTCGGAAGTACCTATGGCTCTCATCATGTCCCCGAAGAGCCAATTCAAAAGCTCCACAAAATCTATTAATTCAATTTATAATTTTTGGTAAACTATTGACTATTCTTTGACACATGTCTGATGTCTCTGTACATTTATCCAAGAAGCAGTCTAATTGAGCCATAATATTAGTTGACCCTAGTAAGGCAAATTCCATACAATTTAACAATTATGAAGATGGTTTTATAGTTTTCGTGCCTTTTAATTTTCAAACTCAAGTGCAAAGTGCTGTAGATCGGTGACCCCTAATTTCCGTCCAAGCTTTATCGCCACCAAAAACAATTACCTATGACCAAAAAGTAAGCAGGGAAAGCAGTATAAAGGATTTTTTGCTACATCCACAAATCCATTCATTTATTAAATAAATCAAATGTCTCTAATTTATTACTTACACCAGATTTTTCAATAATAATTTCTAGTAATGGTCTACCTTCTCCTTTTAATTATACCTTTTCTACCTACACAATTAATAATTCTCAGCAATAAACAGTACCTATTTATTGTTTTTGAACCCGCCGTAAACTAAAAAGCCGCGTAAAATTCGATCCTACACGTGTTTCGCGCTAAAATAATACGATATCGCTGAACTTAATGCAGCGCATCTCTCAACATAAAATGTGATACCATTTAGTGGGGTCAAGGAGGAAGACGATCACCTTACGTTTGTTTATGGAGCTCGCAGAACACCATCGTGTAGCCCAGATAAATAATGACTCAACTATACCGTGAGTCGGTAAGTTATTCCACTAGTCGACTTTACAACGCCTTTCGAGAATTCCTTAAAAGTATTAATTTGCTTTTTTAGTTAGATGACATAATTTAAATTTAATTATTATTTTTTGGAAGTTCTTTATTTTTTTGGGAGCTCTGCAGCACTGCAGCTCTTATACACCAGCCGCCCCTGGTCCCAGTGACGCGGCTGTTCCTAATGTCGAACTAGAACTCTGTGTGCTGGACAAAATTTGTGGTGATTTACCTAACAATACGCTTAATCCCGACATTTGTCTGCCTCGCAACATTCAATTAGCTGATTCTCGTTGGTACGAGTCTCGTCCTATTCAAATCCTGCTGGGAGCCGATGCATATCCAACCATTGTAGACTCCAGTAAGGATATTCTTCCGTCTATGGAAGATCAACCGTTTTTGCTTGGAACAATATTTGGACATGTCGTATTGGGTCCTGTGAAATTCGCAAAGCCTCAACAAGCTGTGCACTCGTTGTGTTCGTCCTTGTCTCATTCGTCTTCGGAATCATTGATTAAGATTATCGAACAGTTTTGGAACATTGAGGAAGTCCCGTCCAAAGTTATAGTCCCCCCTGAAGATGAGCAAGCCGAATCTTCCTTCAGGGAATCGTTGTTTAGAGAAACTTCAGGTCGATTTGGAGTTGCCCTTCCTTTCCAGGTTACTAACCCTACTTTTGAGGGATCCATGGTCATCGCAGATCGTCGTCTTCGTTCGTTAGAAAATCGTTTCGTTAACCAGCCGCAATTGAGATCTATGTACGTGGATTTCATGCGCGACTATTTGGTTGCTGGTCACATGACTCCGCTGTCTACGAACCCTGCAGGTTCTGATTGTTACTACATTCCTCATCACGCTGTTTTTAAATCTGATGGAGAACACTCGAAGATTCGTGTCGTTTTTGATGCCTCGGCCAAGGCTGCGAATAAGCAGTCGCTCAATGATACCCTTCTCGTTGGGCCAAAATTGCAAAATGACATTACCGAACTATTGTTGCGTTTTCGCGTGAAACCAATCGCATTCACTTGTGACGTACGTCAAATGTATCGTCAAATCCTCGTTCGGCCTGATCATAGAAAATATCAACTTATTCGTTGGAGATTTTCTACCGATGATCCGATCATTACCTACCAATTAAACACTATCACCTACGGTGTCTCTTCTGCACCTTATCTTGCCATTCGGACCCTGTTGAAATTAGCGGAATTGAGTGAAAGCACATACCCTTTAGCTGCCCAAGCTATTCGCTCCAGTTTGTACGTGGATGATATTATTTGTGGCGCTTCCTCCGTAGACGAAGCTCAAGAATGTGTTACGCAATTAGTTGAGTTGTTCGCTTCGGGATGTTTTGAGCTGCGTAAATGGGCAGCCAATCATGCAAAAGCACTAGATTCGGTTCCAGTGGAGTATATCCAATCGCAAGCGCTATCATTCGATAGCGAGTCTCCCAATACCGTCAAAATTCTTGGTCTGAGATGGCACTCGTCCTCAGATACCTTCTCGTTCTTAGTTAATCCGCGTAATGTGCTTTGCACAAAACGGTCTCTTTTAGCTGAATTAGCTCGTGTTTATGACCCTCTGGGATTCTTGGCCCCAATCAGTTTTTTCACTAAATGCCTCATTCAAAAAATTTGGCTCTTGGGCTTGGATTGGGATACAGAGCCACCACAAGAGGTGTCGTCTCAATGGCTTAAATTTAAGTCCGAGTTGCGTACACTTTCATCCGTCCAGTTACCGCGGTTGCTGGTTCCTGGGAACGTTGTGTCATGCCAGTTGCATGGATTCTGCGATGCTTCGGAAGCAGGCTATGCTGCTGTCGTATATCTTCTTTCTGTTTTGAACGACGGTACTTCTCACACTACATTCGTTATCGCCAAATCAAGGGTAGCCCCCATCAAGCAGGTCTCTATCCCGCGCTTAGAGTTGTGTGGTGCTGCTCTTCTGGCGAAAGTGGTCAAATTCGTGTCGAAGTCGTTTTCCAATATAGTTCCAATTGATGGTATAGTTGCTTGGTCAGATTCGAGTGTGGTTTTAACTTGGATTCGCTCCCATCCTCGCAAATGGAAGGTTTTTGTGAGCAACAAAATATCTTACATTCATGAGAGAATCCCTCCGGGTTGTTGGCGTTATGTGCCCTCCCGTGAGAACCCTGCAGATCCTGCCTCTCGCGGGTTATTTCCCACACAAATTTTGGTCCACCCACTTTGGTGGACTGGTCCATCATTTTTGTTGTCACCCCACAATAACTGGCCGGAGGATTTGTCTGGTAGCCCCCATCTTCCTGTTGAGGAAATGAAACAAAACCAGACAGTTTCTTCTGACAGTTATGTCCTTTCTTGCCTTAGTCATGGCGATAAAGAGCAGTCATCGTTCATTTTCACTCTACTGAAAAACATGTCGTCGTTGACTAAAATCCAAGCGGTGGTAGCTTATGTCGTACGATTTTGCCATAACCTTAGATATCCTCATGAGAAAGATACTAATCCTTTATCACTTCAAGAAAGATATAAGGCCTTATTGATTATTGTTCGCGCGGTTCAAAATAACTGCTTTAGTGATCTCTTTAATATACTTCAATCAGGTAAGACGATTCCTAAGTGGGTGTTGAAATTGTCTCCCATGGTGGGCGGGGATAATCTCCTACGCGTAGGCGGTCGTCTCGAAAACTCTAAGTTGCCATTTGAAACTAAACACCCGGCACTCTTGCCTAAATTTCATCGATTCACGGAACTGTTGGTGCGACAAGTGCACGAAGATAATTTCCACACGGGAATTAACGCAACTTTGTACTTAATACAGCAAAATTTTTGGATTATTTCTGGTCGTCGATCAATTCGTCATTATCTATCAAAATGTAATCGTTGCTTTCGAATTAAGCCAAGTAACTATCGCCCCCCTATGGGCAACCTACCTGCAGATCGCATAAGTCAGGCTAAGCCGTTCAGTATCGTCGGGTGTGACTATGCCGGTCCTTTTACCATTTCGTCCAGCCTTCGTAAGACTCGAGGAAACAAAATTTCTAAAGCCTACCTTTGCATCTTCGTCTGTTTCGCTACGAAAGCGGTACATTTGGAAGTTGCATCGTCGTTGTCAACGGACGTTTTCATAGCTGCGTTAAGACGTTTTATCGCGCGTCGTGGGCGTTGCGTTCAAATCTTTAGTGACTGTGGCACTAATTTTGTCGGTGCTAATCGAGAGTTGAATCGTTTGTTCAGACATGCAGCCGATTCGCAATTCATTTCCTGGTCATTTAACCCCCCTTCCGCTCCACACTTTGGTGGTTTGTGGGAGAGTGGGGTGAAAGCGGTTAAAAGGCATTTTAATAGAATCATTGGAAGTCAAATTCTTACGTTGGAAGAGATAAATACCGTTTTTATACAGATTGAGGCCATCCTTAACTCTAGACCATTGTGCTCTATCAACACCGATCCAAATGATCTCAGTAGTTTGACACCAGGTCATTTTCTTACACTAGAGCCATTGTCAGCACCTCCTGATCCCGACCTGTCGCATCTTTCAACATCGCGCCTTTCGCGTTGGCAACTTGTACAGCAGCTGCAACAATCATTTTGGGCGCGCTGGAGCAACGAATACTTGCACACCTTATATCAAAAGAGCCCTTGGGCCATAGGAAAGGGGCTTGTATCTGCTGACATTGGCACATTAGTGTTGGTTAAGGATGAAACCACACCTCCTCTACAGTGGAGGCTTGGTCGCATCGCCCAATTATACCCGGGTAACGATGGTAGTATTCGTGTGGCAGACGTTCGCACCACCCGCGGTGTAATTAAGCGTCCCGCTGTTAAATTGTGCGCCTTGCCGTCACAATAACAGAATTGATATATTTTTTTTGTTTGGATGTTAATATTTTTTTGAGTTACATTTTTTTTTGAAATTCCTTTTGAATATGAATTTGGTGGGCGGTATGTTGCGTCCTTAATTACATTATTCCTTTATTTTGTATTACACCGTCCATTTATTTGATATACCTTTTATTTGTACGTTACTGATACTGGTGTGCGCCGCTGCGAGCGATAACACTGCTTAAGAGGTACATCAACACTTCGTTGTTAGCTATAGAAAAATATAGACATCGATTCTTCGCCGTTGGCCATTAAGGCTTTTACATTGCCAATTGATCGTGTTAATTACATTTTGTGTGTGGTCGACCCTCACAGGAGCATTGATTACGCAAGAAATCATCTCATAGGCAAATAGAACATCAAATTTCATCGTGTCTCAAGATATTCGCTAAGGCTAAGATACGCCATCCGTTAAGATAAGGGAAGAAATCCAGTAACGTAAGTTCATTTCTTTTCCTTTTATTTTCCCCAATTGTAATTCCATTATTTTGTTCTACAGGCCGCCGAACCAAGTCAATTTTATTAATTTACTATTTTACGTTTTATTTGTATTATACTTAAAATATAAAAGTTTCTTACTCGTTGTATTTCTTTGATTCCTAAAAATACAAACACGTCGAATTCATTCCTATTTTTTTTACAGTCCACATTTGCAAGCTCGATTGGAGCATTCATTCCTAAAAGCCTAAATTAAATCAATTAATTAAATAAACGAGAAGGTGCGGCACAAAAAAAATTATTAATTTATAAAATTTGTATTAATTCAGGTATTTTCGATTTATTCACCGGTACGGTTTTTCGGATCTGATTCATGTCATGGCGATCATTACTCTTATGGGGGCGAGGGAATCGCGAATGGGGCATAAACCTTCAAAAATTGATTACACTTAATTAATGCATGTATTTAGTAGTAATTCGCATATTTTGTAGAGAGCAAACTTATGAAATTTTTAATTTGACCTGTAACTACCAATTATTGTGCTCAGCAAAGGTGCGCTACCTATTCCTAATTCTTGTATATTTTCGTAACCAGTGCTCGGATTTCGTTGATTGTTTTTGCATTTTATTCATAAAAGCGAGATCTAAAAGATTAATAATAATAAAATAAAAAGTGATATGTTTTTTAGCGTTTTTTTTACATATTCCATAATTTAAGCTTTTAAGCCCAAAAACATTAAATCCGCTAGGATTATCAATTTCGGTTATATAACAATTTATCTTAGGAATACAAAACTGTGCAATTAGAGTCTACGTACGTTCGATTTGGACATACGGTTGCTAAGATATAGCCAAAAATAGGTTCGCGGATATTTTCAAGATGGCGGCCGTTCAACTTTCCCCCCCCCTCTAATATTGTTCAGTGGGTCATTGATAACAATCCTGGAGGGGGGGCCAAACTTTTACACGCTTCGTAACTCCCAACATTACATTGTTACGTACTAATTATATTACACTAACAAATGTAGCAGAATTAATAAGTTTTTTACGTTTTATGCCTGCAATCAATTTTAATTCTAAGTTTGCTGCTTCCGTTGTTCGAAGTATAGGTAAGTGGTGCGTGTGATAAGGCGATTTAGTCGACTGATAAAGCTATACGCAGGGTATATGTTTTATATATATATACCAATGCGCATTTAAATTTAGAAATGCTTCTCCCATATTTCAGGTTTTCGGTGACCGAATTCAAGATATTCCTATTTGATTCAAATGAATGTCTTTAAATCCGACATTTTAAGCACGTGTAGCTTGACCTTGACATCTAGCGACTTTTATGTTTTAATTTTTCGTATACCATTTAATTATTTAAAATTTTGATCGGTACTTCGACCAATTCGTTCAATTTGGATGTTTTTCAAATTTGATATTTATCAAAAAATTAATGGCGTACAATGACCATAAATGCATAAGTTAAGTAAATGAAAATAAAAGCTCTTAGTCAAAACAAATAATAAGTATGTTTCGTCCCCACTATTATGTTTTTCACTATCATGTGATCTGTGAAAATTTAAACTATTATGAACTTACAAAAGTATGAAAGTGGTAGTTCAACGTCCTAATTACTGTGTTATACATCGTAGTATCTATGGCCAATCTATCTATTTTAACTTAAGTTACACATAACTGACAAATTTCCAATTCAAACGATTCATCAATGCGTGAGCTACTACAGGCAAAGGAAGCAATAAATTCGACCTTCCATTTACTTTTTTAATCACCTATAATGGTAAAGTACCTATACCTACATTCAAGTTTTTCCAAACTTTCCTACCGTAAATTTTCTCAGATAAGGAAACTTCGTTTAAGACCCCTATCACGTTTGAGACAACTTATACTGTACACAGTTATTGAAAAATAAAATACAAATTTATTTTGTGACACTTTTACGCTGAGGGTTCATATAATATTTTTTTATTTAGAAAATCTCCTTTATTCGAAGGATCGAGATCATAAATAAAACGGAACAATACTTAAGTGTCAGATTAGTCTTGAATTTATTAATCATTTCTGCCGCCTGCGGTCGTTAAATCGAAAGCAATCATTGAAGTGCAATTTGTGTTGTCACTATTTTGACATCACCCTCAAATTTACGTAAATTTCCACATAATTTCCATTGTTGACATTATAATATGACATAATAGCTTCAAAACGTAGGCTGTAGACCTACAATTTACATACCTACAATATTGTATTAATATTCAAATATGATCGGGGTAATTCGTATATTTGCAAATTCGGAGAATTTTAATTCAAACTGAAGTAGTGCTCTAATGCGTTTTTGATTTCGTAAAATAGGTCTCGATTTTATACGTTCCTTCCGTATAATTTATCAATAAAATGTGTATTAGAAAACTATGCAACGTTGTCGGAATGCTTTTAGACGTAATACCTATTAGAATTATGTATTAGATAGGGAATTTGAAAAGCGCCTTCCATTTACTGTGTTAAGTGCTAATCGAAAAAACAAAGGAGTTAATACAACGTGGTTAGATGATAAATAAGTGCTTTGTGGTTATTCAGAAAGAGTTTTCCTTGCAATATTATACGTGCAGATTATGCTCTTTACTCAGGTTCTTTTAAGTGATAAATGCCTACGCTTTCAATAGATTTTAGAAATTCTCGATACTTCTGCGAATTTTCGAAGAGCCATTTGTTGTTATCTGAAAATTGAAATGGTCGATAAGGCATTCTTTCTTCTTTTTCTGTTTTTCACTGCACATAAAACTTTATTGAGTAACACTTTATCTCACCTACTCTAAATACAGTTTATGCATCTTTGGATTTTCGAATCTATTGCAAATGGATTGGTAGATAAAAGAAGCGAAAAAAAATTATACGTATTCAGCATCTATCGCAGTATAATGAAGTTTTTTATGAAATAGATGATAACGATTATCTGATATAAATGGATGTGCTGATGTGCAGGAAAGACTAAAATAATCGTGAAATATTTGTTTCCTAAAAATATTGAAGTTATGCAGTTGATACGAGTATTCGAAATATATTCAGACGAGTTTAATTCGAATTCGAGTACCTATTTCTCACTGAAATGTACCTATCACGTTCTTAACATTCCGCAAAAATAATTAATTAACAATTGCTTCAAAGATCTTGTTTTTCGAATGTTGGCTCCTCATAAGGATTATTTAATAGTAAATAAAATCTTTGTTAGCACAGTGCCCCATTTAATAAGTAGTTAGTATGAAATACAACTGTTGAAGTTTAACTCTGACAAATCTGCACGCTTATGAAGTACGTTCAAGTGAATATTTTGTGATTAATTTCAAGTAAACATTGTGTTACTCTATCAATTACCTATATCATTATATGGCCGTTCGTGGTGTTCGAATCCCTACAGGATGGTGTAAAATACCTCCGGACATGGAATTATGTAAGTGTCGGCCTTCCGAATATGCACCCTAAGCAAAGGCGTAAACACAATAAAAAGAAATTATAGAGTAATTTTACTGCAAAATCTTTATTAGAATAGCCATTTTATATAGGTCCCTAAGTGGTATCCTGGTGGTATCTTTGCAAACAAAATGAGGTCATGATGGAGAGTTTTAAAACTAATTCAAGATGGTTTGAAGGTGACTACGCTACGCTTCTAATCTTGGCTAAAGTAACTCAAAATCTCACAAAATACATGTATAGCCCAGTAAAATGGGAAAATTTGGATGTAATAATGGTTACAGCTTTGAAAATTTGGGTACAAGCTTGTTTTGTTCTCTCTTTGGAGTATTCAAAAGCCCCCTCCCCCCTCCCGAGAGAAGTGGGGGGAGAGGGAAGTGTAAAAAAACAGGTTTTCTTAAATAACTGAAAAACTATCAATTTTATCAAAAACAAAAACGTTAAGAAAGTTGTAGCTGACAAAATTCCGCACATTTTCATGTTTTATTTTTGTCTCTACAACCAATAGGGGCCGAGATAGATTTTTTTTAAATGACTGTTTTGCGGCGAAACGGTTAACACGTGTGCGCATCTCGCGTATTTGGCTTATATCTCAAGAATGACCATTCGTATCGCAAAATGCTTCAAATAAAAGTTATAGGAGTTTAATTACGAACAGTTTTCCTTTTTAAACATTTCCAAACACTTCAAAGGGAGCACAAAACATGCCTGTTCCCAAATTTTCAAAGCTGTAACCATTATTTCCTCCAAATCGTTAAATTTCTTCCCATTTTAAAATAAACTGCTGTGCACAAAAATTAATCAAACTTGATATAATTTAGAATTTAGTCAGATGTTTACTCTTTTGCTGCTGCAGATTAGAAAACTACCTTAATTACCGTTCCGCACGGTACAGTTTCTTAAATTTCTTATTCTTTTTCATTTAGCAATCCTTTCCAGGGCAAGCAAATGTAACCTTTACACATTCTTTTTATATTATAGTAGAGTAAATCTCATTTCATTTCGTCTAAAAGTGCGGGCTTTCATTTTACTGCTTATGATCGTCCCGCTATTGCAAAAACGAATGCAGACTGCTATAACCGGGAATAATTGAGTGTAAGTGTGGTAAAAAAATCATTGACAACTTTTTGTTAAATAATACCCACGTTCAATTATGAATTACCTATGATTTCAATTCACTTCCATAAATTGTTTTGTATAATTAATGAAAAGCAAAACAGAAAGCAGTAACACATTATCGAAATGTTTAATTAATTGTTCAATTGATTCATAATAAAAACAAGCTTGTTCAAATTTGTTACAAAAGGGTATGTGATTAATGCATTCGCTACGATAATTGAATTGAATTGAATGGAGAAGTTTCCCATTTTTTGCTATAAATTAATTATGAAAATATAAGTAAAATGAAACAAAAATGTGAAAGAATCATTAAAATATCTCTACAAATGAAAAAGTTACGAGCCTTTAAAGTGAAGAATAATTTTGTATCTTTATCCAGCGTGTGACGTCACTTTACCTGTTCGTATTCGCTTAGTACCAGTGCCGGTTTTACATGTCATTTAGTAGTACGCACTAAGTAACATGGGCCCCCCACCATCACCCCCCCCCCCCCCACAACAATTTGCATACATAGCAAAACTTCGAATTTGATACAAGCCAATCTATTTTTTTCTCCACCTCCATTGCTTTTGAGACGATAAAAATGAGAATCATTCAGCTAATATATTTTAAATAGCTTCATAAGATGAAAACGGCAAGTCTGAATTCTCAAGAAGCTTACAATACAATAAATACGGCGCATCTGTCTTTATTTATGGTTGGTACGAGTACAAACAACACCGCACGTACCTAAACGAAGTGTAGGCCGCAAATTATGGCAATAAGAATTTTGTTCCATAAATGGAATGTTTCACATTATTGTTAACTTGTTGGAAAACAAAATTTACATTTTGCAATTTTTTTAAATACGTTTTCAGCAATTTAAGAGGAATGTTTACGAAAATACACATATTAGTGCCGTAACATCCGGCTCCCATAGATCACAGGCCCGGGTTCCGCAGGGCTGATAGTTACGCCCCTGATTCACAAACCCCTCTTGTGTCGGCATAATTAAGTACAAAGGTTATTTACTTAGAAAGGGACGAGGAAATGTTCAACCTGCAATAAACTCTTTTAAAATATATGACCAATAAATTTTAGTCTCAAACGTGTTAAAGGGTGTCTTGTTATTATTATACCTTCTTTTGAGATTTTAACTTTCCTGTTATTTAAGATTGTTGTATCTTACAGTATTTATTCTGAAGGGAAGTCGTGAGTGAAATAAATACACCTTAATTCCTTAATAATATTAAATGCATTGATTGATACTTATAATTAATAAACTTAAAACTTTAGATTTATCCGGGCCCTACGCACGTCCGGGCCCTACGCACGTGCGTAGTGTGCGTAATGTATAAACCGGCACTGCTTAGTACATACGTGTACGGTTATTGGGGTGCACTCAGTTGCGCCTATCATGCGTGTTTTGTTTATTACTAGATGACTGATGCTAAAAAATCCTCCTAAAATACAAATAATGTATTGCCTCTTATTAACTCGATTAGGTAAAATGACGTCACACTACTGTCGTTCCGCGCTAAATACGTAAACTTTAATAACTTATTTCTCAGTCATTTATTGACGGATTTTAAAAATTTTTGTACTGGTATATTAGTTTTGATCTATATTTTAATGTTAATTGGTTAAATATAGTATTATTAACATCATGAAACTTCTCCATTGAATCAGTTCAGTTACTCGGAGTGCTCAGTGCGTCTTCATTCATCTAGTATTCTATTGTACTTTTCACACCGAGAATTCAGTACCGAGTCTTACGGAGCGCGCCGTTGGCTTATGTAGCATGGCTGGGACGGTCAGGAATCAGGTGTGGCCCCAACTAAACTGCGCCGTTGGAATCTAACGTTATGTTAACCTTACTTATGGACAATAATCTTGTTAATAAACAATACATTTTATTTTTATTTTAAGTACAATTTATACAAAAATCGAAGGTACCTATCTTTAATCTTTGATTATTAATATTGCTTGCAAATATTCAAATGTAATTTACGACGATTACAGAGCGAACCGACCCTGTCACTAATATGCCAGTGACGGCAACGCTGCCCGGGTTTCTCCCACTTAAAATACGTTGCCTATGCTAGCCATGCTGAATTCTCGGTGTGAAAAGTACAGTAGACACGATGATGACGTGTGTATCTTAGAACATCATTCGATTTCAGTGTATTTTTAAATGTGTTGAAACTAATCCAAAAGGTGGCACTGTCTGTGTAGAGTTAAAGAGGAGATTTACATCATCTCCGTGTGAATAATAATACTGCATAGTTGAACACTGTAATTATTGTAAGTTATCAAGCTTTATGTGTTTATTACTCTACATATTTACAACGTATTACATTCATTACATTTACAATTAAATATTTAAGTTCAAATAAAAAATTAGCAACCGAGTAACACTGTAATGTCAATACATCAATTCATTTTCGTTCTTAATACAACTCTCTTTTATCAGTGATGGTCTGAAGTTCATGTCCCTTTAAAAAATCCGAATATTGCTTGTAAAAACATTTCCGCTGCCCTACGTACATCGTAATCCAGAATCCAGAAGCAGCACAAAGGGCCCGAATAGGTGGCCTAAGTGCGCGTGGACTTTTGACCACCCTCCCATCGTAATCCAGAAATCCTACAGGCGTCGATTTAACTAGGTCATTCCGTAAATCCATTATTTCGTGCCTGCGGTTTGATGGCCAGTACCGAAAGATCTAAATGTAACCAAGTAGCGTCTGTGTCATTGTTAAGGGTTGGGGTAGTTGCTTTGGATGAGAAATGCAGAAATCGACAATTTTTTACGTTCTTTGCAATATATCGCTTGTAAATTCATTCCAAATAGAGCTACGCGATAATTACAACTGCCAATAAAAATTGTTAATGCGATGTTCAAACCCACGTACGTATTCAATTTTTCATTGGTCTAACAAATGGACTAAACAACACTGTGCTGTATAAATAATTATCTTGACTGTGGTGGATGTTATGAAATAATTCATTCATTTTGTATACTGAGATGTCTGTAGGGTTGCCATACGTCCCGATTTATCGGGATTGTACCGATTTGGAGACCTTTGTCCCGAAAGAAAATTGCGTCCCGAAATGTCCCGATTTACATAGTAGGTAGGTATGTGGTATGTTTGCCTGAGGGTATCCGCTAACCGCTTACAATTGTCAGGATATATTATAACATGCACTGAATTCTGTAATAAATTGCTTAACATTGAAAATAGAAATTTTCTGGCGCAAATAAGTAAATCGGAGAAATATGATTGGTTCAAAAATTAAAACTAATAAGGAGAGAATAATATTAAATAACTTATACTTTGCTTCTGATTGAAGAATGTAGCGAAAAATTTTCGATGTTATTTTTGTGTACCCCCCCCCCCCCCCCCCCTGTTGGAGTCGGCGTCCCGAAATTTTGCAATTTCAATATTGCAACCCTAGATGTCTGTACCAACCTTAAGTGAAGCAACCATCCACTGTGTTTTTAATTCTTCCATTTTATTTGACGTGAGTACTTTTTACGTAAGTCGTAAAGGATTCTCATCGTTGAAGAGCATGATTTAATTTTGGAAAGATTATTTGTGGGTTAAACATAACTTTTTCGCACGGATGTGTTTAAATCTAACAATTCTTTATTCATTAGCATTGTACATTATTACCTCTCTTCTGCAGAATTCTTGTGAAATCTATTTCACATAGGTCTTGTTTATCTTATAATACAGTTTTATTTGGAAATATAAAGATATGCAAACAACAATCTAAGTGATAGGTAACTATATTAGTACAACATGAGAAACACTATTTGTATTTAGAAAATGATGCCATATTTGCAAAATAAATTGAAAAATTATTCACTTAAGTACCGAAACAGTAAGTAAATTTACATTTTTCTTTTAGTATTTTTTCTCACGCGATGGGAGTAGGATTTAAAAAAAGCAATCAAAATCTTACATTCATGCATAGGTACTTGTTGTCATTTGCTGTTACAATCGAAATGTTAATAAAAGCTGTCATTTACAATACAGATATTTTAAGCAAAAGTTTGGAGACGCATCACATAAAAATGTATTTTTCATACTCATACATTCTTTCAGTACAAAATGTATACTCAAATGCATACATAGTATTTATAATTTAAGCAGAGTTGTGCCAGCAATTAATGCAGAAATGTAGTCCAATTGTAGGTGAAGGTATATAGACATTGTCAATTATGGGTATGTGGCGAAAGTGCGGATCACTTATTTAGCCTCAGTCCCTTTTACAACAAGAAGTTTGTAAATATTTGCAACCATATCTTTCTTTGGATATAAAGTGTATGGTTTGCTGAGCAAATTTATTGATGTGCGACAAGTTAATTAATTCGTGTAGTAATAGCTTCATTAGGTACAATTTATTATTATAACAAAATAAAATCAAAACTTTTTCAATCAGAGAAGTTGAGGTACTTTTTTCAGTTTTCGAGCAATGTAAGACGTAAAAATTAATAGTTTTATTTGAAAAAATTCCAGCTTATTTGAGACATAAAAAGGTATGTTTCCACGAAACATGGTGAAAAAATATTCATTTTCACCGGAGAAAAAATTTAAAACGGAAAACGTAGCTTTTTCTATTCTCCAGGAAATTTTGAGGTTATGTAAAAAAATGTTGTTTACAAAAGTTGTGGAACTTTTTAATACCTACAATTTTTCCATATAAAGTTTTTCGATACGAGGCTTAGTTTCGCTGTAAATAATTAAAAACCGTTTGTACCCTCTACAACCCCTTCCCATTTCACCCGCCCCCCTCTGATGGTGTTGCTCCCCCCCCCCCCCCCCCCCCGAATTTTACATAATTTTTACTTCCATTTCCACCTAGCCCCGTGCTGTTATTAATTTTTTTCTCTAATAATATTATCTGCACTGGTCTAAATTTCTAACTCCAGTTTAATTTGAACTTTCCTTGAAATAGCACTTCGTTCTTGAATTTTTCTTACTATTCTATTTTTGTATGTAACACAATCAGTTTAAGTGGAAGTCCAATACATCATTTTTTCGTGGTTCGTGCTCGTGCAGCATTTATAATGCATTATCTTTATTACAGGAGATATTTGAAATCAGTTATAAAAGACAACCGGAGTCGAGAAACAAAAAAGAATGAAGGGATAGAGAAACAACATAAATTGATTTTTATTTTAAGATTAAACATGAAGATGTTTTTGAGAATGAATTAGTAAATAAATGGCACATCAAAGTTAAAATTTATATAATGTAAATAGTTTGTTACGTTTTTTTTTTTAAATATAATAAAGTATCAGTAATAAACAAATAAAATGTCTACGTGTATTATTTAATAAAATTGAAAAACTGACATCTGTTGGCTTTTGTCATCGGAACTTATTCAATTAGCATGTGACACCTGTCATTTGTGGGATGACAGGTGTCATATGTCATTTATCATCTGTTATCTGGCCATCTCCTTATGCATTATTTCTTCTTTAGATTTGAAAGTCCGTACTAGTTTCCAGTCATTTTCGAATGGCATGTAGAATATTTTCCTACATTTTGACACGCGAAGGTCACTAATCGCTTACCTGGACTTGAGATAACGCGCAGATTTATCGGTAAGTATTGTGAAACAAAATTCATTTCGCTTTGGTGGCTTTTTTGATGTAATATAACTAGCAAAACGTTTTAAGCCAATTTTCTTCTGCTCTTCAGTCCATGGAATTAACACACGCTTTTTCTTACTTGTACTTGGTTCAGGCGCGTACCGAAGGGGGGGGGGTGTTCTTGGGTTAAAACCTCCCCTGAAATATTCATTAAAGGCTCAATCACTGTTTCTAAACACAAAGAATAAGAATAATAATGTTAATTTTGAGATTACACCCCCCCCCCCCCCCCGAAAATCCTGCGTACGCCCCTGACTTGGTTTATCAAATCTTTCCAATAAGACTTTTGGTTACTTGCATGAGTTGTCGCTTTAATGTCATTTATGTCTGTATCATACCCTTTTACGTCGTCCTTGTCCAATTCATCCTTTTCTTCCCCATAATTGTCATCTTCAAGTGAATTTTCACTCATGTCCAACTCAATTTCATCTAAGGATTACCCCTTAAACGGTCCAGCTTCAACCATCTCCATCATCATTAACAACTTGGATACTCTAGCTGTTTGGTACACATCGTTTGGCAATCTGTAGTTTTGTCAATGGACATATTGAACAACTCAGTAAAAGTGCCTAGATGTTTTCTTAGTGTTGTGCAGGATTTTTAGCCCCACAACTGTTAGCATATTTTTTTAGCACTTTGTAATCGATTATAGGCTGTACAGTACCAGGCTTGTCGAAAAGATACGAGGGTCATTTCATAAATAATGCACAGTATTTTTTATTTACTTACATGCTTATTTTTTGACAAAATATCTTTACAATCCTTCAATGTAGTCTCCATTCTTCTCAATTACCGACTGCCAACATCTAGGAAGCTTTACAATTCCATCAAATATCCCTTTGTTCATCTGGCGAATGGTTCGGGTAACGGCTGCAGAAAGCTCTTCAAGAGTTGAAAGACGACCTCCTCGCAGAGGTTTTTTCAATTTTGGGAATAAGTCGAAGTCTGGTGGACTCATGTCAGGACTGTAGGGTGCATGTTGTGGCACTTCCCAACCGTATTCGTGGACATTTTCTCTTACAAAATTACCCGTGTGTGGGCGAGCGTTGTCGTGGAAAATGAGTGGCCCAGACTCGAGCAACTGAGGTCGGGTTTTGTGCATTTTTCGGTTCAGGTTCAGGTTCAGGTGACGGAACAACTGCTTCCGTCGCGTCATTCAGTCAGCGGTGTTGCCAAACTGTGCATTATTTATGAAATGATTCTCGTATATATTCAGTTTTGGTACGAATTTTTCTTTTACTTTTAGCAATGTGTCTAAATGGTTTTGACATCAGTACTGAATGAACACAGGTACTCTTTCTACCCCTTTTTCCTCTTACAGCTATTCTTTTTGTTTGAAACTTTTTGTTAATATCTTTTCTGTAGTTGAGAACATCTCACATCTCACATTGATATGTGTGTAACAATCATCTCTGGAGTTCGCCGCGCCCGTCGCCTCCTGAAATAACTCTTTAATATACCGTTTCCATGAGTGTTAGGTATGAGCTTTGATTGTGACTCTCGCTTTCTAAATTTCATTTCATTTCCCTTAATGTTCCATTTGTTATATTTAAATCACTCCCTACTTTGGATGAAATATCGAACCTCCAATGGGCCTCTATTAATTTTATTATGGATTGCAAATCTGACTGAAACGTGTGAAGCTTGAAATGAATGTGACTTCTTGAGCACGTTCGTAATGACTATCTCACAACATTCTTCAACAATTTTTCAATTAGTGTATCAGTTGAGAATTATGTATTTGTGAGGTCGGCAAGAAATTTAAATCGATGGCTATAGCTGCAATCACTTCATAATCGCTAGAAAATTACCATAATTGCTCAACAATCACCACCAATCGCCGTAATCGTTAGAAAATCGCTACAATTGTTGGACAATCGCCCAGACCTGTACATCAAAATTGTTAACTGATTTACCGCTCGACTAGGACTGTATTTGTTCGTAGAGCCAAGTTCCAGTCATACTTTTTCATGTAAGCAATTACTGCATTTTTTACCATTACCATGTGTAAATGGTAAAAACAAAACAAAAATTATACTCAACCCTGCAATGTGATTTCTTTGTACCATTACGATGTCCTGTATGTGTTTGCATATTTATAATTTCCTTTCTACAGACGGCGTTACAATATTTTTGGGTATGAAGTCTACATGAAAACTGTATAAAACATCAGTCATTTCATTTAATTTAAATTATCGTGCCATGTCGTGTAGTTCCACTTGTATTTATGTTTTGCCGCACCGAAATTTATCACTGTATTACTAAAGTTTTTAAATCCAGAGCTCAAATTTTCATAAATTTGAGTCATTTCTATTTTTTGTTAGCTTGTAGCTTAAAGTTTTGTTATATGTTATTTCTTAGGTTTATCTTCGTGTATAGTAGTACTATTACAAAACATGAGAAAATTATATTCCTTTGTTGTCTTATTTAAATAACAAGTTTGCACGTTAGAAATTATTTAACGTAATATTCTGTTGGGAAAGATGCATTCTTTAATAAACTGCCAAGCCTTAGAATCGTTTTGTTCTTTTATCGAGGCCACTGCAGGACCATTATGCAATAAATTAATTATAATTGCCAGTATTTATATCGTGATAATTGCCCTGATGAAGATACCAAACCATTTGAAAGCTTGCTAGATTATTAAAGAATGCATCTGTAAAAGTTTTTTTGCGGCGATATTAATATAGGTACAATCAAGATTGCAGCTAATTTGCAATTATTAGTGTGGTCGTTGTCAATTTCTTTTAATTAATTGCTACCGTTCACCAACTAATTTCTTTATTCCTTTATATAGATTCGCTTCGATTTGTTGAATTATTCTCTATAGTCTATCTAGTTTATGCAACATTTAAAATCGTTTTTATTTTATCACACATAGATGTGTTAGAAATATTAAAAAGACAATCTGAGATTATTTTTAATTAGCATTATATATGAAATGTGTGCCAGACGATTTTTCGTTTTGTGTAAGTCACTATTCATTAAGAATGTATAAAATTTCCGTTAAGTAGCAAATTCCTCGGAACGTTATTAATAGTGTATTAAAAAACAAGTTACATAAGAGCAATCTTGAAGCACGAATTCAAGTTTAAAAAACGAGTGGCGTTGTCACGAGTTATTTTAAAGAATGAGTGCTTTAAAATTGAAAATTTGATCTAGTCGCCTTTTGTTTTATCCAAATTCTGTCACAAAACACGAATATGGAAGATAATCAAGATAATCCCTGAAATTTGCCAAAAATACGGTCGCAAATTTGCCTCCTGATAAATCCTCTTCTCAATGTTCTTGACACATTCTGGAATTTAAACTGTCATGCATGACAAGTAATTCCGCATCAAAAGCATTACCAATCTAAAAATTTTTGTAAAATGTTCGATGAATTAATGGCCATAAGAACATCTCGTTCGTTAATGTCTATTAAAAAAAGGGCAAGGAATTCTTAATTATTAATCCAAACGTAAATATGAAATATTTAGTCAAACCTTGCAATGCAGCAAAAAAATTAAAGTGCTTGGTTTCACATTTTGCTGAGGTGCGTCGCGTCGTTTCGAAGAATAAGAACATTTGTAGGAATGCCACAATTTTCCCACACCACCATATGTTTATTGCCTATTATTGTTAAGCAGAAGAATGATGTGAAACTGTAAGGAACAATTGAAGTGGTTCGTTAATTGCAACGTTTGTTTTTCTTGCAAACACATTTTTGAATAGAAGATAACCGATATTACAGCATTTCTCATTTTTGCATGAAGCACATTATGTACATTTATTGTTGTAATAAACATTTAACCTGGCCGATAATATTATTAAAATTATACTAATATTGAAATCTTACTTTATGTTTGTTAATACAAAAAATTATATTATTAAAATACTTATTTAAATTGATAGGAAATTGTGTATGTTTGGACATTACTTAATTTATATAAAGTACATTTTCTTTATTATACTAACACGATATATAAATATTATGTGAACATGCAGAACAACCCAAAACTTTATTACTAAAAGCTCTTTTGCAGACATACTGTTTTTACCCGTGAGTATATTTTCTATTAATAATCATTAGGTAAAAGGTTACAATATGAAATACTAAGAGAAATTTATCTACATTTTAACTTTTAATGTGTTCCGTTGCCGAATTTTATTTTAATTGGCAATTACTCTTATAAATTGAAATAAAAGGGTAATTTTTTTCTTATTTACCTCGCGATTTAAAAAACAAATGAGATTAGAGGGAGCTGCCAGACCCTGTTTAGTATGTTATAAAGAATCCTTCTGCGAAGTTAATAATAATCGTCACTTAGTTTGTAAAGATTTCTTTTGCTTCAAAAAATGTTTGTATCCTTGTAGCTTTCACATATTATTCAAGTAAAAAATGGAAAAGGTGAGGGAAATAGTAGTGATTTATACGAGCTTTGGAATTTGCTACGTTCAATGCACAATTAATAATTCAATTAAATCGCTTTCTTTCAAGTTTGAAAGATACGTACGCACACCATAATAATTTTGAAGAGAATTTCGTTTAGAGCTGATGGTTTTCTTCCGTTAAATTAACGATAATTACATCAAAATACTCTGGTAAGTGAAAACTGGCAAGTTTGAAAATAACTTAAGTTATTGCGTGAGTTTCGAACGATTAAAGCTTAAAAGTCGTAGGAAACGACACCGATAATGCTTAAAGTTGGATATATTACGAAGATTAAACGTTTGATGTAAAATACTTTACAGAAGCTTCATGTTGAAAATGTTCGAGATAACTTTCCAGTTAGTAAGTTGCATTTAGATTGCGATGCCAATTTAGTCTAGAACGAATCTGGAAATTCAAGTGGGAATGTTTTCGTTCTCGTTTGGAACTGAGTGCAGCCAAGTTGCAATGTACGTGTTTCATGTAATCTACAGTTTCGATCTGCAGAATTAAAGTTTAACTATAGAGTTATTTCGTAATTGTTCTCAAATCGCTTCATTTTGAATTTTAATTGCTTCCAATATCTGTTGGTTAGATCTGTTTCCAAACAGATTTTTGTGTACTGTGTGTTTCCATTACAGGAGTTTTAAAAATAAAGTAGACAGTTGAAAGTTGAATGCTAGTTTTTAATTCCCTGGGGTTGTTGTAACTTGTAAAATAGAAAATCGATGTTTTCTGCTTGTACTGCCCTTTGTCCACGTTAATTGCAAATTTTATCGTTAATGCAATGGACTTGCGTTGCCATTACATAGAAAAAGTGTCAATCTATTTAAAAATGGGATTGTATGGCGGAAAGTCTTTACATGGAGTTCTCAATAGGAAGTTTCACCATTAAATCATTGCTACGGTCGTATAAAGGGAATAATTGAAGATGGGTGGTGTATCGTATAATGAAACGTGAAGAAGCTACAAGAGTGTAACTTGTTGTTTTTCAAAGAGATCAAAATATGATATTATCTTTCGATAAAGGGGCGTCACAGCACATTCTTAGATAAAGTTCAGCCTTTCATGCTATTGAAATAATCGCAACGGCACACAAACTGATGATCACAACGTGGGCACGCAAAAATATAATACGTAAATTTACGAAAAAGTCTTAGGCTGGACGTTAGTAGGTATACTATATACGGAATGTTCCATATAAAATTCAACACAAGTTTTGGCAACATAATACAGGAAGAATCTATTGATGTACTTATACTTGTACTGATCATATTGGTGACTAAATTAAAGTTCTAATACAAATCTTTATCTTTTATCTTGTACATTCTTGAATTTAAGTTCAGTTTTTATATATAGGTAGGTATATACTTATTCGGAATTCATTTTATAAGGAGACGTCTTGAGTTTTCAGGATGAACGTGATTTGATTAAATGAAATAGTACTACTTACTTCCGTATTTGTTCCATTACAGGCCACTTTGGTAAATGTAAAAGATTTGAGAATATTCAATACATGAGTACTCAAGCATACAAATTAAATGAAATATTTGAAAGAAGGTTTCTTAATAAAAATTCGAAATTTAGAAGGTAATACATATTACAAGGGATCACAGCTTTCGGTGAAAAACTTCGTATAAATTGTATTGAATAAACCGCTGTCGATGTCGGTGGGATAGTGGTAAAAATGCAAGTGAGAGTGTAGAGTAGAATAAATCATTACTAATGCTATTAAGAACCCGTTTTATTCCAGGTGAGCTACAATTTCATTTTCTACACGAGGTGTCACTGGTTCGGTAAGTTTTCTATGAACAACTTTAATAACATTTTCTTTTTTACTCTTGATGCTGAACTAACAAATTAATCATATTATGTATAACGTAACCGGTTCAATTTAGTTATCAATATGGATTAAATTTCTGGATGTAAGTGATATCCGCGTTGTGGTATTCAATACAGAATTTGATGGTCTCGAAAATAGGGCGTACATTGAAATATTTCAGTAAATAAATTTTGATTAAAAAATATTTTGTATCAATGCAAATATCCCTGTAAAGGTTGATTAAAAGCAGTGCGTTAATTAAGATAAAAGGCTCGTATTATGTAATAATTACAGTAACCGCATAAGTGCACGGGATTTGGGATTTATAACCGGAAATATGAAATCCACATAAATATTTATGCGGTTACAATAATTGTGCTTTCATTTAACAAAAATGATACTTGAACCTGCTCAACACAATAAGAAAGGATATGTTCAGCCATAACTTACCAAACTCAAATGGTGAACGTTCCTGAAGGAAGAAAATGTTTCCTATACACGTTGTATAATATTGTCTATCTATACTATCGTAACGGATGTATCGTTACCCAGATAAACATTTCTGAGATGTGCAATATATGCGCGCGCCTAAATGACGAGTTGCTTCATTATTACAATGACAGTCCAACTCAAAATTTAACAACCAATCGAAACTGTCTATTTTTTGAATTTGCGCCAATTAGGATCTGATTACACTGGCAATCTTTCCGTAAGCAGATGGTTACAGCGATAATACAGGTGAGTATAAAGGTAAAAAATTCAACTATAAACTTTATTAACAATAATTATTATTTATAACACAATTATTATAAACAATTTTTGCTTTATTTTCTTTGGATTGTCTTGACGAATACAACTCGTGGTAGGAATCTTTTGGTAATTTTTATTGGTCAGTACCACCATTGACTAAAGAGTTTATTCAATCAACGGTGCCACTCATAGTTGTTGTCGAAAATTTTCGGCAATTTCGTACCCACTCGTTGTATTACTAAATGACTATATTAAATCCCGATTGAGATCACATGCATGCATTTTTTTGGATTTGGAAAGCTTAATGACGTATTGAACATTTACATGTCAAACAAACTCTACCTTGGGGCACAATTTTTAAAAAACTCTTTAAAAACCGGAATGGGCATACTCCAAAATCTGATAGAGATATTTCAACTTTTGTCTCTTTATGTTATGGTTGGTGGAAATTAGAAAAGAGATGGAAATGTGTATGGGCGTAGCTCTCAAACGAAACATTTCTCACGATTACCGAGTTCGAAGAAAATGTTTTATTTCGTGTCCTTTATCATCAAAATGTTACCACATACTTTTCTAGCCAAATGAATGTGTCCGATATAGGATTAACCATTATTAAAGTAGGTAGTAACTTACGAGGATATATTGAAAAATTCTTAGCCTACTATAGAACCAAATAAAATTTCAATGTCAAAATATCATATTCTCCTCTTAATTGGATACATTTATTACAGCGAACCTGCAACGTCTCTAGACCTTTCAAAAAAAATGTTTCTTCTTGCTCTGCAAACCAGACCTCCACAGCTTTTATTACCTCCTCGTTGGAAGAAAATTTACGACCTTTTAAACTTTTTTTCAGTTGAGGAAAGAGATGATAGTCGGACGGAGCCAAATCTGGTGAAGGGGGTGCTTCTACCCTTGCACGCTTTTGGTCAACATTCAAACATTTGGGGATCCATTTTGCAGAAATTTTTGTCATGTCCAAATTGACGTGAACTATATGATGAACGCGTTCGTATGAAATATTCAGTGCTTCAGATATCCGTTTTAGCCCAATTCGACGGTCTGATAAAACCATGTCATGAACTGCATCGATATTTTCGGAGACTGACACAGAAACTGGCCTTCCCGATCGGTCATCATCTTCAATGGAAAATTTACCTCTTTTGAAGCTTGCAGTCCAATTTTTCACGGTCGCATACGAAGGACATTGATCACCAAGGGTATTAAGCATATCTTCGTAAATCTGCTTACCTCTTAACCCTTTTAAATACAGGTACTTGATGATGGCTCGATACTCCAATTTTTCGATTTTCACAATTTCGGTGGATATCTTTTTTCTTTTAATTTATTACGTAACTCCGGTTTACTTTTTTGACGTCAAACTTTACACTGACACTTCTAATAAGTTATTGTTCGTTGCTATGGTATCGCAATATTTTGTTTATGTATGGAACTGGTGTAGGCTAACTAATTATCAATACATCCTCGTAAGTTACGGCAAAAACGTGAAGTTAAAAGGTTCTATATGGGCGATACTTGCAGTAGGAAAAAATGTTTCTAACAGGAGAATATAAAATAAGTTTTACTTTCAATGCTCCTGTTTATTTTTGTTGTATTTACTGTATAATATATCTACCTTTTTTAAGTAAATAAAACATTTAAATTTTCGGAAGCACTGAAAGTGAAGCTAATTTTATATTCTCCAGATAGAGGCGTTGTTTTTCTACTGCAAGCAACTATCGACCATATAGAACCCACTTTTAGCTTAACGTTTACTTTCCTTTTGCCATTTGCCGTAGCTTATGTTGCTACTTACTTTTATAATGAGCAATCCTATATCCGGGGCTCTGCATATACTGTACCTAGACAGATAGGCAAAAGCATTGTGTTTAATATGTAACACAATAAGGTAGATTTTCCGACCTGTTGTACTTGCTCGAATTACACAATCGTCGTATTATACAGGTTGGGGGAGGGGGGGGGGCATTATCCGTAATTTCAAGAGTAATTATGATGTGACAGGAAGTGCTGAATGGGTGGGGGTTAGTTCCAATGCTACCTCAAATCTGAGGTTTATAAACTTGGTCTCAGGGCCATACAAACTTTAAAGGACGCAATACACCTTGAAGTGAAGTCATGCGGAACGTCAGAATTCGACTGTAGCAGTACATTGACCATGAAGGGGACGTCACTGAAAAGGTATATTGTTTTAAATCTTCCTAAAATTAACGTACTATAGTAACCTGTAACCTGTAGATAAGCAAAAATAAAGCCTTTCTGTCCTATACAGTCTTTTTTAAATTCACCTTCAAGGTTTTGGCAATAATTCGGACAGCATTGCGTTGGAGGCAAAAATTATCTTCCACAATGCATCGTGTCACCAAGTCAACACACCATAGAACAGAACACTTTGAATTAATGCGTAGTAAGCTGTTCGCCTGGCATTGTTTAAGTATGATGTGATGGGAAACGCAAAAGTGTAATAATACAATATGGCGAATTTAATTTAAAATTAAAAAGTTGCAGATAACACTCGCCTTATGTAATATATATACCATAAAGTACTGATGTCTTCATTACATCCTTAAAATAGATGGGGAAATTTCAAAGTTTTTAGCCCTTAACTCACAAAAATTGTGTTTTTTGTCTATAAAAATTAATTGAAAAACCTCCCCTTTTCACAAATTTCTTAAAAATGAAAAATGCCGTAATGTAAAAGAAGCTTATACGTAATAAAACAATGTAATAGGAAGTACAAGTTATACGGTTTCTTTATATACCGTTTTTATCACGCACCCTCAAAAGCAAATACGCTCAATTAATTTCATTCCTTCCCGAAACTGTCGAATAAAATATCCCTACGGTCCCTTACTGCTTGTAACGATTAGTACTTTCGAAGAAAACCGCTTGGCGTAACTTGTGCGTAAATAAATTTGAAGTAAAATTAAGAAAACTTTTACACTACAAATATCTGTGTAGAAAATTAATTATAAATATCGCTCGTGGTTGCTACAAAGAAGCGTACAAATTCAATTTTGCAAAAGAGCTTTAGAATAACCCACCATTACATCAATCACATTAAACATCAATGTAAAATATTGGGTCTCAATGAATTTTATATTGTATCTTCCGGAATTTCCTTTCCTTTATAAAATGCCATCGTCTATGCTGTCACCTTTCTATAGAACAAAAACAACTAAGAAGATAAATTGATCTCGCTGTCAAATGATAATCTCCACCTATTTTCTGACATTCCACTAATGAACAGTGTTCCCATAGCAACACGTATTCAAAATATCACATCTTTTGAATTGCTCATCTGACTTAATAGATCAACGAAATTGAAACAGATCTCGACATTCCTTGTTATAAAATTTCTCATCAAGACAACGTGTCGCGTCAGATACGTTGGTTTCTAATGCAACATCATATATGATAAAATGAAACAAGCGTCAGTTTGAAATTGAAATTTCATTTAAATGTGCAGTGTGTGGACGAAATATTAAATTCGTTCGTTTGTAGCAAGCTGAGCTATCGAGCTATTCGAAACATTGCCAAATTTCGGAGCAAGAATTCGAATTAACTTTTGCTGAACTTTAATATCCTAAAGGCACATGCTACGGATATAATGTGTTAAGGTCAGTGTTAATGACCATGTTAATAAGCGTCATATACCAGAACGATGTTATGAATTACGGTAATTGTAGGACGTAGGTACGTTCGTACTCATTGCACTCACTTTGCACAAAACATGTGTTGTGCACTTTCCTTTTCAAAAGAATTCTATTTTTGTCAGATACTATTAATGCTTTTTTTTGGAACGCGGAATATCTTGAATTCGTTCGATATATTTTTAAATTTAGATTTGAATTATTGATAGTCTTGCGACACATACATTTTCAAAGCTAATCGAAACATTTTTCTGTCAATATTTTATAAACTTCTTCGATTTGAAGCGTTTGTGATGTTCCGTTTGTATGTAAATTGTTTGGTGATTCATATACATCGTGAAAAGTGACTGCAGCATTGAAGTTCTATAATTCAGTTCTTCATACACTCTTCTGCTTTTACTTTTACGACCATATTATCTCAATAGTGTTAGACGAAAAACAGCTTCATGAACAAAAATATTCTTTATTAAATTATACACAAAAAGTGCTTACCAATTTTTTCTACTATCGACGCGACGCGACGTTCAAGGAAACATCTTGTCCCGTAGAGAATATCTATTTTGAATAATAAAAATAAACGCTGTCGCGCGTTACCATGCGCCATCGATATTTTTGCAATTTTAAATTTTTTAAGCTGCTTTATAAAACCTCTGAACAGCTTAAACGAATTTCCAAATAATGACCTATTGGTGTTATAGTGGTTAGTATGGCGAACTTCCACACAAATTCGGCCCCGTTGGCGTCATTCGTTTTTTCCGACGATGTTTCTTGTCGTTCGAACACACACACAGCTCTATGTTAACATAGAGGGGATGATTAGAATGAAACTTGTAAAGAATAATATCCTCTACCAGACGTATGCATTAATGATTTTCTTTTGGTGTCTTTAATTTCCTCTACCTATATATGGTGTGCTGCTGATAACATCAGTCATTCCTCTTTTTCTTTTCCTGTAAGTTAATTTTATTGTTGCCTTCGGGATAGGGGAGAATTCTTCAATTTGTTCTATACTTATACAATGTTTAGATATGCTTGCACTTTGGTCACTTGGATTTCCCTGAGAAGTCTGTAAGATCTACTGGGAGTACTGCCAATATACTGAGTTTCATTTAAGGTGTGATTTTCAATTGTACCTTCCTGGGTTATCTCTCATCCATTTTTGTATTTTCATATTGTAAAAAGTTTGAAGTGGCGCAAAAAAGCCAAGATCAAGGGGTTGGACGCGATGGGAACAATGTGTCGAGAGACAAAATAATATAATTCCATTTTCCTTACTATACTCCAGTACTTCCAATCCCTTGTGACTACTATATCCATCAAGCATTAAAAGGACTTGATGCTTTAAAGTGCTTTAGCCACTTGACAAACGTTTCTGTGTTCATCCAGCCATTGTCTTGGCAAAATGCTACGCTGCGTACAGGTGCGTCATACATTAACTCGGCTTTAAATCATTTCCGCGGAAAAATAATAAAAATAATAAAAAAATAATAGCGTTTATGCAACACACAGCGGTATAATTTTGTCCACGTTCAACACTGCTTATAATCCCAATTTGTTTCCGTCCTTTGGTTACATGAATTTTGGGAGATTTCGTAGGAGCTGTGCTCATCCCAGTCTCGTCAACATTATTTTCCAGAGAAAATTTGTATTTATCCATAACTTGTCCAAGGGAAAGGAAATATAACCTAATGTTTTCTTTATTGAAAGCCTGTGCTCTTGCGATAGATATCTGCTCCGGAGTTCTTAACAGTTACGTTGAATTCCTTGCAAGAAACTCTTTCACCCACTTTCTACCAGCCATACCTACTTCTTGATTAAATCACAGGCGCAGGGCCGTCACAGGTCACTTTCCCTATACATAAATATACAACATAAACCATTCTCATATGATTAACAATGTAAATATTTAGATAGCCCACTACTAAATCACAAAGAAACTGAAGTTTAATTTCGAAACCTGCGACGTACGCAACCGGTATCCATCCCTTTATTCATATTTTGCAGATAACTCATGTACAGTGTATCTAATAATGGCTTTTACGTAGACGTAAGAATTGATGGTATTTTCTTTCGTTTTTGGTGTATTTTTACGCTCATAACCCACTGATAACATTTGTACTTCGTCGTGGTCCTCATATTACACCTTCGCTAATGTAATGCCGTCATTTCTACATTAACTAATGTTCTATGACATTCAGGTCAGATGATTACCACTTCGGTACCCTAACCTTTATGATCCTTCCATTGTAGGAGTTGCGGCAATATCCCACCCGAAGGCAAGAAGTTTCATATCTGGATTTGTACTAAAATGTCTTACAATTCAACACGGGGCTAGACTCAGTTACAAAACCCTCGGTTACTACGTTAAGTGCAAATAAATAAAGTAGCACATCCTCTCTGCAATTCGGAATAGTAAACACACCCCTTTATCAACGCTGATGTTTAAAAATAAGTTCATACCAGCTGGAGTTTTCTGTTCTCAATCGGAGTAGAGTACATTTTGACAGTAATTCTTCTGAAGTGTTAATTTCATCTTGACTATAGTAGAATTTGACATCTAGACTAGAGGTCTTGTCCATAAAACCTTTTAAAAGCTCTGGAATGTGTGTTCTAAAATGGTTGTTGAGAACAAGCTGTAATTTGACAAGACGTTCGACAGTTGAACTACCTCTAGTGTTAATCGATGTACAGTAATTAATTGTCATAGTAGGACCACTGTTATAATTTGGCGTACAATGACTAGGAAATTAAAGTTAACAAAAATGGAGAACACTAATTTGAGAACTTTGCAAAAGTACTTTTATAAGCTTCTAAAGGGTGTAACTTTCTGTAAAAGTTTCTCTCCTATAAAAAAGTAGGGTCATTATAATGTGGATAAACATAAAAAAGTTTAAATTGTATTTACAAAGAAAAACAACACTTTAGGTCTTCACTGTTACCATTATATGATAACATTTTTACACGAGCATATTAGAAAATGAATTGATTCCCATTTTATTTTGATACGAGTATAAACCGTGAATTGCTTTCAGAGCCTGAAAAGGGTTTTGCCGACAGCTTTTGGTGGCAGCAGTATTTCACTTGATTACTTTTACAGACTTGTACTTGAATTAATGGATTGAATTAAACTGTAATTACTTTCACTTTTGTGCTTTGTATTATATCTTACTGTTTTGTTTATGAGGTTTAAAAATTAATTACTTCGCGTAACTGGGGTTTATTATTAACAAAGAAATTAAAAGGGGAGGTTTGCGTGTAATTGCATTTGTTGGCGTTAATTAAACCTGGTTCTTTGGTAATATTTTTTAGTTATGACGTGTACGTTTATTCTCCAAAATCGCTGTATTATTTGTTGCAACCTTCCAACGACTTTTGCATTTATGATTTATATTAAACAGAAATGAGGCCAACATTCAGTTTCTTGCTAATGGAAAGAAGTGGTTCATTAAACAATGGTCAATTACCAAGACCATTCGAATTAATATACCTTTAATTGAAGGTTTCTTTGTAATAATTACTTATTGTTTGAAAGATTATATATTAAAGTTGCAATTTTTTATTACAAACACTAAAAAAAGTGTTTACTTTAGCGGAATTCGAACTCAGACCGACAGATAGACGAACGGCTTTCGAAATTTGATCGAGTGGGGCGGAGGGTGTTCTATTTGCTTTTTAAATTTGTTGATTTAATTTTCTTGGTGGTGAACTTATCTAGGGAAATAATTACAGTTATTTGATCTCGAACTATGTTTACTGCAGCGGGGAGTAACGATAACAGGTGCTGGTAAAAGCAAATCAAACGCTTTTTGCGGTATAATTGTAGACTCGGCATTATTTTTGTTTTGCTCTATTAAATGCCAAACCAATTACAAATTTGCCCGGTATTGGAGACTGGTCTTGACGTAAATGATTTTCTACCCATTCATCACTCCACGACCTGTTTAACTTTAGAACCTGACAGGTTTTTTAATAGCCGCTTGCCTCATAATAGCATTTTATAGTAATTAAGGTAACTAGGGCGTTATGTAGTAGGGCGTTATGAACTACATAACGCCCGTGGTGCCTTCATAACTTTATGTCATACTTGCAAGAAGTTGATTAAGATGATTAAAACAGATGATAACGTATCTATGGTGATGAGGTATAATATTTTACATTTGCGGGCGTTATAAGCTAGCTTTATAAAAAATAACGCCCGTTGCTTTGTAAAATCCGGTTGTCATGTAAAGGGGGGTTATTTATTCATTAATGTCTCTTGTTTTAGTAGTTGTTATGGTGAAATAATAAGCTAGTATGACATAAAGGATATAAAAAACTTCTAAGTAATGGTTGCAAAAATGAGTAGTGTATACAGAGTGGTCCACTTTTTAGAGCATTAATTTTAGAAAACTGAAAAATAAGTGAAGTTTTATTAATAAACATAATCTTTAAATGCTTAATAACCGAGATATAGCACCTCAAAGTTGAAAAATTTTGATTAATGCACTCGTTTGTAAAACAGTTATCCTGTACTACTTGAACACTTAAAATAAGTGCTTGAAAATTATTTTAAAACATTTTATCATTTACAATTCTAAAGTTAAACAAAAAAAATACTAATCGACAGGTCGAGGAAGTCTCAAAGTTTTCAAGGTGAAGGCCCTCGGCCTCAATGCACTTGCACATGTGGCATCTAAGCCGCTAAAACTTGATGGCGATTTTCTCGACACTGATGATAAGCTTGCTGAATTCGGGCAATCAGGTCTTCCCTCGTGGCAACTAGCACTTCGTAAACTACGTCCTTTAAATAACCCCATACACAAAAGTCTAACGGTGTAAGATCTGATGATCTAGGAGGCCAAGCTGATGGTCCTTGCGGGTTCTTTAGCGGGTTCTGGTTGTTGATTATTATTGTTGGTATACGACCTATCCATCTTTCTGGATGTTGTTGTGACAATTGTGGTTATTAAATATCCCAGTGCTTGTGAAAGTTGCCTCATCCGTCCATAAAATGTTGTGCAAAAACTCAGGATTAACCTGGATGGAATTTAATACCCAAGTACAAAATGGCAAACGGCGATTTTCATCATCGGGCAATAACTTTTGAACCGGTTGCAAGTGACATGGTTTTCGACCATTCATATGGAGTGTACGCAGTACTTTTGATTTGGACGTTCACTGCAGAGCTGCTCTTCAGGAACTTAGGCGCGGATTATCGTCAAATATCCTTAATACGTCACGATCAACGTTAGTTCTCCGTCTTAGCTGTTCTTGTGGTCGCCTTAAACCAAATTCCTGAAAATTGCGGTGAATGTTGACGAAAACACGAGCAGTTGGTTGCCTTCGATTGGGAAACCTTCTTCGGTATTCCCTTACAGCTTCGGTAGCGGTCCCATTCCAGAATGTATGTCTGCACAATCAGTATTGCTGAATAATCTTGGCATTATTTTGTCACAAAAAATTCAAGTACAACGGAGACTACAAGATCGGGCAATTTGATCAATAAAAAAAAATCATTGTCAAATTTATTTGACATTTCAGGTCGTTCATGGATATAATGATTTTAATATTTTAATTTTTTTTACCGAAAACATTTCTTTAGTTTTTATTTTTTCTCGAAAAGGAGTGCACTACTCAAAATTTACCACGAGACAAAAAACTTTCTAAAAAAAATTTTGCATGTACTAACAATTTTTAAGTACCTATACATTCACATAAAAAACAAAAAAGATCCAAAAGGTTTAACATCAGGATGACCTCCGATGACCATGTTATCAAAATACATCAAATTTACATAGTTTAAAAACCTAACAAAATATTATGAAAAATTATAACTGTACATTTAAAAACAAAGTAATTATTAAATAAACACCAAATTTTTTCTCCAACTTTGAGGTACTATATCTCAGTTATTAAGATATTAATAAAAGTTCACTCATTTTTCCATTTTAAAATTAATGCTCTAAAAAGTGGACCACCCTGTAGAGGCAAGCAAAATAGTATATATTTTTCTGCGAACAGAAGAGTCTCGATATCCATAGTGTGGGGTGAATGTTCCTGTAATAACACATTTCCCGCCCTTTTTTTCTCGATATATGGGTCTGCAGGCAGGCTTATGGGACATTGCTGGGGCATTCCTTCGCATCAACCGTCTTCTCTTTGAAGATACAATATGGTGGGAAATATACACTCTCACCTATTACGCTAATAATTTCCTACTTTTCTGATGAACTTAAGGGTCTATCACCAGTTAGAATTGAAACTGATTGAATGGGTTTTTATGTGTAAGTAGGTACATAAAGTTGAAATAAAATATTGTTGTATAACCACAACAACTTGTAGGTCCCTTCTGATAGGGATTTTTTAATTTTTTACAAAGTTTACCACGTACAATCCAAATTTTAGCACTTGCATGGACTTAGAAATATACCTACATAAAATTTGAATAATAAATAGTTTTATTGAAATACAAAATATGTCATTGCAAAGAGGAAGGTTTCTTGTGTATTAGAATTTTACATTTTTGTTCGTATTTCTTGTAAAATATTCGTGAAAGTCAATGAATATTAAGCAACTTCAAACAAATTTTACAAAAAACTTTGTGAAAAATTTAAAAATTCCTATCACGAGGGCCCTACCTCTACCCATTGACACCTTTTTTGTGTTTATACAACAATGTTTTATTTAAATTTTATGTATACAGCGACACCTATGAAATTAGTTTCAATTCCAACTGGTGATGGACTCTTAACTGGGGAACTGATTTGGATCCTTTTTGGACAATAAATTGATCGAACTAGAAACCTGTCTCATTACTTTCCCTTATATTTTTCACTAAATCCGTGTGGTATGGAGTACAATTACATACATCACGTATAGCCACTTAGGAAAGTATTAACTACTAATGTCGTTATTACGAATTAACTTTTGAATTTTAATGAACTTCCTGCGAATTTGTTTTTACCAATGATGGCGCCTTGGCGTTTTATTTTGTATGCAAACAAGGATAACAACTAATAATTACAGACCTAAATAAGATATTCAAGACAGGCTTCGTATGGAATATAACAGAAGCGAATGAACGAGATATGAAACAATGTTGTGAACTTGTTTGTTACACATTACATAAAACTTTCATGATAATGCACGTGTCGCATTGGCGTAATGTAGATTACTTGAGATCGTTTCCACCTTAATTAACTGTACCAATCTCGGCAAAGCTTTTATATTACTCATTAAAGCTCCTGAAATAATTAGTTTAAAAGTTGTGTAGTTCTGAGCATGTTGTGTAAAACGTTACAATTCTCAATTTTAATGATTCTAATGATTAAACTTGAAGTTTAACGAAAATTAATTACTATGTATCTAACGTAGCGCTATTTCACCAAGGAGAAATGTTACCTCATGCAAACAAAAGGGAAAACGGTAAGTAGGTTTAGAACAAAATTGTAATTAAACAAATGGTCCAATTTTACACTGCGGATGTGATAAAAAAATTTATTTCAAAACGTAAAATAAAAATGCGAAAGAGTTTTATTGTTCTTTGGTTATACATCGAATTTTACAAGGATAACATCCTTTGTATGGTCTTTTTATTGTTACGAGTGCATAAATTGTAGATTAGCAAACGACCATCGCGCTTTGAAACGAGGATGATAGAAGATGAAGAATTAAAAATTCTCAGTAATTTTGTCAATAAAAAAACCGTAGCATTAACAACTTTCCGTTACTTACAGAATGTCATGAAGCTCTCTATACGCTGAGAATTATTAACAAAATCTACCATTATTTCTTCTTCACTAATTTTACCTTGTTTGTTTCATTGTCGACCTTACGGTTAAAAGGTTAACCTTAAGGTTAATCAAATTTCCTGGTAAGTTTTTACAAATTACAACATCAAAAATTAATCCTTCCTCAAAACCATTTCATATTATATCTGTGTAAGCTTTTACATAAACCTACCTACATAAAAAATATTTTTGTTACAGACTTGAAAAAGCCAGTTATCTGGCGAAACGTTGTCAAATCTTCAAATTTTTATAATCCGACGAATAAATATATATGATATAATTTATGATTTCCAAACTTGGCAGTTACGTATAACCTTTATCAACTAATATCAGTTCTAATAATTTCTCCATTTCAGGGAATAATTGGCGAGTTTCTGTCTGAAGTGACATAAAAAGATGGACGATGTCATAGATTGATTTAGTGGTGCTTTTTATTAATTGTTTGAAAATGGAAAGCTTATTTCCCAATTTAGATTTGGCCCATGAATACAACTCACGAACCTGAATAATGTCCGACTCAAAGGTACATACTTTGATTAAGGCCTACAGAGCTAAGTAAGACTCTCTACTTTTGCAACATTACGAATACCAGGTTCATTCCCATTTTTCTTGTGGGTCCAAATGATACTGTTGCACCCACAGGAATTTTCCAGTGGGTTCTTGTCACCCCCGAACCCACGGTTCCGCCACCTGTGTCTTCAACATACTCACCATTTTCCTTATCTTTTTGGTATTTACATTCGAAATTATCACGAAAATTTGTTTCTGCGCTGTTTTTTACAAGCTTCAAGGATTAGAACAACCCAGAATCCTTATCGATGATTTGAAAATGATGCCAGATTACTTTTAAAAAATGTCGATCTTTTTCTCTTAACGATCTGGGAATGAGTCAATCTTGTTTTTAAATAAGAAAGTTTGGATATTTTATTTTAAAACATACTTAGAGTAACGCAGCATACTTGATAATGAACATGTGTTACGTTCCTAGACGGAGATCGAACACAAAAGGCGACAGTAGCGCTTGCCAGCTTATGTCAAAGCATAGAATTCAGTCGAAGTTAGAAATTTATCCAATCTAAAAGGAGCAAGCAAACTGTGAATTGAATGCTTCATACTGAACTATTTAGACTTCATACAATGAATTTAAGTTTGAATTGGCGTCGGTGAGTAAAGAATTGCTGCCACTACTAATAAAAACATAGGCGCCATTATAACAATCTTTTAAAATCCTTTGGATATAAGAAAAATTGTGTAAATGTCACCTGATATTTCGCCATTTAGCGGATATGCATAAGTTACAGCATGTGCAATTGTACGAAACAACTAACGAAATATTTATTACTGAGGTATGTATTTCCAAACACATTTTCACAGCAATACGTACGAGGACAATTTATCAAAAAATGGATGACCGAAAATGTTCTTTTAATATTTGGAATACGCACCGCGAGCTTTAGGAATTAACTTTGCACGTTGTTCACCAGTATAATTAGTGGTAAGCAATTCATACGGATACTTTGACTCTGGGTGAAAAGTGATCAATCCAGGTTTCATTTTCCGTAACAAAATTATTCAAAAATTCATCCGGATCGCCAAAGTAGCATCGACAACAGTTTACTTATTCATTTGTGATCAGCTGTCGACATTTTTTAGGAGATACTTTTCAGAGGCTCATTACATCGTGCAAAATTTGTTCAACTGTATACATTCTAATAAAAAGCTCTCCGCTATAATAACTATTACTTACAGTAATCGTACGATCACCGAGTTCCATATCGTGAACTAAATCTATATTTTCTGGACGGATAACTGTTTTCAGCGGTTCAGCACCAGGATTCTCTTTCATATTTCCAATCTTGGGACGATTATTTAATTACTTGATATGAAGGGGCAGATTCATCCAAGACTTCTATGTTGCCCTTATTTTTTTTGTATATTGCTTCGATAAGTTTTCGGGAATTAAAACGGAATGGCTCGCTCATCCATTCACTTGTCCGTCAGGACCCATTTCTATGGTTTTAAACTAATTTTCAAGGAATTTTTCGTCAAGGATTAAACTTTCTGTTTCTACATATAAAAAATGCACATAGTCTGCACATGCTATGTGCACAATTTATTTCTCAATGTTATGGATAATAAATGAAAAATGTTGCGAACGTAAATAACTGGGAACTGCTCAACTAAATTAATGACAAGTAACTATTGTTATTTTGTAACAAATTGAATTAATGTTACATAATAAAACATTTCTTAAATAAATATTTGATGTAGATAACCTATTCTCCTTATTTAACTGAAAATTGGAATTTAATGAGCGTAAATATTACCTGTGAATTAGTGTAGCTCATCATTTTGTACGTTAACAATGTACATAATTTTATTACACCTAAGTAAATATTGCGAAATTCAGCAAAATGTTCGTTGGATGGATATTCTACGTGTATATTGAAAGTTTATTGTCAATAACCGAAGTTCTGTATTCAATCTATCCGAATTGATACTTCGGGAAATTGACATTTCTGTTAATATTATGTTAAGTGACAACAGTCACGTATATAAATGACGTATGTATAGTAACAAAGAATACGTGTTACTCGGTCAGTATGGTAAATAGTTGGTTAATATATAACTTGAATACCGATAGGTAAAGTAAAGAAAGAGATAATGGAAACTGATATTTCTGTTCTAATATCCTTAATCGCTTAAAGTTTGTATTCAGTACCCCACGTATACCTAACGGCCGTGATATGACATAGCATGTGCAAGTAAGGTTCTTGTAAAGCATATAGGAAGAACGCGGGTTGAATAAGAATTCCACTTCTTTTATTAAAACCATTAAGGGACATCTAATGGTCCACGCTTTCCTCTAGTTGTAAGTTTCTGTGAACAAAGTGACACATGCATTACTTTACGTGCACTAATTTCGGAAATTAGTTTGTTTGAGTGAGCTGTTTTTTTATTTGTCACTAATTATATTATCGCTATTGTCTAGGTTTATAGCCTTCTTGCCTTGTGCGATATTAGATTAGAATAGTTGTTTTCTAAATATTAATTTCCCACAAGAAGCGAATGTTACATCATCTCTATATTTTAATTTTAGCGCTTTGTGTTAAACGTTTGAAGAATATTACTATAATACGAGAGACAAAAACGATAGAACATAAAACCAAAAAGTGTAAACTTAAATATTCTTGAAAGATAAGCAGTGGCGTACCTAGAATTTTTGCCGCCCAGGGCGGTCTCCAATTTGCCTTGCCGCCCTTTCTAAGTCAATCAAATGGTGGTTTTTATAAATTAATAAACATAAATAAATAATTGCAACTGAGACAAACTAGGGACCTTTTTTACCATTGGATGCAATATTTAAATTAGGCAGTAATATAGGAAGTTGCATAAGGCATAAATGGATATACCTATAAATACAACCTTTATAAAAATACAAGACACTTTTTTAAAGGCCACAAGAAACGTATGGAGGCCGAAGGTTCCCCACCAATGAGACAAAACATATACCTACCTAATTTACAAAAAAAGTACCATTAAATATTTTTTATTTTATATTTATAAATGCCTGCCTACATTCCAAGCACCAACATAAACAAAATGTCGTTCGTGCACCGAGACAGAGAGTTGGCCACTTGTCGCCCGGTGCGGACCGCACCTCCACAAATGTATGATAAACGCCAACAAATATGAACTGCATTTGGCCGAGTCGTAGTATTCATAATCATAAAAAGGAAAGAAAAGGTAACGTCGTAATTTGGATGTATAACTGTCTAGCATATACCAGATAAAATATTAACAAGATTGAGAGACAAATTAGATCTAAACTTAAAAGAAATACAATGTGGATTTAGTCAAGAAAGAAGTACTAAAGATGTAATATTCATATTAAAGTAGGAAGTGCATGTTTGCTATATGTATTAGACCGTAAAGTAAAGAGGTGTGAATAAGGAAAGGTGGTAAAAGAAATGTATAAAAATAATATAAACTATGTTAACACTAATAATGAAGAATTAATCTATTTCAAAACTGAAAGAGGAGTTAAGCAAGGATCCATGTTCGCAACTAGAAAGAAAAGAGGAAAAAGCAGCCCAATACAAGAAAAATTGAAGAATTAGGGAAGAAATAGAAGAAACGTGGAATCGAATGAGAAGAAGTAAAAGAAAAAATTGGAAAACAGAAATATTGGAAGATATTGTACTATTTTAGGAATTTAAATCGTCTTTCGAGAGCTATTATTGTTACGGTAAAGTAAGTTTAAATCGTTTTGAGACCATGTTTTTATTTTTGGAAAGAATATAAGTTATAACTGTCAAAACCTCCTTAATCCAATCAAACCCCGCGTATGATGTAGGTATCATACACAAAACATGTGGTGTTTAAGGTTAGGTAAACATTGCCGTAGTTCCAGTTCTCGATACAAGTTCATTTCAACCATATTCGATATTTGAAAGGCAATACTTTGATGTAGGTAATTCCTTTGCACTCTAATTTTTGCAAATTATGTTCTAGACAGAAAATTTGTCATTACGTTTTCAGCATTGACCATAGAAAATTAAAGACACAAAGAAGCACCTACACTCCAGTGGATTATAACAGAATACCTTCAACCTTAGGCCCTTGTCTTTCTGTGAATAAGGCAATGGACCCGTACTATGGCCATCATAGCATCAAGCAGTTCATCAAGAGCAAGTCTACTAGATATGTATAATTAAATTGTTATGGCCAAACACTTCTATTTAAATTGTGCGAGAATTTAAATAATTATTTAAACTCCTTCCATTATTACGTGCCCTAAGAAGGTGTAACATGAATTGTATTGGTACGATTAGATCGAGAGGATAGGAATGGCGCCATAAGGATCCGAAAAAGAGAATTCTACTTTAATGGATTTATTATGGTGCTTGCTATTCTCCTGAATATCTCCATGGGCCTAGGTCAAAAACACCTACGGTTGTTTTAAATGAATTGGTATATAACCAAAAAGATCGTCTTGTGTAGATAAAAACACAACACGATGTCGTAATTTTTGTGGCAAATACACAAAGTTTGTATGTGTAAAATGCTGGTTCTGCATCCTGATAAAGGCTTAGCAATACCATGCCAAGTAAGTTCCCTACACATATTTATTCGGCGCAGTTTATACTTTGAATACTCATTATTTTAGTTTAAAATATGATATAATCGTATTCAGTTGGGTTGAGTGGAAGGAAATCAGTGATACTTTAGGCAGGATCTCCCTTATGTTCTAGGAAGATTTCTCTCAAATATCTGTTCACGAATTTGCAATTTTCGGTTTCTATAGAACAGTAACAAAAGTACTATACCATCATTGCACAAAACTTGTGAGTTTCCTTACTCTGAACCATTTATTTGAGCCGACCAAAAATGGTTAGAACATACATATCCCGTAACAACTTTTTCACAACGTGGGCATCACTACCCTTTTGGTCATGGCGAGACGGTCATTGTTCTTCCGGTACTCCGTGCTCTTAAAAGGTATAGTTATCGTACGGCAAGCGCAGATTTAATGAAGCTATTATTTGGCAATAGGAATAAAGATAAGAACTAATAAATGAGATTTGGCAGGTATTTTCATGAACCTAAATTAAGTCTTATCTACTTTCTACGTTGTTGTTTTGGTCTCATATCATACCCAAATTTAGAACATATTGTCATTTCACGATTACAAGCAGGAATTTAGCTCCTAATTTAGACCACCAAAACATACTCGTGTTGTAATACTGCAATTTGGTCATTAATAGGAGGCAAACTACAAAACAAGACAAGTTTCTTTTTATTTTTCCGTGAAATTTTTCTAATTCTTGTCCAAATTAACAAACCTTCGTTACGTTCGTTTCACTAATAATTATGCAATTAAGTATTGTCACTGACTTAATGGATTTACTTAATGGGACACTTAACAGAGAGCTGTGAAACTGGCCAATTAATCTTCAATGTCGAAATTCACGCGTCTCATATTGAGAGTTACTAGCGTGTTCTGTATAAGGGTTGTTCCTCTTTAAATCCAAAGAAGATGCGATTATTATGAAGAGATGGCGGCGAATGTTAGGTAACATTTTGTTGCTTAGATTTTTCCATGGGCAATGTGAAAGGTTCTTTTGCATTGCATTAAATCGACACTTGGGAAAAACACACTTAACATGCACTTAAAGAAGGAAAGAAGAGAAAATGAACAACTCAATGGAAATCTTGGTTGAGCCATTAACCATAAATGTAATGCTGAAAGCACCTTTACGAATGAATTATGGTAATGCTGTGCCTAAAAACCATATAAAGTATATTATTATCTAATTAAGTAACAAATGTGACCAGTATTTAGTTTTTTACGCGTATAATACAGCACACGACCTTGTATGTTTAAAAGCTTATCATGTGGATCAATTTAACGAATGATCTTGTTTTATGGAAGTTTAATATTTCTTCGCTTTTAGCGAATTTTGTGTTTTCAATAAGGATCTGTATTACCGGCTTGTGTAAAATATTTTTGAACTATTCTCAAAAATCATCTCATCTGCAGTCAATACACGATTGGAAGTAATTCCACTAAAGTTAATATTACGTTTATAGATTTTAAAACAGGAGCTTACTTAGGGATCTTCCACTTATGTCAACGATATAGTTTGTAGTACCTTTGATGTAGAAAATGGAATCAATTTCAGGAGTACCAAATTTAAAGAAAATTCTTGTGGATGTCGCTTGAAGAATTCTTTAATAGCGTTTACACTTCTGCGTCTGGCGGTAACATTTTAACACAGTTTTCAGTAGCCCAAAGATATGGAAATCACAAGTTGATAAATGTGGACTATAGGGTTGATGCTCTAAAATCTTCTATTTATTTGTTACAGATTTCCTCTTACTGCGGTGGCGGTGGGAGACCGAACATTGTCGTAGAGCAAAATGACATCATGTGAGTGAAAGGATTTCTGGAGGTTTTCGTCTTATTGCTTGATGAAGCTTGTTCAGAATTTATTTGGCATTAATATTCATTTTAAGTTCTTTTTTTAAACAGTATCAGGAAGTCAACGAAAAAATGTCAATATCACCTTGCCAGCAGAAGGTTTTGCTTTAATCTTCTTCGCTGTTGGAAAATTTGTATGTTTCAATTACAACTTACTGGGTGGTTCAAAATAATTACACCAAGTTTTGTCGCTATCAATGATTGACATGAGAAAATCATTGCCATTTTGGGTTGTACCTACTCCTCGAAGTGTTGAAGAGATAAGCTCATTCGCAAGAATTTTTGGTCCTCGGGAGAAATCTACGATATTATGGGCAGATCCTACATTCCCTCCAACATTTTCAGAATTTTCTCCGATTGAAATTTGAAGATTTCTGTAATCAGGCGCTCCACATTGTTGTTTCTTGTTTGATCGCAATTTATCATTCGTCCATTTCGTCTTGTATTCCTAAATTTGAGGTAGGTACTTACCATTTCTTTACAGCTGATTACTCAATATTTGGATTTCTAAACACAACCTGCGTTCGCGTATGAATTTGTAATGGTTGCACACTTTCATCACACAAAGATTGAATGACCGTCCGCTGATCATTGCACTTGGATGAACAACAAATCCATTTCAAAACCATATAAACCCTATTAGTATAACAGTTACAAACACTACTAATGCTATAAAATATAAGTTAAGTGATTACATTTGTTTCCAAGGAAGAATAAATTACAATTATAAATTATATAACGAAAACAGTCGGAATGAACGTAGTGAAATAGTTATGGGGATTGTAAAATTATAGAAAACTTTGTAGACTACTTTCTAATAGTAAAAAGCACACTACTCGTATTCGTAGGGTCGGAATTGAATAATTTTTTTATTTCAAGTACATTGGAAATTTTATTATGAGCTTGACTAACATTTTACGTGACGTAATTTTAATTATTACGTACTTCAATTGAATGCATTTCAGAATTTCAAACTAATTATACCGTTTAATTTCTTAATGAACCCTGCAGAATTTAATTTAAGCATTGAATTCGTAATTAAGTAATTGAATTTAAAAATGAATCAATTTTATCTGTAATGTAAGTAATGAAGTTATTTATATTTTAATTTAAATTAATATGGCAGCTTTAAGCTTATACTTTTAATAAAGTTCGCGATAGTTCGCGAGTATTTGATTTTTTTAACGGAAGTTTTATAGACATTATAAAATGTATACTTATGTAAATTGCATCAATAACAACATATACAACGTATCTGCCAATACGCGATATTGCAAACACACAAATAAATTACACATTACATTTTTACCTAAGCCATCTTTAAAAACCCCCACAGTATTTGCTGTTTACGGTTTGTTCAGATCCCATTTTAGATACAAATTGCAATTTATTCCTAAAGATAAGTGTGGAAAGCATTATTTTGACTGTTTTATGAGGTTAAAAGATCGTATCTTCCTTTTGAAGTAAACCGCGTGTTTTTATCTGCAATCTACCTAAATTAGATCTAAAAAACACAAGTTCGTTTTTAAATACTCTACATCTAAACGATGTAAATGTATCATACATATGATAAAAGCGTTTTCCACCATTTCTGTGACACTTGGGGTCAATCACTATAGTACTAAAAGTTGCGTCCGCACATGTCTGTCTGTGAGTCTGATGGATACTTATGCCTGAAAAAACTGTAAGAGCTTGCAGGGAGATATGTTAGGTACATTGGATGGTTTATGGCCAAGGACCTGATCTAGATCACATACGGTTTTCCCAGAGTCAAAGGTTGCCCAGTTATAAAATTGGTCATTGAACAGGTTTAGGCCTATCAGATAGAGTTAATAGGATGAATTCCTCCATGTTTTAGTTTGTAATTAATTATAATTAAAATAAAATTGTTGTAAACTAAAACGTTTTTATTATTTTTATTATTTATAATAAAAACATTTTAGTTTACAACAATTTTATTTTAATTATAACTATCAGATAGAGCTTGATTTTGTCATAAGGGAAGGTGCACCGTTTGGCCGCTAGAGGGCTGAGAAAATTCAAATTTGAAGTGGTAATAATTGTGTGAATTGTTTATCTCAAAATACTAATTTGTATCTTTAGAAAGCCGATATTCCTAACTACAAATTTGAATCCATTAGAGAACATCTTTTGCATAAAAGTTAAATGATTTCAATTCATACCTTTCAAAATAGATTTTTATGTATACACGATTTTGAAAGGGGGTTTTGTTGTTATTTTTAATTTCCATTTGCACGTTGCTCCTTATACTTATTACGCAATTGAATTGGTTTCTTTGAATTTTTACATTTAGGTTACTTTTTTTGATAAAAGTGATTGCATAATTTTCTTTGAGTTTCCCAAGTTATACAAGCTGAATGCAAATGGAAAGCAATTTAATTTACGACTATACGAAGGAAGAGTATAATGGAAATAATTTGACATATTATAGTCAAGGGGCCAACAGTTTACCTACAAAAACATAACGTTTTTAAATAAAATGCTGTCAAAACGCCAAAGAGAATGCGCTTATTCTTAACTGGAATAGGTATTCTTCAGGGTAATTTAGAAACAAAAGCATAATTCGATAATTAATGTTACACAAAAGAAAGTTGGAAGGAAAACAGCATAAAGGCAAATTGTAAATGGAAAGTTACTAAAAACTCGTAGTCACGTATTTCACGATTAGATTCGATCAACATGTATGGCTCCTTTTTGACACAAATTTAATCCTGTTCACCTTATAGTGCAGTAAAGTTATTCAAATTTTTCGACCTATTTCTTTAATCTCTTCCCTCGTTTTTTTATTGATCTATGGTTCTTTGATTTATAATGCGATAAAGTCTACCGACACACATCATTTATTAAGGATTTTCAACTTAAAACCACTTACTAAAAACATGTTAGCTTATTTATGTTGGTAAACTCGGAATTTATAAGGCTTTTTTAAATGGCCTAGTAAACTTATAACTCCTTAGAATTTCTGCTTGATGAAAATTAAAGCCTACATGTCGCCGAATCCTTAGAGATTCTTACAAAATACAGATTGATTACATTGAATTTCCCCTTGTAAATAGTATTTTAATTTAAGAGAGGTGTATGTTTGTTAATAATTTATTTGATTTTGTGTCGATCCAATGTGATTAATGGAATAATTTCGTTTCAGGTAAGAGATTGGTGTTAATAGTTAATTTGAAAGACATCCAATCTACAATCATCAAAGGTAAGTATAACATTTTAACTTTTTACAGTATTATAAAGTTCTAAATCAAACATGGCCGTTTGTACACTGATACCTTACCATCAGAATATGTATATAATTTCTACGCTACAAATGCTTTAATCCTCTTAACTAACAATAATGTTAGATACGCGAATGGTAAACAAATTTGCTCAGAAACGTAAACATTTACTTACATTCATATAAAATGCTATTAAAAACTGTTTGTCTTGCATAGCTATTTTTAAAGAAGAAAACATGAATATTTAATATGATTACGTTATAAAGTTAAATCGCGTCGTAAGTTACATGTCGAGCAAGTTTACGTAGTTCTGTTTCGTTTCACCTCTTATTCGACAGATCCTAGAACTGAATTACCACAGTGTCTGTTTCCAAATTAATGTACAATAATTGCGTTTCGTAATACCGTCCATGTTGCGGTAACCACAACGGTGATATTAAGTGACACTTTGGTGGAGTTAAATTTTGTCTTCAACAAATACCAACTGCCATTATATTTAATTAAATCACGAGGATGTTACTTTGACATAAGTCATAGTCAGAGAGTTGAAACAAAAAATGAGACATTTTTGAAAATACATGTTCGTTTGAACTTCTAGTGGCTACATCACTTGGACACTATTTATAGAACAAGTGAACAAGATCTAAGAAGTTGTGTTCAATAATAACAGTATCGGTAAACCTGTATTTGTGTGCGATTAAGGTATCCTTCACAAACATAAATAACAGTGTATTTTTAAATGACTTATAGTTGCACTATGATTCAACATCTGCACAGCCTTTAGGCTTGTTTCACACGTCATTCCGTTCAAACCCCTTCACACATACACGATTCTCATACGGATCAGATTAGATTTTCTGTTTTATTCCGTACACTCGGTAGTGATCATGAAAAATTTCCATGTTGTTTCTCTATAGAAAAATTAATAAAAAACGAAGGAGCAATACCATTGGGAGTACCCTGTCATCACTTTACGTCAGGAATTTGGAGCATTCCACACCATTTTCCCGAAGGTAAGAGAGCATGAAGACAATATAACAATGGCGCGCATTTTCAAAATAGAGGCTGCACGGTTAGATGTTGTCAGCACTTGGAGCTTGAGAAATGAGATATTGCTGTATGATAATAATTAGCAATCACTATCACTGGACTTCAGATTGTCATTCTGATCCAAGTCTGTAAGTAATCCGTAGTGTCTTTACTGGACACGGGCTTTGCCCGATCATACATTAAGTAAAAACGCTTCTACCAGTGTGCCAGATACACCCCAGATTCAGACTCTACGTCGCTGATGGAAAGGTGGGGAAATTTTCCGTTCCATGCGAAGGTAATGCCTTCACTTAGAAGCATACACCTAACTAAACTATAAAGGTGCTACTACGGTTAGATTTTTGTGTAATATTATATTATATTGTGACATTATGCATTTGAAACTAACAGATCAGACCACTAGGGATAGGGACATCCACCATTCACTCAAAGTGGCGGGGATTGTTGGTCCGGGGTTACTTTTGCACTCACGAGCCCTTATCTTGTTCCTAGAAAGTCAAAGAGGAAAAATGAGAGTGGTAGACGCTCTTTGACACAGTGTCTACCTTTACGATTTTAAATATTAAACACTTTCTTGCAAGGGTAAATAAATATTAAACGATGATCTCTATTTAGGAAACCTCTGCATACAAGCCGAAGAATCCTGGCACTTGGCTCTCCACAGCTTACGGGCAAACTTTACATCTATTATAATGGAATTAGGAAGCATTTTTTGCCATTACGATCACGGCGGGCGTTTATACAATGTTTGATACGGTTGCTCGGTAGACTATAGAGAGCTTTCGATTCAAATGAATATGTGATGTGTAGATCACACGAGCATGACCTGTCTAGCGACAGGCTCCCCATAAATTCTAACCTATCAATAAGGGCCATTAATTGGGAGGTGGTCGTGATTCTTCGCGGTTTCGCATTGTTATCCACCTTTGATGCTTACATATAATTCTTACCCTTAGTTTTCAGTAACTGTATGGTAGTTTCATCCCTCAAAATAAAGAGGATGGTCGATTTCGCTCTTTCACTGATTGAGTTTATACGCAGTTTGTTAAACTCTACTTAATACTTTTCTAAGGCTAATTTTAAACGTTTAGCAAGCATTTTTCTAGATGTACCAATAAAAATATCAAAAAACTTAATTTTGCACTAAGATATTGAATGTTTACTTATATCAGTTTAGTCTGTCGTCTATATAGAGGCCCAGCAGCTTTACATAATCTCCTGTAGGTAGTTACATTTCGATTCAGGGAAAAGTTCATACTGTTAGATTTAAGATCGTTTAAATTTAATTTGTTAGCTGTAAATCAGTCCCCAAGTTTATTGATGATGCTAGTTAGTGTATTCTCCGGATTCTACATTTTGGTGCCGGAAAATACTTAACATTATAGGACCGAAGGTCGAACCTTGTGGTACCCTATATCTAAAAATTCCTGGGGTTGAAGTAACAGAATCTACGTCAACATATTGCCATCTGTCTCCCAAGTAACTCCGGAAGAGTTTTAACACAGTTCCTCTGATTCCATAGAATTCAAGCTTTATTGGTGGCAAATGAGGGTCTCTCCATTAGACACTGCAAGTTCTTGATACATTTTCCATGAATAAATTATAAATTTAGAATAATGATATGCATTTGAATACGTGTTGTTGTTTTCCATTTTTTTAATAAATAGTATTCAATTCAACCGTCACTACTGTTGTTAGACTGACAAAAAATAACTGGTGATAGAATATAGTCGTTTGTTTTGAAGTTCTGCTAAGAATTTCACAGGAACTAGAAGAGATAGGTATAGGGAACCATGGTACCGTTCGAAAGAGAATAAAATTGTTCATCAGACTATGAAGAAATATACAAGGTGTTTCATTTGAAAAAACCAACTTATGATGATTTGAAGTTAACTAAACTCTGCATTAAATTACCCCCACTCTGTGCGCCATTAATCCACTTTGAAAATATTGATGGGAAGCTTAGGGACTCTCGTGTGAATATGGTTCCTTTATCTTTCTTCAATATCAGGTGTACAATAGTCTGTGAAATATTCTAATGGGTGATCTAGAATATCTTTCCATTTTATATGAATTAATTCTACGCACTGACAGAGCAACATTAGATAAAGTTATTATGGAGTAATGAATAAATTGTTATTTCTCAAATTCTTTATTTTGAGGAAGGATTGACTGTTTGGGTAGAATTACGTGTGCGTTAATACAAGCAGACAATGTTCATTCCCACTGAGGTCATTTATTTGTTCATAATTATACCAAAAACAAAATTAATTTATACCTATAACTGTCCAAGTTGAATAATAAGAGGTAACTATAAATTACAATTACAATACGGATATTGTGGGATAATTGGCCATTGAAATAAAAATCGCAACGCGTGTACTAGAATTTTAATTATAGTGTGAAACTGATTCAAGTGTTTTATTTATCTAATTAGAAAAGTTGGAAATTGGTTTAAGTGTGTTGAGATTTTGTAGTTACCTTGTAGGCGAACTAATTATTATAGAAATGTGTATGAGAAATTTGGCAATTAAATGTTTTGTAGTGGGAATCTGTTTAAATAGAAAGTTTTAATTATAATTATAAATTAGAATGTTTTTTATACCGTAATATTAAACTTTACGTACTTTAAAAGCTTTTATACAGTTTCCAAAGATTTACATAAAAGTAAAATCAAATTACTTTCTGTTCTTTTGGGTTTTCAAACGACGTTCTATTTCTAATTTCCATATTTCAACACAAACATAAACGGAAACTTCAAATTGAATGGTCGTGATGAATATATTTCTAACAAAAGCGGTAATTTCTTCGTTTGTCGCAATTTTTAAGAAAAATTAGACCTCGCTATAAAGACGGTGTAAAAGGTTCCGTTAATATTGAGACGGTATAGCGGTTTGGGTAAAGTTGCGGTTAAACAAGTAGTGTTAAACCTAAAATGTAAGGAGATTAGAACAAATTATCACACACTTGAGCACCATTCTATAAAGCGGGTGACCAAACTTCGTTATAGGTTGATAATGAGCAGCTGGTTTACCAGATTTAATACCGTTTACACAATATCGCCCTTTACTTCGACAACAACTTATAGTTAATAATACAATGTATAGCTACCGTTCTTCGGTTTACCCAGCTTGTAAGCTCGGTTAATTATAACATTATTTTTGTACGCCATCAGAATAATATGTATAAGTAATTGTGTAATCCTATTATTTTAGCGAAATAAACGTTCTAGAGCGCCGTATCTAAGACGTGTTTGTATACATAATATTAAGATACTCCGTTCACTATAAGCTTTGTTCAGTTGTGTACATTCACTGAGTTCCCCTATTATCATAATTTTCTTATCTCAGTGATTAATGAATTTGCTCTGCTTAATTCATTTTCATTTATGAATTTTTTAACTGTAATTATTTACCAACGCTTAATGGCTTTATGTCAAACTATTACGTAATGATACTTAGAAAGACCAATAGAGGTGATGAACGCGCCCTAGAAGAAATACATGATGAATGCCTACGAAGTGTACAGAATAAGCGCTTTTTTTTCGAAACGCGTTATAGAAATAGAAAATTTTATCCTTGTAACATGATTAGTTCAGAACCACCGAAATTGACCCACACAGACAGACGGATGGATAAGCAAGCAATAGATACATTCTGCTTCAATTCTTAAAAATTTCATCAAGCGATAATCACAAAACATGATTTTTAAACCAACAGAGAAATTTTGGAAATAATAAATTGTAATTCAATTATTGGGAGACAAACAGGTGAAGCAACAACCATGCACAAACATCAAGACAACGCATTGTATTATTTTCCCAAAGAAACTATGTAATATATTTTAGATATGATTGTTCCCAAGAGTTTGTATCTTCCTGAGAAAAAGCTATGACTAACATTTGACGTTTTAATTATCAAAACAGCCCTTCAGGAAATAATTCCATATTTAAAGATCATCTGCTGTACATCCAAGGCACGTACTGCAATAAATTTCAGCTATCTACGATAGTTTCCTGCAGAGTAGTTCAAAACCACAGAAATGGTTCCAGACGAACGGACGGACGAACAAATAGTAAACATAGCTAATTGTTTTTAATGTAAATAAAACGCGTCAAAAAACACTAACTTTTTTTTATTCCTCTCCGCTTAGTCCACAAGTATTAGTAAAATAATGGGATACTATCTTATTCGTACTTATATGTATGTTCATCTGTTGTTCCTTTGTACTTTAAAAACTGTTGAATTATTAAAAATGAAGGGGAGGGGACTATAATATGGTAGGGTTCCCACTAAGCGTAAAGGGAATTATTACGTACATTCGATTGTTAATTGTTTGTGGGCATGATGAAAAACTCACTGTTCTTTCTACAACTAACGGTAAGTATTTCTTTCAATTGTTCTTTGTTTGTACTTCTTTGTTATCTCAGGGTTATCAATGTTACTTTAAAACTAAGTGAACTTAGCACCTCGTTTTTGGGAAAGTAAAAATTTCAGTTCTTATCGCACCCCTAGTTATTCTAGAGTTCTGCTTTAAAATCGAAAATAGTTCTGAAAAACAAAACCAAAAAATCTAAACAAAAGTTTGAAGCATCTGGTTCAGAAAGTAGAATTCTATATGTGATTAGAGGTCCAATATTTTCATAGTAAAGTCGCCTTAATTACCTTACTTTCCAAAATACATATACTAGAACATACTAACTTAATAACAGCCCAGTGTTTTTCACACTAATTATTACATAATTAGCTTGATTTCGAAATTAAACCGGAACAAACCAGTTGTTAATGGCGGTTCAGTGTTCTCACTTTGAAGGTGCCAAAATTAGTTTTCTGACTGTCCCACAAGGTATTATGAATGAAAAGTATCAAATGCACGATGAATACGGTGAACGATTCAGTGGCAATGATTATGAGAGTTCTATGTCAATTAGATACATTGTAACTCTGGCCGTGGAAGTGGAAGCCTCTGACATCTGTATCAATTATTCGTTTTTCATAGTCTGTAAGAGAGAAGCTTCTTCTTTTTGCAAATTCGATGTTTCTTTTGAGTCTTGTAGCTAAGGCATTATTTTTCAAAAGTGTTTTCGATCTTAATTTTCAATTATTTAATTATTATATTTGTATTAAATGAATGATCAATTTAAGTACATAGCAATAGTTTTTGCCCAAATGAAACACCCCCCCCCCCACAATTATACTGGGATTTTGAACCAAATTTCAATTGGTTTCAATCATACAGTGACAAGAAATCGAGAGACACTGCATTGCTCAACAGTTCACTTATGGTGCTAATGAACATGTAATGGTAAAGCAACTCCGGAATATGGAAGGCATCGTTTCCCTCCTCACACTTCTATCTAACTATTTGGAGTACTATGAGACTCGCGCACGGCCCTTTCTGAGTTCGTAGGTAAAAAAATCAGTTTTATATTTCATTTTCATTTAAACCCCTAAATAACGGGTGACTGATTGTGGATAATATTCTCTGCGTATATGCCGAAGGCAGAAAGTATGTGGGTTAATCTATACAAATTTAGTCAGTTTGCTCACACTTCATGTATTGTTCTTCGTAATTTACGCTTGGCGTGACTCCGCATCCTCCTTGTGTGTGGTTTACTCTTGCATGTAGCGATCTAGTGGGCGTAAACCTCAAATAGATGTAGCTGCTTTTAGGATTTAGGAATTAAGAAGTGATTTAGCTGTGAATGATGCTAGCTCTAGTTACAGCACGGTCACAATGTAATCTTCATGGGGCAGAGCCAGGGGCGTCGCTACTAAAGGGCCAGGGGAGACTCATCTCCCCTGGAATTTCATAAATCGCGTAAATCCATTGTACAAAACGTTAAAAGCTCGCAATAAAACCAGTACACAACCACTTTTGGAATATAATGTTCTATCCCATCGGTGACTTTGCATGCCCTATTGATTTAGTAATTTAAAAATAGTTAAAATAGGTAAAAAGTATTCTCATTTCTACTTGAAAAAATGTAAGGGGCCCCCTAACAAATTTTATTCCGGCGACCTTAAGGACGCGACACTTCCGTAAGGCATTATTTACTTTTTTTCCGCATGGATGTGATTTCTACTGTTCAGTTTACTGTCAAGCATAACACCGAGGTGCTTAACTCACTGACCATGAATATGCATGGATGATTAGGTCTTTGTCTAGTTGATACCACCAAAAATTTCTTGTTATAGGATGGGTATGTCATTTTCAGAATTTAGACACTTAAAAGGATGTTGACATTATGCTCTATAGAAGTGGTGGTGGGAGCACTTCTCTTATTTCGTCGTCAACTGACATCAATTTCAGCAACTGCATAATCTACTTTCGCACGACCCCTTTCACTGACGTCAGATGTAAGAAAACTCTGAAGCTTTTTGTGACTCATGATACCATGAAGAAGAGCTACCAACTACCAAGGCTAGTCCAGAGAAATGAATTATTGATAAGTATAAATACATCGTTTCCTGTAATTCCAATTGGACTGTGGAGGGTAAAAGTGGCCTTGAATGGCGCAGATTTGTTGCCTCACAAAATAATAATGAGTTTATTGTCCAACAAAGTAAAATCCAATAACAGGACAAATATAGCTAAATATTAAAAAAATATATCTAAAAATAAACTAAATTATATAAAAATAAACTAAACTAAAATACATGCGTAGCACGCTTAACAAATGTAACAATAAATAAATAACCACTTGCCAGGAAATAATATTAATTTAAATTTTAATTAATAACCGTAACCCATTTTGTACTTACCTACTTACATGGTTTAATAACCCTACATTGGGAGTATTCTGTGCAGCCATTTATAAAGTGCACATAACTATGGGGCGAATAGGCACCACAAAAAAGATAGAAGACGAGTAGCAATTCCTCTAGGTTCAAATATTGTCAACGGCCCCTTTTATACACATGAGTGCTCTTAATGTCAACTACTTACTGTTCAATGATCTCTCGATACTGATTCAGTAGGTTTAGCTTGCAGCAAGCCATTTTACGATCTGACATTGTTGAATGTTTCTGCGTGAACCACACTCATTGGACTTCTGTGTGGTATGTAGGTTCACTGCTACTGATGTGTATTCAAGTAGTGGTTAACATTAGCGCTACTCTACGTGGTGCTTGGTAAACTTGGAGAAGGTTTATAAAAACTCCAAAACGTCTTAAAGCTACAGTTAAGCTGTACTCCCGTGACCTCATGACGGCAATATGTGTGGCAGTAACTAAACTTGAAGGTGCACATTGCATGTTCTAGGCCTAGGCTTTACTTGTTGCTTATGATCAAAACGGCTCCGTCCCGAGATTATTAGGCATTCAATTGTGCAATCCAGAGATTTAGTTATATTCTTGGGGGATAACGTATAAGAATGGTTATACGTTCTCCCCCAATAAGATGGGGATTAGAATTATACAAGAATATAACTAAATCTCTGGATCGTGCAATCCAGAATGTCTATAATATCGGGACGGAACCATTTTGATCATAAGCGACAAGTAAAGCCTAGCCTAGAACATGCAATAATGTCTAATAAATAAATGTCGAAATTGGCGAGAGCCTTCTCCTGGCTTACATTTGCCTTTTTTTTACTTTACACCTTTTGTGAAATTTACATGTCCAATTTGATAATGAGAGAGCAAACGTAATGGATTTTCCACAATTATTCACGTCAACCTTTAACTGGATCAATGTCCTCATGCACGAACACGTAACACGGTATAAACCGTATGTATTTGTGGATTACGTCGCGCAGTAAATTTAGAAAATATCAAACTGTATTTTCGAAGTCATAAAATGAGATAGTTATGAGGAACTTTTATTAACCGTCATGAAAGGAAGTTATTGGCCCTTTTTAAATTTGTTAGAGTAACGACCTAAGAAATTTCGTGAATTTATGATAAACATAAACGCAACCGTAAAAATCTATTAGCTTTTAGTATTAAAGAACAACCTCAGATAACTAAATAACAGAATTGAGCTTTATTTGGTGACATATTTTTGAACTCGCTTTACGTTTTTTATGACGAATATTTTTTATAGATGCTCCTGACAACATAAAGGTTAAAATTTTGATGAAAATTCTAAAATGTTTATAACGTACATAAAGAACTTTATGCTTTGTTATTAATTTTGGTTGTAGAATACGAAATAAAACACCTCATTTGTTGTACAAGTGCGATTTATTCACACGTATAGGACCTAGTGAACTCTCTTTTTTCTGTTGGAAATAACTTTTTTTGCAGATGGCAAGGGTGAATCATAAATATGAATGTTTGTTTTGGTGCTTCTAAAGTGACTTCAAATAGATTTTCCAGACTTACAGATTTTGAAATGAGATTAGATTTGTGCACTAAAAGCAAAGGGTCGAAAGGTTGTTGATTTCAATCTAGTCAACGAAGCATAACTAAACTTTGTTTCCTATTAGTCATCCGTTTTCTATGCAGCTTTTCATTATGTAGGAAAGTACGAGGAAAGTTTTTAAATGGTTATAGTCCCTTCAATAATAGCTTTAGTTGTTGGATTAGAGTATCGAATAGGAAATTGTTTCTAGTTGTAACTTAGTTGTATTACAAAATTCGAATGCAATTGGTGAATTCAACCAAAAAGAAGGTCTAGATAGTTGCGCGAATACGTAATTGCAAAACTTTCTGTTTTCGCATACATTTATTTTCTATTTCTCTTCTCTCCCCGCTGGAGGTTTTTTGCGGTTTCGTTGGTTTTTTTTGATTTGAAATTAAGTAGCATTAAAGTTGACCCTAGTTTCGAAATGAAGTATACCCGCTTTTAAGACGAAAAACTCAACTGCTTTCAAAATAATCTCTTCTTAGCTCTTTTGTTATATAATTGGGAATTGTGAGGTGTTTTAATCAAATTGCTACATTACATGGAGCAGCCCAGCCGTTGAAAAAGTAAACGAAATACTGAAATGTGCATTAGATATATACGAAAATTTCCTGCAGTTCATAGCGCGTAAGTGTACAAATGCATTGTAACAAATAATTAAGAAGAATTTGGATGCAACCAGAGAAAATTCATAAAAGCGTTAACAAAACAACAGTTTGTAACGTATGTGTTAAATTATAAATTGCAAAGGTTGCACAATACAGGGTGTTTTTGGGAACTTTACTTAGACACTTTGGGAAAAGTTTTACAGGTAGGTTCTTGAAAATGTGAACTTAGGGATTACTCCAAAAGTCGAATCGATGTAAAATACCAAGGTTTTTTATCTACTATCTTTTGAAATTTTTGAACATGGTAGGCACAAATCTGATATACCTACGGGTGTAATCAATTTTTGATTTTCACTTAAAGGGGGGACGTTTTAAAAAGTCACATCTTCTTTGTTTTTACACAAATTGAAAACTTTTATTAAAATATTTTTTTCTTTTTTTCCAATTTAAAAGTTACCCTTTTTACATGTCCACCCGTTAATATTTCAAAATCTTAACTTTTTCAAAAATGACATTTATTAACTTGCTGAAGAACAGAAAACGTCAATAACAAAAGTGGTTCAATCTAAATAATTATTGACCTAAATAAAACAATTTAATACTGATCATTTCAGTTAACTGAAGTTCTAGTTACAATAATACCTTTAATTATTATCTAATTCACATAATATGATATAAATACGTAATTGTAAAGTATGTCACTAGCATACGTATCCGTCTACATAAATTAGTTGGTAATAATTATTATAGATAATTAATACAATAAGCGTTACTTTTTAATACGTTTTTATTGCTTCGCTAAACAAGAATTTTTAAAATTGCTTAAATGCTCCTTTGTAAATTGCATCCAGTGGACTAAGTGCAATTTTCATTAAATTAGTTAACGGTTCACTTAATATACTGATTTGATTAATAAGTTTAATTTTTCGCTTCTGACAACATCCTCAACCTTGCTTGCGTATTCTTTTACGTACATGAGAACGAGTAGGTGAAAGTGAAAGGAATAGGGAAGGATTACGAACTATAAAACTGAGTTTAAGTTATGGATATCGTGATTTACGTTTGATTAGTTCATTACTGCATGTTTATTTATTGTGTAAAAGCTAATCTTTGCAGTATTCGTTTATGTATTTGTTTTCAAAACAGCGTCCGGCTAAGAAATGAAATTTTCCCAATGCTTTATTGTTTATGTAATTAAACAGGTAAGCTGTATGGTCTCATACATTCTTAAATTCTTAAACATAAAACATACCGTTACAGATATAATGACCCTCGTTCAGCTGGCCACCCCACCACGTGAGAATTAAAAAAATGATAGCTCTGAATTAGAAGCTATTTGTGAGCTTTCAAAATCCGCAAGAATAAAATTTTGAGCTCGATCCCCTTAGCAGGAATTTCCATTTGAAAGTGGGGGGGGGACAGCAACGGGGGATCGCGCATAGGAGCTCTTAAACTAGTGTAGTTTCGATTTTCGAGCTTCATCCCTTTTGCCTTAAAACAACCGCAAAACTAGTTTCGCCGAAGAGGTAACTCATAGAAAATACCATTAAATTTTATGACTGTGTATTATTATCTTTCGATTTAGGAGCTTTCGAAATATGTATAAATTGACTTTTGAGTTACAGCCCCTTAGCAGGAAAACCTCCCCTTCTGCCAAACATGCAAGAGGGAACTACCTATGTTAAATAATCGAGAAACGAATTATTTTATGAAGGTGTATTATTATTTTTATCATTAATCATGAGGGTATTGTGATTCATTCTTTTAAAATATCTGTATTTAGGTTATAGGTACATTTGCGGGCGGTTTTATAAAAGCATAGTTAACTATATCGTTAACTAACAATTAGTCGAACGTGGTCTTGTATCACCCCTTGGTATTCATGCCTATGCTTCTCTTCCTGTGCAGGATTTGGAATTCACATGGAAGATTGGTTTCTGTTCAGAGTTTCCAAAAATGTAGAAAAGCAACTTTTTACATAACCTTCCCTGAACTTCGGTGGTGAAACCATGAATTTATTGTTTCGACAATTTTTTTAAATTATAAATATTGTTTGTAATTGTCACAGTTTTTCATTCTGAAAGAGAAATTGCATATTTTGTTGTCAAGAATCGGTCCAAATCTGACCATCGTGTGGTTATTGAATTTTTGTGTTGTGAAGGTGTGGAGTCATTACGTGTATGAAAGCGGCCTATCAGAGAAATTTTTGAAAATATTTGAGAAAGCTGTGAGATCTGCCCGTAATATGGTACACAAACTGGGTTACGCCCAAGTTCACATTGGATTCCTCGTCTTTTGTCTGAAAACCAAAAATGTTTGCGAACTTACTTTGAGGAACTCCATAAGCAATGGTAATAATAAAAACATAATTTCGAAACCCGTTGAGTTACATTTAAAATTAAAAAAATAATTGTGGAATTGCTTTTATTAGGTACTTTTATTATTACAATTATTGGTAATTATTTTCTCGTGTCAATAATTGCCGGCGACGAACTTGGTGTGATGTTTTTCATCCATCCAGTAAGTTGACATCGATGCAGTGGAGATATTAAAATTCGCCACCACTTAAGAAGTTTAAAGCACAACTTTCTGGGGGCAAAATATTGATATTATTGACATTTCTTTCCGGCCATGAAAAACTCCTGCCGATAGAGTTTAAAGAACCTAAAGTGAATAATCCAAACCTTTACAATGAAATTCTGTACAAATTCCGTCAAGCAATAAGATGAAAACATCTAGGATTGCTTCCACATGGCATCATTTTGCTCCATAAGACTACGCCGGTCCCATGTCGCCAACTTAGTAAGGGAAAATCTGCAACAAGCAAGCAAAATAGAGGATTTAGAGCATCCACCCTATAGCTCAGGTTTATCACTGAGAAAGGGGTTAAAAGGTAACCGTTTTCAATCAGACACTGGTTATAATTCCAGCTGGTTTTATGATTTATGAAATAAGTGGACTGTATTATATTTTAGCTTGTTTTTAATAAGCGTCAAATCAACGACTGACTGCAAAATGCAGCCAACACTATCCCCAACCAACGCAGCCATACGCTGTATAATACAATTATAATAAATATTATTTCCATACTCCCCCCTTTGAACAGCAGGGGTTGTTCAAAATATAAATTATAAAAAATAATCTGAACATATCAATTACAGATGCTTAAGTAAATACAGGTAAGTACTAAATTAATTAATTCATAATGCAATTATTAAAACAAACTGAAAAATTAATTCACTGCTTAGATAATGTCTGAAAATAACTTTAATGTTCTTCACTGTCTGGTTTCAAGTTCGGTAACGGACACAGACGCTGAACTGCACGACGTAGAATGCCGTGCGCTGTTTTCACAGTAACCTTGATCGATTTATAGAAATTATATGAATTCGATTCCAAATTGGCGATCTTCACTCTTAAAGAAAAATATTTGTAGTGTAAAATATAAATTTTTTACACTTGATTCGCTTCTTAATTGTTTTATCCGGCTCGAAGGACCACTTTGGTTATAATTCCAGCTGGTTTTATGATTTATGAAATAATAAGTGGACTGTATCATATTTTAGGTTGTTTTTAATAAGCGTCCAATTAACGACTGACTGCAAAATACAGCCAACACTATCCCCAACTAACGCAGCCATGCGCTGTATAATACAATTATAATAAATATTATTTCCAGACACAGAAGTAAAAAACGTTGTGAAAAGATTCTTCAAGCATCGTTTGGGACATATTATGCCTTAATTGTGATAGTAATTATGATCCTTAACAATTTTGTTATGGATAAAGATACGTTTCAATTGAATAATCCTTGTATCATTAGAGACTTATGATCATATTCGATGACCGTTTAACTTTTATCTAACACATTCTTCAAATGCTGATCCTACTATGGAATTTTTTATTATCCATAAACATAAATTTTTTTTTACATAATTTAGCTCTCTCACATTTGCATTTTTTATTAGTTCCGTTAAAGCTTTAGAAGGTATACAAGGAAAATGTTTACATTTTGAACCTTATGTAACTCGCCCACTCAGTGGAAATGGCTATTCCGAGCTGTAATTTATAACAAAAGGTAGATTTTGTTATCAATGAAACAGCTTTCATTTTGTGATGAAGTGTGATGAATGAAATAGAGATTTCTTTAATATTCCGAATATAATTCGTAGTAGGTAAAAGTCAAAATGAAATTTTAAAACACAACGTATTTCTATGTTATTAAAGATTGGAAATATGGTCCCACGACACGTTTAACAAAAATCTTTTGAACGCGAAACCGCGTTGACGAATAATATGAAAATTACTCGAAGGGATATTTGAATTTCACACTCTACGGTGCGTATAATATTAAGATTTATGTAAAAATCTAACAGCTCATAAAATGATAAAAAGACATACCAAAACGACACATTTCTATTTTCCAAAAAATTTATTAATTAAATAAGAGATGATGGAAAATTTACAAAAACATAATCCATATCAACATTACGTTTAGGTACATAAAAAATAATCGTGAAAAATTTTGGTTTAAATTAAATTTCATAATCTCTAGAACTATTCTACAAAAATGTTTCTGGAAACCAAATTCTGTAACATACGGCAATACCTAATCTAAGAAGTATTAATTTGCGTTCTTTATATGATTTTTAAGCTTCCCACAATAATATCATACTAATAAATAAGTAAGCCGACCTTAAAAATTAATCCTTATCGTATAACTAGATAACTACGCGGTGGCGTATTTTCTTTCAAAAGTGGGTAGTTTAAAACGATATTAGGGATCGTCTAACAAACCAATACGAGTTTAGGTACTTATAATGTGTAATTTGCGACTGACGATAGGTATTAATTTACTTGGTAAGAAGTTTTACTTTTCATTAGGTTAAAGCTTGACTTAAGGTACATTTTCTAAATAGAATCGTAAAAGTTATACCTACTTAAGCTCTTGAAACTTTATTGATAACGAAGTTATCCTCTTACAAGTTTCTAAGTTTCACAACAGAATATAGCAAGCATTAAAGTGCTCAAAAGTTTAAATTCATCAGTACAAAAATAGAAAATAGCTTAATTTTCCATACGGTTGCCATTGAAATGGTTTTAAATTAATCTGATAATATTCATCAAAATAGAAAGTTAAATGAAAGCGTATTCGTTCCCAACTTATGTGATTTAAAACGTTGTGCGTGTAAATTAAATTATACCTCTAGCAAATTACAAGTTTAGACGTCTCTTTAACGGTCCTGTATCTGGTTATGTGTGTTTAATTACGAATAAAATCTGTAATTATCTGTTCACGAAAACGTGTTGTTTACGATATGGTAATTAAAATCATCCGACCTTCATAAATAAAACTATCTCTTTCACTTACATATTTTTTGCCTTTTTAAAAAACGCAAATTTAGGATGGATTTTAATGATTAAAAATTAACATTACCTATACCTAAAGGGTAAACCCACATTTTCAATTTCCAATCACTCTTTCCCGTGATGGGACGACTAAACTGTGTAATTTAGCATTTCACTTATCTCTGTACAACTGTACCATTCTGAAAAACTTTAAAAGTGAAGTTTAAAATGAAAGGGTTTTAAGAATGTAATTTTAACAATGATAATCACTCTGTCTGCCTTTAGTTTAATAACGTTTGTATTTGTAAATTAAACTACCTTGCATCATGCTATTCAAAAATGCAGAAGAGAAAAAGTACAATTAATAGTCAAATGTTAAAGAAACTTACCTATGCAATTCATTTCTATTAAACATTCTTCAGAACTGATGAATAAGTCGAAATCTGTACAATTTATCATATAAGTACATAACTGAAAGCTTGTTAGTTTCAATGACTAGAATGTTTTTCAAAATACCAATTTAAGAATAAATAATTTCCTAATTAATAGTAACGTAGAATTAGCTAAAAGATAAGAAGTAATTTTATAATTTGACCTTTGAGTAAGTCAAAATTATTTTACAAAAACAAATGCTATACACAATATTAATTTTTAGAATAATGACTTTTTTATAAAAAGCTTAACAAACATTAATTTGAATGTTTGTAATTCAATTTTAAATTTGTCTTTGTGTCCCACAACATGAGTTTGTTTTATGTCCACAGTATAATTTCTATTTTATTTTATTTTATTTTGTTTGAATCTTTGTAATATTATAGACCTATTATGTATTTTAATTAGTTTATAACTCGTAATATTTACGTTTTCACTTACTAACTTTTCTGTATTGGTCGATTCAGTCATTAGTTTCCTAATGGTATAAACTTCTGCAACCATGGCTTTTTGTTTGCCTGGAATACTCAGTGTATGTAAATGATGATTGTCTTACTGCGACTTCAATTTCTGGACACTTTCCTTTCCACTACTTCAGTGTCTTTTTTAGGTTACCTTACACGGCCCTTTTGTAATCTCGAACTGCGTTGTCAGTTTCTTCCTATACTATATTATTTGCGTATAACTCTTTTGTAGTCTATATTTTTCATTGCATTGCAGTTTTTCTCTATATTTGACTTTTTGCTTATTTTATTGATTGTGTTTTTGCCATTCTATCACTTTTATATTGTGTTGGTTTTTCTTGTTCTTCCAACAAATTGTTCTATTTGTGGGCACTCATTTTCTCATTTCAGATTCTTTCCTCTTTTTACTTCTCATTGTATTGGCCAATTTATTAACAGTTTTCTTTTATCCCCTAATGCTTCTCGGGCTGTCTTTTGACTCTTATTTAACTTGGTTGTTTTGTCTCATAATTATGTACGAGGTGAGGTAATAGAACCTCCCACTTTGTGAAGGGTAATCAAATAAAAGGTGTTACTGACATACAACGGTATTGAAAGTAGTTTAAATACGTTTGCTAAACGGTGTAAATATGCATTTGATGGCGATATCTAAAGGCTCTCACATATTTTGTGGAATTAGTTGTTGTCTTCTCTTGATTGCGATTTTGAGATCCTCTATAATGGGATGTAGTTGTGATTAAATCTTAGTTTAAGGGCTGGTCAATCGATATTACCTTTTGCGTAACGAGATAGGCTTTTCATCAAGAAAGTCTCTTACCACACTAATCGATAGCCCAGTGATGTGCACTGTAGCGCAATCTTAGTAAAACCACACTAAATTATGAATTAAGATATTCTCACTCATGGTACCGTTGGAACGTTAACGTAATTGTTACACATCCTTCTTCAAATAAATTGAGACCAATAATACCATCTCACTTTATAATAGTGCAATGGGCTTTCGTGCAGGATTATTGCTATACAAAAGAACGGAATCTTCTGAAATACTTTGCAGAATTTTCTCACATGACTGTTACGGTTTTGAAAACTCCGTTAGTTTACACTGTGGAATAACCATAATTCATACGAAGAATAGTTCATTGAAGTATGCCGAACAGCTACAGAATGCTTCCTTATGCAACTTTTTGGAGACTGCAAAATAGACTCGTGTACTGTACCTGTTATCCATTACGTGGAATATTAAACGAAAAGCTCTTTATACTGCAATAACAAAACTGTTGTTATTGAAATTTATGGAATATTTTTTTTAAGGTACCTACTTTAATGTTATTTTTATTTATTTATATTTATTTGAAGTTAACACCATATATTATATAATCCGCATAGAAATGGATGAGTTTTTCCTGTTTGAAAAACATGTTGCACGAATATTCTCCATTTGTGCAAGTCATTTCGTCAATTTTCTCTCAATTCTGCATTCAAAAACATCTAATTACTGTGGGGATTTGTAAAAACAACAAATTTTAATTACTAAGTATATGTAGATATTATGTTGCATTTTAATCCTATAGAAAATAAGTAGTTCAACAAAATCGTTGAGCAATGTGATCGATCATTCATAGGTGTTGATTATATCTGAGTTTATTTTTAAGGACAAATTATTTTTAGCACTATGAAATAATGTGTATACGAAATTTGTCGATTGCATTGTATGTTCGAGTTCGTTAGTGAATTTGGCATGGAAACTAATAATTTCTTTAAGTACTAATGACGTACATGTTATGCTCGTTTTAATCATTTCTGGAAAACATTTATAGAGATTTCCGTAAATTTTCATAACTTCCGTCTATAGTAACATTCAAAGGAATGACTCCCATGACGCCAACATCCTCTTACTACATTGGTGCTAGCACATTTATTTTAATTACCTCATGAAATTTAATGTGTATGAATAAAAGCGGAAGATGTGTTGAAGTACCGTACAGTCAAGGCCACTTACGAATACCAGGTTAACTAACTACTTTCACTTTCACGTCCGCAAAAGCACATCGCCGTGAAAGAATTTACATCACACAGATATTTACCTGAATAGTTAAACCAGTTATAAACGCTTCTCTTAATTAACTCCACTTCATAAATAATATTATATAAATACTCGTTTCTATTAAAATTTTGCTTGCCGTTTCTCCAGTTTGTTACAATTTCTTTAAATGTTCCATTATATTACGAAAATATCCTCTTTATACCGTATTGCCAGTATTTAAATCTTAGATGTAGTGTAAATGATCTAAGATTATATTGTGGCTTACGTGTCTATTAACATAGAGAAAGGAAAATGTTATTTGCCGTATTTGGTATATCACTAGCCTCTTCGTCAGTTGCAGTAGCAGACTTCTGCTTTAATATGATCTTGAAAAAAAGATGAAAGTTGCTCCTTTCCCTTTTAGGAAGTTATCCATATAACAGCTCGAAATTTTCAATGGCAAGGGCTTTAAGTAACAAACATTGTACCACTGGGAAGTTTGGGGGGGTTAAGATATTCTTCAACTCTTCAGGAATGCAATGGAGCAACATTTTAGCTTTAAAACAAAATAGTTACCACATTTTTTTTTTATTAATGGTATACAGCGCCACAACTGCTGAGGCCTTTGGGCGCCTACTTTACAATTTAAAAACAATTTATATCTTATTATATAATTCGGTTTCCTTTAGGTATTTTAGTAAATTGTGTAAATTTTGTAGGGATGTAGCAAATTCTGTACCTATTTTATACTTTATTCTATGTTGTTCGTATTTCTTGCAGTGATGTAGGGCATGGTCCACAGTAATGTCCTCTTTGCATTCTTGACATGTCGGTTTTTCCCCTTTGTTCAGTATATGGCCGTGGGTTAGTTTAGTGTGCCCGATTCGTACCCTAGTGATTATAATTTTTTTTTCCTGGTGAGGGGGATGTCGTAATTTATTCTGCTTGGTAGAGTTTTAATTTGTCTGAGTTTGTTATTCTGGAGATTGATCCAGGTATTCTTCCATTCTTCTCTTACTATGTTGCTTACCATTGCTTTAAGATTTTCAATACTACGTTCTGTCACATCACTCACAGAGCGGTTTTGTTATTGCCGACTTGGCTAGAGTATCCACTTCATCACTTTCCGGTATCCCGATATGTGAAGGAATCCATACGAGATCTAACCTGGTTGTTTTGTAGTGCATACAGTGTTTTATGTATGTCCCTGACGTAACTGTTTTCAGCAAAGAAAGTATCAATTGCTTGGAGTGCACTAAGAGAGTCCGTAAATATAAGATATTGTGAATTAATAGCATTGTTGTTAATGTATTTTATAGCTTCCGATATCGCGCACTATTCCGCACAGAATGATGATGTATTGTCAGGTAACTTACACTGTCTCCGCACACTATCACAAATGAAAGCACATGCTGTACCGTATTCACTTTTAGCGCCATCCGTAAAGATTTCGACACACTTGCCCGACTTATTACCATTTCGAAGCTCCTTCAGTCGATTTTTATAGACTTCCGGATGTGTTTTACTTTTCTGATATTTTCCAAGGTCGAGGTGCATAGTAGGAAATGTTAAGGTCCAAGGTGTATAATTTCCAATGGATTTTTTGCTACTTTTACATTTACGTAGAAATCGTAGAATTGGTCAAACGTGAATTGATAGTCATTCTTGTTGATATGTTCTTTTAATGGTAGTATAAGTTCCATTGCTGTTAAGGTGTTTTCTGTGCTGGGCTTTTGCTTCTTTTTTTTCGGCGAAGTGGTTTTATCTTTTGTTGTATGCCCTAATGTCACCATTCTATCCATTGTGTCAATTTGTGAAGATGTTATGATGTTATTTGTTTGAAAAAAGTAATTTTCATCATTGTTGTTATCTGTGTTTGGTGTATCTGGCGGCGATGTTACTGTTGACTCTCTGTTTCTTTTTTTATTTCGAATGGTTTCAATGTCGACCTCCTTAACAAAGGAATGACCTTACTCCGGTATTTCCGGAAGTGCTGCCATTTGGAAAATATTTTTATTTAATAGATTAAACACGACATGTCGCATGTGCAAAATTTCAAATTTTTAGCTTTTACAGTTCTTGATATATGTACTTCTAACCAACGGTCACCGTGAGACACCCTGTATAGCAGTTCCCATACATAAAGTTTGTAGTTTCTGAAATATTTTGGAAAATTTTTTGAAAGATGACAATGACCATACCAGTTAGCTTTTGACTCTAAAATATCATTATTACGAGCAATAAATAATTCCAGTTTCTTATTTTGTCAACTAGGTATTTAAATTAATGCAAAACATGATTCCCATTTGTATATTGAAATTGATTAAAAATTAGGTTTTCTCAATATTTTCTCGAAACTCCCAAATTAATTTTTTTTCGCAGAACCGCTATGATTTAACTTCAATTTTGAAAACTTTAAATTTCAGATATTGTAAAAAATTGCTCTTGAAATTCACATAAGTAATTGTTTAGTGTAGATACGTTATAGTCCTATCCAACTTGTATTACTTTTGAATGTAGAATTCAAACATACAACAAATATGGAAGTGCCAACCTAAAAACTGCCAATTAAGGATTTAAAGGCTATGAGGTCACCCTGTATAAGCGACACTAATTTCTAGTTATATAGGTTAGTAGTATTGAATAAGTAAATTAAATTTTATTTGAAACAATTTTCTCTAGAACTAATAACTCCGGTCTCTTGCTATAGGTAGGTACGCAACTGATTCTGAACAAAGCCCTCTTCCTCAAAAATCATAACATTCATGCCAAATGTAATACCATATCAACAATAGATAAGTAGTGCAATAATTATGATTGCTTGCGAAAAGAAAGCTGCTTTGAAATGAGCTTTATGCACGTAGTGAAGGTTTTACGTTTTCTAGATTCTTACTTATTTTTGGGTGGTTGAGGGGTTGTTTATCTTGCCATACTTAATCTCTTTATTTAGTTGAGATATTAAAATTGTAGTCATGCATATACATAAAATAAAATTAGAATGCCGATGTTTCGCCTAAATTTAAGGCTTTTTCATGTCTGAAAAAGGTTAAAGCATGAGTTTGATATTAAAAACATTTTTCTATATGACGGATAAAATTTTGTAAGGGTATGCTTTAGGGTTAGAGGGAGAGGAATATTTTGTAATAAAGTATATAAAAATAATAAGTACATACCTATATTATATTGACTTGAGTTGTTTTGTGAGTTTGGAATGCATAATGGAAGAAAGTTTTGATGTGGATATAAGATGAGATTAAAGTGTTGAGCATTGAGGTTTTCCGTATCGGTTTTGAAATTAATTGGGTTTGCATTTTTTTTTATTTCGATTGACTCGAGTAACAGTCTTTTTTTAATATGTTGTTCAGTATGTAAGATTTTGAAATTATCGAAGTCAAAGCTAAACAACCCCTCAACCACCTGCTTCTGCCGTACCAAACAGAACAATTCTTATTTATGTGAAAAGTGTTGATAGGAGGGATCAAGCCCTAAGCGTCGATAGACAAGGAAGATAAAATTTTAATCATTTACCGACTTTAAGAAGACAGTCTCCATCTGTATTTTAATAAAAAGAAAACAACGTAAGTGTAAAGATATATCAATCTTAAATTAAAAATAAATGTTGTACAGTTGGTGCTATAACTTAAAATTATTAAGTTTTATTGTATTGTATATTTGAACTATTTATCATGGTTTTTTAGTTTCCCAAAATTGATCACATTAGAAAATACATAATAATTATTATTCACTTCAAATTAGAAATTAAATTGTATAGTTCTTAAACAAGATATGTATAACAAAAAAGGATTTTTTAACCATAATAGGAGTCCTTATTGCTTTAACTTTCTAATGTAGATACGAATTGCTTTATTTATTTGCGGCCTTCAAAGTCATTTGTAATTGACACTTAATATATAGTCGTAACATGTCTTGAAGAGATTGTAAACAATCTCTTGCTATTGTTAATGACGAAAGAAAAAAAAATTTGCAATTATCTGTATTCGTCGTTTTCAAGACTTATCAAAATAGGAAGAAAATTAAGTTGTAAAGCAAATGTTAATTAACGTAATGATTACGCAACAAGTGCCAATTTCTGTTACAGAATACGAGAATTACTGTCGACCGTCTCGCTAATGTGATTTTAGAGCTAAAAATCTTGCAAACAACTTCCTATCGCTGTTTGTATATTTAGAGAATTTTTAAGGAAGCCTTGATAAAAATTAAGAAAAAGATACTCTATACAATATACAGAATTTATAACGTTTTTAAACAAGAAAATCTACAGAAAATCTTACGTTTTAGCGTGTTACTCAGGTTTTTTAGGGTTAGGGGGTTGTATTACGGGAGTCTTGGCAGCAAGCTGAAACCTATCGACTTGTTTTAGTAGGCGCCATTCATCATTACTCAGTATACGTAGTAGAAATATTACTAATTGCCCAAATTATATAATTACACTTAATATCAAATTAATTGGCTAGAGTTCAACTAGTTATTTTTAAGAGCACTTATGGAATCGCGTGTCACAATAATTAAGTCATTGCACTATTGTTCTTCTTACACTTAACAAAATTCACACAGTGTTTTCATATCGTTTAAAGATTGTTTCCATAGCAGCAAAGAATGAATATAAACAAATGCGATACTATGAAGGGGCGCAAATACAACTCTTTGAAAAGTCATGATGTTCCACTTCGAAAACAAGCAGAAATTATGATTATCAATTTTATTTGACATTAAGCAAATAAATGAACCTATTTTTTATGTGTAATACATCATTGGAAAGGTCTTTAAAAATGCTATTCATCAATACCACACAAAATGTTAATTAATGGATTATTTTTAAATAATAAATAACAGTAAATCAATTTTTTCAAATTTATGGTTTTAAATGTCAAATTAGCTACAATTTTCTAAAAACAGCTTATCTTTACAAATAGGTAGTCAAAATGAATAGAAAAACTCAACTAACCCATAGAGAGTTATCATCATGGATTTTAAAAATCGTGGAGTCTAATTTAATAAATGTCCAAACACAAGTTACCTATCTGAAAGCTTTTTTAATAAGAAATCCTCTGATAAATAAACAACATTTGGGTTTTTTGACTTTACAGATCGTAATTTTTTACGACCTTTTTGAAGTAGTGATTTGATTTGATGTTAGTAGCGATAAATACGAAAACATATAACCAAAGTTACTGAAACTTTCTTTTGCTTTTTTCAAAATAAAATCTATTAATTAGCATTTTGTTTAGTATTGATGAATAGCATTTTAAAGGGCTTTCCAATGATATGGGGTAATTTAATTTCAAAAATAAGATGAGATGGCTCGAATCTAAGGGGTGAGTTGCAATCTTCAATTCTCTTCAATTCACTATGGGACAGCATGGCAGAAATGAATTTTATTCAATTTTTAGAGAAAATCACTTTACCGTAATTTTTGTTTTTGTTGGGAGCAAGCGCTAGGGGTTTGACCTGACAAAGTCAAATTTGATATCAAAATGTGCCGTTCAAAAGGTCAAAGGTGGCGTGTTTTAAGATTTTTCCTAAACAACACCCCCACCTTAGTTAATCTAGAGGGTGCTTTTTATGGGGAGGAAAAAATTGAATAAAACTAATTTCGGCCATGCTGTCGCATAGAGAATTGAAAGACGCTTCAAATGAGGGGCGCTCAACCCCCTTTCCCTATTTAAATTCTTGAGTTAGGGGTTGTTGGGACTAGGGGGTTGACCTGACAAAGTTAAATTTGACATCAAATGGTCAAAGGTGGCGTGTTTTAGGATTTTTCCTAAACAGCACTAATACTGACATCCGCAGAATAAATTCGGAGCTTTTAGTAAAATTTTCAACTTATAGAGATTGAATGATATTAATTATTATTAAACGAATAATGGACTATAAGGTTTCAAAAACCTAAAGTTTTAATCATCACGATTTTTCTAAAAAAGATGTTTCCTCAAGTAAACCTACAAACAAAGTATGAAAGGCGTAATAAAAAATAATCCAAAATAAACGAGTGTACAAGATACAAGTTCTAGGTTGTACATTATTAAGCACGTTTAGCGTTAAATCCAAAATGTCAGAGATGACATCGTAAAAAATTGATATGGCATTTATGTGTTTCTCTGTAACCCTCTTATGTCATTACGATAATGAAAAATAGTAGAGAGATCTGCTAAATTATGGTCTGGATAATACTGATTCATTATACGAATGCGAAATGTACACAATTAGAAGTGACCTGAATTGTTAAATGAATGGTATTATCTAAATTACAAAGCTATAAATGAAAATCGAGTAATCCTCTACAATTTTCTCTCAAACGTTTTAATGTGATTAACATTTGCAGGGACTTTCACGAAAATCATCATTACATTTTCAGTTGGTAATAAAAATAGTATATTATTAAAGGACTTTAGATTATCTACAATTTAATTTACAATTACGTAATTTCCTAATTAATGTAAAACGAACTTTCATACGCACGCCGTGGTAAGTAAATTATAATCGTATCTATAATTATCCCGCTCTCTTGAAATTGTGCCAAAAAAAGTTTACGTACCTACGCATAAAAATAAATTCTCCCAAATTATAATCTATAGAAAATTGCGAAACGAAGACATAAAAAATAATAAAAATATCCACTGAGTATATTTTAAATGACATGAAAAATACACACCTGCCACCGTACAATAACCTTTTATGTCACGCTAAAAAATTTTCATTTCCGTTCTGTCACATGTAATATTTTTCGTTGTTTCTATATTCATATATCCGGTCACAATAACACTAAAGAAATACCTACGTTTGAAAGTAAATATATGCGTAAGGGAATTAAATGTACCAGATTTTTATTACTAAAGGATATTCAAATCCCCAATACTTCAAAACATAAGAGAGAAAATACACGAAAGCGTTTTAAAAAAATGCGAAGATGACCTAAAAAATACAGAGTGTATTAAAATAATAAAGCATTTTCGTTATTTATTTCTAACATCAGAATAGGGATTATTTAAATTTCACAGAGCCGTTTCGTCTATTTATTAGGTCGGTTTCTTCAGAAAGTAGACATCTAGTAATTTCTAATCCGCTCTTACAGATTTGTAAAAGCGAAGCTGAAATTTGGGATTAGATAAACTTACGTGTGACTTCTCACACAAAATGTAATATTTGAATTGGAAAAGTGTTGGTGTACATTTCCAACTTTCTAAAGATTTGCCAATTACTTGTAGAAAATTGTGTCGCAGTGGTTAAACGAATAGGATTTGTGCCTTTTACAGAATTCAAGATCATTACCTCAAGGCTTCATTGTGCATATCTTGCAAAGTCCTTACTGTTCAGGATTTCAAATTGAAAAATATTCATGAATTATTATATATTTTTAATTTTTTACATGCACATTTGAAATTAACCACCAATTCCGATATTCAACAGAATGTGTTTGTTTATACTCACGAAATATACCCTCTAGGTTTCCTACATATTTAATGTTTTCCTTTACAATTCTTTTTAATTAAACTTTCTGTTCCAATATTTCCCGTTTACAAATGAGAAAAAAAAAGTTTACTTCTGTGATATAATGTAAATGTATTAATATGTTACATCTCTCCTTCGTTTTCTGTTTTGTTGTCTTTTCTTCCCAATTTGGTATTCTTAGTGTAACATCTTCTAACCATTTCTTTTTGGGTACTATGGACTTTTCAACTAATTTTTAATTGTGCTGGTTTTCTCTCTGTATTCTTTTCCATGTACCATTATCTTCTTTTACACCTCCATATATCTTAAATAATATCTTCTGTTTCATCATTCTAACAGCATATTTTTCTAACTTTTGGTGACGTATTACTTGTGTATCCTGTTTTTCGTTTTCCTTTAAATACTTAATACCACTTTGTTTTCATATGTACTTCTGCCATAAGATCGCTTTGTTTGTGAATTCTGGAAGGTTTTTCCATTCAGCTGCCAGTTCCTCTGAGTTTCACATTATTCTTATAATGATGCCAACGCTGTTATGTAGTTGCTGTCCGTTCTTCTGCTGAATTTCTCGTACGGTTTTCTGTCTCGTTTGTTCTATGGATTGGTTTTCCCTTATTGCACGTACATTTCTATTGCCTGTTCAGTTTATTCATTTGCATTTTTTTTGTGTTTCTATGTTCTAGTTCTTGTTCACATTCAATATCTATCAAACCTGTGTCCTTCCCTATACTGATCTTCCCATCCCTGTTCTGCCACTTCCCTTAATGTTTCTGTTTTTCTAGTGTATCGGGGTAACTTTTTGTCTAAAAATAGTTGAACCTTGTACTACTTTTGTTCCGAGTCTTTCGTTTCTTCTTTTGTTATCTGGGGATTTTCTTCATTCCACCGGTGATCCGATAACTGTCCTACTTGAAATACATCCGATGTACGGTTCATTTTCGTGCATCCGATGTACGGGTGGTCACGGCGTTTATTTTAATCGTCCCTCGTAGTAAACAGTTGTTTCTATATTAAAATTATAGTAATCCAATAAGAACAGCACAACAGATTACAAGGATAATTACGTAAAAAATTCAATATGTACGCAATATGGAAATATATTCTTATAAAGTCCACAAAATTTAAATCTAAAGGCTATAAGGAGTAAGTCCATAACCTGCTGAATATGTTAACTGTCACATTACTTTTTTTTAACAATATAAAATAGCGGCACCATTTGATTTCATATAGCCAACCAACACACAAGTAAAAACATCAGTAGCATCATAATACGACTACGACATAAAAGCTTACGCGTTATGGCACAAACATTGCAGATTATACAATAAAATTTTTTTCTCAAGCTTTATTCTAAACAGGAAGGTAAAATACATTGTATAAGTATAAAAAAGTCTTGGTATTTAAAACTTTCTTAAATTTTCAATAATTCATTTACCGTTTCTTTTACGTTTGAAAGGAGTTTACAGAATGTTTGATTTTCAAGATGTTTGCAAAAGTTTTTCTTTGAAAAAGTTTGAATATTTGTAAAACTTTACTTCTACAAATAGCAAAAATAAGTAACCGACGAAGGTTTATGAGAATCAGTCTATAAACACGTACGTTTTTAATGAAATCCAAGCTTTGGTAATAAAGGAAAGTGCAATTTTAATGCTAGCTTTATAATACACGCCACAGACAAATGCACGTAACCTTTAGACGCTTTTAGTAACTTAAAATATTTTATTATAGAAAACGTTTATTAATTAATAGTATACCGGGTTGGGATAAAGTATGGAACCAAGTAAATATCTTTAAAACGATAGGGACGATATTTATGAAATTTTGCTGGAAGGTTCAATGACGCATAACGCATCTGATGCCATATTTTTTGTTACTACTGTACTTCCGGTTTCACCGGAAATACCCTCAACTTTTTTAATTTAAATGGGACGCCCTGTATATTTTTGCACATTTTAATAGATCTTGTTTTTCCGAATCCGTACATACTAAGTTTAGTGGAAATAATTTGTAAGAATCAGAAATAAATCACTTTACAGTTAAAGAATAGGTGAATTTATTATTTACAATCTAGTAGGTAACTTTTGCCAAACAAATTGATAGAAATAAATTGTACAAATTAAGAATGGTTCATTTAAGTGAAAAAGATCACCATAACCGATCATCATTAATATTTCAATACGATCTTTTTCACTTAAATGAACCATTCTTAATCGTACAATTTATTTCTATCAATTTGTTTGGCAAAAGTTACGTACTAGATTGTAAATAATAAATTCACCTATTCTTTAACTGTAAAGTGATTTATTTCTGATTCTTACAAATTATTTCCACTAAACTTAGTATGTACGGATTCGGAAAAACAAGATCTATTAAAATGTGCAAAAATATACAGGGCGTCCCGTTTAAATTAAAAAAGTTGAGGGTATTTCCGGTGAAACCGGAAGTACAGTAGTAACAAAAAATATGGCATCAGATGCGTTATGCGTCATTGAACCTTCCTGCAAAATTTCATAAATATCGTCCCTATCGTTTTAAAGATATTTACTTGGTTCCATACTTTATCCCAACCCAGTATAAAGTACAACAGCTAAGAAGCATTTGTCTTACTATTAAGTTTACAATTTCTAATTTAATTTGGTAGAAAACGATATTAAAAATTAATATTACGGTACGTTACGAGTTCATTTGATTATTATACGTAAATTTAAATTTGTTTCGTATTCCTGGAGATTAAAAGGCAAATTTAATTTTTGTACTGTGGATTAATTGAATCAAGTCCTTTATTTTGTTCAAAAGTTACCGTATGAACATGGTAGCGTGATCGAATAAGTGCCAGTTTGACGAAGTTAAAGAGGAGTATTTATACAGACCATCCATAAAATGTCTAATTAAAGCTCCCATAAAAATACGACTAGGAAATCATTTGTTAACATTGCAACTAAAGACTCCTACTAGGCGGCGGGAACCTCGATAACTGATTTTATCGAGTATTTAGCAGCGATGAGGACAATATTGGACTGAAGATTAAGGTTGGGGAGAGTGAGGTGCTATGTCCAATTCAAGGAATGAAATTGTACAAATAAATAGGGGTCATTCCACTATTTAAATTAGTGGAATTACATACTTGCATTTATTATTGCAATTAACTGTGGAGTTGCACACGGTAAGTCTAAAGAAAATTAATTCAAAGAATTTACTCCCTGCTGAAGGAAGGATTAATACTACTGCAAAGGATTATTTCATGTTTTTTTTAAACTAATTCGTGAAATGAACCTTATTTTAAATTATTTTTAATAAGGAACTATTTTTTAATCGAAATGAATGAAAGGCGGAGAGTCAGGCACAAATCATTAGCTTAAGAATGAATCCAAAAGCATGTTAATAATATTCCTTCTTCTTCTACCACTAAACTAATTACTGAATTTGTGCACCTTGACGTGCTGTAGTGCATTTGGTATTGAGCCGAAGTAATAAATCAGCCTGTCAGGCAGATTTCAGTATAGTAGATGAGAAAACTATATATTGTAAATAAATTCTAATTTATGAATTGTATGGAGTGTTATTGTTCACTCTTATAATATATAAATTACCCTCTTTCGACGCCTATGAACCCTTTGCCGAAGTATTTAGCTCGGAGCTTAATGAGGGTTTCCTATTGTCAACGCGGTCATTTTTAAAGGGTCTTCTATTGTTTGGTGGTCTTAGTACGAAAGAAGCGTCATTTTCATTTTATGTTTCCGATATTTGCAAAACTTATTATTGAAAACTGATGTGCCGCTCGTATAGCAAAAATACCATACTATACTTGAAATAGTTGATTTATTACTTCGGCTCAATACCAAATGCACTATAGATGTAAGATTTTGTGTGGTCAAAATCCTCTTATGCTGCAAGTGGTTGAAAGGCTGCAAATCTTGTTTTTTAATGGGATCACATAGACGTTCTGTGGGATTTGAATGAAGGTTGCATGTTGCATGCCTCACCAGTTTTTCAGATTATAATCTGTATACTATACGACCTCGGGAGCAGATACCAGCCGACAATATAATAAAGCCATCTTCAAATGGCATTCTTGATAAAGTATTACAATTTGCAAATCACATTTTGCTCTTCTACATTCAGACTCAAAATCATCAGGGGCCTTAAGACGGGGGGAAAAATAAAACGTTCTTTCCGTCATTAACAGTCCAATTTGAAGATTTCTGGCAAAACATAACCTTGTTCTAGTAAATAAGGGTTTTTTCTAGGTTTTTGCTCATCATTCTCACACCTTCTTCAAGCAATTCATTTCTTGCGCAATTTATTTTTCAGCACTAAAACACTCACAGGAGGTATGTACAGGAGCCCTCTACAAAACCGAATGTTTTTGGGAATCTTTGACATTCAACGTGTTACTATTGAATTTGATCATTCCCTTGTAGGGACGGAGTGGAATAATTTCAGAGGACTAAAAGTTGAGTAGATGAATGCTAAATGGAATTTAAGTGTATTATAGTTGTGGGGGGGGGGGGGTAATTTTTGAATTTTTGTCGTATTAATGGATTCGGTTGCATTAAACATTTAAATGTTTAATACCTGGCAGTAACACCAATCGGGATTTCATATAGCCATAAATTGTAATTGAATTGGAGTTTTGTTAATGTGCGAAAATAGCTATACAGACGTCCGCTGATATAGCAGGATTGCATAAATTTTGTCGTGGGAAAGATGAGAGCGTGTCACATGTCACACTTATGAAGTTTAGTTACTTTTTTCGAACCCAAGGAAATAAGCTAGGGATAATTTGTCATTTTAATAAGTTTTGGTTGGTTCTTTTCATTCAGATTTTCTATAGAAAACGCCTTTTGAGCTAGGAGAAAGTTTTAAAAGGATGAGAAAAATATGTTAGATGATTATTATTAGTGAGTAAAGGTGGAAAGAGACCATAATAAGACGGTAAGCCAGATAAAAAAATTGCTCTTGAAATTTGCTAATGTGGTAATGTACAGCATTTTTTTTTAAATGAATAATAGCGATTATTTTTCACTTAAAGTTACAAATATTAGTTTTCCAACTATTGCGAGTGAATGCATGAAAAATTTTGTATTTCTGTATAGAAATTGGTATAGGAAATAAAACGGGGTAAAAGAAAATGAAAATGATTAAATAAAAAATTGGTTTATTTTAAAATTAACTACTCTGTTTGAGTGCATGACTACGTATACGAACCGAGACGATCTGTCGGAAAACGACAATGTTAGTGTGAACTGAATTATGAAGAAAAAAAAACGCAACGTATACAACACAATTTTTTTATTTTTACAGCATGTCAAAACAATAAAAAGATAGAAATGTTTTTGATATTACTTTATTACATCAATAAGATCCGAAAGCAGAACGAAGATGATTGTAACCTCCCGTTGCGGGATCAATACCAAAAATTTAATAACAAGAGTTAATCGCTATCATACCGGCAATTCTTCCATTTTTAAAAGTAAATTAAACAACAATGTTTATGAGGGAAAATTCTTTCCTTTCAAAATTTCCAAGAAAAATCTAGTGGTGCGTTAACCTTGTTCCTAAGTTTATTAAAGAAACGCATTGTTGAACAACGATTACTTTTACCCGTTAATAATTACAAATAATAATGTAATAACTTTCAACCAAGCGAGAAAACCAAAACAAGGGGCGAAATTCAAAAGGGGTGATATACAGCATTAAAATTTGCTGAAAAATTTAAATTTCAATAAGTTACGGAGTGGGTGGAGAATTGAGTATATATGTTGATTTTCGATAACCAAAGCAAACAATTTTTCTCCTTACATAAACCACCTTAGAGGGGAGAATATTTCAGTCACAACGATCAACGCGTACGTGATATTAGACCCATCTCATAAGTAAATATTGTTACAAAGATTGCATTTGTTAAGGCGGGTATGACTCATCCGCCGGAAGTTTCGAGAAAGCCGCGCGCGATGACTTACCGTTCCTTCTAGAATTTTCGAGAGCAAATGCGGACTTGTATAAATAATGCCGCTCAATTATTACGAGTTCAGTTCATAGTTCACAGTTTTACAGTTTAACGCGTTCGCGAAGTTTAAATGTGATTACCTTAAACGTTGATTCGGTTAGACTTTTTAGTGATTAAATATTAAGTGTGATTAAAATAATTAGTGAACCTCTAGTGTAAATAAATTGATTAATTCTTAAGTTAACAACTAAGTACCTATTCGTAATTAGAAATAAGTGATTAATAATTAGCGTGTAAATAAATAAATATTCGACTTGGTTTCATAAATAAAGTTTCGTTACAATTGGTGTCAGGTGTGGGGTTAAAATGAAGAAGCTAAGTCAATTAAAGGTTGCTGAATTGAAAGTAGAGTTGGAAGACAGGGGATTAGACACTACCGGTGTAAAACTCGATCTTGTGGAACGATTAAAAGAAGTAATAATCAATGATGGAAATGATCCGGAAAATTATTACTTTCAGTCCGAGAATGAATTATTATTCCAAAACATCGAGAAAACATTAAAGGAGGAATTAAAAGAAAGTTCCACGGCATTAAGGGAAGAATTAAAAGAAAGCTCCACGGCATTAGGGGAAGAATTAAAAGAAAGTTCCACGGCATTAAAGGAGGAATTAAAAGAATTAAAAGACAATTCCACGACATTAAGGGAAGAATTAAAGGAACTCGCCGAAAGCTCTAGAACGATCGAGAGAAAAATGGAAGAAAATTCGGAAATATTAGAATTTAAATTCGATAGAAAAATCGAGGCAGTTCTGGAAAATTCGGTGGCTTTGGAACATAAAATAGGTGCAATAAAAGAAGAATTTTACGACAAGTTCCGGGAACTGGAGAGACGCTTGGATAGTCGACATATTGAAACCGAGAGGCATCAAATAATGGAGACTGATGCGCCCAACGGTGAGGAACAAGTAAGTAGAATCAGTGAAGTGCATGAGCCCACAATTCGACGACTGGATGCAGCAGTAAAGCCACCTACATTTGATGGGAAAACAACCTGGGAAAACTACTTCATCCAGTTCGACGCTGCTGCTGTGTCGAATGGCTGGAACGACGACCAAAAGGCTGTAGCATTGACAGTCGCCTTGCGCGGAGAGGCACTGGATGTTCTGCAGACACTCCCTCCTGCACAACGTAAAAGCTACGACCACATAGTGGAACGTTTGGGGACTAGGTACGGGCATGCTCATATGGTAGGAGCTTTTAGGATGCAGCTCCGGAATAGGAGTCAGAAGTCTGGAGAAAGTTTGCAAGAGTACGAGGCGGATGTTGCCCGTCTGAGTCAAATCGTGTACAATAATGTACCTGATTCTGTACTGCAAGAATGGGCAGTAGAGAGGTTCACGGATGGATTGCGTGATCCCGAAATAAAACAGGCTTTGTTCTTGAGCCGTCCTAAGACGTTAACAGCTGCGCTCGCTCAAGCGCTGGAGATGCAAGCGGCTAAACAGGCAGTTAAAGGGCATGGATACGTCAGAACCGTGGAATCGGAAAATGCTGACCAGCTGGCAGAGAAAATAACTGCAACTATGACCGAAATGATCGAGAAGAGGTTCCAGAAGCTAGAAGGCACCGTGAATCTTTTGAAAAACAACAAGGAAGTCCGCTGCTGGAATTGTGGTGAAGTGGGCCATATCCGAAGTCGCTGTAAAAAGCCTATCAGGAGAGGCTATGGCAGAGGTCCCTCAATGGAGCAGCAGGAAAACTAAAACAGGTCGGCGTCAAGGGGCAAACGTCGACCTCTCATAATAGAGCCCTAACAGCATGCATATCCTTTTTAAATAACATAACTCCAAAGTCGATTGTTGTAGATGCTTTCGTGGATGGTTCACCAGTTAGGATGCTTGTGGATACTGGAGCTACGAGAACTATCGTGGGACCAAATGTCGTCAAGAAGAAACTCTCAACTACCAGATGGGGACTGCGTACAGCAACTGGAGATGCTGTGAAGATTTATGGAGAAGTGACTGTGAATATTGCATTTGGAAACTTTTGCATAAATGAAAAAGTTCTGGTAGCTGAGATTCAGAGTGAACTCATTTTGGGCATGGACATCTTGACGAAGTATGGCTTTAGGATGGATCTACAACAAGGAGTGATCCATGTTAATAATGAGGAACTAGTGATCCATCCACAAAAAGAGTGTGAATCGCGAGTGATTTTGTGCAAGGACACAGTGCTAAAGGACCGAACCGAAGTTATGGTCGCGGGTTGTTTGGACGGAGACTTTACTGAGGGCAGTGTTATGCTTCTCGAGCCCGCGAGTGATAAACAAATGGTCGGTCGCGGTGTTTTAGTCGGTAAAGAAGTGTTCCGATGTAAAAAGACAATTCCGGTTCGTGTGATGAATGTCAACTATCATCCAGTGACTTTGCGGAAAGGCACTGTTCTTGGAGAATGTTCAAGTGTTTCGTGCGTGATTCGTCAAGTTAGCGGTGTAGACACTGGAAACACGGTTAATAAGAGCGGTGCATCCCAAATTCTGAATCAACTTTGGCCAAAGGATTCCCGCTTATCAAAGGAGCAGCAGAGGAGGGTGAAAGAATTTATAGCTCGATTCCAAGACGTATTTGAAAGCAAGAATGGCTCCAAGGGAAAAACTAATCTCGTGCAGCACAAAATCAATACTGGGAGTGCACAGCCTATCCGACAGTCACCTAGAAGGCTGCCACTTGCCAAGCGAGAGGAAGCCGAGAAGATAATACAAGACATGGAATCTGAAGGTGTCATCGAGCCGTCGAGCAGTCCTTGGGCGTCACCGGTGGTATTAGTGAAGAAGAAGGATGGGTCGACGCGATTTTGTGTAGATTATCGTCGTCTTAATGACGTGACCAAGAAAGACAGTTATCCTTTACCGAGAATTGATGACACCTTGGATACGTTGTCTGGCTCCAAGTTCTTTTCTACCCTTGATCTGAAGAGTGGTTATTGGCAAGTGGGCGTAGCTTCTGAAGATCGTGAGAAAACGGCATTCACAATTGGAACTGGATTATGGCAATTCACAGTAATGCCATTTGGTTTATGCAACGCTCCGGCCACCTTTGAACGGCTAATGGAGTCCGTATTGAAAGGATTATCGTGGAAAACGTGTCTGGTATACCTGGATGACATAATTGTGGTAGGGGAGACGTTTGAAGACCACATGAAGAATCTCGAGGAGGTATTCCAAAGGCTTCGCTCGGCCAATCTCACGCTTTCCCCGAAGAAGTGTCACCTTTTTGAGAAAACTGTCCAGTATTTGGGACATATCGTTTCCGACCAAGGTGTTGCCGTTGATCCGGAGAAAACCAAAGCCGTAAGTGAATGGCCAGTTCCAAAAGATAAACATCAAATCAGAAGCTTCCTTGGACTGTGCACCTATTATCGTCGCTATGTGCCTGGATTTGCTACCATCGCTAAACCGCTAACCCGTCTCACTGAAGATGGCAGAACGTTTATGTGGACCGAGGAATGTGAAGCGGCGTTTCAAGAGCTGAAGTTGCGACTGATCAGTGCCCCGATTTTGTGCTATCCTCAAGCCGAGGGTGAATTTATATTGGATACGGACGCCAGCAATGTTGCGATTGGAGGCGTACTTTCGCAGAAACAAAATGGGCAGGAAAAAGTGATTGGGTACTTCAGCAAAGTTCTGTCAAAACCAGAGCGTAATTATTGTGTGACGAGAAGAGAACTTCTGGCGGCTGTGAAGTCCATCGAGCATTTCTATAAATATCTGTATGGGAGAAAATTCCTATTAAGAACAGACCATGCAGCTTTGAAATGGTTACTGAACTTTAAGAGTCCAGAGGGTCAAATTGCAAGATGGATTGAGAGACTTCAGGAGTACGACTTCAGAACTGAGCACCGAGCAGGAACCAGTCATCGAAATGCAGATGCATTGTCTCGGAGGCCTTGCGGGTTAAATTGCAACCATTGTAATCGAGCAGAAGAAAAGATGGGGTCAATTTGTGCTACTACTTTGGTGGATGACTTTTGGCAACCTGCTGTCGTTGCTCAAGAGCAAGAGGCGGATCCTGATCTACAACCGATTGTGGAATGGAAGAAGAATGGAGATAGACCAAATTGGCAAGAGGTGGCGCGACATTCCCCCAATGTTAAGGCGTACTGGGCACAATGGGATTCCTTGGTGATGGAGGATGGTCTTCTTAAACGAATCCTGGAGAGTGACGATGGGCAAGAGCAGAAAAGGCAATTGCTGGTTCCGAGAAGCAGGGTCGCGGAAGTATTGAAGCAACTTCACGAGGAAGTTGGTGGAGGTCACTTTGGATCGAAGAAGACGTTGGAAAAGTTGCGCCACAGATTTTATTGGGTCGGTTGCAAGAAAGATGTAGATGAGTGGTGCAAGAAGTGCACCGTCTGTGCCGCTAGCAAGGGACCGCATCGACGACCAACAGCTCCAATGAAGCAGTATAATGTGGGGAGTCCATTTGAGCGAATTGCAATTGACATCGCTGGTCCGTTCCCTGAAAGTGAACGCGGCAACAAATACATTCTGGTCGCGATGGACTACTTCAGCAAATGGGTTGAAGCTTACGCTTTGCCTAACCAAGAGGCCGTTACTGTAGCTGAAGTATTGGTTAATGACTGGATTTGCCGTTTTGGAGTGCCACTAGAATTACATTCTGACCAAGGAAGAAATTTTGAGTCTGCTGTTTTCCAGGAAGTTTGCAAAGTCATGGACATCAAGAAGACCAGAACGACGGCTTTACACCCACAGTCAGATGGAATGGTCGAAAGAATGAACAGAACAGTTAACAGGTATTTGTCCAAGGTGGTATCTGCCAATCAACGAGACTGGGACCAACATCTCAACTTCTTCCTTCTGGCGTATCGATCATCCATCCATGAATCTACTAAGCAAACCCCTGCTAACGTCATTTTTGGTCGAGAACTCCGCTTGCCGTGTGATTTGAGTTTTGGTAGTAAACCTGGTGAAGATTTGGCTGGCGAGGGCTACGTGAGCGGCTTAAGAAGGAAAATGGATAGCATTCATAACCTAGTACGATCAAATCTTCAATGTGCAAGCGACCGAATGAAACAAAATTATGACGTTCGAGCTCAAGAAGGGGGTTACCAAGAAGAAGATTTGGTTTGGCTTTATAACCCTCAAAAGCGTCGTGGTTTGTCCCCCAAGCTTCAGAATAACTGGGAGGGTCCATACAAAGTGGTAAAACGAATTAACGATGTCATTTATCGTATTCGTAAAATGCCAAATGGAAAGCCGAGAGTTGTCCATTTTAATAGACTAGGACGTTATAACGGGAACAATCATGCGGATGGTGTACGCAGAGTAACGGAACAGAGGAAGGAAGTCTCATACGAAGAGTTTCAGAGGATGTATGGAGATAATAAAGTGGCTTCATTCGGCGTAACCATTGAGAGACAACAAGACCTCTTCACTCTGTCGTCAGAATATTCACTTGCTCATTGTGTGGCGGCCGATCTCCGCATGTCCCGTGGAATTGCTTCCGTTTTCAAAGCGAAGTTTGGTCAAGTAGAGAAGCTGCGAGAGTTTGGTCCACGTGTCGGAAGAGTGCTATGGTTAAGGGATCAAGAACGATTCATTTACTACTTGGTGACAAAGAAGTTATCGTCTGGAAAACCTGATTATCGAGAAATGTGGAATTCGTTGCTTGATCTAAAAAGAAGAGTGTTATGGAGTGGCATAAGGAAGATCGCAATGCCCAGAATTGGCTGTGGTTTAGATGGTCTCGAGTGGAGGAAGGTCCGGAATATGCTGGAGGAGATATTCCAGGGAACCGGTGTGCAAATCTTGGTTTGCAGGTTTAACCCGAAAAGTATCCCCACTCCGGGAACGGTGGATTGTCGGCGGACAGCGTTGCGCGATCTTGGACATGGTTTACCAACGATAGCTAATGAATTTCGAGACGAAATTGGTTTTAATGAGGGGGCAATGTTACAAAGATTGCATTTGTTAAGGCGGGTATGACTCATCCGCCGGAAGTTTCGAGAAAGCCGCGCGCGATGACTTACCGTTCCTTCTAGAATTTTCGAGAGCAAATGCGGACTTGTATAAATAATGCCGCTCAATTATTACGAGTTCAGTTCATAGTTCACAGTTTTACAGTTTAACGCGTTCGCGAAGTTTAAATGTGATTACCTTAAACGTTGATTCGGTTAGACTTTTTAGTGATTAAATATTAAGTGTGATTAAAATAATTAGTGAACCTCTAGTGTAAATAAATTGATTAATTCTTAAGTTAACAACTAAGTACCTATTCGTAATTAGAAATAAGTGATTAATAATTAGCGTGTAAATAAATAAATATTCGACTTGGTTTCATAAATAAAGTTTCGTTACAATATGTTTAACCCGAATTTCCACAAGAATAGCATTATAACTTAATCGATTACTATCGTATTTTATGAGGATGCTTTTTTTATTTCCAAAAATTTAGGGACACCGAGTAAAATTATTTATCGTTACTGAATATGAGACACACACGTACATAATTTATTGAAAATGCGGAACGTACCACGTAAAATGCCGCTGTTAAGCTACTATGTCACATGTAATTCGATTAATTGTAAATTTACTATGCGATTTAGTAACAACGAAACATTTTGTTTATATCAAACAAAACAGTTGTGGCACTAAGAAAATATAACATTTATTTGAATTGCGACTGGCAGTAATCATGCCGAATTTATAACATATAAAAGTGTGATTTATAATGCAGTAACATTTATTATGTGTAGTGTAGTTTTATCTTCTGATGCTTATAAAAGTTGTACGTACCGTAAATGATTGATTGAACTGAATGAAACTAAATTGCCGAGAAAGATAATGTATATTTTTCGCTTAGAAAGTGGTTACGAAAATTGTAACTGAGATCAGAAAAACAAAATGTCAATGAAGTGTAGCACGAAGAAAGATATGGAAATAGAAGTGAAGATAAGAAACGTATTTGTAAGAATATATATAAACGGTTTATTTTCATCTAACTCCACGAAGCTATTTTTACGTATTATTGTGACACGCAGAATAACAACTTGTATATATACTTTATTTTATCAGTTTCTTTACGAAAGAAGGAAATGGAAAAGTTTTATTTATTTTAAATGATTTTTTTAAAGGTGGCGTAGACATTGATTAAGTTAAGTGTGGTGGTATTTTGTTTCTCGGTAAGGCGCCATTCATTTATCACGTAAAACGTTTCTGGGCGGAGGGAGTTGTTTTTCTTTGAGAGGTCCTTAACTATTACCCGTATTTGGAAATAACACGAAAACGTTGGAAAACTTAATGCGATATTCAATAACAGTATATACTTACATAGCTAATTATTAAGAACATAGGAATTATTAATAACTTTAAAAACCCCACCTCATTATACCCTCAATCTCAGAACAGTCAATGTTTCTGATAAATGGGGTGCGTCATTAACCGTGGACAAACTGTAGGTTTTATTAAACAAATTAGGCACAGAATCACTGGAATTAAATGAGTTACACCAAAATTTCTTCATGCACTCTTACTTTTAAACATTTTTGGATTCTAAAGTTTTGTAGTTATCATAATGGCGGAAACTACTGCATTGTCATTGTCACACATGTAAAATTTAGATTTTAAAGTTACATTTACATTATGTAAAAATTTCATCCTTAAATTTAACACCCTTTTAGAGTGAGGGTTACAACCCCTATGTTTAAATGGGAAATAGGGTCGTGTGATACGTCATTTAAAAGGTCTCTTCATTGTCTACTCAAAAATTTTATTGTTTTCAATTCTAATGCAAAAATTAACATTATTAAAAAAAATAACGTAATTCGCGACAGTGCATTGCGAACTTAATATGTCGTAGTATTAAGTACCTAGTACCGTTTAGTTCTAGAATCTAGATAATGTAAAAAATTCTGGCAAGTTGCCACGAGATTTTAACAATAAATTATTTTTTTTAACACTTTTTTCAAAAAATAAGTATAGAATTCAGAAAAAAATACTCTTAAACTACATAAGAAAAACTGCAACTTTATCTTATTAAAAAAATGAGTGCCGCCATTTTAGCTTATACCGGAAGTGACGTCATCAAAGGTAATATTAGCATTTTCGTCCTTGGTACGAAAACAATCGATTGGCGAAAACAGCATTTCGATGACTTTAGTTTCTGAGTTTAGAGCGTTGCAAGGAATATATACGGACAGACTACAGACTACAGACGACAGACGGAAGTTTTTTTTTCATTTTTTGAATCTACGTATTCAAAAATGCAAAGATATACATATAAAAATTTGCGTAGGTCAATTTTTTTTGGAACACTAATACAATACTTCCCTTTTACTTCGTACTCGGGAAGTAAAAATCATGAAACTCTGAAAGGTTAATGTTTGGGCAGGAATTATTGAAGACCATGTCCTTTTTTGATGGATGATAGTTTGAATGGTAATAATTATTTATCAATTCTCCAAAATCATGACACAGGGTGTCAATTTAGTAGCACGTTCTTCAATTACGGATTTATTGTTAAATTTACTAAACAATAAATAAATGAGATGGCAATTAGGTTGGATGAAACACATTTGCAAATTAGTAGGATGCATACAGGGTGTCTCCAACAAGTATGGTGCATAAAACGTATATTTTTTTAAATGGAATGACCCACTTTTTTTAAGCGTAAATGTAGGAGCCTTGAGTAGACTCTTTAGTCGTACCATACTTTTGTATTAATATGCGGCGTTGCCAAGTTATTAATTAATACATATTTTTTTGCTAAATATCAACCCTTCCATTATACGTTTGTATTTCTTTAACGTCTTGTTTTTGATTTTACGTAAGTTCGGTGGTGGACTTTGGTTGAATCAGAGTATTCAACCGTGACGAAACATTAAATTATTTCGTACAGGGTGTTCACTTTTTTTTGCTCCAAACTTTTCAAACTAATTTTTCTTCATTTTTTTACATAGCACACCCTATTTATTATTACATATTTGGAATCCCCGGTGCAACTTTACCAAGCTTACCCTACTTATTCCTAAGTTTTCGCAAATTGAGATTTTCTATTCCTTACGACAGTACTTAGTGGCGCGATGGTTAAAGCGCGTGGACGAGGCTGGACACTCGAATCGAGGATGCGGTGAAGTAAATTCTTATTAAGGTAGCTATGATTTCTTTGTTTTCTATTTGACATTTGACAAAATTCCATTTGTATCAGAACGTGATGGAGAGGATTCAATAGTCTCTTCACTGCATTACTCCAGCTATGTTGAATGAAGTGAGGAAATCTTTCACCAAAAACGTAAACTCCTGCTTAGTAACAAGACGGCAAACATTTTCAACATTTATTGCGTTAATAAAATGAGAACAATAATTGTAAATCAACATAAAATTTTATAAATTGTTGATCTTTTGTCAAAAAACTATCGTACCTTGCTAGCGAATTTCATTATTTTTTTTAATGTTAATTTTTGCATTACATTTGAAGACAATACAATTTTTGAATAGACAAAGAAGAGACTTTTTAGATGATGTCACAAGCCCCTACTTCATATTTAAAAATTTAGGAGTTGTAACCATCACTCTAAGGGTGTTAAATTTAGGTAAGTTTGAAATTTTTACGCAATAGGATGTAATTTTAAAATCTATAATTGTGTTTCGGAATTTATTGTAAATAATATGCACAATGATTGAAATAACGGATTTATTCCATTTGGCTCTTCCAATATTTCTGAAAATATGTTTTTTTTATATATGTTCTACCTGGTGAAATTTCTACTAAATTTCCTAAAGTTTTACATTCGTCCATTATAATCTGGATCAGTAGAACTTGAAAGGATTGTGTGGTCTCTTACTTAGTTCACAACTACTGTTTCAAAATTTAATGTTCGAGATCCTAGCCCAATTTTTGTTTCATCACTTGAAGGAACAAGAGAAAGGGGGTTTTCAAGGTGTGAACTATACCGCCTCTTCCTGCAAAAATATCGAAATCTATCAGATATCGCTACAGAACGAAGAATTATTGATCAAAAAAGCGTTATATTAAAAAACAGTTAGACATCCCGTTACAAAGTCCAAACCAACACTCAACCAACTCGCCAATAACGCCTGAACATCATGCATATAGAGGAAACAACACAATCAAACACAAAATATAGTCAGAAGAAACAAAGATCAGTTTTACAGAAATATACAAATTAAAAATAAATAATTATTAATAACACCAATCTTAAGCGAACCATTCAGTAACAGTCGCAGAAACTGTCATAAACCACAAGAAACATGCACAATTGGAAGGACCATGTGTCTGGCTACATTAATAATTTCTTGTATAATTAATAATTAACATCAACGGTTAACCAAACAAATTAACCATCTAATAGACAACACCAGCGACCCAGCGTCCCCAACCAAACTTCCAAATTCTTGACAGAAGGTATGTTTTGAGAGAAAAATAATCAAATATACTACATTTTATGTAGATAATTTCGATTTAAAGCTAAAATTAACAAAATTAATTCATAGATACTACATTTAGTTGAAACTAAAACGATCTATTTAAAATTCAATTTTGACCCATAATCCTACGCGTAATTTAGAAATCTGCCTTTTTGGAGTTTTTCCTATTTTCATTAGGTATATCGACAGAGAAATGAATGTAGCGCTACACGACGATTTGTTACATGTGGGATATCCGATGACAATTATTATATGTACTAACAGCAACACGCAGCTAAACCACATATAAATTGGTTAAACTGTTCACTTAGTTTTGCAAAATTAAAAAATGAATTATGTTCAATGAATCACACGCATTTTAATTGTAAACGAATAATTTTACTTGTGGAATGAAATATGTTGTGTGATTGTATAATTATCTTTAATTCATTACAAGAGAAACGCGAAAATACGTAATTTATTTAGAAATGCTAAATACCCTCGAATCTTACAGAATTTATAAGCACGAAGTTAAGTAATTAGAAACGAATAAAATTATTCACAAAGACATTTTATTTAAAATGAGGGTATTAAATAAGGCATTATTTTCTTTCAAATTTAACACGACGAAAACGTAAAATTTAGCCATAGCGATTGCTTAAAGTTTTTAATTGGAATATTGTGCGAATGAAACAAATTCATATTCTACAAGAGTTGTGGAATTTCGGAATGTCGTTGTTAACGTCATTTCAAGTTTTATTTGGTCAAAAATACATTTTCCATTTCATTTGTAGGAAAAAATTCTTCTTTTTGGGTTTTAACGAAATTCTTAGAAAATATTTTATAAGGTAATATCTTATATAATAGAAGTGATTTAAGAACTTTGTAAGTTTCTTTAATACATATATCAAAGAATGTGTCGAGTTTTGGAATAAGATTCGCACAAGATGAAAAACGTTCATTCTGTTAAGGCTAAAAAGGCTTTTATTGCGTAGTCATTCAATATTGCGTCGTCATATCTGAATTCTATATGGAATTCAATATAATCACTTTCATTTTGGCCCCTTATCTTGCCTGAACACATGCACGAACTTTGTCCAAATTCCAATCACAACAAATGCGCATAGTCTGTTCAACTTTTCCTGTAGGTACATATTTTTTGTTTCCATAAGATGCGCTTTATGTAGTGTGAGGTTTTAAAAATAATTTTGATGGGATCGCATTTCTCGTTCGGTAGTAAATTTTGGATATTTTAGTCCCTCACTTCTAAAATACAGGTCTTGAAGGCTTTATGCTATAAATTATTTATATGTTTAGATAAAGTTTCACAAAAGTTTAAGACGTGTGTATCCAAACTGCACGTTTTCTTTCGAGTTCATCTTCTAAACAATTTTTAATATCTGCGTTACGTGTATATAAAAAATGTATGTAATAAATACTTTAAAGGAAGCTAAACTTTTATTTAATCAAGTTTTTTAATTTGTAATGAATACTCTTTCCCGTATTTTTAATTAAAGCGAAAGATTATTCTACATTATGAGACTAACCAGCAATTTTTTAATATACATAAACGTACATATGTATTGTATATCTGAAATAATAATGTTGCCAGATTCATCAACAATTAAAGCTGATAAGACTTGTGTGCGTTATTTATATAAATTTTGTTGGCCGTTATATTCTTACGAATTACCAAATTTAAACTTTGGGCATCCCTTCTCATAAAATGATTAATGCTATTATTAGAATTCTTCTTTAAGTTTAATTCTACTTCTTACATTAATCCAATATTTTAATAGGGAAAAATGTTAACAAGCCAATTCCGACCAAATAATAATTACGTACTAATATTAACTAACTAAATTAAATTAACTAAATTAGTGTACACTGCTAAGGAACAGAAAGAGAAAAATAAAAAAACAAATAATTGCATTTTCAAAGCTTAAATAACAAAAATCTTAGAGAGAAAAAATCAATATTTATACTAATACCAATACTAAAGGTTAACATATAACAAAACCAATGCATCACAGAACAGAACATTTATTTATTAGTTTATTAATTTTATTATTTCCGCAAAACTATACTTTTTAGTTGTGATGTAAACTGTGTTAGGCTGCAGTTGAATATATCACACTGTTGAGAAATGTGGTTGTAGTTTATACACATGCAGCAGATTGGAGATTTTACCAACACATTCGTTCCAGGTTGAAGGTTCTTGAATTACGTGCTGAATACGTTGAAGTAAAGTAAGGATAGTAGAACAAGCGAATCAATATAGTTGCAAAGTATGTATTTTAAAAAGGAAGATAACGTTGGTCTTATGCCTCCTGTCTGCAAGAGACTTAACTCCAAAACTCATCAAGAAATCGGTTTGCGGATAGCCTCTTGGAGGGTACACCCCATGCTGTTTAAGATAATTATAATATCTTTAGAAATCTTCTTTGAACAGATTCAAGTGACAGCTTCTGTTTCTCATAGTAAGGATTCCATATTAGTAAGCAATACTCTAATTTAGAACGAACCAGTGACACATAAAGTCCATACAGCGCACGAGTATTGGAAAAAGATTTACAGTTTCGCCAAATAAATCCAAGCACCCTTGTGGAAGAATCAATTATTGAGCGCGTGTGCTCATTAAATGAGAGACTTTTATCAAAGTCTGTCAATGAGGTATAACGAGAATCAACAGTAGAATCGACGTAGTAGTCATAGTGTAGTGCATGACGCTTGTTAGTGAATGAAATTACTTTACATTTCGCAATATTTAATGTGAGTGAATTTCTCTCACACCAAGTTACCATACGATTAAGGTTATCCTGTAATAGAGCACAATCTTGGAGATGCGATACAGATAAAAATAATTTAATTTCATCAGCAAACAAAAGCTTTTCACAGTTCAACTCATTTGGTAGGTCGTTAAGACAAGTAAGGAACAACAGGGGTCCAAGGTTAGAGGCTTGAGGCACTCCCGATGTAACATTTATTGGATCTGAAATAAATTTTCTATGAGATACGTACTGCGTTCGATTTAATAGGTAAGAATTAAGTAGCGACAGTAAATTGTCGTTGAGGCCATTATTGGAAAGCCTTGGAATTATAAGATCATGCGAGATACGGTCAAAGGCCTTTGAAAAATCCGTATAGATTACATCTACGTGGCGAATTTGTTAAGTATGTTGATCGGTCGATAGTTTGTGATATCACTTGGATCACCGTTCTTCAGTGTCTGGCAGATGTTAGCAAGTTTCCAGATGGCAGGAAAGGTATATTAGGGCGGCAGCCCAGCGTCATTTTAGGTATTTAGTGATAAAAGAGCGTCTGCAAATCATACTACGTTGAAGATGATGTAAAATATAAGAGCATAACAATGGTCGCAAGTTCTGAACCTGGGGATAACATGTTCAAATAACCCTTTTTTTGTGCATAAAAAGCCACTGTTTTAAAGTGATTTGAGCGCGTATAATTCTTGTACGAATCGAAAGGACAAATGGAAAACGTCGTCAGAAAGGTATTTGCAGACGGTTTCGGAGGTGCAATAACCCTGCAGATGGGGTTGAAGTTGCAGTACTTTTATGATTTTTAAAAGTCAATTGAGCGTGTCTGCAATTCAGGTTAATGATTTATGTTCTTGCGTATGTCACGAAAAAAAAATTGCAGACAATTCGGATGTGGATAAGTATTTTAATTAAGCAATTTAAATGATAGTTTGCTAAAAAAATGATACTTAAAAAAGCCACTGTGCGTATTACTACTTAACAGTATTATATGGTTCTGAGAATAGCGTTAAGTCAAAAAATGAGTTTTCCAAAACTATTCAAAGTAGGGTGAATATTATTTCTACGTTTATGTGTGAAACAGTTCATGACGCTAAAAAATTAGGAGGAATTGGGGAATTATTGGTGAAGCAAAGTGGAATCAATAGGAAATTGTGTGTTTAACAAATTAGTTGTACAAACTGTTACGAGCCTATTGTATGTCCGACGGGAAATAGTAGCAAATGCGGAACTGTACAATTTGAAAATGAGACCTTTATGTGAAAAAGTGAAGAATAGTTAGCTTGTCTTTCGAAATATATGTTTGCTTGTGTGGAACCATTAAACGCTATCGTAATAAAATCACTGCTTGCGTGTCAACGAAATCTTATATTGCTTGTTTTCCTTTTACCTTCACAGAGCCCACGCACTTGAATAAATATAAAAAGTGGTCAAACTCAGTTTTAACGAGTAATATAACTGACAGTTTGATATTTGTTACGAACCAATTCACATTTGAGTGGAATTAATAAAGATTTTGATGTCCGAATCGGGTGGGACGAATTACATAAAACTTAGTCCATTTTATGGATTGCGGTTTGAATTTTCATTACCTTTCCTTAAAAGAAATTTTCAATATTGTTTAGCATTCATATTTTCTTTATCGTTTTATTTTGTGTAAGTATACAGCCAGTGAAACAGGGTTTAATTAGTGATAAAGGATATAGTCTGTGGCTGGTGTTTTATGGTAAATTTATTTTCAGGGCCAATGTAAATAATTTTCTAAATACTGAACCTAAAAAATTTAAAAGGGGGAAAAATAAAGTCCATTAAATTGATTGGTAAAATCACCCTTAACTAAGCGTTGTTTTGAGATAGGTAACGTTATATGTTTGCGTGCGGTAGTATTTAGATAGCTAGCGAATAATAGTTTTTTGAAATTTACTTTAATAAAACGAAATTTGGTAATCTTTTTACAGTTGAAGAAAGATGACCGAAAATTTTGTTGTTTAATTAGATCACGAGAGTCAAAGTAAGCAGGGGGGGGGGGGGGCTCCGTTCACAAATTGGCGCCTAACTAAAGGGCCGATACCGTTACAAATGTTCTTTCTATTTCAATTTAGTTAATCATGAGCATGTTCAAGAACGTTTAAAAAAAGCAGTTATTAGATACAGTACCTCACCTCCTCCTCCTTTTATGCAGCCTTTGAGAGAAGGATTTTGATGGTAGATTGCCTTGCAGTGAATAAGGTTATTCAACACGACCTTTTTTCTCTAGCTAACCAGTTTACTTCCAAAAAACAACAGTATTTGCCTTTTTCAATATGAACTCTGGACCAACTGAGAGTGTTATTGGGAAAATTGTGAAGAACTTCCAAGAAACTGGGTCTGTGGTAGATGTTAAGAAGCCAGTATGTGCTCATGCAGGACGGTCACCCGAAAACATTGCTGTCGTGAGGGAGAATGTGGCCGAGAGGCCAAACACCTCTATTCGACATTGAGCATCAGATACACTTATCCACGGCCCCTTTGCATCGAATATTAACGAAAGATCTGTCGTTGCACGCGTACATTCACGCAACAACTTGAAACGATGGACCATTTCAACCGCCGTACATTTGCCGATTGGATACACTAACAATGACAAGTGAATAACAAATTTTCCACGAAACTCTTCTTCGGAGACGAAGCCCATTTCCATCTCAATGGCTACGTCAATTGCAGAATATGGGCTGATGAAAGTCCAAGGGCAATTGTCGAAACACCAATGTATGCACAAAAAATCACTGTGTGGTGTGCTTTTTGTGCTGGAAGAATCATTGGACCATTTTTATTAAAATGGCGCCACATTCCATACAGTCCAGGCCACAATGGCTCTACTGCATGAGAAGTTTCCCGGGGGCATAATCTCTCGAAACAGCGAAGTCAACTGGCCACCCTTGCGATTTGACACCGTTAAACTTAACAGAGTTTGGATATATTTAATAAGCGAGAGCTTTATTTGGAGTTTCTTATTTTATATTTTCACAAACTGTCAAACAATAATATTTTCATACACACACTCTTGTTCTTATAGTTGACTTGATTAAATTATCATTCTAATAAAACTTCGCCATCTGAAGAGTAAAGTCTATGCCAACAACTCAACTATAACGATCCAGCAAGTTAAGGACCATTTTCACGGCACATTGATGAGCTTGAGGAGAAGTTATAGTGTTATAAATGTTATAACAAATTTCGATAAGGGGATCAACGTGTGACGCCGGACCCGTGACAACCATTTGGCGGACATTGTCTTTCACACTTGTAATGGATCATATAACATGTTTCATTAAAGAAATCTTCAATTTTGTACACCACTGATTTTTTATTAATGTTTAACATCAATCCGTCTTATTGTAAGACCCTTTGGCTTGAAGATAAACGCGTCGTAATTCTAAGGAATTCGCGGATATATACGCTTTAAATTCTCAAAACATTCAGAAGAACATTTGCAAATCGTGTTGAACCGTTTTAGTGGTCGTCATATAAATTGGATTCTCGAGAGGGTAAAAATCAGCAAGTCAAAAATTAGAATTTTATGGCGTAGTATTCAAAAGTGTCCCTCAACAAAACATAGCATGTTCTCTTTGACGCCTTTTCACGTTCTATACCGGTGTCAGTAAACACAGCAAACGTTGTATAAGTGTACCACTAATCTCGGGTTTGAATCTCGACTACGGTGTGTAAATTACCTCCGTGCGTTGATTTCCGTCACCACAATTAGTATTTATAAGAAATTATTGGGTAAAATGCGTGAAAAGTATCTACAATATTCTAAATATTCTAAGGTTAATCACAGTTGGGAAAATTGATGATTCCAAATGCTTATCAAGAAGTTAACATAAAGGAATGCCATGGTAAAGCAACTTCGCGGCATTATGTATTTTTGAAACCTTTAATCGGATACAATGTTTATATTTCCCGAAAATGGTGAGTGCTGTGTTTTATAAGCAGTGTGTCTTCGCAGCAAGCTTATTCAAAGAAAACCTCGTTTTATGATGAGTAGGGAAAACCATTTGTTCCTTTCCGAAGAGTTCTTCTGGTCAGAGCTTCCTCTTAGTGGTAACTCATTAAATTTTACTTTACGGCGTAAGGAAGTAAGAAGAATAATGGAGATAAGATTGACAGTCCATTAGTTGTTTTAACCTTATAATTACAACAATATTTCACCATTTTTTACAAAACTAGAACCTAGGATGGTTAATTTCAGTTGCACAATATTCTCCCACCCGTTATAGCAATATTTTTGAGAAAACTGATCAACAAAATTAATTACAGTTATAATATAACAATACCACTTAATCCTTTATTTCATAGTATCATAACGCAGTTCGTGCCTATATCATTATCAGTGGATTATAGATTATTATAAATTAATTATTAATAAGCGTTATCCACAAAATGTTATGGTTGGAAAGATTTTAAAAACGTTGTAGTGTATTTTCTTTTGTAGGTACATACGCGTACGTTTGCATAATATTTTAGAACTCCCCATCTATTGATTTTTCGGTTAAAAACGAATTATTTTACGCAAGAATGTCTGAACTCATTACGTGAATACTAACCCTAATGTTCCACATACCAAACTCGAATATTACAGAAATTACCGAAAAAAATGTCCTACCATCAATTTACTTATTTTACGGTTTCTTCGCTTAACGAATATGTATTTTATCAAATGTGACATAAAACGGTCGGTTGCTGGTACTTGCAGTAAATTTAAGGTTTTTACACCATAATTAATTCCCTTAATTTATATTTTTTGTTGAACGTTAATGTGATTGTGAAAAAATTATGATGCATGAAATTTTTCCGCACGAAAATGTTCTAATTATATCTATCTACTGCACTGAACATTAACGTTTATACATTTTAAAGATTCTTATATCATTATGAGATAAATGAATATAAAAAATACAAAATGGAGATGATATCGCTATAAACATCACGTAAAAAGTAAGCGAGAAAATGTGAGCGAGTAAATCATGTCGAAAATTTTACTGATAAACTACCTCTACTTGAAAGGTAAATTGTTTTAGTAGATATACTAAATTACAGTGTAAAAAACTTATGGTTTATTAAAGTCATATATAAGCATAATATAAAAGCATAAAAATAATATTAAGGCGCACTTTTTGTTTATAACACGCGACACTCTGCTACATAATTAAGATACAGTGGCAACGTCGTATAAAATTTGCCGAAATTTATTAGAGCATGTTAATTGTTTAGAAGAGGATCGTTGGAATAGTTACTTTATGTGCTGCGTAATTCTTTTTAATTATATCTCTTTTCAACTTCCCGAGGTTTTCTTGTCACTTGCACTGTCAGGTAATTACTTTGTTTAACCATTAGTACCCGGAACATTTTTGTCTGAAATTCGGTTATTTATCGAATTTTTCCAACAAAATAAAAGAAAATCGATTATTTTGGGAGGGCGGAATTTGAGAAACAAGTGAACCGGGTTGGTGGAATAGATATTTACAAATATATCGGAAATAACGTTACCTGTAATCGAAATTATTAATGCTCTCTTGCTCTAGGAGCTTTATTGATGGCATAAATTTTATCTACGAATGGTAAGGATCTTTATTACTTCCGATCCAAAATGATGTCGAAAAGTTTAAAACCACAAAAAGACATTTTAATTAAAACGATAACGAAATCATTGCTTATAGCTAAACTAGACCGAAATCATAAAAATTTATTTTCATATGTAGAATCCGGTTATGCATAGCCCGCTACAACATTTGAAACACCCTCTACTTTGTTTAATTGTCATTTACTTTTGTTTCCAAGTACTACTTTTATAATTACCGATCTAAAGTTTGATTTATGAGAAGATGCGTGCACGTCATCAATGACGTTTTCTAACTAGGTGATTGTACCAACTGCTTAAAATCTTTTTTTTGTTGGTTAAATTCAATGTAATCATGTTAATTTAAGAAACAATCTAATAAAATTTACTAATAAAGTTAAATTTTTGATTTTAATTATTTATGTCATTCTATTTTGAATGAAAACGACAAAAACATTTGAAATTTGGGGTTTATTTTTTTTTAAGTTTGACCAGTGTCTTATTTATTGTGCGTAGTACGATTCATTGTATTGGGCTTTCAAACGACTTAATTGCTTGTGTAAATTTAAAACGCTATTGTTTGTTGGGTTGCATACTTACAAAATTAAACTAAAATGAAGATCTACATACACATACTACAAAATTACGTCATGAAAAAGTTATGACGTGCACGCATCTTCTCATAAATCAAACTTTACTCAAATTTTTCACGCTATGTTATATGCTCGTTCCTTTTTGCAAATTTTTGAAAACTTTCCGAGTTATACCAGAAAAACTGGAAATATCGATTTTTTAATTCATTCAATATTTTATTCTATTGTTTTGACATTTGTTAGAATTGTATGGTGAAATGGTTTTGATAGATTTTTTCTAAGCAATGATAGTTGTTTACCTTATGAGCGCCATCTTGAAACATTTTTAGAAAAGGTCTTTGTTTCGTGATAATATGTATATCGGCAAAAAACAAAAAATCAAAGTTGCCATGAAAAAACAATTGACCTCTATTTGGCAAGATTTGCTAATTACGATGTCGATTGTATAAATAGTGAGAGATAAATTTGAAAATTTGTTAAATTAAGTGAAATTAACGGTATTATGATATTTACGTCCCAAATGGTTGCAATTCCGTGTTGGCATTAGGCAATTATGTGGCCCTTTACCTAGAGAGGCGTCCTGATCACACAAGCTTTAGCCAAATCGCAAGAAATTTATATTTGAGGGATGTCGTAGGACGTAGGAAGACCAAGAATTACTAATCATAAGGATTTGAATCAACACTAAATCAATATATTGGCCTTCACTTCGAAAAATTCTAGCAAGAAGATTGTGGTATCAGTGATTCTTATGGCAGAAAATTGTTTAAAAAAACATGTTTCATGATTATAAATTCAAACACGATCAAACCCTTAATCAAGGAGATGGTGAGAGGAGAATAAATTTCTGTAATTGTTTTTGAATAAAATTAGGGGAAGATCCATGCTTCTCTCGAAAAATACTGTGGACCAATGATTTTTTATTTATTAATATCGGAATGTTTAATCAGAAAAAAAAAGTATTTCCTTAAATATCTGGACAGGCCTCTTGGATGAAAAATTGTTGGGAACACATTTCATTGATAGGCATTTAAATGGACAAAATTGTTTAAATTTTTTGCTACTTCATTTGAAAGCCGTAATTGACGAACTATCTTTGGTAGTTGTTCAAAACTTTTCATGATTCAAGCATGATGGCGCAGGTCCACCTTAATGCTATGGATAATGATCTGCACGATCGCTTTGTCTGACCCCTCTGAACTACTTCCTTTTGGGGAGATATGAAAAATAAAGTACTTATATTCATCTTCAACACACAATGTGGATCACCTTCGTGTCAAAATTGAAGAAGCATTTAGATCAATCCCAGAAGAAGTACGTGGATCGTATGGATGTACGAAGAAGGCCATGCGTAGAAAACAATAGTGTAATTGTTACACATGCCATTTTTTCTTTATTGAAATATTTGTATTATTATAATTTTCCGAAGCTTATATCTTTAAATATTAAATAATCAAAAATGTTTTTAGGATCTATCAAAACAAAGCTCAATTGTTTTTCCATGGCAACTTTGATTTTTTGTTTTTACGCCTAGATATTATTACGAAACAAAAACTTTTTCGAAAAGGAAACAATCAATGTTACATTTTTGAATGGATTTTTTTTTCTCTATTCTATGACCTAATAATCCAAGATGGCGAGAATGCAAAAGGAAAGTAAAGAGAATAAAGTGTGCAACTATTGTTTAATTTATCCAACCTTCATCTCTTATAGTTTCCGAAATGGCAATGGTGGGCGCCAAAATTGTCACCACCCTATACATATATTTTCACTACCACCACAACTTTATGATTTTGGATATTTCTTTGCTTGTACTTTTCGTTTTTCGTTAATGTTGCCATATTTCAATTTTGAAGTTACATCTTCCTTTGAATTAGTCGTTTTACTTTTTCCGTAATTATGTTATAGTTGAAAAAGGTGTGGCTTTCAAATGACAAACCCGCATGCGAGTTCTAACAGTATCAACACGTGCAAGGTAAATATGAATTTTTCATGTTTTAAGATATGTAACTCCTCGATTTACACTACATTATGTAGGTACCTTTTATACCCATCCGTATTGAACCCTAAAGCTTTCTTTTACGGCATTTAGTATGCTATGTTTTATTTTTCTGTTCATTTAGTAATTATAATCCTATGGGACTTGTGTTTATGAAACATCTTTGCATAAAGAAAATGAAACTAGAAAAACTCTGGAAACTTATTTTCTATTTCAAAATTTACTATTTTTATTTTAGCGTTGACCTATCCGCTTTTATTTACTTTTATTTCGGAACATTTCCCATTCGTAACGGATTGAATTGTCGTTTAAATGTTCTGGGTTTCATTTGCATAAGTGCAATATTGAAACAGTACACGTATAACTATTATCAGCGGAAATAGGGAGGGGTGAATATAGTCCAATGTGTAAGTTATATGCTTCTATAACCATTTGGGTAATGGTAATTCTAGTACATTGCATTGTAAAAAACGTTTATAGTTTCAAAACATTCGTTACCAGCTTTCTACGCGCTTTGGGCACACCAGCATACAGAAATAATTTTATGTAAATGAAGAAGCGCTTATTTTAAAGATAGAAGCTGAATAGACCAAACACAGAATGGGTAAATCTTTAATGTATCATAATTTACAACTGGTACTGGATCTTGAAGTGTATTCTCGAACTGATATTTTGTTAGCTTTATAATAGCGTAATTTATTCTTTTGAAATGTAAGAATATTCAACTAGTTTACTATTAAGATTAATGCGTGGATTTTCTTTGACAACTAAAGTTTCTTTTCATCATTTAATCTCTAGAATTAGATTCACGTTACTATTTTCTCATTGGTTTCATAAGGGTAAGATGTTAAAATGTTTTTAGCAGATAAAGTGAAGAGTCTATAAGAAGGATTATAAGTTGAACGCATAACGACTAAAGCCTATTTTAAACTTCCCAAATCGACTTAACTGTATTGCCTCTTATCGTCGATTATTAACTTTAATTAAGCAATATATCCAATTTATGGTGAAGATAGTGCGCATTATCGCTTACATGATAGCACACAGCGTATAATAAGCTCTCGCGGTGAAGTCTACAGCGTTAAAACTCTATTAAATCGCTTTTCAAATATGGCTTATGTGTTTTCCTTGCTTTCTATTCATTCATAATTAATCTTTCCTAGATACAAAATTGTAGACAGTAATGGAGGGTGTGTGTATATATGTAACACAGATAGGGAAGCTATGAGAGAATGGTTTCTTGGCAATATGCCCTAACGCAGTTACTGTACAGAAATATTGTGAGATTGAGATCCAAATTGCATAAGAAGAACCCGAGTGGAAAATGAAGTGATCCATCATATAACATTTCGAAGCGACATTAATCGATTATATGTCTCGAACATATCAGTTTGACTGACACAAAATATCTATTATGATCGAATCGGCCTCATTCAAGGCATTTCCTAAACTCCTGTAAAAGTTTGTAAGTTGCATATAATATTTATGGCACAAGAAAGTGTAGAATTCCATCTTGCCAACAATTTGGCAATGGAAAAAATAAGAAATAATTTCTTTAAGTTTAGGCAACGTAGCTCCCAAAAGAATAGAGATCACTACTGTCCCCAGATGTCCTAAAATATTGAAGATGGGGAAGTTATTATTCTGGGCCAGGCTTAAAATTGACATTTCCCAAATTGTTTAGTAATTTTTTGTTTGTTCTGCTCTTTAGTTTACTGCTTATTTACTTTATAGTTAAATTGGTACACTTTTTTGTGCTAGATTGTCACCTGTGAAAATAGTTCCGTCAAAACAGCGTCAGTTTAATCAAAATAACCATGCAGGGTTCATTTGAAACCTAAATATCAAATCAAAGCGCCAGATTGTAAGAAATCTTGCAAAGATAACCTGTAATTCCGCTCCTTTCTAAATTAAAGCAGCGATTTATGAAATCATTGGAGGTGGCTGTTCAAGGTGAGTTGGAAGCTCGATGCCATCCTCTACTGTGGAATAATTGGTAAGTGTAGGATCATTATTTGCAGATCGGTTGTAAACATTCCAAACTGCAGGTTATCTTCTACGATTTCGCTTAAGTTATCTTCCTAATGGGATCCAAAGGAGTTTGAACAATTTTTAAGAATTTCTTCGAACGCCAGTATCTCATGATTTATTAGGACAAAACTTACTCATAGAAACATTTTTGTATATTCCCAAAGATTTAGTTTAGTTGCCTTTGTCCGTTAAAGTATTTCACACATCTAACTAAAGGTCGTTACAACTCTGACCTTCAAGAGTTCTTGGAACACACGAATATATAATTCCTCTGTCCTATTTTGCAGTAAAACATTACGAGCAAGGGATGAATTGTAAATACATAATTGCGACGCTACTTCGAAGGTTCCATCAACAAACCAGTAAATGTTGCTCAATATATTTAAATTTTCTTCTTTCCTAAACACGAACATACGATTTGGGCCATGTACATTACAATCCCCACAAACAACAATGTGTACTACTATAAAGCCCCCACATGAGGAACATGTGCCACGTTTGATGACTAAAGAAATTGTTTTTGTTGAAATCGGGTCAACGATAAGACGAAGAAATCAGATAATAAAATAAAATGAAATAAAATAATACATATTTGTTTATTTCATCAAATTCGTAAATCAGCAACTAGTTTTGACCAAACTGATCAAAATCAAAAAATGATCTGATAATTAGGTAATAATGAAATTCAAGCTAAAAGTTAAAAAGCGTGATGATGGATGAGGTAATAATTACAATTGATTTTCTTCTTAAAAAACTAAGAAAACCCTCTGTTGTGTATCCATCCTGATTTTTTTAAAATCATCAATGTTTTTTGGTTGCATTTGAAGTTATATGTGAAACGTGGTGAGGAGTACTAGTTTATGTAAAAAATTTAGAATTAAACTTGTTAGGTTATCATAAATGTGGATTTTATTAAGTTCATAGCGCCACGAACAATAAATAATGATCTAATATAATTAGTGATTAAACTGTATTTATGGATAAGAGATCTAAGAGAAAGATAAACGTTCTAAACCATTTTAACACGTGAAGTCATCATTTGTATGATCTTATTGGATGAAGGATGTCCTCTATTGTTCATTCCAGTTTTCTTCGTGTCACTCCCCCTGGTAACACTTTTCGTCGAGACACAGTTCACACATGATGTAGGGTGATTTTTGCTATCTGCACGTTCTCTTTTTTGTTACTATCCTGCCAGTTTCTTACGAAATTCCATTTACTTCTCTTTCACATAGTTCTAATTTTTTCTCGTAGTATTTTATTCTTTTCTTCTTTCAAAAATGTGTATAGTGTTTCTGAGTTTTCCTTCTATTGCATCGATTCTTCCTTGGTTCGGTTCCCAATCGCCTTTCGTACCTACTTCAATCCGTGGCATCACGGTACCACTCTTTCTAGCGAATTATGCTGTATGAGCATTGTCAAAAGTTGCTTGTCCATCTTCTGATTGGAAGGACCCCTGTGGTCGTGAACAGAACACTACAAAATACCACAATAAAAATCTATTAAGTCGGACGCATTTCGACAGCAAATGTTTGTAAAAAATAAGAGCATCTGCAACATTTCTACTAAATAGCTAAGCAGCTGAGGTGGCTTTCATTTTTTTGTTAAATAATTTAAAAGTGCTTCACCGATTTTATTGCACATCTTGAAATCGATGTTTTGTTGCATATGATGTAGTGCTTCAACATACTTAACTAAACTGAATATTTCCACATGATGTGGTACTAAGATTACATTCCGCAAATGCGTTTCTACAAAATTTGATTAGGTGACATGGATCCAAAATGCAATGTATTTTAATTTGGAGAATGATTATCAATCAATTTTTTAAAAACATCATTAACTTTCTGCTTGAGAACCAATTTCAACTCAGTTTTTGAGATTTTCTTTTTTCTTAACGAACTTACAACATTGTGTGTGATCTTCTTATTTCTTCTACATATTAATATTTGTTTAATAATATTTTTTTTTCTCTTCCCAGTCTCCTCACTTCGTTACATGATTTATTTCTAGCAATTTGGATGGCGACCTCTTCATATGATGGATGATCAGATTTAGAGTTCAGCTATTCACCATCGTTCACACACTTTTTAACAATATGTTTATATAAAATAGGTAAATCACTTTCAGTGAGCTCATCCTAACCAAACTTTACACTAAATAAATTAACGCAAAAGCACTTCAGCATTCAAAACACGAAAATGAAATCTAATGAATACAACAAATTTATTATATTCGAAAAGATTATGTATTACACATTTCAGTGGGAAATAGTAGTTTACGTAACAAGTCCCGAAAGTGATCTTTTACTGGACAAGTAGGCAAATTACAGGGACGAGCCGCAGTCGAGTCCTGCAAGCCTACGAGTCCAGTAAAAGCACTTTTGGGACGTATTACGTACAATATTTTTTTTAAAATCGGCCAGAAACGGGCAGAACAATTGACCGTTCTAGGCCGGAAAGTAAAAATGAGAGAAGAAAACCTTTTACCGGACTATCACAATAACTTTCTGGCTCGGTCCGACAAAATGACATTTTCTGACCTAAAAATAAACCGGAAAGTACTACTTTCTGGCCGATTTAAAAAAAATTATTTAGATATACCTAGTTTGTAAAAGTAGCGATATTTTTTGTGTACGTTGCAATATTATGGGAATAGTATAGTATATTAAAAAACAAGTTTCATAAGGTACGTTTTATGGCACGAATCAAAGTTTAGAAAACGAGTGGCGCAGCCACGAGTTTTCTTAATGATGAGTGCCATAAAAGCCTTATGAATGAGTTTTTTATACTATTTTTTAGAATTTGCGCCTTTTGCAAGCAATTTTAAATAAATATTTGACATTATCAAAATCTAGGGAATTTTTTAGAGATTGGAACTATATACTACTTTTCAAATTGTCAATTTAAAATTTATTTAAAGGTTAACTACAGTATTTGCTATGAATTAATTCGGTAAATACCATCTTAGTAAAATTAAATTGTACCGGTTTTATTAAAGCACCCAAATGTCTATTAAAGCACGCAAATGACGTCATTTGAGTGCTTTAATAGGATCTATTAAAGCACTCAAATGACGCGAATTCTAAAATAGGTTATTAAACAAATTACAATACGTTGTGTACTATTTAAACTTTTGTTTTCGGTGCACTATCTTGATATATATTCCCCACCTTCGTCCATTTCAACTTTTACCTTTTTATAACGTAATGCAGTTAACATAATACGATCTCGCTGCTCAATATATCACGCTTAGCACTTTATTGCGACAAGTTTTATCAAAGTAATCTTCCGTTTACATTCATCTAACTCTTTCATTGAACTGTGACATTTTCGAAATTCTGTTTCACATAAATACTACTACCTCTCAAAGTTATAAGAAATTCATCAAGCTTGATTCTATGTATTTAATTGTAATTAATGTAAACCTGCTGTTTCGCAAACGCAAAGCCTATCGTTGAATAATGCATCAAATGATCTGATGACAATAGAATATACAATTGAGCTATATAAACTGTCAAGAAGGATCAATAGAATATTAACGTAAAGTTACAGTAATCCCGGTTTCTCTACAAATGGTCTGTGAAATTTAGATCTTACGAAGCCCTAAATTCATTTTTTGTAAAAAAAACTGTTCAGTTGATCCCGAGGGGTATTTCGCAGGGGAATTTTGGTGTACACTCGTAAGGAATTAGTAAGGAATTAGGGGAATTAGTGGGGAATTAGAGGAATTAGTGGGGAATTAGAGGAATTAGTGGGGAATTAGAGGAATTGGTGGGGAATTAGAGGAATTAGTGGGGAATTAGAGGAATTAGTGGGGAAATACTTGGGAAATTCTAGGAGAATAGTGGAATTAGTGGGGAATTATGGGGAATTAACATTAAATTTGTAGATTGCGCAACGTCACGTCACATAAAACTGCCAAAACATGATCGCAGATCGCTGTCACGCACCGCCGTCTTTGATTTTGTTTCCTGAAATGCTTCGTGTAGTAATTTTGCTGTTTGCATAAATAAATCGAGAACAATTAATAATACCCTCAGTGCGTGTAAATTTCACAAGTGACCAGTGTGGTGATTTATCGATTTGTATGTTCATTATACAGTAAGTAAATGAAGACATTGTGGTTGGTTCTGACTCTCAAAGGGGGTAGAAGGAATAGTAAATAAAACTCTCAACCTCCCCTTACCGATGATTTAATGATGACGATGAATTGTTATGTTTTTTGGTTAAGTACGAAGTACTGGAACTGCTCCGATGCAAAAAAGCAGGTATAAAATGTTGAAATTTGGTGGGTTCCGTCACAGCTTATCCATTTACTGTGACGGATGACCTCAATCGTTAAGTGTAATTAAATTATGAAATTGAAAAAATTGAAGATTTTACATGGGGGGTATACCTACTGGCGACATGTTTCGAAACCGTTACAGGTTTCGTTTTCAAGCATAAAATTTTTGACAAAAGAGATGAATGAAGGCTACAATACAAGTATTAATTAAAACTAACCTTAAGTAACTAATTACACTCACTTTAGGGAAAAAACATGATGATTTGAAAAACTCAATAAAAGTAAAACATCTTAAATAAAAATACTAATAATCCATAGGATTAATAATAAAAAAAAGTACTTCAGTACTTTGTACTTAACCAAAAAACATAACAATTCGTCGTCATCATTAAATCATCGGTAAGGGGAGGTTGAGAGTTCTATTTACTATTCAGTAAGTAAATATTTTTTACGATGTTGCACGAAAATAAATAAATGTTGTAACCTTAAAAACAGAATAAGGTTGAAAAAGGCATCAAATTAAATCTGTGTACAATGTTGTCACAGTTAAGATTTTTTAAAACACACTAAAAAACGCCTTTTATTAATATCTATATAGGAAAATAAATTTATGTTTTCTTACCGGAAATGGTAATATGAAAAAGTGAAGAGAGAATTATCAGGATAAGAACAAACATTATTAAAATCTCCATCTTTGCTTCTCTCCTATAAGTTGAAGTATGGTAATCGACTAAAAATATGACACTTGGGGTGAAAAAGAGTTAATATCTTCAATTCCCGTAAAAATGAAACATTACCTGCATCTTCAATCGTCACTTTCTCGTCGCTGTTTACCGAAAAACATACACGACAAACTGTTTTTATAGGAAGTTTTGTAAGCTTTCAATTAGTTTATATAAAAGGTTGCCGTAAAATAAATGGAAACGAAGATATTTAAGAAAAACTGAATACAAATATACATTTTAGTTAAATTCTGTGAAAATATATAGTTTTCAAAGATGTATTTTTACAATAAAGTGCAACTTGCGAACAATTTATTGTATTGTATTACCTTTGTATATATATAAAGTACTGAAAATAGGATAATAGTTATTTACATATGAGTATGAGTACGGTAAATCAAGGTTTACGTTAACGAGTGAGATGTTTATTGCCGAAGCGTAGCTGAGGCAGGAATTTCGAAACGAGTAACGTAATCTGATTTAACGTACAAATAATGTAAAACATTTTATTTCATACTGGCCATAGATTCATTTCTTAAGAGTTTTTCTATTAACTTTATATAAAATTTGACGTTTCCAAAGTCATGTCACTTTATGTTGCTATGGCAACCTTTGTATTCGGGTACAAAATTTCTAGTACGGTAAAGTTTCATTTACCAGACTCGTATGAGTCTGGTAAAACACAGATTACTAGTCAGTATGAAATAAAACCAATTTTTAACAAAAATTTAACGGCCATTTTTTAGCGAAAATCGGGATTCTTAATAAAATGTCAATTTTTGAGTAGGTATACCTTCAAGCAGCTGTAACTAGCGAACTATTTGTCGTACCAACTTCTGCCGACGCTTATTTTACAGGTACATTAATTATCTTTAAAAAACTGTAAGACACATTACTGTCTACAAGTAGTGAAAGCGTAGTTACTTCCAAAGAAACGCTTGAAAATGAGTATTTTTCATTATTTCTTCCTCCATCGCCTTATAAAGATTAATTACCAAAATGATATTTGGTGTAGGTATACATATAGATTCAAAATTTAATTCTCTACAATTTTCATTATATGCACTAAGGACGTAAAATCAATAGTTTTCGACTTACTTATTATTGATTTTATTATGCAAAACGAGCAGTGATTGTGTCTTAAAAAAAGGTTTAAATGATTATATCTCTGTCAATATTAATCCTATGGAAATGTTTAAAAAAGAAAATTATTCGCAGTTAAATTCTCTACAACTTTTATTTGAAACATTTTGCGATACGGATGGGCATTCTCGAGATATAAGCGAAATACGCGCGATGCGCGCACGTGTTACCGTTTCGCCGCAAAACAGTCGACATTTTAAAAAAATCTATCTCCGCTCTTATTGGTCGTAGAGACCAAAATAAAACATCAAAATGTGCGGAATTTTGTCAGCTACAACTTTCTTAACGTTTTTGTTTTTGATAAAATTGATACTTTTTCGGTTATTTACGAAAACCTATTTTTTGACACTTTTTCGCCCCCCATTTCTCTCGGAGGGGGGCATACGAATGGGGACTTTTGAACACTTGAAAGGGAGCACAAAACAAACCTGTTCCCAAATTTTCAAAGCTGTAACCATTATTTCATCCAAATCGTTAAATTTCGTCTCATTTTACTGGGCTATAAAGTTATACCTCGTGTTATATTAGAACAAATATGTTTAGTTTTATACTAGGTTTTATAATACATAATACATAAAAATTATAAGGGTGAGGAATTAGTGAGAAATTACAGGAATTAGTAAGAAATTAGAGGAATTAGTGGGGAATTAGAGGAATTAGTGGGGAATTAGAGGAATTAGTGGGGAATTAGAGGAATTAGTAACAATCCTGGGAATTAGTGTACACATTTTTTCTTGCGGTTTACCCCTCGGTTGATCCTTAGAGATTTTCAGCATATTCCGTACAGTATTTCCGATTTATACAATCGTGAAAATCCCATTAAACTGCTTATTTACAAAATAATATCGAGAGAACTTGAATTATCGTAGGTTATATTAACGGCATCAAAGTAATATTGTTGATTAAAGGGTATAAATAAATGCCATCTAAATCAGCTTATTTATTATAATTATTACATGTTGCACATGTTTAATGAAAATTACGTGTGTTTGTTACAGAATTTTATATTTATGTGTTATTTTATTTGATTTTAAACTTGACTCGAAAAAGCCATCACTGAATGGCGAAACGTCGTCATAATAATTATAATAAATAAGCTGATTTAGATGGCATTTATTTATACCCTTTAATCAACAACTTGAATTATGTTATGATCTTATGTCATTAATGTAGTTGCATTACAGATTGCAATATTGTAATCGCTCGTAAACTTGGTAATTGCGAATTGATGACAATCTGGTTTTACCTTGAACTTACACCTCAATGAAATCGTAACCCCTTTTTGATGTGATATTTAAACTCATTGCACGTTTACTACAATGTACAACTTTAGGTAAAGGCACGGTGTCCCTGAAACAGATACAAGAAATTACTGAACACATAAAATGCGGCTGATGATGATTGCTTTTAGAAATGTTTGTTGCTTGAGATAACCAATAAAAGTAGCGCCACCATGTTATGTAATTACAAGATAAAATGATGCTTTCGAATGTAACGCATGTGTAAATACAGCTTTTAAATGAGCAAAAGCAATATTGAACAAATTTAGTCCTTTAAAGATTTATTCAAGCGGTGGGCGTGCTTTTGAATTATTTAGTATATTATATCGATCTAGTTTATTTTTTGTTAAGCCTTCTTTGAGTCGTAATCAAAAATTAATTTTGGCGAAATAACGGGATGCATGTTAAGCACAACCCAAAATCATAAAATATTTCATTAAGATTAATGTTCTTTTTCTTATCTTATTCGTGAAATGCTGTTCGCATAGAATGTCTTTAATAGCATGATGGTTTAAGTAAACGGGGTAATATTTTTAACTTTATTATTTTCTAAATTGAAGATGCTATTAAGATCGGCGTTATTAATTTTTTATTTACATTAAAAAACTAAAATGAATTTTTCCGACAAGCTGATGCTATTGTGTTATATGTATACCTACAGGGTGGGCCAACAGTGGGATGGAAGATTGTGGGTTTATTAACGAACATTTCTGAAGTTTGTTGCTGGGATGTGGTCGGGTACCCTTAAGGCTACAAACCTAAAATATGATCACTTGAATCGCAATACATATACAGGGTGATTTATATCAAAGTTGCATTTTTTTAAATGGAACCCCCTATATATTATTGCATATTTGGATGCCTTCGACTTCGACACACATGAGAAACTGGATAAGGACAAATTCTGAAATGATTTTGAATTCATCGAGTTCCATCCCAAAGAGGTCTAGATTATGCGTGGAAGCAGGTGGAGAAATTATTGAAAATTCAACCTAAATTTAAACCTAAAACCTAAATTTAAAGACTGTTCGACAGTAAGCTTGTACCACGGTGTATATGGCTTGTACTGAGTGTGTACTTGTGGAATTATGACAATGTTAGTTATTCGACCAAGAATTGCAGTTGGAATTTTTTCCCGATTTTCAAAAATAAAAGGATATCGATTTCTGCAAGGCGAGTTCTTACACCTACTTTACAATAAATAATACGGCTCTCTTCTCAATAATAGCCTTGTTTATATACATTTAATAGTGAGTAAGTACCTATTTTGCCATTCCTACTACATTACTTGTAATACTTTGTCGCAATCTGAAATTAACCGTGAAATTTGTAACCATATATTGGATATCTAGTAGACAATACTTCGTAAGTTAAGCAATTAAGAAATGATAATGAACTGTGAAACTTTAGACATTCATAAACATAATCACTTTCTAATGAACGAATTTAGATATAGTTGTTCACTGACGATGGGGATTTTAAAAATTCGTAAAATTCTAAGAAAGGGTTTAATATCCAGCTGGAGGAAAATTGCAAACTACTATCGGAGTAAAAATGCAAGGCCTCTGACTTTAGAAGCTTCTATCTCAGTAATTAGCAATCATAATTTAATGAAATAAAGTGCATTTAAAAGATCATTTATTCCTACAAAAAGGTGTACAGTTTTAGATTTTTGCAACACATCGTTAATTTTCTGTATTAATTTATGTGCGAAAAAGCGCTAATTATGACTTAAATCGCACAAGCGCTCGACTTTAAAAATTAATTACGGCTATATTATTGAAACTGAGTGGTAGATACTTATATATTTGACAAGTGTATACTTTTTTGTCGGTGTGAGATGCTTTTGAGGCCAATTGGTTTATTAGTCTTAAAGCTATAATGAAAAAACGACATCTTGTGTAACTCAGTACCTGAACGTTCGATATTAATAATATTGACAGTAACATAACAAGGTTAAAGCAATTATATTGTGGTCTAACACGATTCACAAAAATAATGCCATGTATACATGTTTTGTTTAAAAGAAATTTGGAAAAAAGGATGGATGATTGGATTTGCGGGGCGAAGTGCGGTACAAGCTGGACGATGGTGTCGTACACTATTGCTATGAAGCGCATGGTTTTGTACAATGCTAAAGAATAATCACATTGTTGTGGTTTGCCGCTCACGATTTACGATGTTGTAGATTACCTCTCGCAGGAATATGTGCGTCTTTTTTTCGCGATAATTATAACATTTACTTTGAATTACAAGAAAACAAATTTTGTTTTCAATAAAGCAATAATGCAGCCCGATTTGAGTAATACAAATTTAGCATTTAAAACAAGAATTTTTCTTTAGTTAGCGTATATTGCAAAATAATCAAATTTTCGGTTAGGGCTTATAAAACCAGTTAATTATATGAATAATCAATATTTATTGACTGTCGACTTTTCAGAAGTATGTGTGCTACAACATTTGTAAATTTGGTAACAATTTATGAAACAATAACAATTTTATGATAAGTTAAAACTGACCGTCAGCCAGGAAAATACTAAATACAGCGTTTTTATTGCTGTTAATTAAAATAAAAGTTAAACAACTGATTCTACCAATTTGATTTTTACACATGTTAAACATATATAAATGACTCATGTACTGCCCAAAAATGAAGAAATTTCACCCCTCAATTTTTTCGTTATGATCACTTAAAGTCAGAGGCCTTGCATTTTTACTCCGATAGTAGATCAGTACCTTGTGTGCAGTCTTGGAAGTAAGACGGGAAGTTATGTTATATAGCTCTCTCGGACACAGATCGATCGTGATCACGCTCCGGCAACCGATACGATAATTTCTGTAAGAAAATGAAATGAAAGTTAATTGACTGTAAAACGGTTTCTCGGCACTATACAGTTTTCAGTTCGTGGTTTACATCAATTATGTTTACGTTCACTTTCTTTAATAGTGAATTTTGTAATCAACTAATACCTATTTGCATTGTTTTAAAATCGAAATCATCTTGACTATCACTTCATGTGCATGATTTTGATTTATACCTATGTAGTGAAGATGAAAGATATCCCGCATAAATCGTTGAATGTTAATTTATAATTAAATAGGTCATATAATTGTACTAATTTCTCTTTCACCAATCAACAATTTTAGTTAAGTAAAGAAAAATGCTAATAGGCCATCCAATATGTAACACCGTGTTAGTCGCTAGATTTTGGGTAACGCGAGCATGTCAAGAATTGAAATTAAGCCATTTTCTCGGCGCTAGATATGAACGTGACTTCTGTTGATTGAGGACATAATGCTGCTGAATTTATATGAATTGAAAAGAATTTAGTCATTAAATTCATTAATCATAATAATTATTTGACATGCAGTATTTTAGGTAGGTATGGTATGTTAATCGTTTATATCCTTTAATTTATTGCTTTTTGTTTGTACAAATAGTTTGTTTTTAAATTTTAATGTGCAAAACTTAATTTTTTTATACTCTAAAAAAATACAGCATTGGGCGAATGTAAAGGCTATTCCAGAACTTTCGTCCTCTCTTCATTTGAAAAAATACAAATTCGAAATTCTCTCTAGATTTATTACAGACTACACGAATTATTCTTTCTTTACCCTATGCTATCCTGAAACATTAAAAAACCTCGTGGCCAACCATTATAAATGTTAATTAAGAAAAATTCATGATGTCCCCCCCCCCCCAACTTCAAATTAATTGCATTTCTGTGGAAAACGTACCTCATAAAATATTATCAAAGCAACTCATCTCATTTCTTAAAACTTTGTGTACTTGAGATTTGTACTTCAAAGGTAACTTATATTAGGTACTGTTGTTTGTGAACTCGTTTTGTGTGTATGTAGCTTTTTTGTGTTAAGGAATTCTAAAATTCTAACTTCAGATTTCGATACAGCATCGAAAAGTAAGCTTTGGGTGTCGGCTCGCTGTTACTCTTCAGGAACACGTTCAAAATGGCGTCTGAAATATGAAAATTTTATTACCCCGCATATGTGTTTTTTAACGCCAAGTACGAATATCCATATTAAATTTTTTTTCTTGTAAAATATTTGTGAAATGGAATGAATATTAACCAACTTCAAACAAATTTTATCAAAAAGTAAAAATGAAAGAATCCCTATAGGGATGGCCCTACAATAAACCTTTCTCTATCCATTGACACCGTTTTTGTTTTATTTGAATTTTATGTATACGTCGAAACCCATGCAATCAGCTTCAATTCCAGATTAACACATTTCTTCTCGAGTATTACACACCACTTTTCTAAAATTGCATATAATTAAAAAAATATATACCTGAAATGTATAAAACATGAAGTGTAAATTTACTATAATTAAACATTCTTTTGGTTTCCTAGTTAGGTAAATGGTGCTGGTAATACTATTTACTTTCATCTCTAGAGAGGAAAATGTAACTTTCTTCACTAATTTTACTAAACTAAATAATATTATTCCAAGTCAGTTATAGAAAAATTAATTTTCCAGAAGAAATGGATTCTGTTCTATAGTTATAGGCATAGGGCGAAATGTTATACTTATTACCATTTATTTTTGATGCAATAATGAATGTTTTTTCTGAAATATCTATTTTTTATTGTCAATGACGCATTGCCTCTGAAACTATTACGTCGTTAAGCTATTTGCAACACCTCCACGTAGGTTGTATTTTGTATATTACACAGTAGATTTAGGATTTTTAGAACCAAGATCCACTGAACTTGCAATAATTAACAGGATTATACGAACTTGTGCTTTATCCATCGATGATGGCAGTTACAATCAGAGTTGAATCATTGTTGGATCTTGCTAGAGATTGGACATTTCGCCGAATGACAAAACGCAGGCACATTTTTTAATAGTCGATAACTCCCACCCTGGCCAAAACGTCGACAGCCATTTCGCCGACCAGGACTATTTCGCCGAATATAATATGCCTCAGGTTGAATTATAATGATTATGATGCTGTACAACTCTAAGTAAGTAGCCCATTAGAAATGTTTCATGAAGGTTTGGACAGTTGGCGTTTTGACCGTGGTTGGCGAAATGATCGTCGGCGTTTTGTCCACTGTCGCATATTAGATTCGGCGAAATGGCTGTCGACGTTTTGGACCATTAAAAATTGTGTCTACCAATTCAGTGTATTCTTAAGAGTACCTACAATTTTCTTTTTCATTTTCGCGATAATTTTCAAAATTGGTAAGTGTTTCGAATTTATCAGAAACTACTACAACAGTACAACATACCTGCCAAAGATTTCTGGTGAAGATCTACATGATGAAAATTGTTATCGAAAAAGAATTCAATTGCAATCAAAACATTAAAAAGATTTCAAATAAATAGTTGTAAAGGTGGTCCAAACAAAACAGACCGAATGGCTTGGGCCCCAAAACCCGTCAAAGGTGTATTATTTATTATATGTTTAAAAGTGGTTCATTTGATTAAAATTTTCTAGCATATTTCATAAAAATATGTCAGTGAAATTAAATTAAAGTAAGACTGTTTAATTTGGCATTTAAAAACTATGTTAACCAACAATAAATTAACGCAATAAATGTTCAAAATCTTGACTACCAAGTTTCATACAATGAATAGAGATTATGTTCAAAACATTGTCGCGCAACATATTCAGAGGTATTTGTTGTATACATTTTACTTTTTAAGCGAACACCTATAGATAGATGGCGCAATAAACCTAGGGAGTAGAGCAACGTCTTGCTGAAGTTTCAATTGATCCCCTGGTGACCTTTTCAATAATTTCTGTTAGTACATCATTGAATTCTGGTACAGTTTCAAATAGGAATCCGCAGTCATATTATAGGGTGGGTAGGCATTCGACAAGACATGCGATTTTAAAACACTATTGCGTTGAAACGGTATAACAGAGTTGTGCGCGGGTAATAGGGATGAGTAGCTCGATTCTCGGAAATTTAGTCGCCATGGAGCGCTTCACGGCTGCGCAGCGTCAGCGTACGTTCTGTGTAAAAAATTATTACAAAAATGGCGATTCGTGCACTGTTGTTGGTTTATTTTTTTGAGAATCAGCGAGGGCAATCTGTGACCGTAAATTCCAACCGATACACAGCCATGTTACGAGATTTTTTCATCCCACAACTGCAAGAATTTCAAACCCATAATCGTGCGACATGGTTTCAACAAGATCCCGCGACATGACTCATTGGCAGTCGTAAACGAGATGCTTGCAGGGAAACTCATATCACCCCGAGGTGATATTCTAAGATTCCAGATTCGAGATCTAACACAACCACATTTTTTTCTGTGGGGATACATGAAGAGTCGAGTTTACTGCAATAATCCAACCACAATTGCCCAGTTAACAATTTGAGGAGTGTTTGCAGCGCGATGGGGCACATCTGGATGATGTTATTTTCAAAAAATAAATTTCCTAGATGTTTATTTTTATTCAAATATTGGTTTGTTTGTGTACTACTTTTTCTTTTTTTTAATGAACTTTTCAAATCCACTAAACCTTTTGGCCTACTCGTTATAAGGATGTAATCTAAATTACCGTGTTTGCTGAAACCGCCAGAATCTTTGAATAACTATTGACACCAATGCTGAATGCTAACTCATACGAAGCAACGTTGAGAAAATTTCGCTGCAAATCTACAAGTTAATAAATTCGTTTATTTCCTTCACATTTAAATCAGAAACATCGATTTTTCCTTTTCTGGATTCGGCTACCACCGTTTTCTTTTAATATGTTTTGTTGCGGTTGAAAGAATTACGTCTCGAAATTTATGAAATAAAATCTTATATTCTTCTTTGTACCTTTCTTTTACACATATTTTAGATAGCTTTTATAACTTATTTATACTTTTCTCCATTTTATTTCATCCATATGAAGCTGAACTCTTCGCCAAAAAGGATTTTTTTTTGTATTCGAAGAGAGGAAAGCATCCATTAATAAATGAAATGATTTCGAAATTACCTACAACCGTTGATTGAATAATCAACGCTACAACATAATATTGACCTGAAGTATGAAGTAGAAGATTTTGCTAAAGTCGCACGAATGGTAGACGCTCAAATCAGAAATGCTAAAAGGATAGAGAATAAAACATATTTGATTGAAATGTAAAATTGGAGAGAAAAAGCTGAAATTGCTAAAGGCTATAAGCAAAAGTGACAGAAATAAGGAAAAGGACGAGAAGATGAAGGGTAACAAACAGAAGTAGGCTACAAATACGTGAATATAAGTGGTGAAGAGTAAAAATGGAACGAAGAGGAAAAATAACTGACTAAAATAAAACGTTGTAATGAAAAAGTTTCAATAATTTTAATATGCACTTACCTAATCCTGAACTATAGATGACATAAAAACAAACATTACATCTTTGTGTGGATGTGAAATTATCAACGTTACCTTTGTATGATGCACACGACATGATCTCGCTTTATTAATTGCAATTTGTATGTATATTGTGGCGACAATTTAATAAGAGGTTTAAAAACCCATTTAAGCAAAATTAATTTTGATTTTGGGATATTTTTGTAGCGGTCCTAAAGGCGATGAAATTGATATGGTAGAGAATTTGCAAAGAATTTGCTTATTTCAAGATGCGATACATTCGTCGCGTAACATTTCATTTTAATGGCTATTGTACCACGTGACCAACAATCTAGCAAAATTGTAGATCTCCCACGTACCTAAATTTGTTGGCCGTAAACGGATATATTTCTCCTTGCGACGTTCGTACCAGGCAAGATAATAAAAGAAACCACCTCGGGTACTCAGCTTTATAAAAATAATAAACGCAAGTTATATTTACGGCGTCGGCATCGCAACAAACCTGTCGAAAGATGAGTTTTTGTGGATGTAAAATTAAAATATCAAGATAGTAGGAATAACAAGGAAGGGTTAATAAAGAAAATAAAATAAACTCAAATCATTTCAACAACTTAGGCGGTCTGGACACGTGACGAGAATGGGAGAGAACAGGACAGCGAAAATTGAAAGGGAAAATGGCAAAGAAAGAGCGAGGGTCGCGTGTAACACTAAAATCGCAAAAACACAAGAAAATATACGCTTATATAATAATTTAACATGTTCATGGTATCTTTATTATGTGTATAGCAGTTGTGAAGGTAGTGAGAGCTGCTTTGAACGATATATTTGTTGTTTGGGAAGCTTTTTTCATAGCGTTTGTATCTTTTGTATACCTAACACCAGTCCGTAGATTAACTAGAATAGAACGTATTACTGATTTAGACATTCTACATTTCCACCTGAAATGTTCTAAACTTCGGCATAAAGGAAATTTATTGAACTTAAACATAAAAAATGTTTCACAAAGAACACAAATAAAAGTTACCTTTGAAGTACAAATCTCAAGTACACAAAGGCAACACAAATTGGATTAACTTTAACGCTATATTTGTTTTATGAAATAAGATGAGTTCCTTTGATGATATTTTATGATGATATTTTGCGCAGAAATGCAATTATTTTGGGAGGTGCAGTTTGAATTTTTCTTAATTACCAATTCTCTAATGGTTAACGAGGTTTTTTAATGTCCCAGGTAACGTAAAGAAAGAATAACTCGTGTAGTCTGTAATAAATGTAGAGAGAATATTGAATTTATATTTATAGAATGAAGAGAGGCCGAAAGTTCTGACAATTTTTTGCATGTGTCTTTCAGTCAGTCATTTATTTGCACATGTACGAGTGTAAAGCCGTTTTTCTAAAAATAGGTGCCATTTATTAAAGTGGTAAGTTAACCAGCACACTGTCTGCTCTTGTTACTTCGATGCTAATAATCATATTACTTATTTATTGAAACCCCCAAACTCCCAGAAACATTTCCTCATGAATACTTTTTATATTCGAGAAACGTAATAAAGAAGATAAATTCTACAGAACCAAGAAATAAGTTAAGACGATGAATCCTCGAAATTGCTTTCAATCCACCTTTTCTATTTGTTGATCAATTTAACTTCTATAAAATGTATAGGCTTCTCAAGATTAAAGATAAACCTCTACTATTACTGCACATAGTGAAAGTGTGAACAACAAATTCAATTAATTCGGACTTATACTTTGGTTAAATTTATAATTTTATAAGTGGTCTTATCTTAACATATTTATGTTTCTGCTTGAAGTGGAATAAATTTACATTAAAAGTTTAATGTAGGTCTAGAGTTGCTTGTAGTAATCGTAATCAAGGCGGAATTTTTTCTAATGGATCTCCTCTGGGAACTTACCTTAATTTTTGGCGTTTAAAATCCAACCTCTTTTCAGAGCAGTATATAATAAGGTTATTTACACGGTTATTTTCTCCATAATTAATTAATAACTTCTTAAATACTCAATAAAACAACTCAAAATTCTTAAATACTTGTAAATAAACATAAGTTTATTAAAATAAAGGGTTTGCTTATTAATATACCTATTTCAGTAACAATAATTCATATAAGCAAAGAGTATACAGTGTGCCTGCTTAAATTCGCACCATACGGAAAACTTTTTTATTATTAATTTTACGGAAAAAAGTTATTCTTTATAAAAAGTTCTGCATGTTCTAAAATTTAAAATACAATCAATCAGATATTAAATTTTTTCAGTCGTGTACGCGGTTTATCAAAAAATATGAATTTTGCTCAAGAGTAAAGTAGCTTTATTTTTGACAAAATCGAAAATTGTTATAAAAAGAAGTTGATCAGAACTAAAAATTACGTTCAAATATGCAATTACATACTGCTAGTTAAAAAAATTTTTTTACAACTTTTTCTCAAATTACTACCTACCGATACTGATACGGTTTCCTATTTTTGTCTACAATAACAATGCGAATGTAATAGTCGTAGCGGTACATCGAGAAAATCGCAAATGTCTGTCAAATTGTGCGGGAAGTGTGAAATTAGGTACACTAATTAATTAGATCAAAATAAACGATTTGACCCGCAGCACTCCTATTTTCAACCCTTAGTTTTCAAAAGTGCCCCGTATTTAGTTTTTTCCATCCCCTAACGATAACTCCTTTGTTTACAATTTTTAGAAAAAAATATATTAATAAAAGTTTTAGGAATTCTTATAAGGAACAATTTATATAAGGATAGAATTTTCACAAATATCAACCCTTATCGAGATATGTGGGAAAAACTGATTTTTGCAGTTTCATTACAAAATCGGTCATAGTTTCCTTGTTTATCGTTTCTCAGAAAAATTATTCAAATAAAGATGTAGATATTAATATGATCAATATTTTAGATATATATAATACTTTTACAGAAAGCAACCCTTAACAAGTTATTTCGATATTTCTGAAAGTAAGCAACCCTTAAGTATGAAATCGCTCGTATCTTTTTTATTTGTAACTTATGAGGAAAAACATGTGAATAAATATTATAGAAAATTATCTTTTGGGTATTTTATGTAGGTATGAAAATATCTCAAAAGTCAACCCTTAACGAGATATATCGAAAAAACCAGAAACTGTCAATTTTCACATAAAATCGAGCATAACTTTTCTATATTTCACTACAGCGACATTTTTGTTATATAATTCGGTAGGTATATGGATGTAGAAAATATAAGTAAGAAGTAATTTTTTTACAAAAACTCACCCTTAGCGAGATATTTTGACAAAAACAAACTTTCGGCACTTTTTAGAAAAGTTTTCGTAACTTTTCAATTACAATGGTTAATATTATTTCTTCGCGGTTAATAATAGCCAATTACAGTGCGTTTCATGAAATCATAGTGATTTTGCACCATATCACACTGGTGCGGGAATTTTCAACGTACAAAGTGTAGGGTTTATTCGCGGTAATCTAATTAAAAAGAAACAATCTAATTGTACCCAAAATGCAAACATAGGTCGATTTTGATATCAAGGAAGACATATTTTGATGTTATTTTCTTGGGGGTGGTTCTCACCTCCAGCGCTTCACAGGGGGTGACATTGAAATTTCGTCGCGGCGTATGGTTTCGCTCGGGTGTAGCATCTCCTTTTTAGTCTTCTATTTGGTTGTTCTCACTGAAATACGAGTCGGTGAGATAATACTAACTTGCTTACCTTTTATTTTCGCATGTAAAATGTCTAAAGGAGATGCGACACCCGAGCGAAACCATACGCCGCGACGGCCGCTACGTAACGAGCTCGCGCACTTAAGCCAAATGTGTTTAAATAAATATTTCAGTATTTTACTTAGCTACTGATAGAAATAAAGTGAAAAAAATGCAAAAATGAAAAGGCCAAGGAATTAGCTTTCCAATGATGTATCACATGACCCGCCTTCCTATTTGAAATTTCAATGTCACCCCCTGTGAAGCGCTGGAGGTGACAATCACCCCCAAGAAAATAACATCAAAATATGTCTTCCTTGATATCAAAATCGACCTATGTTTGCATTTTGGGTACAATTAGATTGTTTCTTTTTAATTAGATTACCGCGAATAAACCCTACACTTTGTACGTTGAAAATTCCCGCACCAGTGTGATATGGTGCAAAATCACTATGATTTCATGAAACGCACTGTAATTGGCTATTATTAACCGCGAAGAAATAATATTAGCCATTGTAATTGAAAAAGTTACGAAAACTTTTCTAAAAAGTGCCGAAAGTTTGTTTTTGTCAAAATATCTCGCTAAGGGTGAGTTTTTGTAAAAAAATTACTTCTTACTTATATTTTCTACATCCATATACCTACCGAATTATATAACAAAAATGTCGCTGTAGTGAAATATAGAAAAGTTATGCTCGATTTTATGTGAAAATTGACAGTTTCTGGTTTTTTCGATATATCTCGTTAAGGGTTGACTTTTGAGATATTTTCATACCTACATAAAATACCCAAAAGATAATTTTCTATAATATTTATTCACATGTTTTTCCTCATAAGTTACAAATAAAAAAGATACGAGCGATTTCATACTTAAGGGTTGCTTACTTTCAGAAATATCGAAATAACTTGTTAAGGGTTGCTTTCTGTAAAAGTATTATATATATCTAAAATATTGATCATATTAATATCTACATCTTTTATTTGAATAATTTTTCTGAGAAACGATAAACAAGGAAACTATGACCGATTTTGTAATGAAACTGCAAAAATCAGTTTTTCCCACATATCTCGATAAGGGTTGATATTTGTGAAAATTCTATCCTTATATAAATTGCTCCTTATAAGAATTCCTAAAACTTTTATTAATATATTTTTTTCTAAAAATTGTAAACAAAGGAGTTATCGTTAGGGGATGGAAAAAACTAAATACGGGGCACTTTTGAAAACTAAGGGTTGAAAATAGGAGTGCTGCGGGTCAAATCGTTTATTTTGATCTAATTAATTAGTGTACCTAATTTCACACTTCCCGCACAATTTGACAGACATTTAGATGTACCGCTACGACTATAAGTGTAGTTACGTGATATCTTGGATGCACTGATAAACAAATGATTTGTATCATATCAAGAAATGTTTGGCAGTGAGGTTTCTGAATGAAACGGAAATCGTATCAGTATCGGTAAGTAGTAATTTGAGAAAAAGTTGTAAAAAAAAATTTAACTAGGAGCATGTAATTGCATATTTGAACGTAGTTTTTAGTTCTGATTAACTTTTTTTAATAACAATTTTCGATATTGTCAAAAATAAGGGTACTTTACTCTTGAGCAAAATTCATATTTTTTGATAAACCGCGTACACGACTGAAAAAATTTAATATCTGATGATTGTATTTTAAATTTTAGAACATGCAGAACTTTTTATAAAGAATAACTTTTTTTCGTAAAATTAATAATAAAAAAGTTTTCCATATGGTGCGAACTTAAGCAGACACACTGTATAATATACTCTTTGATATAAGTATGGTACGGTTCCATTTGACACCTTCAATGTCTCACTTTCCCGGTTCGTAACAGAAAGCGGTAGGTATTTTAATTTTCCATAATTTTAAAATATGGTGGGTGAGTGAAGTAATGGAACAGCGAACTTATTTATTGAATAGCATCCCGATAAATACGTAAACCGGAAATACGTTTTAGAGTTGATAACCAAGTTGCGAGATGCTGCTCAGTAGGGAATAAAAAACGAGACTCTCAACGTGAACTTCCGGTGAGACATGGAATTGTTAAGAGTTCATCACCGGTTGGAATTGAAACTTATTGCATGGGTTTCGATGTATACATAAAATTCAAGTAAAATAATGTTGTATGAACACAAAAAGGCGGCAATGGATAGAGGAAGGGCCCTCCTGATAAGAATTTTTTAACTTTTTACATAGTTCGCATTAGTTGTTAAATATTTGTGAAATGGAATGAATATTAACAAACTTCAAACAAATTTTACGAAAAACTTGGAAAAAAATTCAAAAATCTCTATCAGGATGGCCCTACAATATCCATTGTCTCTATCCATTGACACCTTTATTGTGTTTATACAATAATGTTTTATTGGCTTAAAATACCTTTTATTATTAGAAAGCTAGGTGGGTTTTGACTGCACTCCCCCCCCCCCCATTTCCCCCTCCCGTAAACTTACACTCTTTGATTCGTTTTCTTCCAATTCAGTTTATTCTTCAGAAATCATGAATACACCGTGTATCGTGTTTATTTGCCAAAAGTTTGTATACAAATTAAAATTGTATTTTCCGTTTATATAGGTATAGTCAATATTTCGGCCTGTATGAGACCTTCATCAGGATTATACTATTGGTAATTGTAACAGTTTTTAACTAATTAGAGAAAGTAAAGTAAAAACTGTTACAATATTATACCTGTGTAGTTTGCAGGATTTTTTCATTACACCTGTATGAAACTACTTTCTCTTTGGGTTTATGGATGGAAGATAACACAATTTTAAATGAAGTAATGAAGTAATGAAAATCAAAATTTGGTCACGTATACAAACAACTCCAAAGGTGTTTACCAAGGCTCAAAAGTAATCTATTTTTTTCATTTTTTTTTCGAAGATGTTAAACCTTCTTTCTCCAGGACTCCCAAATTCTTGTTACTAATCGCTAGTTCAACTAATTATTGCGCGCAAAGCACTCTAAAAGGCGAGCTGGTTTACTTAATCCCGCATTTTTCTTTTCGAACAACGTATGTTTTTCTCCTTGCTCTAAAAATACCTGCTTTCAATGCGTTATTGCCATATATGTAATACACATATATTGCGTGTTGCATTAAGAATACATGGTTTGAAAGTTCACGGATAAAGGGAGACAAAACATACGATTTTCTATCCTTCAGTGTACTTAAGCAGCTTTGCGCATGCTCTAGAACTTGAAAATTACAAGCAAAACGTGTTTATTACGATTAAACATAACCTCAATTATTTGTTTACATTCCTAAATAAAGTTATTTCTTGCAATAACGTTTGAGTTTTTAACTATTTTTTGAAATGTTTTATGGTAAAATGAGATGCTTCCTAACAGGTACTAAACAAGCTGCTAATCAATGACTTCATACAAAATTTTACCTCGAATAAATGAAGTTGAATGTTATTACTTAAAGGAGTTTATTGTTAAATAATTTTATTTAAACAGTACGTACGTATGATTTTTCCATATGATGTTAAAGCAATGCCAAATGATACGAAAATGCGGCCGTAAAGTGATCCGATACGGCCGCTGCCAAGTCAACCTCATACTCATTGTACGAGAATGCACCCGTAAAGTGATTTGATACGGCCGCTGCCAAGGGCAACTGTCAAAGCAAAACTCTGTGCACCTTTTAGTTTAAGTTTCCTACGTACGATATCCCTCATGGTGTTAAAATATTACATAAATGAAAAAAGTATTCCATCGCAAGTTTAATTATTCAAGATGTAATTTTACGATATTCCAGAAATATACGGGCAATAGTACACTCCGGCCAGTAGGTAGTAGGTACTAATAGCAAATAATAACAGTTGGTGCAGGATAAATGAAAATTTATTGCTTTCCCTGTAAGTAGGTACACAATATAAGAAAAGCGCAAACATATTATTATCAATAATATTATGCTATAACAATAATCACTATTAAAGAATCAGTTAAATAATAAAATAAATAAGAGCGATCTGTTTCTTCGTATTTGAATACCTAAAATCTATAACATTTTACTGTCATAAAAGACAGGTAGGTCACGCATTTTATTTAATCTTATTTTCTCATAAAATAATATGTAACATTCGTGTTACAAGAAGTATAACACATTAGATAACATTGTTACGCTGTAACTGTAAATATGAAGCAATATTTTAAACGATCTTTGGTGTACGCTGACCTCTTACACCACCAGTGTGCGATGCTGCAAGAAGCAACAGTTACGAGATCATTTTACGTTTGAGTGTACGACAGTGTCCCTAACTCTTTAAGTTACCGGCGCAGCGTTTGACTTTTCGGTCTGCTTTATTAAGAACAAAACTTTTCGAGCTTTCCTAGGGGTTGCTACATCACGTGTTTTTATTTTGGATTAAGACGCTCTCAGACTTTTCGTTTTTTTGCAGTATTTACTATAGCGACGGCTCACCTACAACTAAATGATGCAAATAAACTATAATACGAAATGTTGTAGCCCACATTACCTTGTTGATTAAAGTATTACATAATTCTGATGACAGTTGTAAAACATGTTGTTCAATTACTTCAACAACTTCTGTGTTTGATACAGATGAACTTTCTTTGAATAGTCGCACTAATGAAGATGTTGAATGAGGAACTGATATTAAAGGCACTGCTACCTTTTTTAGAACCAATCTACTCCTTGTTAGTTTCGCATTGTTTTCAACATAATTATCAGAGCTAAAATGATGGAACAACTTTTAATCTTTAATATGCCATTAAATTCTTCACATAATCCACAAGCTTTAAGGTGGATTTATAAACTTGACATTGCGTTGCAGTTCGCCGTTACAGTTACCGTTCAAAGTTAAAGTATACGAAAAAGACTGTAGCCATTTATAAACGACGTTGGCGTTGCAGTTGGCAGATCGTGCAGGACGTTGGCTGCAGTTCGTGGTTAGCCAACTTTTAACTTTGAACGGCAACTGCAACGGCGAACTGCAACTGCAACGTCAAGTTTATAAATCCACCTTTAAGCCATTCGACTATTTAGATCCCTGGTAAACCTTAAATAGTTATAAATTAGCCTTTACTATATAAATTATTTTGATACCTACATATGAAGAGTTGTCTTGCCTAGTTGAAGATGTTTTGATTGTTGGCTATGGAACACACAAATAACAAGTCCTCGGCATGATTAGAGTCAGGTTAAAGTTTGTTATAAAAGTAACGCACAAAAACACTTAAATTAATCACAATAAAATGTCGTTCAAACAAAAATTAAAAATAACAATGCTGCAAAATGAGGTTAAAATCACGAAATTAGTGCAGATTTGTTTACGTTTTTAGTAAATATGTACATCTATTTACATGTACGTGCGCACAAACAAGCAAGTACACTGAAGGAAAACAATATCTTGCTGTCTCGTTTTGATTTCGGACATTTCCTGCAGGTACGCGCAATATATGTGTATTACATATATGGTTATTGCTAATGCGCGCTCATTTTGAAACTCTTCCGCGGGGTCGATATTATTGATCAGTCTATCATTCGGTACCAGTGCAGAATACTATTACTTACTCATCAACTCTATAATACGACCGTAAATGAAATATAAACGGTAATTTTGCTATTGTTGTTAGCTCGCAGTTCTGTTCTGGATGTAATAGTGAGGGATTCTTGTTTGGATTATAAGAAGTGGGGGAACCAGTCAGGCTAGCAGCTGTGCATGCTCGGTTCTGTCTGACCGAGCGAGAGATACGTCCGTCTGTTGCGCAACGCATCGTCATAAAGTTTTGAACCAATGGAGGCGTAAAATCATCGGAAATTTTTATTCGTTTGCAGGCACAGTTTGGAGACACCACACTGCCTCAGATTCGAGTGTATACGTAGCCCAGAGGTGGACGAGAACGTGTTGAAAATGAAAGTCACTGTCCGCACCCGAGGATCAGTCTGAGAGATGAAACCATCAGTGCCATTCGATAGTTTATTGAACGCGATCGTCGGTTAACTGTTCAAGAAATCTCATCAAATCAGCTACGGAAGTGTTCAATCCGTTATCACTGATCATCTTGGCTTCAGAAAAATTAGTACTCGATGGGTTCCAAAGTTGTTGACTGGAATTCAAAAACAGGTCAGGTTGGAGATCACTGAGAGACTGAATCAATTTGGAAAGGAAGGGGAGGATTTTTTGAGGCGTAGCGTCACATGTAATGAGACGTGGGTCTGAAGACAATCAAGTAAACGCCAAAACTCGTCTCTCAGTCGCAAAAGTTCTCGCAACGATTTTTTTGGACTTCTTCACGATCAACGAACAATGAATGCGGCTTACTACACTCAAATATAGGTTGGTTATATTCCAATGGCTTACTATTGCCGACGAGGTATGCCCATTAGAGATGTCGCCCTTCTCCTTGATAACGCCAGTCTGCACACCGCGTTGTTGACAAGGGATAAATTGGAACAAATGGAGTGGGAACCCCTCGAATACCCTCCTTACAGTCCAGACTTAATTGTCCACTTGTGATTATTTTTTGTTCGCGCCCCTGCAACAATCACTTGGAGGAAAACGATTTGAAAGCAATGAAGAAGTTGAGGAGAACGTAAGCAATTCGTTGACAACTTTCCCTCAAACTTTTTATGAACAAGGAATATTCAAGCTACCCAATCGGCGGTAAAAGTGTGTATGTGTAGATAACGCAAGACACCACATTGAGAAACGTTGAAGGTAGTTTGTGTATAATTTTATTCGATAAATATATTTAACAAAATTACCGTTTATATATGATTCACACTCGTATCTTGCTAAACAACGATGATTTACTTCCCTCCTTTTTCATTACCACCTGCTCTCTATCAACCCTCTCACCGTTCTTCTTCCCCCAACTTACCGCCTTGCGCTCTCGATCGGTTTGGTCAGTTCCATCTTATTTTTTAGTCAGCTGCAAAATCTGAAACGGACCTTCGTTGTGCTTATGTCTCTCACCTCTCATTTCACAACTTACAATTACAATCTATCACTTTTTACAAACTAAACAAAATACAGATTTACACGCATATTTATTTACACGCTTTGTTTAAACAAAATAATTCAATAATCCGCTCAAGGAAAATAAGGACATATAAATGTTTATACAAAATTAAAATATGAAAGATATAGAGCGAAATGAAAAAATAAACTGTCACTTTATTCCACACAGGTTTTAACCGTTCCGACCGCTGTGAAGTGCATTATAGAAACGGTTTCATTTTGAATATTTACTTTTTTGGTGTTTTCTACATATCTTTGATTACACACGTACTTGTTTCCTTTTCATCAAAAGAATCTAATATTTTAGAAACTATAAGGGTATATTTATTTAGGAAAATTGTTGTTTTCTACAATGTTTAAGTAGTAAGTACATACCTCAAAAGGAAAGAGAAACTCAAATTTTTCGAACTTAAAACTTTACTCAATAGGGATTGTAATTCACAAAATTTCAATCGATAGTACATTTATTAAGCGCTTGAAAGTTCGATTCTCAAAAGAACGACATGTGACACTTTTCCGTAAATTCTAAAAGTAGATAAAATCTCTTGTCTTACCAATGAAGTGTTGAGATGTTGCCAAAAGCGAAAGTGACACATGCGATTCTCAAGCAATTGACAGATTACTAGTCTTTAATCAATAGAAGTTGCTTTCATCGTAAAACTTCTTATTTAAAACAGACAATTCTCTTTTTAGTTGTATTTTAATCAAACTAAATTACAATTTCAGCTTGTTCCAAAACGTTTTAAGTACGAGAGTTAGCTTTTGTTTTTTATTTCCCTTAGTTGTAGGTTCCTATCGCTTGGTGCAATGATCAATAATACCACAACGTGTTAATTCCATTGTGGTCGGAGTTTTATTCTCTTATATTTGGAAAAGAGCAATTCTGTGACTGTTTGACGTTTTGTTGTATTTATTTTACTCATGACAATTTTGCTATTAGCGGTATGTTTGTGAATTAAAATTATAATGAAAATAATAATTCCGTTTTTAAAATGATGGCGAAGGATGTAATTCGGGGAAATTAAAATTATTAATAATAATAATTTAAGATTTAAAATTATAGTAAAGATAATTCCGTATTTAAAAGACTGGCAAAAATAATAATTGATTATTAAAAGTATAATCTATGGAACGATTATTGTGCTGTGAAATGGAATTTTAAATATAACCTGACGCATAAGTGTCGAAACGAGTAGGGTTATACTTAAAATAAAAAATTAGTGGAATTACTTGTATTTGTTATTACAATATCTTTCAATTTAAAAAGAAATTTATAATTACTACTGTGGTGTAAGAAAACATGCCGCGTGTCACATAATGTTTCTGTCAATAATTTAATTGTCGCCTTTTGTACTAATCATATATTAATTTAGGAAAGAATAGCAGTATTTTTAACAAATTAGCCTAAAACAGGATTAGGCAACCCAATTCCTAAATATCATTAATCTTGGTGTAAGGTAAATGGCGTAAAGGTCAGTTTATAATTAGCAAAACTTAACTTGAAATTCGATCTTCACCTCCGATAGTATAATAAGTATAATAATAAATTGATGTACCTATATAAAATATAAAAATCATAATAAATAGTAAACTAATTGTAATTTTATAATCAAACTGACGTTTACTTTCATTTCGATATATAATTTTGTTCTTATTTAGTTTTACGTCAAAGAACCTTCTTCAGCAATACGCTGTGAATACATAAACGAAATATTCACCTTAAACAGTAAAGTACGAACAAACAAGCGAACGAACGAAATACGATAGAATTACATAATTATATTTCACTTTATTATGTCGGGTGACTACCTCTACAGTCTACACATAATTTTAATGAATTAATTATATGTTTATAATATTTTACAGCGGCGGAAATAATAGTGACGTACTCGTGTACATAAATTAGTCCTTTTCAAAATAAATAATAGACTTCTGAAATTGTTTCTTATTTCAAAACTGATACTGATATTTGTTTGGACATTTTATTGGTGGATTTGCAATTGCTAAAGATACACCCTGTAATAAATTTGGAAGAACTTTACAACGGTAACAAATTCAAATCATATGCGTATGAAATAAAACTAGATAAAGTTCGATCCACAAGAGTTGGCGTTCACGTCATAGGTTTCCCAATGAATGCACGACATTCCTTTTAAACAATCATTAAAACTTAATACATGTTTGTGATAAAGATGGCAATACAGTTTGCATGTGTTTTAAGTAAAGACATGCGTATAGATGATCGCCAGTGAAAATAAGAGAGAAGTGAGTATGTTCGTATGTCCAACAGCTGACTTCAACTGATTTGACTTCTATCTGTCAATGTCAAATTTATTCATTATTTATAAATAATCTCATCGTTTTCGTTTAGTTTCGCCGTCTCGTATTATTTCTGTTCGTTGTTGTTTTGCCCTTTTATTTACTCGTTCTTTACAGTTATTTTGTTATAATTATCAAATTATTAATAACAGTTCTTATTAGAACGGATTTACGAAAATTGCAATATTTTTAACCACAAAACAGCATGTTTTGACAATCCAATATAACATTAGTGCCAAACGTACCGCCCAGAGAACGAGTTCAATCGCAGCAGACGTTAATATGTTTATTGCACTTATTAGAATTCCGCATTTAGCTTTACTAAGCTCTAATTAATTTTTTAAGATACGTTTTATATGTAATGGATTAATTAAACACGTAAAATATTACTATGACAATTTTAAAGTAGCACAAGCAACTATCTGTGAGTAATTAAAGTATTATTTATCTAATTCCGTTAATAAAAGTGATAGTTTACGTTGTTGTTTAAAATTAGGTAACGTGATCTTTTTCAAAACTGTCTCATCACAGTTATGTAAAGTAGTTATGTAATAATATTACACAACTGACAATTTGAAACTATAAGTAATTGGTTAATTATTGTCAAAATTCGATGTTTGTTTCCATAGTAACCATGAACTTAAAACTACTTCATTTCAGATTAATGTTCTCATTAAAAAATCAAAAGGTAGATAAAATTACGGAATTAGATAAAGTTTTGTACTTAACACGTTATGAAAAAGTCTAACTTTATTTGACTCATGTAATTTGCAAAACTCGCTCGCTTCGCTCGCTCGATTTGGCAAATATTACATTTCGTCAAATAAAGTTAGTCTTTTCATAACTGGTTACGTAAATAACTATTGCAACACTGCCTTGTTACGATTTGGCAGATTTCATTCCCGACGTCATTATTTCTTGACTTCAAATTTTAATCTTAATACATACAATTACAAGTAATGACGTGCACGCCAACTCTCCTGGATACAATTATATTAAAGAATCAATGATTTTGCCACAGTTACTGCGCTTTAATAGTAGATTATAGTCGCCATAATGGAGATTTCCCCTAAACAATTTTGAACACAGTCAGTAAATTTGAAAAAAATGGAAGTGTTTTTGATGTGCGTTTTGTTGAAAATATTACGACTGTGAGTGAAGTGTATCTGAACATCCGAATTTATCCAGTCCACAGCGCTCTCAGCAATTGAGTTATTGGTTTATGGTTTGTTATGGAGAATTTTGCAACCAACAAAATTTTCTTCGGTTCACTATTCACTCTATTGTTACCTCCATAAATAAAATTTTCATATAATGGATCTGTTGTGCGTATAATGTGTAAACAATACACTCATATAAAAATATTTACATTTATTTTACAATTGAACTGGACTGTCATTTGAATCAGAACCCATACCGTACAATGTTTACCTACGGTTCGTGGGTGAAAATGTGACTCGTTAGTAACATAAAACTTACAGCTAAAGTAAACTTAAAAACTATCAACACATGGGCGCAACTGGATCTTTAAAAACCCACAAGCGACTCAAGCAAGGAAAATACTAAATGACCAGTAAACTGGCACACAACAAAAGGTTTGCGGACAAAAAAATAATGGCGTCCAAAAACATGACGTTTTTTGTCTGCAAATGAATCCTTAAAAATTCATTTTAGTCGACGGAAAAATAGTTTTTGCGTAATAACTCAAAATAAAATAGTTTTTGTGTAATAATTCAAAAAAATAAAAAAATTAATATATGTATAGTGTGTAGTATAGTGGTAATCAGAAAACGATTTTTGATTATCTCCTGAAATAATATAAGGGTATGTCATAAATATTTTTAATATTTTGTTATTTTCCGGATAGAAAAAAAAAAGAAATACATATTCTGCAGTATAGTTGTAATCAGAAAACGATTTCTGATTTTTCCCTGAAATAATATACAGGGTAGGTATATCATAAATATTTTTCATATTTTGTTAATTTCCTGCTAGGCCGGAGGTAAATTGGTATACTTAATATACTCGATTAAAAGAGTCGTATGTCCTCTACTTCACTGTACAATTTTATTTCTTCATCTTTGTTAGCAAAAAAGTTATGAAGATTTAAAATTTTCAACTTCAAACATTCATCCTCCTTCCCCTATGGGAAATAAAGAAATAACAATAGTTTTTCATGAACTATGTGTATAACATTTCAAAAAATAAAAAAAAGCTCGGAGCAGATTTTGAGAAAATCGATTTTTAATTTTTGACCACCAATAAATTGGCTACGTTTAATTTTTGTTCTTTACGTAAGTAAAAGTTCTAGTCATCCTTTGGCTATAATTTCCAATGTTCAAATTTTAATTAAGAAACGGTTCTTGAGCTACACCCTAAAAAGTAAAAACTTGGAGAATTGCTATATTGACCCCCATTTTGAATTTAGCAACAAACGAAAAACGGCGTTTTATTTGTAACCATATCTACTAACTTTTCACCAAGAGAAATTTGTATGGGTTAAAATTTGAATGTTTGCTCCCAAAATAACGCCCCTAGTTTGGGCCCATTTTGATGACAATCTTGTTTTACCGATGAAGTTTTTTTATAGGCCTTAGTTTTAAATTTCATTAAAATCGGTCTCGTTAGTTTGGACTCCACAGCCATAATGTACGCACCCACAGACAAACATTTTTCAAAGATGGTGGTCTTGTACTCAGGGGGACTCAAAATGTCCAGATTTATCAAAATCTCGTGTTCGATTACTTACATTACTTTCCCGTATGTATATGCACGGGAAAGTAAAAATCGGTTGTATGCGCTCTAGTTATTTTATCGCGCTAACAAGAAACTTGAAATTACAATAAGTAATATTGAGTAATAATAATAAATATAATTAAGATATAAAAATTAGTCTGCGCACGCGCATGCGCAAGCTCGATACTAATATTGGCATTACTTTCCCTTAAAATCTACCACTCGTACCACAAACAAGCCGAAAGTTTGTATTTATGTTGTTTCTAACAAGAAAAATTAATTTCAACATTATCTGCTAATACTCAAAACTCATAGCGTTTCCTTAGAAGAACTTTCAAACTTTGGCAACGGCAACGATGTAACAGGATTTTTTTGCAAAAACCGATTTTTCATGTCTTCTTGTAAAAAAAATTCTGGGGGTAAACCAATAGTTTCCTTTGCGGAAAGTAAAAGTAACTGTCGGGTTTATATTTTGATTCAGTTGCCGTTAGGTGGTCGATTTTTGTACACGACGAATGAGAGATACCGTTAACATCAATTGCGTGAAAAATTCACCGCTTGAATAATCTTGATATATTTCGATGTCATCTGAGCTGTGAGTGAGATCATGCGATCTTACAGTAATTCAAAACAAACATTCGTTGCGTTGTTACCGACATACATCAGTGATCAGAACTCGCCTAAAAAGACAAAATGCACTTTACGGCTATTTTAATGCTGCTTTATGCCTTAAGTATATTGAAATAATAATTTTTCATTGAAATCTTACTGTTAAGTGTATTTTATTACACTTTATCAAAGTGAAAATGACAATCCATTATATTCACAATAACTATGGGATCTTTTCAAATTGAATACTTGGCATTCAGCCAACATTAATAGTACTATAAACTATCAATAATCTTAAAATTCTAGTGTCGGTCATTATTTGTAATTTAAATCTAAATAAATCAATATGCAAATATATGTATAAGCGCTGAGTGAAAGACTCGTTATTCAATGATATAAGGCAATGAAATCCATTTTGTTGAAGCATAGTAATTAAGTGCTTCTCAAAACTTTATCAAGATGCTATTTTAGAAAATGCAATTATTACTTTTCGTTTTCAAACAATTGAGCAGCACGTTAATTTAGAGGAATGATAATGAAAAATAAATAAATATTGAAACATACCCGGTACAGTGAGAGTAGGTACTTGGAAAATTCACTCCTACCCTCGTAGCTATGGCAAACTTTCGAGATTGTATAATGTATATGTATATTATACCTTGCTTTCGACAAGTGGGTAGTTTATAATAGGAGAAAAACGTTAATACAAACTTCTGTTAGTAATTACACATAAAGTAAAAAAATGAAATTAAACCTCATCAATTTCCATTGGATGCCAATGCCACTCGAAAAATTTATGCGATTCTATTAACAAAAACAAATGCAACTCATCGTGCACCCTAGATTTTATGATTAAATGCATATTTTAACAGTTTAATTTCGTGAATTGTGTATTACGTTTTAATTAAAAACAGTCTGCCCGTTATTACTTTTGGTTGATTAAAGTTTACCGTTACCGAGCTTCCTAAGTTATAATGCAGTTGTGTATTTAATTTGGAGATAAATTCTATTTATTTATATTGAGCACCTGTAATAATACTATCTCATACTGCGAAAGCAAATAAACAAGCTTCGCATAAATATTGTTCTTTATTTATTTTGATTTTTAAATAAACTCCTAAATTGATTAAATATGTCCACTTCCAATTCGATGTTCAGTATATAAAACGATTTGATGTAGCGTATGAATTATACAAAATGGAGTTGTAACATGGTGGAAAATGACGGTGTAAAATCGCTATCGATTATTAACATTTCACTGTTTGTAATCTCCCAATTCAAATGCAGATTGAAGTGTCTTTACTCATTCGAAATGTGTTTGAACGAAATTAAAATTTGTTGGAAATGACAATAGCAGTATACATACTAATGATGGGTAATGAGGAAGTGTTTAAGGATATTTTATGCTAGACAATCTATGTCAGAAAAGAGCACCGTGGGCCTAGTATATTGTGATGTAACGCACCTGGTAAACTTGAATTTAAATGTTTCCCGCAATAAGTTTGTCCGATTAGTAAACGGTATAGAAACTACAGTTACACCACTGGAAATTTAACGGAAGAATCTGCGGAAAAACATATCGGGTGTGTTTAAATTTTACATACCTTAAATTTTTTGTGCAATTTAAATACTGTCTATGTGGAGGGTCCTAAAAGCAATATATTTTATGTAATTACCGTGAGCAGGGTAAAAAGTTATGCCAAATGCTGGCGCCCTAAGCCAAACTACCGCGAGGCAGGATATGTTTGACTAGGCGAAACCACCCTAAGCCAAAATACTACCCTGGTGTGAATGTTAGGATCTGTTACATAACAGCCGTAGTTACCCTATTCCTTGAAAGGTTGTAGCAAAAGCTACCAAAACACTTTAAACGTTAAAATATCAAAAGAGGGAAATGAAATCCTTGACGGCTTAAGTTAAGAACAATGTAAAGTAAAATTTAATGTACCTAATCTTAAAAAGGCAAGTGGAAGTAAGTGAGAGATGCATTGCGTAAATATCCTGGAGGGTTTTCTGTAGCTCTTTCTCCCTCCTTGTAATCAGCGAAGACCCAGAACTCATTTCAAATTGTGTGGAGGTGTGTGCCTTGCCAGTACATTTTGTGTAGCACAACCAATGGATATGGTAAAAAGGTTTAATAGAACTACCAAATCAAAGATCGATGTAAATGTGAAGTTGCTGAAGGTTTATGTCTCTTACCAAAAATTCCAGATGATTCCAGAAAGAATGGCAGACCTAGCTCATCCTCCGTAGAAGGGGATTATGCAGCTAAGAAGAAAAAAGGTCCTACCCAACCTATTCCTCAATTTTATGTACGTACTGACCAAGTTGCACATTTTCCCAACCAAAAACAAAGAAGACAACGCTGTAAGAATCCACATTGTGGAAAGAAAACTTTTTTCTTCTGTGAAAAATTTAAGGTTTATCTTTGCATTACAAAGAATAGAAACTCTTTTGGCGCCTTTCTTTGTTAATTTCAGTTATTTCAGTTAATTATCTCAACAGTCCTTTATTCCTGTTTGGGAACGTACCTTTTTTTTGTAATATTCGACAAAAAATTTTTTTAAACATCTGTTTTCTTGAGCAATTATTCCTGCTTGAAAAATATATGTTTCTACATGTATTTCTAAATGCGGACGTTCAGAGGTTAGCCTCTATTCAAGAGTTATTCAAGCGGAAGAAAACCTTGCGTTCGTGTCGTGTTAAATCGAGGAAGGCCGCGGGGGTGGGGGGAGTATCAAATATTATATTTCGCATACATTTTTAGTTTATGGAGTAGCAGAGATTTCGCATAATAATTTAATTTCCTCGGTAACATTATTGCTGACATCACTGACTTTTGGTAGGAGAAGTTAGAAGTGTAGCTGTGAATCATCTGGGTAGAAATGGACCGAACAATTAGTAACTCCTTTCTTTAGGCAAAAGTATTCTAGAATATAGGAGAAAACCATGAACGGAACCTTGAGGAACACCACAAACTTCAAAAGTTGTTTAAGGTATCGTTTGATGCCTACATGGACGACTTTACGTTAATACTTAATAGTGGGATATTTTTTGTAAAACCGTTGTTCGAATTGATGTAAAGTAAAGTAACAAACGGTATGGGCAGGGTTAATAGAATTTAAAAAAGCAAAACCAGTTTAGAGTTATGATAAAGAAGTAATTTTGGTGCAGTTATCAGTTAACACAAACTATCACTTGCACGAATTAAAGGTTGTCAATGAAGAACTTTAAGTCCATAATTAAGGCAGTTATTGATAGACTCATCCATTTAAACCATTATTCAATTTCAACGTAGATGTCCGAAACGAAAAATGAAAACATCCGGAAATTTAATTAAACTTAGAAAGTTAGACGGCGTTCCTTAATTAAAACAGTCTCCATCGCAAGTGAAGAATAATTAATATAGATAATGACAAAATGTATATTAAATATTTAATTTTGAGAGATCAGTAATTAGACGTCAACCATGCGCCTTTCTGTTTTATACGAGTTTTATTAAAATATCTATAGAATTCCCGCGCAATTAATGATGTAGACAACCAATTTGTATTTACTTATAAGCGGATTTTGTACCGCTACCATTAATCTTCAATATTGTTCATATTATACTGTAAAGCAATTCTTCCACTTAAATAATTTTCGAAATTTTCCGTAAACATTAGCAGTGTGCCTGTATTAATAATTGTTGTCTTAAACTTGAGAGTCGCGTATCTATGACGTTCATCTCTGATCTATTTATTTAAAACTCCTGCCGCATTCCTGCTGGAATAATATACTATATTCTGTGGTTAAGCGAATAAGGATGTTGCAGGAGCGTAGTTCATACAACTACAAAACTGTAACAGCGATATTGTTAAAGCTTTCAGTAACTAGTTTCAAAACTTAGATTAATTTACAAATGCAGAATGCAGTTGAAGCTACCCTCTTCTTGCTCGTAAAAGTTTTCCTTTTGTTTCGACTATCCACAAAGTTTCATTGCAAAGCATTACTGATAAACGTGGTAAGTATTTATCCCGGAATTATTTGGTGTAATTGTTGTAAATAATATCTTGTGTAGTTATTAATTACGTAACACAGACATTATCCACTATAAGTATATTTGGATTTTCCGTATTTAGATAATATGGCTTGTTCATTGCCAAATCGACCTCGCTTTGTAAAGCATATAATATAGAACAAACAGCGACCACGAAATGTTCTTCAGCTTTATGTACAATAGGAGATTATGTTGATGTTGTATGAGAGCACCCACTTTCCGGAGGTAATAAAAAACATTAAACATAATGAACGCCAAGAGCACAGAAGGTAGAAGTACATTTGCTGTTAGTATGTAGTAGACTGTACATGTACCTAATCTTAGTATGTAAGTTATGTATTGTACCTAATATATTATTTGAACGAATTACAGGACATCGTTCATTATCTAGTTATTACCTATGCATTCGTTATCTTTTGATGTTCCTTCACTAGATTTTTGGATTTTCCGGAGAAATAATCAGTTTTTGAGGATATAGTATAGTATGGCGTAAATTTAAACTTATAACGAACATTATATCATTAATGAAACCACAACTGTTTGCATAAACATCATTTCTTTGATATTTTAATAAATATCTTACGCATGATATTAATCTAAAGCTATAAATTGTCTTAATCATTCATTTATTGGTTAGTTTACTCATTTTGTGTTTAAAAGCAGAGAAAATGAGTGAGTCGAAGATTAAACATGGAAGTGTTATAACATTTTTGTCGAAAGAGGACCCGTAGCCAAAAAAATTCATTAACGATCACCCAAAATGTGAATGACCTGGAACCACGAACTGAACAAGTCATCAACATGATTGAGGATTTATTGTTTCAATTATTCTTTGAGAAATAGGAATATCAGAAACGAGAAGATTGAGGAAGAGCAAATCTCGACACGATGGCTTTCTAAGCTGTTTAGTCTCGAAGAAAACTTGTGTAGGCAATAAATTTGCTGCAAGAATTTGCCTGCTTTATCTCAAGATGAAGACGTCTTCTACAGAGTTGTACCTGAGGATGAGTATATCACTGGGTAGGGCCGTCTTTACCAGGGGGTGCAAGGGGTGCTGTGCACCCGGGCGCAGGACCTTTGGGGGCGCAAGGTGACCACTATATAACTACTATCTTGTATTGAAGTCACAAATTAAAAAATAATATATTATTTACATACCGGACCTTATACGATAGCATACAACACCTTTCAACATCTTTACGCATATATTTAACACTTCCTGTAACAGTAGCAGAAGGCGAAAGGTCTTTTTCCAAATTGAAATTAATCAAAAACTATCTACGGTCAACCATGACCCAAGATAGATTGACAAATTTGGCCATTATAAGCATAGAAGCAACAGATGATGATAAAATAGGTGACATAATTAAAATGTTTGCCAATTCAAAAGCCCGTAAGATTGAGTTTGACGTTTAATTTGAAAATTAACAAAAAATGTTAATAAATTTTAATTTCATGCTTTTTTTAATGTCTTATGCTTTTTGTGTACCTAATGAATTTTAATTTTATACTTTTTTATAATGTGTTGTTATACATTTTGTATATTGAATCTTCCGTATGAGTAAATCAAATAAAACAGTACATAGCATTACTTTTTTTCATGACCAGGGGGCGCAGGCTGATTTTGGCACCCCGGCAACATTTGTGCTTGAGACGGCCCTGTCACTGGGGCCCCTCCTCATGAAGCAAGACTCCACGCAATGGATTTATAAGGGCTCTCCCCTATGCAGGACGAAATTTTCCGCGGCGAAAGTGATTTGCAGAATGGACAGTACTTGCATTTTTTAATTGGTTATATGACGAAGATGGAGATGTATGTTGCAAAAATTACCGAAACGATTTTTTTGAAGGCATAGCATTTTAAAAAAAAAGAGTAATAAGCCAATAATAATAAAATTTTGTTTTTTTTGTACAGCTGTTTTATGCGCCATATTGTTTGTTTCTTATTTATTAGACTTCTTTATTAACCTCCTGATGTGCTTATGTCCACAATACAATCGCTGAATAAGTACGATTTTTTTCTTCCTGCCAAAATTTTCATTAACGCTGTTTGTCTTTTTCAGGTGAGCCGCTCTTTATATTACACCGTTAATTTATGAAGGAAAATTCAATTGGTAAGTTGTCTTTTGTTTCACTATTAAGCAGTTACAAAAACGCTTGTTAACAAAGAAGTATTGGTCTTTTTTCTATATTTACTAAATTTGAACTATAAAACGTTGCTAGGACCATATAAGTAAATATAACTTTATATTAAGAATGCTTGTCCCAAATTATAGCGATTGAGGTGAAGATAATTGCATCTTAAGTGGCAGCGAAGCGGAACAGTAATTAATCACTAAGTCATAATACTTACTTTCAGTTTCACGAAGATATATGTAATTGCAAATGTGTTTAAAATTGCTGAGATAGGAATTGATACTTAGCACGTAAATTAATTTATCGTGTTTATAGGATACTTAATTATTTTATTTTAAAATATTTGAAATAAATATTTGACATGAAGTATATACAGTGTCAGATAAGAAGAAGTGAGAAAAATGAGCTTTTGTTCAATAGCCATTATTGTCATGAAAATTTGTTCGTCTAATGGTAGTAACCACCATGTCCGTATCCAAGACCAACACCATGTCCGTATCCAAAACCAACACCATGTCCGTATCCAAGACCAACACCATGTCCGTATCCAAGACCAACACCGTGTCCAAGACCATGACCGATAGCGGGTCCATAACCAAAACCATGTCCAAGACCGGCGAGTCCAAGCCCGTGAGCACCAACAAATCCTGGGGCAACGACGGCATGTGCAGCAGGTGCAACAAGAGCAGCTCCACCAACTATGGCAGGGGCGGCAACAATTGGACCGTGAGCTGGTGCGTTGTGTTCACCATTTGGTCCGATAGCTCCATGTCCGTTAACACTGCCAGTAGGTCCAGCTGCACCATGTGGTCCTACTACACCTGAAGCTCCGACTAACGTTGTTGGTCCGGCTGGTACTACATTGATTGCGTGACCGTGTCCGGCAAAGATTCCACTTGGTTTTGCACTGACGAACAGAGCCAAGCAGGCGAATACGGCAATAGTCTAAAGTACATAATTAAACGAGGTTTAAAAATATTACAATGTAACTTACCAAAGTGTTCATGGTTGTTGATTAAACAGTTGGTGATTGAATATAATGTTAGTGAACGAGAAACCCCTATATTTATACCAAGCTACGACCTTCGTGGTCAACAAATTTTTCTTATTTAATATATAGCGCAAATAGACAAATACCTTCAATAATTATATTAACCACACCCAAGCTCCTTACTCGAATTCTAACTCTTACTTAAATTGAAGGTAATACGGACATGCACTAGAATATGCGAACAATACCACTTACTTCATATTAGAGCGGTGTAAGGCCATCACAATTATGCAAGGGGTGCAGGTTTACTGATGTTTTTTTTTTCAAAATTAACATAGAATTCAGCAATAACAAGTGGACATTAAAAAAATAAGAGCTTTACAAATTGTTTCCGATAAATAACGTTCTAAAAAAAAGCTTTATTATGAAATGTAGCGAATTGCCACTTTTACTTCCTTACTTTGTATAAATCAAGTTTATGGCCGAGACTGAGTCATTTTTATGCCTCAACTTTATGCGAATATAAATTGCAATTTAACTAAATACGGGATAGGAAATTACATGATGCCCTTTATGCTTACTGACAAATAGGTGTTGAGATATAATCACTTTGACACTTACAAAATTGAGATTTTATCACGGTATAAAACTATTGGAATTGGAACTGTATTTGAAACGGCATGACATTGTTCAATATCAGAGCTTACGAGGGTGTTTTTCTTCAAATTTGGAGCCTATTTAAGAAGGAAACTTATTACAACTGTAAATAATATTTTTAACGTAATCTACTAAAAAGAATAATAATTTAATTCAACGCTTTCCCAACTTTTGCAAAACCACTTACAAAAATCTTCTGTAACCTCCTGAAGAAACAGCTTCGATCACCATGACTTCATCATCTGCTTCATAGCGTCTCCCGGCAATAGTTAATTTCAGTTCTTGAAACAAAAAATAATGATTAGGAGCCAAATCCGGTGAATATGGTGGATGTGGAAACAATTGATCGGCGACAAATATTGCAAAATGGAGCTTGTGAACTGGAGCGTTACACACATTTCTGTAGCCTCCTTTTTCGTTTACTCTTAATTTTTTCATGCAGTCTACCTAGTAATTACCAATAATCGTTTGGTCTTTTGGTAAAAATAATCAATCAACAATATTTTCCTTATAATCTCAAGTGCCATAATCTTTTCCGCAGATGAAATCGTTTGGAATTGTACATTACACAAATGAGCGAGTTTCTTCTCTCCCTTTTTCACTGTCATGTCTTTTTCAAGTACGTCGTTCCATATTTTATCTCTTCCCCATGAACCTTTTACCATACCGGCTGATGGTACTGTCTTCAGCAGAAATATTATTACTCCACAAATATTACACACCCTTTAGGGTTAACTATTGCTCATTGCCTCTCGCTTCCTTTAACTACTAACTTATGTTGTTTCTTTGGTTTAAGTTGTTTTGTCAATTCAAGAAATTTTTGTTTAATGCTCTTATTGCTATCAATTTAATATCAGCCTACTGTAAATATTGTGGATATTAGTTTTGCTCTGCTTTGTGTGGATCAAGAATTGACAGCTTCGTTTGCTTTAGATAAAGTCAATTGACACCACTTTGCCTAGGCAACAGTTCTTCAAAAAAGTGACACTTTTTACAAACATTTCACTGCCAGACGATTCCCTGTTCGATTCAAATAAATTCAGTAACTTACTAAATGACCGAAATACATTGAAGCACTTACTAAATGCCAAATTGTAAAATATGAACACTAATTCATTCATTTTACTTCTGCCCGCGTTTTATAAAATGCCTAGGCATTTTAAAAATGACGCATTTTACAAAATGTCTACGGCATATTCAAGCACCGTTGAATAGGCATCTTAAAACTCAAAATAGCATTACAGGAAAACTGAATTCATTATTAGTGCTATAAAACTCCCTTGTTGTACCTTACCTACTAACGATCAAGCTTCACAAAAAGTTGACAATGACCGACAGAAATGAAGTGAAAGGAGAAAAATTCGTCCAAAAATAGAAACGATTAAAAAGGTGCAATGTTAAGTTATAAACGTGTACATTTAAAAGTGTTACGTAAAGAATGCCTTTGTATCGTTAATACATAAGAGGAATGAATGTCAAATTACGTAACACAGATAAATCTCGTACCAAACACAAACGCGCTCTCTCCCCCTTTTGTTTGCCACATTCTAAACTTATTGAATCCCTCTGTGTAATCCTCGAGAGATTTCCAGTTTAACAAATGTATGCAAAGTAATATAGAGAGATAGGTATACCAACGATATAATTAACTTATTGACATATGTAAATCGACATTAGAGAAATTCACGTTCATTTCTGCTTAATTTAAGGTTAAATTTCATTCCAAGTATGCAGATTTACATATTTCCAATTAATATTCCTATTTTCACATGGAAAATTGATTCGAACTAATTTTCAAAACAGTTATTGTTTTGGTAGCTTGCAAAAATAAATCTAACGGATCCATTTCGCCTTACTAATTGTCGAGATTTTCTGCATTAATTTCTAATTCTATTTGGCTTCAGGTGGTGCTACTATACGACGACGGATATTCCGTTTATCTGCGCGTTTACATATGATGGCCGAAATTTGCATAAGAGACTAATAATTATTATTACTCCCCTTTCCATTTTGCAGTAGTAATAGTTTTTTTAATTGAGTCGGAAATTCGCTTTCACTTTACTATAAAATGAAAGGTTTCAATTACACTTCAAATTATTATGGAAATAAGTCAGACTAAACGAACAATAATTCCTCCGGTGCTGCAATTTATTTTAACGATAAATTACGTTTCGTTCGTTTTAATATTTCGGTGCATTCTGATAAAGTTAAAAGAAAACCATAATTTAAAAAATTCTGGCATGTATTGCTACAAGATTTCCCTCGTATTAACGCTTTTTTCAAAAAATAAGTATAGCATTCAGAAAAAATTCTCTTAACTACATAATAAACTGCAACTTTATTTTATAAAAAAAGTAACGTCCGCAAAGGTAATATCAGAATTTTCGTCCTTAGCCCGAATGCAGTCGATTAGCGAAAACCGCATTTCCATAACTTTAATAGTTTCTTTAGTATGAGCGTTGCAGTAATTTTTTAACAATTTTTTTTTAACAGTTTTCAAAAAATAAGTATAACACAATATATATTGCTGAATTCAGAAAAAATACTCTTAAACTATATAAAAAAACTGCAACTTTATCTTATAAAAAAAATGAGTGCCGCCATTTTAGCTTATACCGGAAGTGACGTCATCAATGGTAACATCAGCATTTTCGTCCTTGGCCCGAATGCAATCGATTGACGAAAACCGCATTTCGATAACTTTATAGTTTCTGAGTATAGAGCGTTGCAAGGAAATGTGTACGGACAGACTACAGACGACAGACGGACATTTTTTTGATTTTTTGAATCTACGTATTCAGAAACGCAAAGATATGTAAAAATTTGCATAGGTCAATTTTTTTTGGAACACTAATACAATTAATACTTCCCTTTTACTTCGTACTCGGGAAGTAAAAAATGAATCGTAAGACGGTATTAAACAAAAGGAGGTTACACACACTATTATTTAAGTTAGCTTACAACAAAAAAATACAAAGTTGTAAAAATAAAGTTCAGTTCAGTTCAGTTCTACTCCGAGCGAAGTTCGATTTTCGCCAAAACATCCAGCCTATAACGGTTTAGTCAGAATGTCTAATACAAACTACTTCCGTTGTCGCTTCTCAAGCGACCACGTGCTTAAACCTGTTATACCCTGTTTTCTACTGCACCATGTGATAGCGCCACCACTAAGATTTGCATTCCGAGAAAGTTCTCTAAAGCTCCAACAATTATTTTAGATTCTAACTTCAACAGTTCCAGGAAATTATAAATTTCAATCGAGTCTCCAACAACTATTCCATCATCTACATACACTTATACCATGAGTTTTCTTTCACCACAATTTTTAATAAAATGACAGGGATCAGAATCACTTACCTCAAAAACAACTTAACAAATTTCTGGTTTCAGCAACGCGGACTCTGCTTTAATCCATATAAGCTTCTTTTTCATCTACAAACAGGCTCGGTTCCATCATCAAAACCATTTGGTTGGTACATATAGGTTTCATCGGTGAGCTAGCCATACAGGAATGCAGAACTGGTATGATTCTGCCGCAGAAACACTCAATAGAGCACGAATAGTATCAAACCTTGCAACAGGACTAAATATTTCTTCAAAATAAGCTCCTTCTTTCTGAGTTCTGAGTTCTTTCTGACCTCTCGCTACCATCGAACCTTATAACGATCCACTTCTCCATTTTGTTTACGTTTAACCTTCAGCGCCCATTAACGTCCAAGTTTTGGTTTCGGCAAGTGAATCAAGTTCACTCTTCATAGCAGCTTTCCACAAGTTTGATTCATCAGATATTATAATTCGATTAAAAGTCTTCAGTCATTAACTAGTACATCATTATTTAGATACTAAGGTAGTTTTGTGATTCTGCTACTTCTACAAACATCTTCCAACACGTCATTATTTTCTTGATGTGGAAAGAGCTTGATCTTTAGGTCATTTTCTGTAACGGAAGCTGTGCCTTTGTCATGAGAATTCTCATCCGCGTTTTAAAAGTGATTAGGCTTTTTTTTTTCAAAAATCACATCACGAGATATAATTATATTGTTAGGGCTTTCGTGCGAAAGCCTATAACCATTAAACCCAACAAAATAGCAAGCTTTACTTTTCTTGTCCATCTTTTTCCTTTGGGTTTCGGAATGTGACCAAAACACTAGGCCCCAAACACTCATAAATAGTCGATCTTGGGTTGTTCACAGTCAGTCTACAATTCAATAGGAGATTTTGTTTCATCCGAGGTTGGTCCAGTTTGATTCAAGACTGTATTTACAGCCTCCGCCCACAGTTTTATAGGGAAATTTTTTGTATGAATCATCGATCTCGCCGCCTCCACAGCCCCATTTAATTCAGGTGTATACGGAGGTATTTGTCTTAGGGTTACGCCATAGGTATTTCTTTAACACAAAAAATGTCTCGAACTGAATGTCCCATGCAGTGTCTTTGCTTCATTAATAAACGTCTTGGCACAATCTGTTACTTCAGCATTGTAATTCAAAAAGAAAACGCTTCTAAACTTGGAATGTTCACTTTTAGACAGAAAATATCGTAATCCGTCAATAGACTTCTCTAAAAATGGCCCACACACATCACCATGAACCCAGTGTCCACACTCAGGGGGGCGTTCTACTCTATGATGTTTCCCATATACACATCTTTGACAGAGATCATTGTCCAATGGTTAATTAATTCCATTTCTATTTAGCATCCTCTTAACATGCCTTTTATTTTGTTGCCGTAACTGAAGACTATCAGATGCGTGTACTGCAGTAACCTCAGAGACAATTTTAACTTTCATTTTCAGTACGTACAATCCTTTTCTCACTCTTTTACCAAGTAAACCAAGTGTGCCGTTTTTAAAAATTTCACATTTATTACCATCTTCATCAAATCAACACCACTTCCATTTAACACTATCATACATTTGAACAACAATATTACCATGTCCAATGGCCAAAATGGATTGTCCACTTCCTACTTAAACGTATTTAGGTTCATCGAGCTTGTAGCACTTCGAAAAATACTCTTTGTGACTGGTAAAATGTTCTTTTGCGCCTCTGCCTGTCATGTATATTAACTGCACACAAAAGCATCTCCTCTGTTGTTGAAACGGTCACTTCATTATTTTGCAGTTTGTTTTTCTTGTGGCACACTTTTGTAAGATGACCGACCTTGTGACATTTGAAGCACTTAGGAACATAAGCCTGTTCCTTAAACTCGATTTTATCAGTTTTAGCTACGAGTGCACAACTATGTTGAGTTCCAACATTGCCAGGTAGTCGCATTTCTATTAATCTGGGCCGCTCCGTTAGATTATTTAATGACATTTCTTTAAATGGGACATTTTCCCAAACGCTTTTAAATTCGAGGTATTCCTTGGACAAAGTTGACATAATTCGAATTATTTTTCAGTTTAATGTTTAAAGTATTAAAATCCCTTTGTTACAATATCAATTCCACTCACTAGCGAGAATTTTTTTCCCAAAAGTCCGTCTAGTCTCTAGCCTCTATTTCCACTCGTATAAGCGGTGTATCGTATTGCATGGTCAGCACCAACTGAGTCATATCTCTTCAGTAAACTCAATTCAAAAATATCATATTGTTTTTTTTGCCTCAAGAAGTGCTGATGGGCATTACATGTTATAAAAAACGTATGCATGACACTGGTACGCTTTTTTGCATTTTCTTTTCTCTTCCTGGAGATAAGTTGTCCGTATTTTCACTGTTCACCTGCAAATTCAAAGCTTATTGCAACTGCAATACTGTTCTCGGCATGTTTTTGGAAGGTTTCAATCAAGTCGGTGTTTGTAGTAAATTGTATATTCATATATATATTTTACTTTGTTTGTACATTTTTTACTGTTTGGTTGCTAAAACAGAATGATAATAATGGCCAGACGTTAATTGAGCTGTTCGTGACATTGCTTTATGAGAAGTTCATAACTGGAGATGGCACAACCTATAAATTAAGAACGTTTCTTCCACCCATTACGACTGACTCGATGTGCAATAATACTTTTTTTTCGTAAATTGAAATTACCTTTTACTAATCTCTTTAACTTATGGGAGCACTTTTACGTTGCTATTTTATTTAACAATATAATCCGTATCTTTAATTAAATTTCAGTTTGTAATTAGAGAAAAACAATATACTATCATTTTTTCTCCCACTGGTAGAAGATGTTATAAACGAATGTTCTCATAAACTTTTATGGATCTCCTAGAAATAAAAAGAAGCAATTAAATAATAATTTACTTCGTTATATTTTTGGTGAATTCTTATTTACACTAAAAGCTTCAGAATTCCTCTTTGGGTGGCGGTAAAACGTGTTTAAAATAAACATGGCAATATAAACAATCTTGCGCGGTAGTTTTCACTTATACACGGCACGCAGATGGCGTTAATATCTGAAAAACTCTTCAAGAATTCAGCAATACCCGTTTATAAGCATACAAATGAAATACGTCCAGAGAAGAAATTTCATATATCTCTTCACATTCGCCTAGAATCGACTTATTGAAAACATTTCGAGTTTTTTACCGCACTTTTATAGTACGTCGACGTTTCTTTTTATTGTATAAAAAATAAGCTATGTTTGAAATTTGATATTATTATAAAAAACTATATTCGCTTTCAAGGGAACCTAAATTTATGTATTTTTTTTTATTGTAACGTAAATTTTTACATATTTTTGCGCTCAATATTCTCCCACTTTCATGTCGGATCTAATCCGATTGCAAATTTCGGGTATCGCTCCTTTGTCTTTTAGTGTTTCATACAAAAATAAGAAAAGGTACGATCCCGTTTCCATATTTCACACATTTGAAGGGAAACACTTTTGAGAAATTATATTTTCTCACATAAATGCATCTATCATCAGAATTGGATCTTTGTAAAACATACCTATATACGAAATAAATTCATAATAACTACTTTAGTTCTGCGAACATTCAGCGAAGTTAACACAAAATACTATTAACTGAATTTTAACAATTTTTCATCCCATTAATTGAAAAAAAGTGTGAATGTAATTTATTGTTTATTATCTTAAATTGTCGCAATTGTTAATATGTTAATAGGCTACTGAAAAAATTATTCGCTTCTATCCAGTAACCGTGGAAGAAGTCTTTCTTCGGTACTTTTACTGAAGTGAAATCATCAATAATTTTTTGCCACATTCTTTTCTAGGATTGAAATCGGTTTTATATACCTACAAAGTAATTTTCCGTGAAAGTGACACTCATAACAATGCTGTTGAGTTTGTGGAAAGGTTTCCTAAGAAATGTTCTCCGTCACAAATTTGCTCTGCAAAGGAACGTTTAAAACCGAGTTTCAAAACCTCTCAGGGCCAAAGAACTACCAGATTTGTTATTGGTTGACTACTTTTGTGTCCAACTTACCCTGTCGTGCACTATATGTACTTAACAGTCCCTGTTCCCGTCACTAAAGTTAACTGTCCGTTTTCAAACTTGAACAAAAACTAGTTGCAAAGCGCACCGGGTCAGAAAAGACTCACTAATCTAGCTCTCCTTTCGATTGTCAATTCTTAGGAAACCTTTCCACAAACTTAACAGCATTGTTGTTATGAGTGTCACTTTCACGGAAAATTACTTTGTCGGTGTATAAAACTGATTTCAATCCTAGAAAACGAACCAACCAGAACCTTATGTTGAATAAGTAATAATAAAACACACTTGAAACATTCAACCTTCTTTCTCAGTTGAATTTTTGCCTGTCAAATGTAGGTTGGTAAGGCATTTTAATACATCACAACACCTACGTTTCAGAGCATTTATAGCATCGAACCTCACAGTCCAGCGATTCGGGTTCAATATCTTTAATGTCTCTTGACTACTACTTTCATTTTGTTATGTTGACTCTAACGGTGTCTTATCACAAGGTTCAGGTTTATCACAACACCAGTTCCATCGTAACCTTGACCTCGACATTTACTTAGATTCAAGACTTTTGAGTTGCCTCCTGATCCTTCAATCGTTCGGGGTTTGACCTGTATAAAAGAAAGGAAGACTTCTCTTAGGCAATAGTCGCAATAGTTAGATTTGAGTAGCACTACCATTTCCTTAAGCTTTATTTCAGCTTTTGTTGCAAATGTGTAGTGGTAACTCGGAAGACATCGCCCGTGTTGATCTCTTGAAAAAGGTCCATCGGGTTGATAAGGACCATCCTTTAACAGTTTACGTTTAAGCTCACTTTCTGATAACATTTACATTACAGGTACTGCAATATTTTGCTTATTTGAAATTAAGGTTAAGAAGTAGTTTCTGGCTCAAATGGGTAAGATCTTTATAGGTAATTTTCCCCACTTGGGGACCTCGAGACACTGGCCCCGTTCTCCAGAGGATTGTTACGCGATTTGGTTAGTGTGGAAGATGCAGGGATAGCACCAAAAGTTTAGGGTCTGACTATGAAATGTCCTCATCAACTAACTTGTTACATCAAATCATTGCAGTAACAATTCAATATTCCTTCGCACTTTCAAATGCATGGTGGCTTCTGAAATTTGCAAACAGATAATTGTCTGTCTCGTATGTACTCGAGGTAATAGATTCACTCAAAATGGGAATCATAAATGGCAGTTTACGTAATTCTACCACTGTACACAGATGCATTATCGTGTAACAATACGCACGCGCATCTGTTCATTTTTCCGCGTCTTTTGCCCTGCCCTGCTCAATGTTCGTTACCAACTTGCATGACCCCCAACATAGTGACAAACGAACAACAGTTGTAAGAAAACCATCCGAGATAAGAACAGCATCTTAGTCGAGAACGTTAATCTCAGGCAGCAACAACTCCCTAGCTGAGAACTTATAAAGTTTGCCAATTACATGCTCCAAGTATACCTATAACCGTAAACAGAAAACTATAGAAATTTGGGTATGTTAGGCGAGAAATAAACCATGACCCTGAATCTTGGAGAAGAATCAGAAGTGTGTCTTTGAATGTTAGGTTATAACTTATAAGTTATAACCCTAGAAACTTATCACGACCCTCCCGCAGTAGGAACCACGACAACCACTATCTTGTAAAAGAAAGTAGGTATACACATTCGCAACCCTGTTTTTTCCAAGCCTCTGTAAGTCCCCGTCATCAAGAAACAGCCTTACTTGGTTGGAGGTCACGTAAGCGAACTTTGAAAATAGGGACGAGCACGTTCTTTTAACACGAAAATACAAAATGCCGCAATGTGTCGCGGTTCTATTAACTTTTTTTACAATATTTTTATTATCGTGAAATATGTGGGTTTTATGTTGTGAATGTTGTGTAAATCTTGTCCCTATACATCGTTTTGTCTGTTTCCATCTTCGTTGCTTCCAGGTACGTACGCAAGATGAATCGATTCATCTCTTCGGTTCATTCTCTGGAAGACGCCTTTGAGCTGGTCCCATCCGTTATCCGTTCAGAAGCAGGTTCAAAAGTTTCTTCTTCTTATTCTTCTGTCGACTGTATGTACTTGTATCGGGTTGGGCCGCCTGATCACCTCCCCATCACCAGCGACAGACATACTGCAACGGTCATTCTGTCCCCTACCCTCGGAAGTATATCACCCCGTAGATATTGTGTATTAGTAATTTTTGTTTGCTCTGCGGATCATGCTTACTTTCCGAAATAAAAAATAAAACCCATTTAATGCAAGTACCTATCGACATTTACAAAAAAAACCTCACAATTATGGGCGTATCACCGAAGCCAATATGTAACACTGGAAACGTGTTTACAATAAACATGTTGTGTAAAAAAAACATAATATCTGTTTTGCAATGACATTATGTTTATGGTCTAAATAAAATTGCCCTGTTGAGCAGAGCAGATCGGATTTGATTTTCAACAGCTCATTAATTTTACATCACCGTTTGACCTACCCTGCATTTTGGTTGCCTAAACACTGAACGCAGCATAATGCGAACATCGTCCGAATACCGAGCACATCCCGCACACCCTCGGATTATATTATAAGACCCATAAAATTACATTACAATTATAAATAATATAAAATTGCAAAAAAAAAATTTGTAGCGTTCCACCACCTTTTTTTTTACAAAAAAAGCACTGTGTGATTGTATTATGTGTTTGCGTTTGGGTGTGGACGAGTTATTAGTAGTATTAGTAGAACAAAATAATCTTTAGACATGTTTTACAAAATTGCCTTTGATCAAAGAGCTATATGCATTTACAATTTTAATTTAATTTTCCTTTTCCTTTTGAATTCATAACTCTTTACTGTCAGCGTAAAATGTACCTGCTGCTAAAAATCTATTATTATTACCATAATGCATTGTAAATTAAATAATGTGCGAATGAGTCAAACATAACACAATTTTGTATTTTATTACAATAAACGTTTATGATTAATGACTGATGTATACATATCAAAAGCTTAACAGCAAAGCGGAAAACTGGCATTCAAAAATAAACTAATTTCCAATTAATACATAAAACCATGTGCGTGTTGAATTGTAAAATTTATTACTACTATAAATTTTTCCCTTGCGCTCTCATTTCATACCCTACCTTCCATAAAATAGGAAAAAAAAACAATAGTATCACATATATCTTCTCTCAACATCAGCATTTCCAAAGCGTCATCTACTTACAATATTTATCATTTTTTAATGCAATTACTTGAGCTGTAATTCGTAAACTATTTGTCTGTGATATTAACATTTATAAATGAAACATTCGTTTCGCTTTCCACAACGAAAGTTTGCTTTAGAACATTGAAAATCAATGTAATTCAATATAAAATTTAGATGTATTATAACGGAACATGACAGATTTCATGAAACCCGTTCGATTAAATTTCAAATGTCAGCAGCAAAAATTGATACAGTAATAGGCTGTAAAAGTTAGATTATTATCTTATATAAATCTTTCCCAATTGGACTGTAGTTTTAATAAAAAAAAGTTTCAGCAAAGTTTCCGAAATGCTTCATTAAGTTTTATTTTCTTCTTGGAGATACACCATAAAATTGCTGAATAGCAATTCAATTTTACTTACTAAATAAATAACATTGTTTCAATAATTGGTTCGCTTTTTTTTAATATGTTAAACTGGTATACGTCTTGGGGCTCTCTTTTTAGCAAATGTAAACAACTGAGAGAAATTAAAAATGAATATCAAGCTCGAGTTTGTTTCAAGCTCATTTTCTATGCAAATGCAAGAAGTTTTTGAATGTGACAGGGATAAAATAAGTATATTACGGGAAGAGCATTTAGTGTGACGATAATTAAATTACAATAGTAACGATCTAAGAATGTTTAATTATTAGTTAATTAATAAGCAAACAGCTGAGGAAACGGCAAGACCGTATCACAGAATAAAACAGTAATTTAGTGTTTTATTCTGTGACCGTATCTCATAAAAGTAGGAAATAAAGGGAACTGCTATTGACAACAACCATCGGTGTCGCATTTTTATTAATTTACAGTTTTTCTCGCCTAATTGCTAGGCAACAGATTTTTATTAAACAACCCTTAACTCGGTAAAACACAAAAAAAAAAAAAAAAAGTGAGGAAAGTTGATTTATCCATCAGATCTACACCGTCCATATTTTTGTTATAAAATTGTACAGAAAATGATCTTCACTTGTACTGTGTACTTTTACTTTTATATTGGAGCTCTATTGTCATCCCGTGCATATACACATGTGTATATCCACATAGGGAAAGTTATGTAATCGAACTCGAGTTTTGACGAATCTCGACGTTTTCTCCCTCCTGAAGCGCCTTGGACACTTCAAGACGATTCATGTACCCACAACCCATCAAGTGTGCACACCCATATCTTTACTTTCCATTTTGTAGGAAAATTGAAATTGTACGCTCCTATATTTGACCAAAGCGTAAAATAAACCGTCAGGAATGCATGATAAAGTGTTATGGTATAAATGGTGTAAAAATTGATACTTACGTTGTGGAATTCCATTATTGTTATATTATAATAATAACATGTAATTCCACTCAAAATGGAATTTTCTTTTGATTATAATTACTATGAAAAGTTAATGTAGATTAACTATTTTCTGACAGTATCGTGCTATAACATTAAGACTGGTCAAGATTTTGTCGTGGCTTTGAAGCTTCCATCAAGTTTCTTTAGTGAGCAGTGACTGTGACATAATTTGGTGCACATATTTCGTTGGCAGATTTTATGCGCTCTCAAAGAACGTGCTTTTATTGGTGTGTTTTCATTTCTAAATCCGTATAATTTACAATAACACGTCCAATGAAATACCTATCGACGGTCACCTACCTATGAATATAGAGAAGTTGCTGCTTTCTTAAATGAAGTGTTGGAGAGGAGTTTTTTGCAGAGATAAGAAAAGTTCTGGAAAAGGACTAAATTGTTGTACCGGATCAAGTACGTTTGCTATCAACAATATTGTCGACATGAGGACCACAAAGTGCAATATAGTTTTGAAAGAGTGGACAGAAAATTGTTCTTACACAGATCAAACTGAAAACCAAAAACAAAAATTGTGTTTGTTAGCAAATACCGCCGAGTGAATGGCGGCGCTCGGTTGAATTTCAGTGTGTCCCAAATAGTTTTATACAAATGGAGAAAAAATTTATCTTACATTTCACCAAAAAAAATATTCTTGATAAGAAGCTCTGCATGACTTGTAGATCCATAATCAAGTACAAAATTTTTAAAACATTGGCCGGAATACAGGGAAAATCAAAATTATGATTTGGAGTTAGAGTAAAATACGTTCAAAACCAAATTACATCTCATTGCCCTTCTTCACGAAATTCATAATCTAATAACGAGCTTTTTGAAGCCTTTGGAAACCATATTTTTGAGATACCATCTTCAGAGTGGAAAAAATGATTGACAATTGGTGTGAACGCATGCACAAGTGTATTTGTGTATTTAAATCTTAAAAGCGAATATTTTGTAAAGTAATAATACAGTTTGTTCCCACATTTTTTTCTTTCCTAATTTTTGTAGCTAAGTACCTACTTAAAAGGTAGCCTTCGTACTACGTCGACGTTTAGAATATTATTAAACGAGTAAATAATTAAGTGCGAGTTTTTGATTAATGAGATTCATCATTGCATTAACAATCTGTGATAATTGGTGTGGAAACAGTTACTTATTGGAATCGTCAACATAGCTCCCGGATAACAGACATTGGTGTACCACAAGGAATAGTACCGGGCCAGTGGTTTTTACAGGTTTTGTTAATGAGGTTACAATAAAGCTTTACATATTATATCATCAGTGATCGGATTTAAGTATAAATCCATCTTAGAACAAACCATCATTCTTTCAAATCATCAAAATTGATCTTCCATGGCGATATAAATCTTTATATTGATCTTTTAAAACATTAAAGGTTTGATGTTAAATCTTTTTACAAAAGTACTTGTCTCCCTGTAATAAGGAAGCGTTTTAGTATTTTACATTATGTTTAATATCTGTAAACGCAATAAGAGGGTATCTTAGCAGTTTGTGATTAAGGAACGCTACCTAATAGGAGAAGGAGAATCATTGTTTTAACACATCACTCAATAAATTCGTAGGATGACTAATAAAACAACAACTTTTAGCCAACATTCGACTTTATTGATCAACATAGTCTCCTTCTGATGATACATTTGCTTCTCTAATATTTCGACGCCTTTTTTGTAGAACGATTTATCTTTGGCCTCAAAATACCCTTCAGTTTCGGCAATCACTTCTTCATTGGAGGGAAATCTCTTTCCCTGGAGCATTCTTTTTAGGTATGCAAACACGTCGCTGGGGGCCAGATCCAGAGAATGCGGTGGATGGGGAAGCAATTTAAAGTACAATTCGTGCAATTTTACCATTGTTGCGATCGACTTGTGACACGGTGCATTTTCTTGGTGAAAGAGCACTTTTTTCTTCTTCATTTGGGGCCATTTTTTTCGCCATTTCTCCCTTCAAACGTACCAATAGCGCCATACAATACTCGCTATTGATGGTTCTTCCTTTTTCAAGGTAATCGATGAGTAAAATACCGTGCACATCCCAAAATACGGAGGCCAAAACCTTACCAGCTGACATTTGCGTTTTTGGTCGATTTGGACGGTTTTCATCCTTTGCTGTCCACTCAGCTGACTGCCGTTTTGACTCTGGAGTGTAGTGATGGATCCATTGTCACATACAAAAGTAGCACGACTAAAACCACTATAACATGTGAATAAACGTCAAATTGTCATAAAATTTTGACCCGTAGCCTTTGAGGGTTATTGGTACTTCCTAAAAACCATAGGGATTTGTCAATAGTAGCGCCATCTATATGTCATCCTACGAACTTATTGAGTGATGTAATATTGCGTCATGAATTTATTTATGCTCGTTACGTTTATTCTTGGGATAAAGTTAATTAAAAATATGAAATGTTGTGAAGTTGAATTACGAGTAATAAACATTATTGTTATTAACTGATATTGTGATATTATCCTGATCTCATGAACATTAGCGCATTATTTAATGTTTAAACAGCTATCGTCAGTACATTTCTAATAATACCGAAGATTTAGTCTGCTAATACTAAAGTCTAAATTGGAGACTTTGTTCTATTGATGAAATGTTGATAGGGTTTCGAAAATTAATCCTCACACTATATCAGTCTGATTTCCTTTTTTTTTGCACAGTGAAACTATTAACGTGCGTAACGTAAGTAAAATAGTTGATGTGATCAATAAAAATGAAATAAATTGGTTTTTAATGGCAGTAAACGGATCTCACCGTTCCATTTTTGTACTCGTTTTGCACGTATAAACGTAATGTAACCGTGTAAAGATTTCTCTTCAACATTCATACGGAAAGCAGATGGTATCTAATGTTTAAGGATCATGAATCTTTTGCTAAGTATTTTAAGTACAGTGAAAGGTACAAAGTGAAAAATTTTGGCTGGACGAAAAAGTGATCGCGGAGTACAATTTAAAATAAACTATTTCACTTTCTCTTCCGCGTGTCATCCCTGCTTGTATCGAATTTCCATAAATACTTCTGCTTTCACGTATGTCGTGATTATTCAGCGCAATAATACATTTTACAAGGTTTCACAAAAAGTTAAGATTTATGTGCAAAATCAACGATACTTTCGTGCCACATTTTATAGGATTTTATATTGAGAATAAAAATAATTCCGTAAAGAAAACTTTGTTAAAAATTTAAATTGGCAATTATTAAAAACTTTAAACTTTTGATTAATTTCTTAAAGATCGTTTTCAATTCTCATTGTTACATTTACAGCTATAGACGATCCAATTGCACTAAATGAGGAAACTTTGGGGGATAATTCTGGAGGCTAAATCTCTCGATATGGAACTGAAATATTTCATAGGAAAGTTTTATCAGTGCCTACCCTTTTCGATATTTTTAATAGAGCGAGGAACGGTTCACGTCTACACGAAGAGTTAGTTTCCTAATTAATGACAGCCACATTGCTTAAATTACTTTTCTAATAATAGCATGTTGTGAAAATATTACCAACATAGAAGTTGCTATCATGCGGGCATTTGATTGATTGCACAACGACACGAGTTGAATTTCTCCCTATGTTTGTTTTAGCAAAAATTCTATTGATTGCAACCGCACGCGTATGTTTTCCGCTTTTTAATTCATATTCATTACTAAAAATCCCATATGATATTGCGGTACTTAAAAGGCATGACAAACTGTTTCACTCCCAATCCTTTATAACAAGATGAATTCCTACTATGCGTATGAATCAAAATTTGCTAAAATTACCTCCATTGTTTTTGCAGTTGATAGGTTTTCTTCAGATGTCGCATAATCTTGCAAGCATAGTTAGCTACTCTTTACGTAAACAGCGTTGAAAAATGAGTGCATGTTCTCAATGGTACATGGATATCCTCACTGAATAAATTTTTTGACTGGGTGAACTTTTTCAAAGTATTATATAGTCACATGTTGCTTCCTTTTTCAAGCACGAAAACTTCCAACGATTTGAACAGATGGCATTTTTCTCACTCGGGGAACTTTTTGGGTACCTAGTTATTATTGCACTTTTTGGAGTCCAACAATGAATGAGTGGATTTTAAGAATACTGACACCTCAAAACGAGCGGCTTTCATGTACTAGGGACAGAAGCCCAAGCAAGATAGCACATCTATCAAATTGTACCAAACTTTTTGTGTACGAGTAAATGAAGAAATCAGACTAAGACTGGTAATATGTCGAATAACGCCTACTATGGCTGAAAAATTCGAATATCTTCGACACAATGTAACGCACAACCCGTTCGTTTATACAAAAATATTGTGCGAATATAAAATGTAGAAAATTTGCTTGTAACTTTATTCCGGAAAAATTTAAGGTGGCAGGGTTAAGATTCATGTTTATCACACTCAAAACAATATAAAAGCCTCTAAAAATTCTTCCCATTTTTTTGCGAGACCGCTTGTATGACCGGTTCTAATCTGGAGTGATGCTTGTAGCAGTCATGTAGAGGTTTCTGTTGCTGATGTAATAAATTTTTTGTAGTTACTCCTAAATTATGTTGTAACTTCTTCGCAATATCAGATAACTGGAATTCCGGTGTGTAAACATTTGGTTCCTCCGCTTGATACTAGATATCTGAAAAATTGCATTATTTCTACTTTCCTTCCCCCGCCAAAATCTATACCAAGCCCACACCTACCGGGGGAAATTTTTGCGAGAGAGGAACCGACGGACCGACCAGGATCTTTTGCCTTCCGCCTCTTTTGCCTTCAGCAATCTTTTACAGTTCTTAGTTCTATGTGCTTGATTCGATCCTGAATCTTGACCGAAAGCTGACCCAACCTTTCCAGAATTATCCTATACGGTACAGTTCCGAAGTGTGGTGCAATCAATTGTGAGTTACATAAGTGGTGTTTTCGTTTATACGCATATGCTCTGTAGACGATTGCAATTAAACATTTATTCAAGACTAATTAACCCTTTTCGTCGAATTACCGACACACCTGAAATTCGCTAAAGTTTATCTGTTCACGTGATTAATTAAGATTTAGTCCGTGATTTGGGGTGTAACACCTGTTGACATCGTTAGATAAAAGGGTAAAGCATCTGTTGGTAATTTTGGAAATTTTTCATAACCTGAAAAGAGAAGAGAAAAACTAAAAATTAATCATTACCTAGTTAACGTTAGAAGTTGGCTACACCTAGGAGTCAAATTTAACTGCCCACCTTACAAGTTGCTGGAAGAATCACCGATGTATCCAGTTCCACCGTTTAAGTTGTTTTTTTTATTGTTAATTTTTATTTTATTTGAATTATTGTATACATACGAATGCAGTTAATTATTGAACATAAACCATTAATGTGAATAATTTAATCCCCAGATATGCCCATGGCTACCCAAGTCTTATAGAGTGAACTACCCATATAGGTGTTGGTGTTGCTGTTTTCAGAATATCTTTTTCTGCAACTAGTATCTGACCAAATCAATACTTAAGATTATCGTTTTAACCATGAAGTTAAGTATGAAGCAGCTGTGGTTGTGCACAGATGTAGCGACTGTGGACGTTGAGTGAAAACTCAACACTGTGGGTGAACTCGCTGCAGGAGATTTTTCTGTTAGTGGCAATGCTCAAAAAAGAAGGTAAGGTACACTGTGGATGAACTCTTTCACTTTGTGGCCTTTTCGGCTGTGAGTAAACAGGAAAGAAGATTTTTTTGCCAAAATGCCACAATAGGGGTACATATTTATAATCGATTTTCATAACGATGTGGTCATGTTTGTGACGTTATTCATGACGTGACCAAGCGTTGTAATGACACAGAAGAATGTGTCATCTATGGTGAAAAGGTGAAAAGACGGCTATCATTTGACGTTGATTAAGTAATTTAATGCGTACAAATGGGCATGATTTAATTGGAATCTTGATAACACTAACCGTTTTTGTGGTTCAATTTCATTACCTAGTGAACTAATTAATTCAAAACGAAATTAATGATGTTTCAAAGAATGTTAGCGAAAGTGTAATTTCTAATATTTAATATTTTTTCAATAAATTAAGATTTTTCGTAAGGAAAGTCGTTAAAGTACAGCGGCGTGAGCACACATTTCATTAATTATCTGCAAATTTGAATCTAGAAACTTTTGCGAAATTACATACCTACCTAATAGTTACAAATCCTAAATCTAAATTTAACCTATAAATTGCATTGTAATCGACCTCATTAGGTGGAAAACTCAGTTTCCTTTAATGACAGCAGGCTGAGGTACATCTATGATATGTTTAACAACATTACTGTCAACAATGAAAGTTGTTTATTGTGAAGTTCTGAATGTAGTCGGCTTAGAGGAATGTACATATATGGAGTCTACATTGTGCACAATTCTCATGTGTGGTTTCAATAGAATTTCCATTTAAAGAAACCCCTCATCAAAATGTAACACGTACAACCGCCACCTCCGAAAAACGTTGTCGGTGCATCCGGTGCAACTCTTAATATTCAGTTCGTACTACTAAAGTCGTCGTATTCTAATGCAAAATAAGGGATTTAACATTAATTCTGTGATTTATAGAAGCGGTTTGTTTAGTAGTTTGTAGTTGAGGAAAATTCAATTAACGCAAGGGTGATTCAAACTATTAATAGATGTTCAAATTAGTTATTGAAGCGGCTCACTATCTCAACACTTCAACAAAAAGCCTCTCCTTACGCCCTAACAACGCCCGTGAATAGGGTACCAAATCAATCAATCACCTCATAAGCTCCATTGACACATTTTAACAAGAGTTAAATTAAATAATTGTCTGTAGATATATTTCATTCCAAATAGAAATACTCGTAGATTTGTGATAACTTATTTCCGTATTTACAATCAAGTTAAATAACCAATTTGGGCTATATTTAACTTTTTAGGTTTTAATTACTTTGAGGCTTATATAGAAACTGAAACAATGAAAGCGTAGTCGACCTGAAAAGTTAATTATGGATTAAAGGAAATTTAGAAGCACAATAAAACTTGTTTAGCTTTCATTTTCTTCCTTTAGCTATACCTCTTTTATTAAATTAATCTTACTTCCTTACGTTCGATGAAATTAAAGGCTTTATTTATTTTACAAATTTATCTTTAGCCACATTTTAACAAAATTTATCAATCGAGAATTTTGTTCATTTTGTAGCTTAATTTTGAAGAAATACGATTTAACTAAAACTATAGAGAACCATGTTAAAATCAATTTGTTGCATAAAAGGTTTGGTGATGGTTTACTAATCTCATTTACTACTGGATATGTTCGATTAGATTTGTTAGTGAAATAAAGCAAATGTGAAAAGTGAGGTTTAAGTTGAACGTTCCAGTTGGAGTACGTCAAATCCGATTAACACTGATTAGTCTATCGAATCGTAGTTCGTGTAAATTCAAATCGATGCACTGTTCGTGTTAATGAATGGAAAATGGTCGCGTTTATTTCAAATTTAACGAAATCTTATTAATTATTATTAAATCATCATACATTTTGGAGGAAAATAATATTATTAAAGATAAGTGTTCGATAAACACTTCTAAAACAGGAGACAGGCTGCTATAAAGTTTCCTGGCGTTCAGTTCGATAAAGTGATATTCAGTGAGTTACAAAAATTCAGCATGAGTAGTGTTACAGCACAAATTCTTATTAGGATACGTGTCGTAACACAAATACATACAAAAAGTGCTGCTCCGAACTAGCTCATTAGAATGAACGTGGCTTATTATCTAAATCTAAATCTATACTATTACAATTGACTTTATTATAAAGAAAAATCTCTTATAATAATAAAAAATGATTAATTAACCTAGGAGGTGGAACAATTTTAAAAGGGACAGAAATAAGTACAATGGTTAAACATGCACGTGCGCTTTCTAAGACGCTTGTTGGACTTACATTTCACTGACTGTGTGGGGGGATAAATTTGATGTCCATATGACTGCAAAAATAATAAATAACGTGTTCTCCTAAATTTATACTTCGCATTTCAGAAACATTTTTACTGAAAATTTGAAAATGAAAAACTGTGCACAAGATGGGCGACTTGACGATGTGTCGCACCAATAAAGCCGGTTCTTGCGTAGATTATAACCATGGATGAAACAAACACTAGATCAAGCTGCCCGCTTCATACCTGAGACGAAAGAACAGTCCAAACAATAGACTAAGAGAGGAGAATCGGCCCCAAAGAAAGCGAAGACGATTCCAGCTGCTGGTAAGGTTATGGCTTCAGATTTTTGGGGTACGTGTGAAATAACTTTAAAATGTCATCTTCAAAAAGGAATGACGAGGTATGCGAAATTATTGCAGCGTTTGAGCTAGTGGTTTCACAGTAATCTTTAGCCGAGTTCTGTTCAATGGTGTGAGCTTTTCTTTCGGACTGTAAATTTATCAATTGTTTCCAGTGTCTGTTTTTCTGCCAGCTTATAAGTTCACCGTTCTTTAAACCATAACCATAAATTTTCTCTTAGGTGCATTTAGGTACGCAGTGATTCACCAAGCCAAGTAACTTGACTTGAAGTATAATAGCTTGGCTTGAGCTTGAGAGGCAAGCTTTTTAAGAAGAAAAGCTTGGCTTGGCTTGATGTTTGCGAATGCAGACTTGGCTTGGTTACCAAGCTTTCTCAAGCTTTATCAAGGTTGGAACACATTGCGCATTACGTCATAGGTCATTGTCGGACTTTCGCAGTATTACTCAACTGCTGGTTAGTGGGCGATTGTTAAACTATGAGTTCTAACAAATTATTTGAAAATTCCGAAGAACCGTTATGTAGAACGTACATTTTCCAGAATATCTACACATTCACATTTTCTAATTTCTAATTTCTATCATTTTTGACTTCGTACAAATCAAAAACCGTTGCAGGACATCACTCGATTGCCGTATCATTTTACAATTAAAACCTGGTGTACAGCGTGACGTGTAACAGATTTTGTACAAGGTACCGTTGCGCCCATTGCGATTTTGAGAAATTGTATATCTTATTGGTAATTTTTTTTACAATGATTTTAAGTAAAATATTAAATATGTATTCTTTTCTTACTAAATCGAATCAACATACCTGCTAATGGTATCTTTTGTACGTTGGTGTACTCCTTGAAGGTCTCCCATCCGGAGGTATCTTTTGTTTGAGTAGAGCACACACTATTTCAAATATACCCTGAATTACACGTAGGTAGGTACTTCTTTTATACCAAATGAATATATTTTATGGTAGAATGCAAAATCATCAGCTGGATCTTCTAAGAATTATGTTCCCTGGAATAGCAAAAAAATGCTTAGAAGTATAAGCTTGAAAGCTTGACTTGGACACAGATAAGTTTGGCTTGGATAATACTTAAGCTTGGCTTGGTTTTTTGTAGGCTTCACTTGATTTTATGTCAAGCTTTAAGAATTCAAGCCAAGCCAGTGAATTCCTATAGGTACGCTCAGAACCAATGGATTGGAATGGATTTTCTGAAGCTACGAACAGCAAACACCAAAAATTACAATAATATTTCATTAAACCGTTTCAATAGCAAGGTTGTAATCAATGGTATACGGTTCAATAAAAGATTATTATTGTGCTTGCCGTATTATGCTCAACGACCACAAATTTTCTAGTTCATGCAGCTTCCGATCCTTTACTAGCCGATTGACTTGCTCTGTTGCCTTCCACCCAATTGTGTCCTGGCGTCCAAATTAAATTAACTATGTTCTGACTAGTACAGTCTGTTACCAATTTTGAGTTTTGATCTACCTGTGAACCAAATCAAGCTACTATGTTGGTTCAGTGTATATGTCTTTCTATCAATACTTACTAGAAAGCTTTTGTTCAAATACAGCTGAAATTGTGTAATCGGATCTAGTCTCGAGAATGTTCTGGCATCTATTCAGGACCCCCCACCCCCACCCACCAACACACACAAATCCAACGACCGCCATATCAGTTGGGGATGAATTTCTCATTGAAATCGCCGTTTGTTGTTTTTCAATGATACAATTAACGACGTGCTTGATCTGCTGAAAGGAACTCTTGATTCAATTGCACTTGTAAGCAAGAAGATGCGATCTTTAGTGAGAATATGATAAATAGTTGTTGTTGAGGTGTCCAATATTTGTGCGCGATCACGAATCCGAGGTTCCTAAAATTTCGGTCACACTCTCGCGAACTGCTGTTATATTTTGTTCTGACCGACCTCTATGAGCTCGTATCTCTTGTGTTGAACGAGTTACTTCGAATTTTCCAGTTATTCTTTGCGCAGTTAGTAAATTTGAAGTATTATTTCTAATGGAAATTTACCATTTTGAAAATAATATTTAACAATAAGGAGACATTGTTACTAATTCCCGCCTATTTTTGTACTTCCAGAAATATTACAAACATTTACCCACAGTAAGTCTTGTACCTTTTCTAAGTTGAAGGGATGGAACTATGATGCTCAATTCGCTTTCCTAAACTGAATATTTCGAATGGCGGAAGGTATCCTGCCTTTTGCAACATAAAATGTAATGCACTTTATGTAACTCGAATAGAATGTAATCGGCCATCAAGAACCTTTGCATACGAAGCAGTCGAGCGACCCATAAAGGGAAAATGTTTTGACAACAAAATTATTTGTTATACGAAGTAGAAACATACAGGAAAAATTATACACTGCGACCAGGACTCGAACCTGGGGCCTTCCGGTATACACATATACTCAGTTTATGTGCTATCACTTTCTAAGAAAACTGGAAAATATTCTGATTATTTTTATTTTCAAGTGGAAACCTTATAAGTAATAATTAATTAAGTTTAATACGAGTCCTTGTCTCTTATTTTCCATTGTAGAATTAAAGTCTGGCCTTATAAAAAATGAGTTCATAGTAGAAGACGAAATGTGTAAATTTAATTGTGGAACTACTTTACTTAATGGTTTAGTAGATCATCATCAATTAAAGATGTAATTCCCAGTCGGGTAAGAATGGAATTTAACTCTTCGCTCTAATGGAAAAATTCTCACAGATTATTAAATATTAAGAGCAGTGCCGTCTGCTGTCATCTCAGTTTATAAATTACTGCTTTGAATTATATTATATTCAAAGCTTTAACCGCATTATGTAATTTATGGATTCAATTGTTAATATAAGTATAGTAAACTTTACTGATACCTTCGAAGATATACTATAAAATATATCTACGAAATAGCACAAAGCTTAAAAGGCATTCGTAGAATAATTTCCTGACATCGCGACACAATTTCCGTAGATAGAACTTTTTGTGTTTATGATAGCTACAAATCTTAACGTTCGCTGCATTTCTTTCTCCTATTCTGTGATGGCAATACAACATTTATCGCAGTTATTTCGAATTATTTATACTGAAAAAGGTACTATTCATATCCGAAAAGTCCATAAATTATATTATTATATATACATATAATGGTTTGTGTCATTCTTGCCTATACACAAAATCCGGTATTGCTCTTCGAATGATTGATTAACAAAAATTTGTTTATATCGGCCGTGAACGAAATTTATGTTCTTACAATTCGTTAATATTATAATCCAGGTGGTCCAAAAAGGCATTACAATGTTAGAGATATCGTAACTTGTTAGGTATAGATATGCCAATATTACCGTTATAATTTTTCAGTGCTCTATTTTCCTTTTTAATTCAAAGAGAAGTATGTGTTCCGCAAACATTAAAAAGTAGCTGAAACTGATTGTGATGTAAAGTTAAAGAATAACAACATTTAGCCATTTACGAGGGAAGAATTATGCGTTATGTGGCCAGTTTATTAGGTGTTAATCATTCAACAATTAGTCGAATGGTTAGAAGATTTAGGGGAACGGGAACACACCATAGAAAACCTGGCCAGGACAGGAATATGGCTACAAGTCAAATTGATGAGCGCTTTCTCCGACAACAGGTGTTACGAAACAGAAAGCGTATAAGTAAAGAGCTAAGTAATCAACTCGAAACTGTCAGAAATGTTAGAATTTCTGGTTTAATAGTCAGAAGAAGGTTGAACGTAGCCGGATTGGCTAGTAGAAGGTCTGCTACTGCACCACTACTTACTGCGCATCACAGATCGTACGTAGATTAAGATTCGCTAGAGATCATGTACAATGGACTATCGATGACCGGAAGAGAGTTTTGTTCACAGATGAAACTAGAGTGAGCCTAAAATCTCTAGATGGCCGTGATAAAGTATGGCGGAGACCTGGAGAAAGATTTTATGACTGCGCTATCTCTTCAAGGGAACCCAAGGGGTTCGAAAATTTTTGGGGTGAAATATGTTTCGAGACACGCACAGAATTGGTTTCTATACGCCTGCAATCTATGAATGCAGAATTCTATCTGGGAAACATTATTCAAGACCACGTGATGATAATGAAGTTAACATTCAAATTCAATTGGAGTGGCCACTGCACAGTCCTGACTTAAATCCCATAGAGCATCTTTGGGATGTTGTAAAAAGATCAGTTCGACGTCATGTACCTGGCCCAATGAGCCTACAAGAGTGGGAGCGTGTTGTCCTCTTAGAATAGGAAACCATTTCCTAACCAACCATCCAAAACTTAGTAACAAGCTTACCTCGACGACTGCAAGCGCTTATAAGAGCTCGAAGAGGTGTTACGAAGTATTAGTCTTCATTTTTTTGTTAGTTTAGACCCTTTCTTAGTTTGCAAAGTTAAGAAGGTTTTTATAATTGTTAAGTTTTTGTACCTGATGGTCAAATGTTGTGCATTGCTTCAAACTTTAATTAGAAATAAATGTTCTGCGATGCAATATTATCTTTATTTATATTTTCCTAACGCTAAATTTAAATAACGAGTGCAATAATAAAGAGATAATTACAAAATTTATAGTGGTGCGTTAATTTTGAACAGGAGTGTATTATAAATTTTTACGTGTGTGTTTATTTAAGTACAGTGTGTTGTAAGCGGCATACGAAGTTTGCCTACAGGCGGCAAAATCTTAAATCCGTCTCTGGGTCCTTGGACTTTGCGAATACTTTTTGGATACTACCCCTTGGTTACTTGTTTGTATCTGGCTTCCATTTTGAATTAGAAGCTGCTTAGTGTCTTCATGTGTTGACCATCTAACTTCGAATGATTTTTTAGTCCATCTCAAATCGATAAGCATTTCAAGTTTTCTTTTTAATGATGACGTGTCAACACATATGTCAGTACTTCTTTCAGAGGGATTTGTATTTTCCATTGTTTCATTTTCTTCATCGGTTTTCTTGGGCTGCATCTCGACAGTTTGGTTTGGTACTTTTCATCTTCTTCGTAAATATGTATCAGCCGATCTATTTCCTTTACGCCTGCCGTTAATACGTAACGATGTTTCCTCCCCAGAAATTTTTCGCAGCCTCGGTCAACATGTCGTTTAGGCTTCTCTCTTTTGAAGACGTATTGAAGACTACTCTTAGTACTGTGAAAAACCTTCATTGTTTTGTCACTTAATATGGTTTCTCTCTTTATATTTAGATTCAAATTATCACTGTGCTACATTATCTCACCTTGAAGTTCGAGGATGGCAACGTTAGGTTGAAATTAATTTCAAATGTTATTTTGATTAAAGAGTGACTAAAATGACTAAAGGGCTCCCCAAAGTGGTCTGGTTAATTTGAAATTGAACGAATTATTATGGCAATAATTTTTTTAATTATAAATATGTATTTATGCAATCTGCCTCCCAGATATGTACTTAATTCTCTCTTTTGGAACTAGAGAGGTAAAGTTGTGATTCGAGAAATAATCAGATGACAATTACACCTCCTTTGTTCCATATTGGAAACATTTACTGCAAACATGATGGATACGAAAGCGCATTAATGCCGAAAAGAGATAGGTACTTAAAAACGCAATAACAGACAAAAATCTACATACCATTACACAAATGAAACATTACTTAAATGCAGAAGTAGAAATAAAAATACACTATTTTTTATTTTTATTGTATTCTTTATTAGGATTTTAAAAATGTAAAAATCGAATATGGCGCCCATAAGAAACACAAAAGAATGTTGTGAAGATCATTGATGAAGTCCCCTCCTACCCCAAAAATGTGAGGAATGTTTCAATTACAATGGTTAAAATATGGCGGTTTTTAGAAAACGCACTTTTTCGTTTTCACTCTGTATTTTCAGTAACGGAATTGCTTTTTGGAAATGGAATGATGAGTGCCTAAATACGCAACTTTTTCCCCATTTCGCCGATTTTGTATCTATTACCGTTCAGGATATTCCCAGGTGATGAACACACTGTACATATATTGCTAATGTGTAGGTACTAAAAGGAATACTTACGCTTACCCTATATTATTTAGCCACACAGAAAATGTATTTTACTAATGAAAATTGCACCAGAAAATTTAGTTTCTTAGGCAATATGTTGATGTAAGAACAATTAGGCATAAATTTAAAAGATCGCAAACGATATAAAATATCAAGTTTCCAGTCCAAATATTCTCTAATTAACGCATTTTTAGAAACGTTGGGAGTTCATTAACCGCTATATGATGACCATTTATTTGTCACTTTCCATGAAAGTTAACAAAAAATACACATATACACATCGCGGACCCTAATTGAGTTACAAACAAATATAAACATCTTTTAGGCGAACTGCAAATTTAAACTTTATGTTGTTTATTAAGCGATAATTACATTTAAATGCTTTTCCTTATCTTAATACCTAATTCAACAGTTTTAAGTACAAATTAATTTCGTAAGATATTAAGGTTGCCAACGAACCTCAAAGAGTGAATAGGCGGCACACCCAAGACCTTTATCTAAGTATCTGCAATAAAATGAAATGAGCTTTTCTAAGAGAACTTCTTTACAGTTAAGATTTCTTATTGCTACCCTAAGCAGTAAAAATTAGCTCTAAAAGAAAGACACTTATACCAAACAGTTCTTTACGAATTACTATAAAAGAGAGCCAATTTACATTTCTTTCTTTTTATGAAAATTATAGTAATTGTGAGGTTATTTTGCAAAATCTTTGCAATTTTGCACTTTTCTTTTCAAATGACTCAAATTTTCATTAAGTTACTATGATTTATATGAAAAGTGAAATTTAAAGCAAAAAGGATATTGATGTTAAAAAAATGGGTTAATCATTTTGCTTACTCAGGTTAATTTGTCATTACCTTCGGCTTAATTAAATTATGGTTGGTATGTTACTTTAATACCTACTCCTAGTTTGGTACTCCAGTTTGATGTAACAAAATTTTAAAGCAGAAAAGTGTACCTACTCCAACTCAATTTCACCGTTTCTTTCACAGATTAAATCACTCACAATATTGACTGAAGGCATGCAAATTGAAAGCAAATTATGATCAACATATTAAGAGGTTTTTGTAACTGGGAAATTTATAGTTTAAAACCTTCATTTTGGATTACAATTTTCAGCTTTTTAAATTAGGTGGCTATTAATGGAATGAAGGAAAAGTAAAAATTGTGCACATGACACGTTGTACAGAAATAAATTAGCTATGAGCGTAATAGCGATTTTAGTCATTTCTGGTCGTTTTCTTAGGAAAGAGGAGAGGAATAACCAATTGTAAAAGAAAAAACAAGGTGCAATCAGATGAAGTAATTTCAAATTATTAAATCACTAGAAGTGAATGTAGTTTATGTGCGATAGATGAAATATGATACTTGACAGATCACAGTTGGTAGACAACATATCAATTTTCGTCTATTCTTTTATTTTGCCGTTTAATCTGGCACGAAAACTTGAATTGATCCATTCCACTACATCTGAAAAGGTACTTTGAAGTTTAGTCGTCCTCAAGTTGGTTATTGATTCCTTATTAATTAATTAATTCATTCATTCTTCCAACCGGAGGGTATCTGTAATTAACGAAGCTTTACGTACTTTACTAATAATATAAGAGACATATTACTTTTGGAAATACCTAAAAGGATAATCTTTCTTTATTTACTGTAAAATAAAATTGTTAACCGTGGTTTACTACGTTAAGATTCGACGAGTGTTTAGATCGTGGAATCTTGAATCCCGAATAGACTCCTATAGTCCCAAAGTATTCATTAATATGTTAAAATGCTTTATTAGTGATTTGAGTGGATAAGCTGTTGATATGCGGAGATAAAAGACTTGCAATCCCTATGGGTAATTTGAAATAAGAGAAAAACGTACCTACATTCGAAATTTGTACTATGATATGAACTCTTGAATGGTGTTATTCGGATGAATTCCTCCATGTTTTTAGTTTAATGTTATTTAAATAAAGTTATGTAAACTAAAATGTTTTTTTATAATTGAATGGTGCTTATTTCATCCTTATTTAATAAATCTGATGAACCTAACGATGTCCCGCAGACCTTTTGATATCGTTTCTAATAATTTTCCTCTTTAATATAAACGCAACCCTGTTATCCCATCCGGCGTTTTCGCAGAATTGGACAATATTCATAATTTAATTTTCCAAAATTTATGGATGTTACCCAAACAAATAACCTAGGCATTTTATCTTTGTTAAAGATCTGGAATTCTCTTTTAAGAAATCGTTTGGCCTTTTCTATTGAAGCTCAACAATATTATGTACTTTGAAGGTCCTTGTCATCGTGTAAATTGGAGTTTTTAATCTTGCAGTTTTTAACTCATACGATTTGTATCATTAATTTCAACGTCTCTAAACACGTTTAAAATTTCAGTTAGAGAAAATTACCAGTATCGTCCAAGATCAAATCTATAGGTGTTCGTGTAAGTATCTCGCTGGTATGCGTAATCCTAAACGTCCCCTGTTTTAATTGTTTCAATGCAGCTGAGTTTTTGGATTTTAATATTAAGGAATTACAAACATATTTTACTCCCACTGTGCATACTTGGGCTGACTAAACATAAACAATAAGTCAACCATGTCGAAAATTGTGAGAACATTTCCTCGTACATGGCAGGAGACATATTCACTAGAGCGAGTCCAGGGGAGTTGTGATAATTGTATACAGATTATCTCTGAATCAAAGTCATAACACGCATCATTATTCGCTTACGAAACTTTAAATTTAACCGAATTTAACAGATAACTTATCCACTCTCACTTAGTGTTGAGCCCTTTTACCTCTTGGTATCGTACTGGGAGTTGAGTTGACTTTTTACTTTCATTTTTTCCTACCTTGGGCCAAGTTTTTAATTTCTTTTCACCTAAGGTTTCTTCCATCTCTTGCTTCGTCCTGTCATCTCGTTGTGGATTATCCCGGTTGTCTTCTTCGGACATACATATGTAGCCCAAGTGGTCGTTTTCTGTTTCATTTATTTGGATTTTATTTCTTGTATTTAATATCCATGATTCTTTTCCATATATGAACTTGATAATCAGTTTTAAAATTCGCTAATCACCATGCTGCCGATCCCTCGCGGCAGTAGGTCGTTCTATTTTTTTATCACATGGTTTTGTCACATTGATGAGGCATTGCAAGGTAGTAAGAGATTCAAAAGTTTTATGGATCTCCATGTTTACGGCTCTCTCTTATACCGTAAGAAATGTCAATTTTAGAAGTACGTCTCTGATTGCAAATGGGACCAACAATTAGGAGAATTTCATAAAAGGTTGTTATCAAGCAAGACATTCCAATGAAAAAGTTGTCACAAAATTATAAATCATCGCCATTTGGAGAACTAACCCTTATACCAAGATGGATTGCAATTTACATCGAGCAAGACAATTAACCACTAGTTATGGGGGAAATAAGCATACTAAAATACATATACTTATCATTATAATTGCATAAAATACAAGTATATAACTGCCATGCACAGCACTACTTTCGAACGTTTGGAGAAGATTGGACTTGTGGCACCGACGAACTATCTACTTAGACTGCGTAAAAGAATATTCAAACGTTTTTCTGTACAACTTATTTACCCCAGCGCGAGGTTTGAAAGTTTTCTGCGCTAGTAGACAGATTTATATCTACTCAAATTCTCAAGCTGCGCCTTAATTTAAATAAGCTGTACTATATTTTGTCTGTTTTGTCTATTGAGCAAAAACTGGTAGATGTCAGTCTGTAATATTTAGTAACATATAGCATAATAAAAGTATTAACATATAAAGCTTATTTCTACAAATAATATTGGTCGTAACACTTACACTCGTAACCCTAAAGGTTGTTTTCAACAAATTGATCCTCTGTTATAAAATGCCAGCTTGAAAAGCCTGTTGTATAGAGATTACGTATAAAAACAATATTCTTGATCTTAAAGTGGGTATTATTGTAAAACCTCAGAGATCAAACTTAACGTCAGATTTAACAAAAAATACGTTATTTTATAACATTAATTTATTATAGTATGTATTGTAAATGTTTAATAAAACACTAGTTTTGTTGTCGCTTTGAGACAGAAATATAGTTTAAGGAGTTTACTTACGCTTTTATTAACACAATTGCACATTAATAAACAGTAGGTAAACACTTATCTGGGGATCCATCCTGCTAGTAGATTGTAGATTAAGTTCATGCCATTGATCTCCAACTATGCCAAGTCTCTAATTTGTCCAAGTCATCTGACTTCTGTAGGGAATTTTTCTATAGAAGAAGTATCTGTAAATGTAGGGATAGTGCAAAAGGCATTGAGCTTGGGAGACACATGCACGCGTTGCATAAAGTCAGTGAAGTTTTCAGTTTCTCAAAGATACACATTGTGCTTATTCATTTTACCACTCAATAAAAATGCTGCCTCGCCCCTAAAAACAAATTTATCGTCATCTTCCATACGTTCCTCGAAACCTGCGCAAAACTCTTTGCCATTGGGTAACAATGCTTGTAACAGCTGCAAACTCGTTTTCTTAAGATTTTTCGGACAATAGAACGTGGGACGCTCAATTAACTGTGCGTTTGACGATTTGACTTTTGCATGAAACTGACTCACAAACGTTGTCAGTCACATTCGCCCGGCGAAAGGAGTTTGACTGGGTTGATCTTTCCGATACGTTGTGTAAAGTTTCGTCGCATGAGCGCCATGAAATTCGAAAACAACGTAGCTTTTTTCACTGTTAGGTGCCATCTTAAAACTGGTGCAACTGTACAACAGTTTGCAGGTGGAGATTTTGTCCATTATCGAGGACTTAAGGATGCTAAATAGCAATCAGGAGTCATGGGGATTAGCAGGTATGTTGGAGTATTGCGACCTCTTATGGTACTTGGATTCGTGGATTAGTGGTAAGAGTAGGTTGCCCATGACACGCTTAGTGTGGTTGCCGTTTGAGGTGTCACCTGTAATGTGGGTGTCAAAATAAAATTGTTTGTGGCGTTTACGGTGCGAGAAACTGTCTCGCTGGGCGCACCTGATGCCCAAAATTGCCCATATCATCCGCAAAGTGGTGTTTGTTGGTTGTGTTAGGTGTGGAGATGTGTATAGTAGTGGTGCCAGAGGTGAACCTTGGAGTACTTCGATGATGGGCCTTTCACCCGACTCCCTTTATTCTCTTCGGTTGGGTGTTCTCCTTTTTAAATAGTTAAATTACCGGGTAGAAAGCTCCTCCAAATTTGTTTTCCATACAAGAATGAAAACTCCTATACTTACTTATATTGAACTAGAAAATAATTGCACGCACTTCCTATAATAATTTAATAGGATTGAAAAGCTGTTCAGAGTTCGAATCGTGGGTAAGACATGTACATTCTGAATAAAAAGAAATGTACTTGATCGACTACACATAAAACAGACGCTAAAACTAACGATCTGATAATTTCGTTGTTCAAACGATATTCTTAAAGGGCTCCCAATTTAAAACGAAATGTACCACGCCCATACTTTTATTACAACAGTAAATATTTTCCTACTGCTGATTCAACATATTTTCGGGCTACATTTACGCAATTATTAAAATAGTAAGTATATTATTTTTCTTTGTCATGTTGCGCAAAAATATTAAAATTTCTCGTTTTTATGGTACATGTGATTTTATAGATTAAAGAGCTACAAGGAGCTTGTAATTTGTTCGTTTCAAAAACGTGTAATCAGTAAGTGCGTTTAAGTAATCTTTAGTGAAACACTGTTTCTCTTTTAGCCGATTAACTTCTGTGCGGCGTTTGTATCAGCTTATAGAAGTTTAACAATGCATAAACGTGAAGCAGGTTCAGTAGTATTAACCACAACAACAATTAGTCTTGTACAAACCCCTTGTGCTTTCGTTTTCCCACAAAACATGTGACATTTCCATGTAGATTATCATAATCCACCTACCTACATCTATAGCTTTTCCTGCTAATCGAAGTGTATTTTTGGAAATACATACATACTTCATTAATTTATTAAATGTACATTTAAAAAAAGATTATTTTCGTCAACCTATACGGTAGTGTATATTTCACTTCAATTGCATTTTGTTTTGTCCATTCCTTCAAAGAATTGCAGGCTGCTATTCTCGCCACCAGGGTGCGGCATTTAGGGGGGCGAGCCCCCTCCCAAGAATGTGGGCTGGACTGTGACGACCATACATTAACCCCCAATAAAGAAAATTTAAGCTAAACTTTCCATTATAAAATAATATACAAGGTACTTCTTAATAGTTATAGGTAGGTGTAAGTATATTAGGTAGATACCAATTTTATTGAAATAAAAAAAAATAGAGAAAAAACTATTGCTACTAAGAAACAATGCCTTCACCATTTTACAAATTCTGGAAAGGCTCCACACATACTGTTTATAAATTTGTGTCTATCAGTCAAGTTTGGCCCTTTTGACCTTGGTCCTGCTTACTAAGAACAGATAAGGCAGACGAGCCACCGCTATTTCTCTCTCCAACTTCTTCCGAACAATGCGCTAATGTGCATTGATACTCCCTAAACAGTTGAGTAAAGATTTATTGAATGCCTAAACGTAACAAGTGTTCCTTTTATGCTCTTAAACGATCATCCACGTTGACTTCTATAGCTGCAATATAATTTAGTAAGTGTAGTTGAAGTGCAACTGACCATTTTTTGTTTTGTTATTATTCGTCGTAATTACTTGTTATTGGTTATTACTTATTAGGCAAATTATGTATAAGTTTGAACAGAAATTGTTTTCATATTGTTTTTAATAAATTCCTAATATTTATATAAATTTATTATTTGATTGTAGGTTTGATATGGATATCCTTATGATATAGGTATTCGTTGCCCCCTCCAACAAAACACTGAAATGCCGCCACTGCTTGCCAGGGCCGGACTGGACAGGCGAGACACCGGGAATATCCCCGCGGGGCCCTCATCTGTGGGGCCCACCTCGTATGGTCATCTTAAATATCTAATAATCGAATGAAATAGCAGGGATCAAATTCGTAAATTATTAATAATATCGTTGAGTAATGGAAAGCATGAAAAGGCACAATGTGTTAGAACATCCACAATATAGTCCCGACTTAGCGCGGATTGACTTCCATCTTTTCCCTGAATTGAAGAAGTGGCTTGGAGTGCTGCCCTTATAAACTGACGAGGAGCTCAAAGAAACAGTCATTACTCACTTCAAATCATTGGCGGCAACATTTTATGAAGAAGGTATTGCAAAGCTTGTTCACAGATTTTACCAATGCCTCAATTATCAAGGTATAGAGCAGGGGTCGGCAGACCGTGGCTCGCGAGCCACATGTGGCTCTTTGCGTCCAAAATTGTGGCTCCTTCGAACAAATTCGAAATGCTCCATATTTGAACAAGCATCTGCGGCTTGTTAAAGGAAAATGCTAAGTCGCTAAGAATCCCCATTAAACAGTTTCTTTTTAGTTCATTTTCATTTACACGCGCTTTTGGTGCACAATGGTTCACATGTTTCAATGGAATCCGTTCCCGACGTAAATTTATTAATAATAAGAATAACCATATATGTGTGGCTCTTTGAATCCGGTTCAATCTGTTTATTGGGATAATTGGCTCTTTACACTCCAAAGACTGCCGACCCCTGGTATAGAGAATTGTACATTACTTTTGGTAATAAAATCATTTTTTTATATTCACCCGTTTTTCTTTTATAGCCAATAGGGGGGGGGGGGGGGGGGGGGGTGAAAAAAAAAACAGCCCTCGTATTAATTAATGTACGTTTGTTTTATTGAGAAATGGTACAGTGCGAATGAAAGTAACGATATGTGGTGGGGCCCTAGCGTACATTTTTCCCGGTAGGCTCTAACAAAGCAGTCCGGTCCTGCTGCTTGCCACCATTGGCACAACGTATTCGGCTTACTTTTAAATTCCCCTTCGCTTCTGCTTTATAAACAAATTCTCTTAACAAGGAGAACACCCCAGTCTACCTGTCATCAGGTTAATACACGTAAAATGTGTGTAGTGATCTAAAAATGTCACGAAATATTTAAATACATCGCAAGTCTCTTCAAATGACCCACTATATCTGTATGAGTCAGTTCTAAAGGACGTTTTGCTTTTTCACGTTCCGTTTTAATTCCCACATGCTTTGCCTTTGCACAGGTTTCACCGAATTTTATGTCTCCACTAAGTAAACAACCATGCAGTTTGCCATACTTCGAAGGCATTTTATACCTTCGACACTTAAAAGTTTTTTGTGTCAAGCAAATAAAAAATTAAAAAATAAACGTTATTTAGCACATAATTTTCAGTTTCTATTGTTCCTTCTAATTCAGCCGATAATTTCACTTCTTCCATTGCAACCCCAATATCTAAGTTACGTTTGGACACATTTTGCATTAAATTATTTGTTTGTCAAGTGAAACATACACAACCCAGTATTCGTCTTCTCATAATAAAGTTTCTAAAATTTTTGATTTAGTGACAACAAGCCCAGCAAACACATTTATATATAAAATAGGTACATATAAATTATGTAAGAGCTTTTTAGATTTATATAAAACTGGAAGAAAAATAAGAGATATTTAATGTCAGGATGTCAGCAATTTTCAAAATAATATATAGGTATGTCTAGTAGATGTAAATTCTTCTACATGAATTTATATACGTTTTATGTATATTTTATGTAATATTTACATAACAAATATTAGTTGTAAAAGCGTTGCGATGACCAAAATGGCAGCTACTCGAGCATAATGCAATTATTATCAATGTAAAAAATTATTTAAGCAGTTCCATACAAAAAATGGAAAAACTACATTTTACGTGCAACTGTACTTTTAATTATATTTAACTTAATTCTTGCACGAACCCGTTTTTACCTGAACTGAAAGCCGACAGTTTATTGTGATATACTTGCTTGAAAAGTGTCCCTTAACCGGATTTGAACTTTTGGGAGTGGGCGTTGCAAATTCCGAAATCCGACATGTGTTTTCATTGTTTCCGACATTGTACTACTGCGCTAATCTGTAACATTCCTTTTTTTATTTCGTACTTCGTAACTTTGCGCTGTTTCGCGTTATTAGTTTAAATTTTGTTTGATTATACCGTTGAGTGAAGTCTTATTCAATAATTATACCTATCTTTAACTTTATGTTAAAAATGACCAGGATTTAATTTATTTTATATTATTTATTTTCTATATAAATTAGACGCATTTTAGTCGATACGAATCTAATATTAAAGGTACGTGAACTACAATTTTTGGCGTTGTAGCAAACACGCGCGTTCGATTACTTATGTGGCGCAAATAGAAACGAACTTTATTTTCGACCATACAATATATGCAATCATAATTTCTAATTATATTTACAGAAGGCATACATAAAAAATGAGTAATATTACATATAACATTTTACATATAACGTACATAAATCTAATCATGTAAATATGACAGCACATGAATTTCATGAGTGATATGTAATTATCTATTATATGTATATATTATATGAATTTCTGTATACAGAATATCCGTAAGTTTCTATACTATTATGTAAAATATACGTAACTGTGTGACATACGGTTTATATAACTTATTAAAGAATACTTACATACTTGATATATAAAAAAGCATATGTAGGGGTATTTACTTCAATTTACATATGTTGTATGTATATTTTATATGTGTGTTTGCTGGGAGGCAATGTTGATGGCATTTTTATTTTCACGTTCGCCTATTGTGATTCGTTTTTTGTACACTTCACATTTTAGATTCTTGTTATCGTCATGTCCGCGAGGTGTAATTTTTGTTCTATAATCTCTAGAGATATATCCTACCTTTTTACATAACCAGCATGTTCTCGCATCTGTTTTTATAGCTCCAATTCTGTTTTCGCTCTCCATTCGATTTTCTTCATCTAGCAAACTAATGTGTGGACTTCTATGCAGTTCGAAAATAGTCAAACTGTTCAGGTATCGAATCTTCGAAATGGCCTTTACTTCAGGCACCTATAATGTTTAAGAAGTTTTAAACTGTATACTACGTTTTGAATTTTGCTAATATTTGCAACCAAATCATCATTTCTTATGCACTGTATGTCGTAAAAACCCTCCAGTAGCTTACATGACCATTGTTGTTCATCCCTCCTATAGATTTTCAGCAGATTGGTTTCGCGGAGTTACATGATATCAAATCAGTTTTTGGGTGTTTATTCAGGGTCCTGTTTATTATTCGTTGGGCCTTAGCATCACGCTTTATCCATAACTGTTTATCATCAGCGAATTTATTCAATTTCACTTCTTCACTGCCATCCACTAAACCGTATAACTCTTCTGATTTTGATATGAGGTCTATTCCTCTTTTCCAAATATCAAAATTTTCTCCATTCTTAAGTATTTCCGCGTTTTTAGATGTTCGGTTCAATCCATTCATTTTATTTTATTTTACTTATCCTTGTTAAGTTTTATTCCTGTCGGTCGATTATTACACCACCACGTGATTTTTTTTAATAACCCAAGTAAAACCTTATTAACTTATGTTTATTGACTTGTTACACCAAGTCACCAATACGTTTCTTTATGCGCTTTAATCTTTGGTCCCATAACTTGTTAAACGCAGTGCATTTTTGGAAATACTTTATTAATTAAATACACGTAAAGTAAAAGATTATTTTCGTGACTTATTAACTTGGCATATCGTTACACCACCCACAGCGTCCATTTGTTTTTTTTATGTCACTTGGGTCATATCTAAAGATTCTGAATTATTATTCTCAACATTTCCTGTCCATGTAGCAAAAATTAAAGCTGTACTTATTTAATTCTTTTCCAAATACGCTGACAAACTACAACCTGCAAGCAATTTTGGGGATGATAGAAGTTAACGAAAACTCAGAGAATTGTATAAAATTGTCAATTCTTAAGAAATTTGATAAGCTAAACTCTTACGTATAAATGAATCTAGCATAACGTAATTCTAAATTGAATTTTCGGAGGGAGCCAATTCCATAACAATAATGACGGCAAAAGTAATCCTCATTAATAAGTAAAATCTGCTCATACATATATACATTTTCCAAATACAAAAGAGCTTAACTAAATCTCCCGAATTAATATTTGTATTGAATTAAGTAAAACAGAATCTAGAAATAATAAGCAAGATTATTATAAAATTGAAATCCGTTTTATTTTTTTCCTTAGTCGATTTCTAAACTGGATTATCATCAAACAGATTGACTGTCTAGCAAATTACGATATTTTTATGTTTAGAAAGTTTAGGAAGCTTTTTAAATTAATAAAAGGAAATCGCAAAATCAACTTTATTTAAATCCTTCCTTTTATAATAAAACGGAAATAATTAATTTTTCGCCTAAATACCTCTTTCAAATTCAACTTTCCAAAAAGTATATTGTCTATACATGCGTTAAGGGGTTGCGATTCAACGTTCTCACTTTTCGGCCAAGGAAAAAATATTTCTCCACGACTATATAAGAATGCACAAATTCTTTTTACATATTTAGCTAAAGAAAGACATAAATTCTTCACACCAATGAAGAATGAAAAAGAATTCACTCTCGTTAGCCAATCACTTTCTATGGTTATCATATCAGAAATCACGCTAATTTTCATAAATAAATGTGGTAGATAGCTCAATGGTAGAGATACTTGACTCTTACGCCTTACGCGGCCGATCGAGGTTCAATTCCCAATGGAAGAACTTTATTCCATTAGAATTTTTTTATGCATAGTCGTGGAGAAAGTATAGTCTTTTACTTGTGTAGAATGGCTATTATTCACTTGGGTGATTCCAAAACTCACTCGCTGCGCTTGCTCGTTTTGGAAACTTCATCCGCGTGAATAATAGCCACCATTCTACACTCGATAAAGAATATTATACTATTCTGTGTCCTTCTCCAACAACACCCTGAACTTGTGCAACAAGCAAAGGTTTTTCTTGATCTTGAAACAACTGCCCAGGAAGTTGTAAAGAGAGGCGAAACTTTACTTATGCAACTCTATAGGGGAAATTCCAAAAAAGGAAACCTTAATGATTTACGCTGCCATTTATTTACAAGATCAGCCACTAAAACAACATGTAATCTTGGCAGACGACAGTCAGTAGGTAAGCGATACTGCAAAGTTTCATGCTCTGAGGAGATACCACCAAGTGCAGACGTGCTTAGGAAATCAAAAAGATCCACCTCAGGCCTCGTTCCTAGCCAAACTAAAAATCAAACAGCTTCCGAGTCCCTACTAAAGTTAATTTCATGCCTCCAAAACCAGATAAAACAGTTTGTCATTACAACAAATAATCAATTTGAATCACGCTTTGATCGTAACACATGCAGAATTCACTTTGAAACCCGTCAAATTCCGTTTAGAAAGTATTAATCCAACAACATTTCTTCAAATTACTTGTTCCACCAAATGGTACACGCACTTTCTCAGAATTACCTCAACATGTACAAAGTACTGAAAAATGAATGGTTTACGTTGAAATAAAAAAATCTCTTGGGACAGCATTGACAAATTGCCTGAAAGAGCACTTTTGTTGTTTTTCATGAAATTATCATGTTTTCTTTGATGAAAAAACCCGCATTATTATGCTCCAAAATCGTTCCAAATGAGATTTTTGTATTATGTTTGTTCAATTTATTCGTTTACGTGCTCTAAAACAGTCGCGTACTTCGAACATACGTGGAAGAATAATTATTTTGGAATTTAATTACAAACGAGAACATAAAAATTACGAATAAAGCATTATTATTGTAGAAATGTAGTAATTTATTTTAATTTAACAAAAACGAAGGTTCGGATTTCCCACAGAGGAAAGTATTTAAGTAGGTATATTATTCTTCTGTTAACATTTTTCCGTGTTCACGATTCATTTGTGCGAATCAGCGAATGACTACCGCACAACGCAAAGAAGAATAAAAAATAACCCAATTGTGTATTGTATCGATTTTTAACGTTCACCTATTATGTATTTATAAACTTAAAATATTATTCCACGACGCGCTTACATCTTTCACATATCCGCCACCTACACATTCATGCTCAAGTCACAAAAGACACTCTTCTGTGCCCAAGTAGGGTATAACGATAATCACGTCTTAATGATTATGTAAAAAATAGGATAATTTATTGTAGTTTTCTAAGCATTTCTGTTGGACACAGTTTTTACACACTGTTCGTGCAACTGTTACCTGCTAACAAAAACATAACAAAAAGGATTAAATGAAGTTGGAAACAACTTTAGTTTCGAGAAACTTAAACTTCTTTCTATAACATGGATAGAAAATTAGAAACCACAAATAAAATATTTATTTGCAAATTTCGCCAAGTCTCGAAACGGGACAATAGAAACTCTAGGGGTTTGACTTTTACAACTTTGTCGCGAACTGTTATAAACCATTGACCTACCCTTTACAAAAGAGAGACACGATTGTAAAAGTGCCATACCAGCATAGACAAAACCAATGTCTAGGCATACCAGTTCCTGTAGTAGTATAACGAAATGAGGATAAATCTTAAATGTAATTCTGAGTTTTCTTTTTTCAGGCTGAAAATCGTGCACTAAGATTAAAGGAAAGCGCGACAATGGCTCAATATGCTGACGATTCGGGACAAGGTCCCGGCTCGCCTTTAGTTATACAAAGCTTTGAAAGCACAGACGGACGAGTCACCTGGAATTATTTCGACGAGTCCGGTTATATATCAAATGGGGGACTGAGAGCTGGCGAAGATCCATATATTCGAAATCGCTTTAATCAAGAAGCAAGCGATAACCTTCCTAGTAATAGAGATATTCCTGATACGAGAAATGCAATGTAAGTCAATACCATAAATTCGTTCTTTATTTTTCTTTGTCACCGAAGGCATTGATTTAAACTTAAGTTGCGTCCTTTTGATCACTATTTTACTGTCACGTTTGTTGCAAATCGTACTATATGTATAATTCTATGTACTTAAAACACAAAATGTGAAAAGGCAGATTTACTTTTAAACATTTTTTTCCGTCTTTAACTTTAGACGTGTCCGTATGTCATTGTTCTGAAACTTTTTTTATTTAAATTAGCTACTCTTGATTTATTGATTGGTATTTAGGGCGTGTGGTTAAGTGAAGCATAAAGATTTCTTTACTGCTGCGCTTCACGCTGTGTAAAGCACACGTCGTTCAATAATGATTGATGATAAAGTGGGGAAGTCACATAATAATTATCTTAGCCGTTAAAATTCATTTTGATAAAGGCGGTTTATATAAAATTAAGAAATTCATTTAATATTTCAACATAATCTCATCAATATTGTATTAATCACTCTTCTGCGTTCATATTTCATGTAATGTTCGAGTGATATACAGTTTAATTAAATTTGTAGTATTGAAATTATTAAATGTGCACAAAATTGTTCATCCTGCTTGAGGATCGATATCTATGTGGAACTCTAGTTTAGGTGTATCCATTCAACGTGAACTGAGCATTGGTACGACTCGTTTTCTGTTAAATTGTTAAATTTTGTTTTGCCATCTGTGCCTTTGTGTTAGCACTACAACTGCACAAAAGGCTCATACAGTCTATGCATCGTCTTATGTAACATTGAGGCATCATTTTTCAGAACAGTCATCAAAATAAACTGATCCTTCCTAGCTTTCATCTTTCTTGGCCAGTGCCAGTTTCAATTTTCTTACATTCCGCAATATCCTCACTGGGTGTTAATCTTGCTTGCTACGAACTGGTTTCCCTTAATGTTATTGACGTTGACTTATCCCGATCGCTCTTAATTTTTGGTTTCTTTTAAATAATTATGAAAGTAATACGTTGTGCACAAGTGAGTACCAATTTCTTAAATAAAATTGATACAGAAATTTTCAATAATTTAACAGTAGTCTGATTTAGGAAAATATTAGATTGACCATTTATCTCAATCTTAAAATTTTCACTACAAATATTCGAAATTAAGCTAAAATACTTACGCAATTGCACAAATTTACTAAAAGGAATTTGAAAGTAGATTTAAAATAAAAAAAGAGCAAAAAATTGAAGGGAAAATATGAATAGTATAGGAAGAAGACTGTTGTGCGTTTAATGCATAAACTGTTTTATTACTGATACAAAAAAAGCTATATACATTTATTTACACTATAAGTGGACTGTATTATAATCTGTGAATGGAGTCACCACCCTTACCGTATAATGTTTCGGGTTGGTGGGTGAAAATGTGACTGCTGTCCATCCTAAACTTACGTCTAAAGTAAACTTAAGAAGGGTTGGTAGTGGGGCGCAACAAAGACTTTGAAGGGAAAATGAATATGACAAAAAAGAAGTAGAAAGCGATGAAAGCTAAAATAATGAAACAAAGGATATCGGGCAAAGATGAGCTACAACTACAAAAAATGATGTGTAAATGAGTATGGGAAGTGTCTACCCTAAAATTATAGAAAAACCCCATAGCAGTAATGCCAAAGAACTAAGAAAATAGTTACAAATAAAAAACTAAAAGGAGCACAAATTATTATTAATGTGGGAACTTGGGATGTCAGACGTATATAAGGGGAAAAGAGCTACAAATTAGATAAGAAATGGAAGGCAAACGAGTTAGTTAAAATGAAACACACAATAAAATAAGAAATGAAGGAAGTAGCACAAATAGTAGTGAACAAACACTATACTATTCCTAAATAACTGAACAACTTAAAACAACATGAAAATTCCCACACAAGAATACGTTAATAAACTGTAGAAGGTGAAGTTGAAATAATACCTCCAAAACCCCCTCGAATTGGAAGCAGAACAGAATAAGACAAGTAAAGAGAATGCTCAACAGAAATGCAGAAGAGAAACTAACTATAAGTAACAATATAAAAGCCGACAGTAGGAAAAGCTCCAAGATTGGATCTTAGCAGAAATGATTGAGCACTGGATAGAAAATGGAAATACAATCTGTTAGAATTACTTAACCAGACATAAAATGAGAAGAAAGTATCCTGGGTGATTGGGATCATAATAACAATTTTCTAAGAATGATTAAAAGAAAAACCAACAACACAGAGTCGTAATCCAGAGCAAAAACAATTAAAAAAATAAAATATTTGAGTATGGTATTAAACTAATGAAACAACACAGGAAGATGGTACAAAATTATAAAAACAAAATTTGTAAATAAAAAGACACAAGAAAAGTGAAGGTGGAAATCGTATAGAAAATTGTGTAACCAACACTGACTTACTCAATTGAATCATGGTCAACATGAAGGAAACAAGTTTGCTGTAAATTGTTCTGAACCTCCCCCGTAATAAATATTTGATTTTTTGACCTTGTTGAGCATGAATAACATGAAAAGCGACTAGTTTCGATCTCTTGGAATTATCCTCTTATTTTACCATTAGGTCAAATTGCAAAGTATTGCTGAAATAATTGGTTAATTAATTTTTTTAACGATTTCCGGAACTGTGAGAGAGAAATGGTTAATTGCGGAATAAGGTTCAAAATTTAAGGAAATATCAACATACCTACTTAATTTTATCTAAACTTACGATTGGAGAATATAAAGCGAAACATACAGCGCAGAACAACTTAGCATAGTAACGATACAAAGAGTCAGTTGAGATGGTTTGGATATATGAATGAATCAGAAATAAGTCGTGAAGAGGAGAGGAGAAGACCAAGAAAAACGTCCAGGGAGGGTGTAAAATTGTCAGCGCAAAAAGTTTGTAGACTTGAATTTCAAGTTTAATAAAAAAAAATAACCAGTGGACGAATTTGGACAACAGTTTTCCGTACCACACAGCTAATTTTTGAGCTGCATAAACACAAAACCATCTCATCAAATCGTATCAAATTTTAATATAGTAAACCTTTCTTAATACGCATACGAAATTTTGTGTTCAAAATTTGATTTTTGTAAACGCTAGAGCCGATTTTGTAACACTCGATTTACCCGATTATCTTTCATTCCTATAAGGTTAACAAACATTATCCAGTCACGGTAATTATACACCGTGTATCCAGTTTATGAAAAGGTTCCTGAATGTCTTGGAATGCCACTAGCATCGGCAAAAAAACTTGGTTCCACTACACCTGATAATGAAAATGTTAAAAAATGTGTACAAAAAATTTATCTATCCTCGTCGACGAATTTAGGTTTGGGATTATTCGAAAAAAATCACGTATATAATAACCGAGACGCTAAAGACCACATACCTGGTGAGAACCAGGGAGTATATGAGATTCCTTGTTCTGGATGTTGTCGCTCCTATATAGGACAAACAAATCGTAGACTAAATGTAAGAGCACAAGAACATAATTTAGCGGTTAAACAGTTCAATACATCTTCTTCCCTGGCTTGCCATTACATGGATACTGGTCACAAAATAGATACAAGCAATATTAAATTACTCGCTGCTATTAACACATTGAATGAACGTATCATACGAGAAGCCATAGAAATAGAAAAGAGACCTTTATCACTTAACAAAAGGGACGATACTTCGAGAATTTCACCCATTTGGAAAATCGTCATAAAAAAACAAAATGCACCTTTACAAAGAATTATAACTAATATGAATTCCAAAGACCAACCCACTACAATATGTGTTCAAAATGTTCAAGCATCTACCTCCAACGGACCAATGACACGTAGTAGATCACGTATGAATACGTTACAAAATTAAAAATATAATAGATGGCATGTTTCACCAGTGACAATTTGTCAATATCTTGAAAAAGAAAACAGAGGCAGTTTTCGAAACGTAGAACGTTATTTAAAAATATTACACGAGAAAATCCAGACATGAATAATAATTTAAATAACCGAGACATGTGTATATGTGTGTGTTGCTGTGCATTTTTCCGACAGTCGTCGAGTCCTGACGAATGCGATCGGGTGTGATATTTTAAAACCAAAGCTATTATAACCTATAAATTAATGCTACAAATCTACAATTATTTATAGATACCCCGCAAACCACGTAAATATCTGCACTAATTTTTTTCGAAGTAAGTTTTAAACATTTAGTATAATAGTCCGTCATCTTATTCAAGCGGTATTTGTGTCTAAATATATTTTCTTTATTTAGAAAATACGTTCCAAAGTTTCCTTATGGAGATTACGTGTAAAATAGAATTCGCTATTTGTGCTTATTTTTGGGTAAAAATTTTGTGTAAACATGCAAAGTTTGTCTGTCCGAGGTCCTTAACCGATTTCGAACATTAAAACAATGCCAGAAAGTATTTTCGCGAACATTTTCAAAATGACAAGTATCGGAAACTTTTTCTCGGTAACATGGAAATTTAATTATTTCAAGTTGAAAAGTTATTTAAATGATGAAAAATGATTCTATTATACCTCGCGTTAACATTTTCATCGTTAAAATGATGTAAAAAGTAGCAACAGCATTCATCGTAGACTAATTTATGTGTCCCGATACCTTCTTTCGGTAACTTTTGAAATGTACATGTTTGCTTGCTTATTTCGAATTTAGAGATTTTGAACGATGGACGATGTCGTCAGTAACATATTATAGTCGAATGTTTTCACCGAGAAAAATGTTTTTGTGTACATATTTAACTTAATATTGATGAAAGTGTATGGTTACGTTACACTACACTTCTAAATATGCAACTTATATTGTAATTAAGAGGAAGTAAAATCCATATTTAATGCGGCACATATACGTGTAAATGATGCCTTTAGTTAGTGAAATAAACAAAAATTTGAAACTGTAAGGTAGAGAAGGTCTTTCTATAAAACAGATATTATGCAACGTTAGACGTTATGGTATTTTTAGTTTTACTATAGTTAAAGATGAATGTTAAAACGTTCTCCCTAAGGCCATTCGTATTCCCAAGAAGCTCCTAGTGTCCAAATTGAGTTCTTTTATATTCAAAATTCATTGTAAACTATCCTTATGAAGTTCACCCGGAATTTGTTATATTTTCGTTAATTTTTGGACAAAGGCTATGTGCAAAAACGTAATTAACATTGTGAAAGGGCCATTATGTATTTTTGGTCTCAAATCTATTCCAAAAAGTTTGCATTTTACATTTTTTTTAATACTTAATGGTAAAAATTTATTACCTATAGGTAGGTAGGTATAAAGTGGAACGAATTCGTATATCTCTATCAAAAGCAAAACTCAACCGATTTTTGTGATTTTTACGTCAAATGTAAGTAAATGTAATCCTTTATTTTAGTTACGTTAATAACTTGCTGAGTTACAGATACCTACTGGGTCAAAAATCTGAAAAGGTACAAAAATGTAATTTTTTTTCGTTTTTTAATCGGCTAAGCCAGCTCAACAAGGAGTGATATTTTAAAACAAAAGCTATTACAACCTACAATCACAGACCCCCCCCCCCAAACCACGCAAAACGCGAGAATCGCGTGTACCCCCGTTTATAAATAGAATAATAGAAAGCAGCGTCCCGTCATGTCTATTTAAGAAAAATTCAAATTTACGCACGTGTTAAGATTTTCTAAACCGACCGAACCTGGTGTAGCCAACAAAAAACGGGCATTTTATATATCGTTTGCGCGCAAAAATTGTTTAAATGTATTTTAAAAATTTTGTTACACATAAACAACGTAGAATTAAACAGGATTATATTTGATACTAAATCCGTCCACTGGTTATTTTTTTCTTAAGCTTAAAACTCCAATCCACAACACTTTTTGCTCCGACAGTAGAGTATAAGAACATTTAAACTAGAAAAAACACTCGCAGAAATAGAACAAAGTGGAGAGAAATATGGAGAACAGATCCACAACTAAAAAAATTCCACTGTAAAACCAATGTTCCGAGATGAAATAAAACAACATAGTCCTACTGCGTCAGAACCGCATCTATTGTTGTAACTATAACTGGCTACTGAGAAGTGCAACAAAAAGTGAAAACTAGACAGGCGCTGCAAGTACACGAATTAGTTGCTGCCTGCTTCCATAATAACTATATCTTTAATTACACATACAGAGAATATAACGAAGTCGGCTATAAATAAAATATTTTTTTCTTTTAGCAATGTTTACTATAGTGTTTGCATCTTTGAATGTTCGCCTCGCGCTATAATTAAGAAAATGAAATTTAAATTTTAAATTCAATTTTCCTAATTGAATGTTTAATATTCAAGCAACACAATTAATATATTCCGAAAATACGTCTAGTACTACAAACGGATTAAATAACTAACGTTGAACTCTCTCCTTCCCCAAATAATTATGCGTATTGTTTTTGTATGTTTTATGCATTATAGTAGACAAATGAACTTGATGTGAAAAGAAAGTTTCGACAGTGGATAATTGCTTAATGAACTAGCGAACAAACAAAATCCATCAATCAACTTTTTGCACAAGCCCGTAACAGCAAATTAGGTAGGTTAATTTGGAATTGTATATCTTTCACTGCAAATATTTGTAGAAAAACTTGTACGAAACCTATCCAAGTTTTACTCTGAATAATTTTTAATTGAAAATTTTTTGTTTGCCAAAATTTAAAAAGCTCTTATCTACACTCAAAGTGCTGGAGCGATGTGCGCATATTTAGTTGTTTATACTGAGGTACATACAACCGTTTCTCATCTTTTTTTGTGTATCAAATTTTCAACATTAATCCACCACACGTTTCTTCTTTAACTTAATTAATTTTTACTTACGCTTATACTTTCCGAAGTCATGCAGTACATCAGGAGTTTTGTTCTAGTCACCGATCACCAAGATACAACAAAACTTAAATTCTGTAAAGATTATAAGTAAGCAGAAAACTGAAAGCACAGACAAGTCTGTGCTGAAAGTAGAAGTGAACTTTCTTATAAAATGTGTTTTATTGTACGATTCCCTTAGCAATTATATGATCAACGCAGTAGTTCCCAATATGTATTAGAATTCAAATAAAATAAGATAAAACCAATTATATTGAACATTTACACACTGTCTATTATGTTGAGTGGTTACGATCGATTTGTATAACGTTTTTTAGATTCATAAATGAAATGAATGAAGCAATAACGCCTTTAATGTATCTGCTTATACAGCATTAGAAGAGACTATTTTCCACAAATGAGTATCGCCCTTTCCTTTCTACGAATGTTAGGGTTCTGCGGTTCTTGATTTTACACATAAATCTTGGATTGTAATTTTCCCGTATAACGAAAACTTGTAAATCATTTGAACTTGTGTACGTAAAATTTATTTGTTTTCTTGAGAAATCTATACCATAAAAATCTGAAAGTGTAATGTAGAAAAAATCTTTTAGCTGCTTTGTGCTTTTGCGTTTAAGAAAGAAGTAAAGTTTAATGGTATCAGGTTCACCTTTTGCGACCTTGAAAATCGTTCCTGTAATTCCATTAAGAGACGTTTAAAAATGAATCCTTGTAGTACGGTTGTTAGTGTCGAAAATATGTGACTATACCTTGCACTTTGTGATTTAATTGTGGGAATTTTTCTGGAAACCAAACAGAGTCGATAAAATGTGTAGTCGCAATAGGGCACCATGCACACCGCTTGTCCGCTTCATGAAAAGCAAAATTTTAGTCTTACTGCACACTTTTTCACACCTCGCATTTTGAATCGTGCGCCCAATCAATACAAACGTCGACTAATTTTCTTCAAAATCGCATCCTGTAGAATTTAGTTTCTTTGACATTTTCGTTTGTTTTGCGTAAGGAATTCAGATTTTGATTTTTTTCATTTCTGCACTAATCATAAGTTTTGATAGGAGAACATCCTGGCAAAGGAGTGCCGCCTTACATTTTTTTCTTAGGTGGTTCATTGTGCCCTTAGTACTTTCTTGTTACTACAATTTAACTTTTATTCCATAACGCATTGCTTGATGCTATAAATCATCCTCCTTCGGTACAGAACCTTGTACATTTTCAAATATTATTAAATTCCGTAAGATTACCGGCGCCGGCGATGGTTTCACCTTCTACTCCCGATTCGGCATTTTCCGACATTTTTAGCATTTTCAGTGCAAAAACTATTCACATAGTGCTTTGGTCAAATTGGCATCCTTGTACTTTGTATCTGCTCAGCTGTTTGAGAGTATTTCGTAAGCGTAACCTCTAATTTAACCAAATAGATCCAAGCCAAACATGCAAAAAAGTGTAAGAGATGTAAGAAGTTGCAGAGGCGCTAATACAGAATCGGATCACTTTATGGTAAGAATCAAAATCTGTCAAGAATTACCCAACAAAAGAAAATTCAGAACCATGAAATGCGCCAAAGGATAGAATTGATGGGTGGGACACCATATCGCGTACCCACCGGAGGAACAGTAAAAGTAGCAATGGGAGCAAAGGCTGGAAATAAAAGGAAAAGAGGCTGCCGCAGGAAGAAATGGATGGAAGCAGTAGAAGAAGACCTTAGAGCAATGAAGCTGAAGCTGCTTCGACTTTCGTTACATGAACAGAAAACCTACAAATATGTCTTCATTACTTTTAGGATCGAGTTTTCTCTCTCCAGGTTTCCTATCTAGGAATAGGACCTTTGATCCGAATACTCTAAAATGCTCCGCGCGTGGTTTTCTTCCAGTCCAAAGCTCGAACGGGGTCTCACCACCTAGGCTCTTTGATGGGCACCGATTTCGTATGTAATTTTCCGTGTTGTCTGCTTTGGCCCAAAATGATGGCGGTAAACCTCCAGAGAGACGCGTACACGTATGTGTAGTCAATTTTATTAATTATTTATGTTTTCGCGCCCTTTATATTACCGTTGTATGAGGGCGCCATCACCTCGGTACGATTCTAACGCCGGTTTTTCCAAAAAAAAACCACGTGATGTTAGCTATTACCTCAATGAACGGTTCCTCAACAGATCGACTGGTAGGGGATGTCCATTGAAGCGATCGGAGATTTCTTAAAGCTCAGGTTTGCGACGGTACCCTGGAAGTGCAAAACTGGAGGATCGTCCCAAATTCTTACTGTAAATTAGGGACAAACTTGAAAATTTACTGAGAGAACTATATCCTCAGTAGATTTAATATTCACGAAATGGCAGACCGCAGAGTCGGATTTACCATAAGGCTAGAAAGGCTAGGGGGCGGCAGTTGTTGGAGTTGAAAAAATTAAATAACAAAATGAAATCTAGACAAATTAACATCATATAAAAAAATACAATATTTTAATTTGTGACTACAAATATTAAATATTGTTAACCAGCAGTAGAAGTTTCCGTTTCCGTATCTTCTTCTAGTTTGAGCTTCGGTTTATTAATAATCAAACTTTTCGTTTTAAAAATAGCTTTTGAATTATGATCATTGTTTTTTCGAGGTCGATGCTTTGTGCTTATTGCGTAGCCTTATTATGAGACTTCAAAATTTTTATTTTAGGTTCCCAGATGAAATGACTAAAAAACCACAAATCCATAATTTCAATCGGATCCCATGAATATGTCCATTGCTACCATCTTGAATCTCCCATGTTGCTGACTATGGTCCTGAAATTCCTGAAAAAGAATAGTCACCTGTAAAATTTTTCTGTGATTCGTTTTAAAATATTCCAATTTTGTCCCTAAATAGCTTTTAGCTGAAGGAAGAGCTGTCGATGCAAACAAAGTGGACTTCCTTTAATTCTTCTATTACCCCTCACGATTATGACGTACCATCGATTAACACCCTGTACAAAAGAGGGCGACTATTGAAATATGCTGTGTTATGGTGCTTCATTTTTTTGGTACCTACACATAACTGTCATATACTTACTTAGTTTTATATATACTTTGTGAAACTCCATTTATATTTAAAATAGAAATATTAATGTAATTACTTGTTATTATTATAATAGAACCGTGTAACTACCATTTGTTAATGAAAATGTATATACATTAAGAGCAGAGTGCAGCTCTTTTAATTAATTCTAGGAGTAGGGTTTGAAAATTTGTAATGGACTAGCAGTGAAGTAATATGCTTCAAAAATGAACAACACTTTGACTCTACTAGAAAAATATCCTTTTCGTTACAACATGATTTACCAATATCAACACAAAACGAATGAAATAAAAACAGTTAAATAAAAGTTAAACTGGTTGAGTTCACATAATCATAGAGGTATAGTTAAACGCAAATTGTATTTTAACCATACCAATCTCTTTAAGCAAAACTAGAAATAAATAAGAGTTAACCTCAGTCACATTTGTACATAAAAAAGAACGGCACGTCTTAAACTGCGAGTTGGAATGGTATCGTATAATGCTTCACCGCTAATGGCGACACTTGAAAAGCTAACAGGGTGTCATTTCAATCTCTTTGTTGATTGTATTCCATGACTGATGAGAACTCAAGATTCCAGAAAAAGCAAAAACCTTAACATTATCCCATCCGAAGTAAGATGTTCAATTCAAGATATAAAAAGTAAGCGAATCTAACTTCCTTTATTCTTAGTTACGACGGACGCGGGTTGCACATTTACCATAAAAATTCGGTTCATTGCTTGAGTTATTTCAGTTTCGTATTTCCTTTGTTTGAAATTTTTCTGTTTATGTTTTATGTGATTAGATTTCCTTCTACCAGAAAACTCAAAAGACCTTATATATGAAAATGTTGCATATACTTATAGTGAATTGAAAACGTTTGAACATGATAACATTAAATTTTCTTCAACAAGAAGTAAATACTTCAAAGTTCCATCCACTGTTCACAGTATTCAGAAACTCAATTAGGTCAACCTTGCAGAGTAGTATTAAATTCCACTTACGACTAACTGACCCTTAACTGCCAAAATATTCTGATGCAATATACGCCTAGTTAAGTTTTGTGCTTAAAAATCGATTATGTTATCTCAAATTTTTTTCTTTTTGTAGATATATACCTAGTGATTTACAGTGGTTCATCGAATAAAGTTTTTAAGAAAAAGTATATCGTTCAAAAATGCATATCTCTCATTGAATTGGTAAAAAATAACACGCAACCTCCCCTTAATAAAGTTGTAATTTATGAATGGATGAGACGATGAAACATTAAACAATTTTCATCATGGCAACATTTTCGGCATGACATATCCCATTATCAAGCCAAATTATTTAGTTATACATCGAAGTTATAAAACATTGTTTCTTAAGGGATCCACAATTAACACATCACAAATTAAAATTTTTAAATCGAGGGTTCGGTTATTCAATATAAATATTACAATCACCAACGTTGTACCATAATTTTATTCATCCCCCATCCCCCATCATCCATCGCCCTTCTGGTAATTCCAGGTTTCCCGCTTGTGGGGCCTTTTTAATTTTAATTCTACTTGTTAGTCGATGTAATATTTATATTGAATAACCTAACCCTCGATTTAAAAATTTTAATTTGTGATGTGTTAATTGTGGATCCCTTAAGAAACAATGTTTTATAACTTCGATGTATAACTAAATAATTTGGCTTGATAATGGGATATGTCATCCCGAAACATGTTGCCATGATGAAAATTGTTTAATGTTTCATCGTCTCATCCATTCATAAATTACAACTTTATTAAGGGGAGGTTGCGTGTTATTTTTTACCAATCTAATTCACCCCTTCGAGAACCACTTCGAATCCAAATATGGTCTCATTGAATAGTATCTGCATTAGGACTCACATTACAGTATACGATTTACATTAATCTATTTGTATTAATGTAAAAGTTTAGGTGATCCTGAAAGTATTGTTTTTTATCTAAATTTTTCCTATTCGTACGGGAATTTAATTTTGAAAATGTTGACTTTGTTTTGTTGTGTTTTCGAACTGAATCTATTTATGATAAAACAAAGAGGATGCAGAAATATCCTTGACGTGCACGCCGGCACGTGACACCTCACTACTCTCTCAGGAAATACAATGTTGAACGCATTTGTTGATGCTAAATTTTTCATTTGTGTTTCTATCACAATCATTCAAACAGTTATTTAACTTAACGTAATATTTCAAATAATCACATGGATATGGAGAAGTTATCTGTAAGTATACGAATGCCATATTTACTCAGAAGTGATCACAAAATCAATCTTGCCACAACTTGACACCGAAAAATCCAACAAAGTCGTTGCGACAGTTTTCTTCCTTCAAAACTGAAAGACAAGCAGTGGCGAAAATTATACCAACTTAGTAGACCGGTTCAACGACGATTTGAAAAGAATGACCTCATTTATCCTAGAAAAAAGTGCTTTTCACCAACCCATTAAGGTGTACATGTACATTGTTCGTAAACGCCATGGCGAAATTTCAGAATTTGGGCTACATATTCACCTACAACCATCCCTATTCTCTAGATTTAGCCCCCAGTGACTATTTCCTGTTTACAAACCTGAAGAAATGGCTTGGCGGAAAGATATTGGTTCCAATGATGAAATAATCGTTCGCATAACGTTTATTTTGAAGACGGAAACACATGTTGAGCTAAAAGGACACTATGTTGAGATATAAAACATGCTTTACAGAAAACCAGCGTTGAAAGAGTCACACACTTGACTTGATCCACTCTCGCGATTAAGTCTTCAGAATGAATGCGTTGCCTTGCAATGGATTACTAGATTGCTCCCTTTATTACAGGTACATCAAAAAACTTTAGCAAACCATGAACGATGAACATTGAACAACTTAAAGTGATCTCCAGAAGTTGTCCCCTATGATAATTTTCATGTGACAGGATAATCTAGGTTCGTCTCTTTGTATTTTGTTCATGGCACAAAGCAATCTAGAAATCACATTAATAGTACAAAAACTTTTCATATTCTCTTCCCTGATCCTATTCATTTATTGCCTTTGCACATCCTTATTCCTTTCTACCATGTCTTCTCTTGTGCTCACCACATCCTCCTTCCCTTTTCCTCTGCACCTCTTCTCTTGCATACCCTTCCTTTTCATGGTATCTCTTCCTGTCCTCCCCCTTATATTCTATTCTTCCTTCAATCACCTCCCTCCAACAGTCTTGCAATATAATCCCCCCTCTCCCACTCTCCATCCCTTCCTCATACCTCATCGCCAGTTTCCCTCCCTGTGTTCTTATTTTTTCCCATGTAACTTCCTCTTGCACGATATATCACGGCATCTCCCACAACACTCATCTTCAACATCTTTCCCTTCACCCCCACACTTCCATCCCATACATCATTACACTCTTCACCAGTTTTTCAAATTAAAACCCCCTTCCACAATCACTATCACGTCGTCCGCATAAGTAACACCCACACCTTTACCTTTTGTAGTTAAAAACGGCTCACTCACTACCCTTCCACTCTCGCTCAACACCTCGTCTCTGCATACACCCCCTCTATCCTACGTATTAAATCCCTCTCTTATATTATTAAATATAATTATGTATAGATATGGGTTTAGAGTACAATTACAAATAAACATTTCTCCGAGTTTTGAACATGGGCGTTAGATTTTACAGATCACAACAAGAGTTTTTTTATAATTCATACTTCATTTGTCGTCTGTCGTCTTGAGTGGTCGTATCATTAACAATATACTTAGCACATCGATGTGCTAACACCAGTTTGGATAAAACGGTGACTCTCTCAGATACCGAAATATTTAATTGAGTATATCCTTGGTCAGCCCTCGTCACAACTTTAAACAATGGAAAGACGCCCGCCTTCTCAATGAACTATTACTTTAAATTTGAAACAATATTCTCATCTTGTCTTAAGGTAATCGTGTGTATCTTTCGCCCGGGCGACGCGGGTTTGAACTCGATCAAGGTAGCCGTTTTTCTAAAGCGGAGAAACATTGAAACACGTCTTCTTCTCGGATAGGAAGTCAAATCGTAGGTCCAGTGTCGATGCGATGTTAGGCACGACAAACATATCTGATTGAGGGTGGAATTCCCTCAGTCAGTCAAAATTCTAGTAAGGGTAGTGCCAACGACCAAAGCATGTTTCTCTCTCTTGTCATAAATCGACAGTAGAGTAATATCATGTGATTTACTTTTAATGTTTAATTTAATAATATTTTCAAAAACTCAACCCTTTCGTGATCCAAGAATTGATACTACAGAACTTTCGAGCCAAATCATTGAAATTGGTCCAAAAGAAAAATGTGCAACGAGGCAAGCTCCAGAAATTTTCAAATTGTTTAGCGTAGTAGAAAACACAGTTTTTTCTCAATTTTACATCATAATATGCTTCAATATTATAAGCCATTAGCAGTTATGTAGGTACATCATAAATATGTAAGAACAGTGGCGCCGGGTTTTTAAGATCTACATGGGGGCAAGGGGCAGCAGCACTAAAGGAAAAGCTCATCTTTTAAAATCATAAGGAGCAACGGTGTAGGTATTTTTGAAATATCAAGATAAAAAAACTACTTTATTGCAGTTTCATTCTTATTCATAGAAGACAACATTTTGGAAAAACATCTAAACTGCATACAATGTATTTCTTTGTTTGTAATAGAGTACGACATACGAAATATTACCATCTATTCTATGTTGTGAATGATGATTTAACGAAATAACTGATATGCTAACACGCTAACAGCGACAGCCTAGGAAAAGACTAAATAAAACATTTTTTCCGGTCAGTATTGTCACGTATCGTGGTATCGTGTATAGTCACGTAATTTTGATATAAATCTGCATACACTATACACTATACAAACAGGTAAACTGAGCCAGTCATAACATAATTAAACATCTGCATCATAAACATACAGAATTATTTACTTCTGGATCGGTCCTGATCTGATATTTCTGAAAATTTTTAAATTCTCACTTTCATGGCGTGAAACAGATAGATATAGACCTATTCCTAACATTTTTACGTATAAAATTAATGTGCCTCACTTTCCCAAATCCCAATTTTGTTCATAGTCATGTTCACGTGCCAGTGAAGTGCATGGGGGCCATGCCCCCACGCAATCTGCCTACATGGGGGCACGCGCCCCGCTGCCCCCACGAAGTCGGCGCCACTGTAGTAAGAATTAAAGGTAAGCATCATTCCTAGGCCGATATATAGATATAACACACAAACTCACATACGGTTGCATTTTACCATTACATTACAAAACGTCACTTTAAATGATTTGTTACCAGTTTTGTACAAGCGGCATGCATTTAACAAGTTCTTTACGAACCGTTTTAATTAAAGATAGAGCACAGCTGTCAAACTCAAACTGATAGGAATTTTCGTTTGAAATTTACTTCCACTGTTTCGCATTATTAGTGGCTTTTCATGATATAGTCGAGAGATAATCTATGCAGGTCAGCATTTACCAAACTACAAAATATGGAAAGCACGTTTTATGCTCATATATTAGTTTCCTCTACTGCAGAATTAGAAATACTTACTGCCAGAACCATGTTTAAATTACCAAATTATGAATAGCGCTAACTTCCATATTCAAATGGTTCTAAGTTGAACAAACGATGGATAATGCTTTGTTCTCTACTATTAACATGTAAGTAGAGTTCATATTAAATAACTTATAGTCACGGTTCATAGTCTTTTTTGCTAAATAAGTAATAAACTTAGGTTATGTTTCAGTTCCACAGATGACGATACAAATTGAATAGGTATATGTATTGTCATATTATAATTACTGAGTTGAATTATTTGCTATTATTATAATATATTTAATAAATAATCAGTGCTAAGTTATTACCTTATTTCCAATTTTGTTATCGAAGTGGATCAGCAGAAAATTACCCAGTAATAATAAGTAAATCTACACTCCCTAAAGCGAAGAAAATATATGGAGTACCAGGAAGTGAGGAAATCTCATATGAAAATTTATTCCCCTGAAATACTTATTATTACTAATGAACAATTTACCTTTATATATACAGGGTGGTTCATTAAGGCCCGTGAGTTACCATATCTTGACAAGTAATGGTCATAGCGAGGTCATAGAGCCTCGAATAAATTTTTTTTTAGAAAAAAGTGACCATGAGAAATTGCTGGAAATACTTTTGAAGTTTTTAATTCTACCGCTAGTAGGCGTAATTGCTAGTATCACGTAAAGGAATGCATTTTTCTAGATAATGTCCCCATGTAAATTGTCAAAAAAATACTGCTAGGGTGATGCTACTGAAATTTGCATATTTTTGGCATCCCTTCTCACTAAATAATTCAAAAATCCTTATGGATACGTACTACACACAGTAGTACCTATTGAAAGCACGTAGAAAATGCTATTAAAATCTGTAATAAAATACAAGTTGTGTCATTTAAAAAAAATGACATTGGGCAAAATGGACGTCGACAAAAGAGTCTGCAATTTAAATGTAGAAGTTAAAACTAGAATTGAGAAATCAAATTTCCAAAGTTTCAGTCCGATGGCGGAACAGGAGCCTACTTAATTGACTAATTTTTTTACATAAAAATGTCAATAACTCACGAATCGAATCGTTAGTCGTACACCCTACCCATAGTACTCGAAAATGCACCACCTTGTATATGTAAAAATATTTTTACCAGATGCTCCTCCTTATTGGCTACAATAATATATTATTAGTATTTTTTTAAATTAACAATATAAGCGTAATCTTTCACCCCAAGATCGTTGGGACACCCTGTGGTTTTCAAAAATACGCAGAATCCAACGGAACATACCATAAGGAAAGGGAAACATAAATATGTTGCAGCACAGTGTTTTCCCTATTTAATTAGTTTCGCAAATTGTACAATCACTCGCCAGACGATGTGTAAATGTAAAATATGGCAAATTAAATGAAACCCTGTTAAAAATACAAAATAATTTCTGAAATTTGGTTAATAAAATTTGGGTTGTTTTTTTCTTTACAAGGATTTTGAAACGGTACTTATCTCAAGGATACACTTAAGTACACAGGGTTACTCACAGTATTCGACACGGAATATTTTTGCGAAACTACGTACCTACTTGACTTTAAAAAGGTTTTGTTCTAGAGACAGAGACCGATGTTTTAAAATTAGAATGCTGTACAGGATGTCCCAAAAAACATGATTTCATAGGTAGGTGATTTCATGCATCTTAAATTTATTAAATTGTCCCGGAGACAGGTTGACATCTTACATGCATAGTGCACAATAATATGCAACCTAAAAAAAACCGTTAACAATTCCAAAACAAAACCAGTTGAAATCCGCGGGATTACAGAATGAACTTCGAATACCTACCGCATGTGTGCGAAAAGTTAACAATAGCGCGTGCGCAGTCGTGTTTGAAACAAATGAATATTTACTATGGAATTACAGACATTGACTTTTTTAATAATCGTAAACGTCTTTATAGAATCCATGTTTTAGGTCTTCATAAAGTCAAAATTTGCTTATGTCGATATTTCGATTTTGAAGTCGATTACTTATATCAAAATATATTAGTAGATATGTCGAAAAGATCTGAAATCAGCGTAAAATTTCACATACAATCCATTATTTAAATTTGCTTTTATCACACTGGGAACCATGCAATGGACGCACGGACCGACCGACGGACGGAATATTGAATTCGGTAACGTACGAAGTTGGTTGGACCTTTTCCTGGGAGTTCTCGTAATTGATAGTGTAGATAAATGAGAATCACATTATTCAGTAAATATCGAACCTTTTATGATATTAAATGAATCTCAGAAAACCAACCAAAAATGTCACTATTACGTTTTATTAGATTCTATGCTCATAAAAAGCTATTACGAATACTCGTATAATGAAATTTTTATATCTTTACGAAACGCGCAAACGAATTTATAATATAATCCGACTTGTTAAAACTTCCATCTAATAATTTACCTACACACAATATAAAGGAATTGAACGAACGGAAGTTATTTTCCTCCAAAATTGCAACCTAATCTCTTGTGGACCGAAACTGCTAATGTAATCGTTATGACCCTAGAGAAATTTCTTAACATCCGCGTGAGGTTAGACAATCTGTAAGAGGGTAGGATTAAAGTGTGATCACTTATTTTGAATGCTATGGAATTTACAGGCCCTTCTTTGCTGTGTTATTTAATACGTAATTACATGTTGTGTTTTCTGTGAAGAAGTGCGTAATAATTTCCATTCGTTCACTTTCCTTGTAAAATACAAATTTCATAACATTGCGTTGCAAATTTGTTTCGCCCGCTATATTTTATGTTAAAATTCAAAAATATTGCTTTACAGATGTAGATATATTATACGCTCAGAGGAATGATCCTAATATTTTACTGCAAACACCTATGGGAATAACAAACATCCAAAAACTTGATGATTTATCTATCTAATCTAGTAATAACATACACCATTTAACTATTATTTACAATAACGAGAGTATTTGGTAATGATTATTATTGATTAATATTCACAAGGTCATTATTTATATCTACAGGATTTACACTGTGCTGGAATTTCAACACTGTAATATTTCAGAAGGTGCAGTGCCAGATTTTTTTGTGTAATACCAAAGACTATCCTTGAAGGATAGTCTTTGGTAAATACCGTTGAATGATTTCTCTGCTTATTATTGCTCAGTAAGGACACTGTTAAAACATCATCGTGGAATCTACGTGTAGTATCATCCAGTGGCTTTAGTTGGAAAAAAATATTTGGGGGAGTTCTTCACTTTCATTTCAACAGCATCCATATGGGTTGATACTGCATTATTTCCTTCATTCGATTCTGGCTTACTGTCTCGTTTTCTGATCTCCTACCTCCCCTCAATCAAAATGTCACATAAGGAACTGGGTTGAATTCCTTAACTGGAGGTCCAACGCTGCTGATGAACATAAGTCCACTATACGTAACATAGGCTTTAAATCCTCAGGAATAACGTTGGAACCGCTCACACAAATTGATAATGATTTTCTCGCCATACCTTGTCACAACTTTAGAATTAAGCTGCAGGCAGATGTTTTTAAATTTCATAGTTTGCGAAGGCTGAATAGCTTCTTTGAAGAATTTTCCTGTCTCATACGTATTCAGGCTCGATGAGCCCCATCTTATTGTGGAATTTTATTTATTTGCTGCTCTAATATTGCAGCACTCTCGATTAGCTTCGTCTGCTTTTGTGGGGACATGTACAAAGAGTAAAATTTATCAAAAAATCATGTACTGCTAATTCCAATCGATCGATGGTTCGAACAATACCAAACAATTAGCTTGGAAAATATCTTAAGCAATTGAGCTGCAACACCATTTCTTCTGCCCAACATAACTGAAGCCCCATCAGAAACAAAAGCAACATTAAAAAAATAAAAATATCATCTTATTTAAAATTGAAACACTCATTTATTAGATAAAGTATAACATTAATATAGGTTAATGGTAGAGTACTTTCACAGCTGTACAATATACGAACCGCTTGCGCCTGTGTCAGTCAACAACTTGCAACTTTAACCGCATGAGGGCGCGTCGGACACTAGAGACCTAGAGACCCTTTAATAAGACTACATGGGTCTCTATAGAGACCAGACGTATACTCTCATTTAACGTTTTTTATCTTTACCTGTTATGACCATGCGGTCGACGTAACTTATCTCTGTGATCTGGATTTTATGCGTTTTCTAATACACTATTTCGAATGGTTTTTTGAACCGTCTTTACTACGTCGTCTAGTATAAATAGTGCGATCTTAAGATACTTCTTTGCTTTACTCTTAAAGTGGTCTAAAAAAGATTTAACTTCTTCTGTCTAGTTCTCACAAAATTGATCAAATCCGAATTAGGTTCCTCTAGTGTTTCTTCTAAATGTCCTCTTAATCATATCTCTAAAATACTTCCATACACCTTTACAACCGCCTTAGTTAGGGTAATTTCTCTGTAGTTCTGGCATACATTTTTTTTAAACATAACTGTTATAATTTCCATCATCCAATCTTTTGCTGTTCGCTGTATTTCTAGGCACCACTCATTGTTTAATCAAAATTATTAATTATCATTGTACATTCTTCCTTGTCTCCCTCCTTCATTTATGTTTATTACGTTTTCCTTCTTTACATATTTTGTAGTTCTTCATTATTATCTCTTTATTCATCTGGTGATCTTTTCGTTAGTTTACTTCTGTCAAATATATCGCCTTCTTCTCTTTGTCTCTTGAGTTTTCTTGTTTGCTCTATCACTTGCCATATTTAATGCATTACATCCGATCACTCCAAATTTCGAGGTAGCAGCACCCCTAATTTTCTCTTAACACTAGATCTCAAATCTAATCTCCTTACAATTTCTCATTTTCTTTCTTCTGTAAATTAACTTGCTTCAATACCAAGTTACTCCACATTCTAAGTGTACAAGGGTTTTTATCTAATAACAAAGATTCAGGGAATATACGAAATAAACTTTAAAAGTTGTAACCAAGTATATATTGTGTAAACTAGAAGAACTTGATAACTGTCATAGTTAGAAATTTACAGAAACATATGTCTTATGTATAATGATGATACAGGTCCTTTATACGCTTCTCAGGGAATTCGTAAACTTTCACATTCTCCCGATAATAGTAGGTATACCCAAATAGGTCAATTTCTACAATTTATATTTAGTTTTTCGTTGACGATAACAGCAGTGCTCTTGAAATACGTCAATCTCATGAAAATAGTGTTTATATTGGCTTGTGTTTAGTAAAAACAGCACATCTAAAATTAATCATTTTAATAATCTCAAATATTTTTTCTACAAAAGAATCTGTTAATATTGAATTGCGCATTTTATATCGTTTAAGTGTACCTTTTTTTTTATTAAAATATAACGAACAACATGGAAGCAATAAGCAGAGATACGGTTATTTAAAAATGTCTAAGGATAGTAAGAAAAGCCGATACTCCATAAGAACTCATTCTTATTATGAAGAATTTTAATTATAGATGTCGAAGTCTAAGGTGGCAGGTGACGTCACGATAAGCACCAACAAATGTTCTACTCTACAATGTCCTTTTATGCTATTTAATTATTCCATTTCGCCGTGAATTGTAACTTTAGAGAGGGATACATGTAGAGGTGTTTCAAAATCTCCTGACCCGTGAGATGCGCGGCGGCATTTATTTAAACTCGATACTACGATACTAATATGAAGTTCTGTAAATAATTACACCTATATTTATTTACTCTACATGTTAAGGATGGCATTTTAACTGCCGATGTTTCTCGACGTATAACGTTGTGTCTACTTTTCGAAATTGTTTTAAATCTCGCCGCGCATCTCACGGGTCAGGAGATTTTGAAACACCTCTACATTTATCTTTGGTGTTGTCCTTGTTTGTCGTCTGAGCACCTGACTCCGACACTTGTAATTTTTACCTATAAACTATAAATCACAATTGCAGTGTGCAGTAATGGATAAAAGTACTGTAACTTAGGCAACCAACATATCACATAACAGATGGTTGACTATTTGTAATATTCATAAATAAGGAAGGGTGGCGGCTAGTTTTAGCGTATTCGCCAATTTCCCTTCATTACTTAACAAATATTCCTAAAAAATCGAATACCAATGATACGTTGGTTGCCTAATGTCACACAATCCTAGGAATATTAATTTTTGCCAATGATAGTTCATGTAATTCAAATAAATTAATAAATTGGAAATAATAACCTGTGGTTAAAATAATTGGCTAAGCGCAGTTTTATGAAAAGGATCTATTGTAGGAAAGCACAAAATCATATACAATGTATAGCAAAGAAATTTAATTAAGCTTCTTTTTACTACACGCACAATGCCAAGATTCCTCTAACATTGTATCCTGGAAAAATGACAGTAGTATCTACGTTAATTTATTTTGACTTGTACAAATTACATATAATAAAAACATACAATTTGTAAGCTCAGTTTCATTTTAGGAGTGCGCCCACTTTGTTTTCCCACTTATTCCTTTAGTAAACTGCGGAAGAAAACATTTTCCATTATGTTATTTCGCTTCGCTTACAAATTGTTACTTTAATTTATAATATGAGATTTTTTTTATTACGAACGTATCATTTTCTAAAAGGCAAAATGAAGGTTTACATGGATCTGTAAAATTATAATTTAAATTTTGAAAATATAATTACAAGAAGAGCTATTTACCGCGCTCTTTTGAGGGTTAATTATATTTTACTGAAGCTTTATGAAATTACCTCATCCTTCAAGCTTGTATACTCGCTAGTAAGACGCCTACTTTAAATTTGAGCAAGTAATTTCAGGCAATTACATCTGGTACATGAAAGTGTATAGTAGGTGGTTAGAACTGTTTCCTTTACCGTTGGTTGGTTAAATATATTTCTCATGAACCGTATTCAATTATCCTTCTAATTATGTCAGAAGGAATCAAGACATAAAGACTTATTTACGAGTAACCAAGTACCAAGACAAAACATTTAGTTTGAATTAACTGTAACTAAACAAAGTTGCGTTTGTAAAGAATGTTTATAATGTACAAACATTTGATAAATATATGTAAATCAAAAAATTTAAATCGAAATTAGCACACTCAAAAAGCTCTAATGAAACCTTGTTCTTTAATAAATCACGAATTGCTTTCAATGAAGAACATGACAAATTAAGACAGACCGATTGTCACTAACAACTAACAAGATTGAATGTTCTTTTGATTTTATTATCCGTAATTTTGCTATAATAAAATTCATGTTTATAACATCTTTGTGCTGCATACTGATATATAAGGATAGTATATGTATCTACTTACGGAGATGTTATTCTGCGGTGTTTATTGTACAAGACGAAGTTATATAGCGCATGCTTAATCGCCTACAGATCACAAATCAATGATCCTGATTCAATCGCGATTCAGCGGAAACTAAAATAAAGATCGGGATCATAGCACAATGTCTGGAGATTGTAACAAATAGTTCCAGGAAAGGAGAAACAAATCGAAGACACGTAAAACATCAGAAGAATCTGCCAATCCTGTGTTCAGAGCGTTCGAAAGTCTATAGTCAACTATAAAGTTCAATTTGTGAGTTCACTGCGAACACATTAGAAAGAACCAGGATTTTTAGAAAGTGTCATAATCTCGAATGGGGATATATTTCATGTCAGCAGATCCACCGTCAGGAACATATTCGAGATTCTCCGAAAGTCGACGTTTGGTGAGAACTAATTTTATCCCTGGAAACTACTCCCCTAGTTTTCTCTTTCAGATGGAAAGGTCTCTTGTGGACTCTTGTTTAAAAGTCCGGATTACAGCGACCTATCTGGTTTTGTGATTATCAATTGAAAAATTATTTAAAAAACCATTTACTTACCTACATTTTTAAAATTCATTGTAGATTATTCAAACAATAAAATTGACTGTATTTTAATGTAAGTAAGAAGGAACTTGGACACTTTATTTAATGTAATGACATTGTCTAAACTCTTTTTTTGTTGATGAAGTTGAACTTATTACTGCTTAGTTGTAGTTTCTTGTGACGATTCCTAGCAAAATGCAATCAGGATAATGGCTAATCTCAGGAGTTCCTTGACCACAAACTAGTTTCAGCCTTATGTGCTTTATATCCCAGTCAATTATATCCAGATTTGTCTGAACGAAGCAAATTGTTTCAAAAAGACCATGTGTCATTATTTTGACGATATTGTTCCAAATACGAGGACCACAAATCCTTGCAAATGGACTTGTCTTTTCTCACTGCAGGGAGTACAGCCTATGACGAAACTAGGTGTGATCACCTAGTGATTTCTATATTTTTAGGCCAGTGGAAGAGGTATTAAAATGATATGCCTGATAACAAGTTATCCGTCTCAGTTGGTGTAATCGAAATGAGTAAAACTAAGCTTCATCTATTCAACAACTACTAACTCCTTAAGTGAAATCAGCCCAAAAAGTTCATAGAGACGATCTTTGACTGGAGCGCTTCTCAGGCGAACTTAGGGTTTAGACATTGGGTCGACCGACTTCAACACTCACACGTGATAAACCTAGCTACGTTGTGGTTCCTATTCCTGAAAACCTACCTTGGATCATATGGAACGGTACCTGTAGATTCTCTAGGTGCAATTGCCAAACATCCCCTGCTGCATCTTTTACTGTAGCAAATATTCTCCACAAGAATCCTCCACGGGACCGGCCTCTGAAATCTATTTTATTTCGACTCTCCTTTTCGGCCAATCGGCCTTGGTCTTGAGTGCACGGCAGCGGCGCAACGGTGGGATGCATCCGTAAAATACCGCAACGCCGATCTTTAATTCGTAACATGAAAAATTACGTACCTGGGGATGCGAAATTTCGCATCCTTACCTGGAGATTTTTGTGTTATCTGAAGCGAGTGAGAATACTATGACATCCGTGCACCTTTGTTGGTGTGAATCGTCACTTACTTTGATTCTCTTCAAATCATCCTCGTCTAGTCCCTAGTGTTATTGGCCTAAGTGTATTTAGGTCCTAACGATTTATTTAAAATGATCGAACAAGCGGCAGTTTTCTTAGCGTTATTTTTCAGTTTCTAACCAAATTTTCTTCATTTTCTAAACTTGATTTGCCGCCATTATAGTAGAAGAGTTTTAACACGCTATAACTTCATTTTCTCTTTCATTTTTTAAACTTTATTTTAATTTTTTAATATGCCATAAACTATTAACCAAGGATCGTTTGTTACACTACCTGTCATCGCTTATATGCGCCGTGTATCCGGCTAACAGTAAACTATGTGGATCTATCCCAAATGTGTCGGTCTTGATCAAGATCAGACTGGTGCTAATCCACTTCGTCCTCTTCCGTCTTGTCTTCCTCCTTCTCATCGCTTTCACTCCTCCTCTTTGATCCTCTTAAAGAGGGTTAACTAGAAAGAAAATTTCCCAACTATGATGAAATGATTCAGATAGTGCATGAGTGACTCGACCCACAACTTCGAACAGTCACGCAATTCCAAAAGGAGAATGTAATGGGAACTACGTCGCAAATGACGTATTTGTTTTTGAAATTTCTTCAATACGTTTTGAATCACAACGTTTTTAACCTTTTTACTCGACTAGTCTCTTAGAAATCTGTCGTTGTTGTTTTAGAGTTGTTGCTGATGTTTCTAAATAGAGTAAAATCACTCCATGTATATGGAAAATATAAACAAGGTAGAAAATAACATGGAACGCCAACATTAAGTTCTAAATATCTTTATCCTCTAGTTAGGAACGGGCGGTTTACAAAGATTTACTAAAGCACGATTGCACGATATATGTATAGAGTCAAAATAACTGTAATCATTTTGCTCTATAATAGTTAAAATTGATCGGAATTCCAATTTTTTTTATATTAACATTTATAATAGTAAAAACATTTCTGACACAAATAAGTGTGAAAATTTCAAGTTTGAACGTTTGGGAGCTCCTGTAACATTAAAATGAATCTTGGTTAAAAGCAATTTAAGTTTTAACGTAGTATAAATTTTAATTATGACCTTAAAAGCATTATTGTTCTCTCTTAATTGTTCTCAACTTTAATCAATCATAAGTTAATTTGCTCCTCGAATTTTGTAAATTCCGTGCTAAAATCTTTGAAACTGTTAAATGTTACACTAACGTTATCTTAACACCAATACATCATTTAAATAGCAAACGGATGTTACATGCGGCGGCTCCATGGCAATATATTTAGCCCACCACAACTTTGATCTTGAAATTGCGCTACCAAGTTATACGTTACTGTAAACAATACATGAATGATACATGAGCTGTGTTTCGCTCGAGATTATCCTCAAACCTTCAAAATATTGACGCTAATTTTCTAAGAAATTAAGCCTCCCTTTTCTTCATACACTTAAATTATTCAGATTCGTAATATACATTAAAGTAAATCATAAAATAGCAATAATAAAGGCTTTTATTTAGATTATATTTTGGATTAGCTGCATTGAAGCTGTTGTATTCTACACAATTACGCAGAGATAAAACCGCTCGCAACCTTATTATCATGATTTACCATATAAAGATGTTGGATCATAAAGCTTGGAATTATCCGACCGTAACAATATAACAACAGACGCGGCACTATTTTGTCAGAATAAGAAATAGTAGGGCCAAAGGTAGATATTACACATTTTTCAGTGCCAATGATTTAATTTAACTATAAGTACTTCCTTGTAGCTCGAGTTTTCTTTGTAACTCGCTTAGTTTTAAAAAAATATATAAAACGGATTCGTTACACTCCTCGAGTCGTAAAATTTTTGCAAAATAGTGTTTACGAGGGCTGTTTTTTCAATCTCCAATTGGCTATAAAGGAAGACGGGTGAATACAAAAAATGATTTTATTACCAAGAATAATGTACAATCAAGGTTACTTTCTACATAGTGACCTTGATGGTTGAGGCACTTGTCACATAGTGAAAAAGCTTTACTTTTATAAAATTTTGCCGGTTTCTTTGAGCTCTTAGTCAATTTGGAAGCGCTGCCCCCAACCACCTTTTCTATTCAGGTCATTGTCGCCGATTTGTCTTGTTTCACTTCCGTTCTTTATTGTCTAGCATTTCTGTTTTTCTCTCCTCTACTATTTCTTCTTCCTTTCCGATGATACGTCGTACATTACACGTTTCTATTATTATTTTATTTTCAGTTTGATAGCTTTTCTCAGCTCTACATCTACTCTTCACTCTCTTTCTATAAGGTTTTCGATCACCTACTGTAATACTCTGTTATCTCTAGCCTCGACGTTTAGACTACAATGTTTTTCTTTATATTCGCTTTTTGCAAGTCGTCTACTCGGTAGCATTGCGTCCCGTTGGAACTCTACCGTCTCTTCTGGATTTTTCTAAGTCAATTGAACTCCACGTTACTGAAACTAGCCCTTTCCTGTTTCAAAGAGGGTGCTGACGGTAACTCTCTATGTTTATCTTTTTGTGGGACCGAATCAAAAAGCGGTTGATGAGTTCTCGTAGCGAATACGAGAAACATTCGAAATAACTACAAATAGATTATTTCTTCGGGATAAATATAGAAAATAAAGAAGATACATCAAACTTGTTACGTGAATAAAATTTTACATCAGTTTTTGATGCAGGATTACAAACCGTTGACCGGTCCAATAGTGAGGAAGATTGGTCTTAACCTCAACATCTAGAAAAGGTTATCAACTATTTAAAAAACACCATTTCGGAATGTTACAATGCTGTAAATTATGGATAGAAATGCTGTTATAAGATCAAGTTCAGGTGTTTTAGTCCGGGAGCCGCACGCCTTTTTTGCAATCAATTAGTATAGGTACTTTTTATACTTCGTGAGCGGCTTTATTTTAACGAGACGCCAAACTTTTTCCTTTGCGAAAATGTTCGCAATTGGGTCCTACGGGGGTGCGCAGGGAAAAACACGTTGATATTTAGAAATTACAAAAAATTGATGAATATCATGGGAAAACGGCCCAATTAATTTGTAGGACAAAGTGGGCATTTAATTATGCAAATATTTAATAAGCTACAGAAAAAAAATCAGCTTGATGTTCATTATTTTTGTTAATGTAGTAATATCTACATGTATCTGAGATGGGGACACTCTTGATGGACTCATTTTTGTTGTAGGACAAAATATGTTATTTTGAATTATGTACTTTCACAGTTAGCTAAAAAATTCAGTGATATTAATCAATTTTTTGTAATTACCACATCAACGTGTTTTACCCCTATTTGCGAAAATTTTCGCAGAGGAAAAAGTTTGGCGTCTCGTTAAAATAAAGCCGCTCACGAAGCGGCGGGCTCCCGGACCATCGTAGATCGTGTTTTAAAATGTATGTGACGTTACAAATAATTACCTATAATAGTATCAAAGGATACAGTTTATAAACACAGCAGTTTATCAAATAGGTGCTTGGAGACAAATCCCCTACATATATTGCAAGAAACCACAGCAAGTAGTTTGACCCCGTTTTGCAAAAATTCAGAAGGGGATAATAGTAGGTCAATACTGCAATAGTATTTTCATTTGCTTTTTTATGTATTCTATTCACGTATCTACCTACAATTGTTTCGGTTTCCATTTTATGGATCTCCCTTGTTTGTATTTTATTGAAAAAAGCTCCAAAATTGAAAATAACCAAATGCTTAATGTATGTTTTGTTCTTTTTAGGTGCAAGAAAAAAAGTTACACAAGAGATCTTCCTTCCACTAGTGTTATAATTACATTTCATAATGAGGCTCGTTCTACCTTGTTAAGAACAATAGTTAGGTAAGTATAAAATTATTTTTATATGTTCATAATTCAGTTCTCGACTATTACTTTCAAATAAAACTATTTTGTACGCCACCGAGTCTAGACTCTATAATTTGCGAAGTCTAAATCAAAATGCATCCTTCTTTTGTACAGATCAATAAATGTGGTTGACCTTTATCAAATTTAAACGGTGGATGAAATTTGATTAATCTACTATTCCTACAATTTTTAAATTACGTTAATAAATGTGAGATTTATTTTATGCGTGAGGACGTTGCAGCTTATATGATTATGAAATAACATTCTCTAATTAAAGAATTTTCTCCTAACTATCCTAAAATTAACTTAATTAAAACGGGAACACATTATAACTGTAAAAATATTTTTATTGTTCAACGTTGTCTCCTAAATTAATAATAAACCGGAATGTTGCTCCCGACTCTTAAATGGTTGGATGAAATAAAAAAGTGCTCTTACATGTGATGTAATGGACTGTCTAGAAGCCTTATGATCTGTTATTACCGTTGTCATGGGGTTTGTTCAATGATGAAGTCTTTTCTCGGTGAAAACAATTTTGTGAAGGGGGAGAACGTGTAGATCAAACGTGCTCGAACATACGTAACTCGTCAGGAAAACATTCAGCAAATGGATGAGTTGATTCTTAATGATTTACGGATTTGTAAATTCTTTATAAACGAGAGGGAGAGACATTTTTAAACCGTATAGTAACGTGCGATGAACCATGGGTTCACCAGTTTGCTCTTGAATCTAAGAGAACAAACATGGAATGGCGACACACAACTTCGCCTAAGCCTGGAGAGGCAAAAATGTGTCCTTCAGCAGGAAAAATTATAGCTTATTGTGATGCAATTGTGGATTTAATTTTTGTAAACAAAAAATAATCGATTGTAGCAAAGTACACTATTTGGGGAATTACCTACGCCTCATTACCCCGTAGGAGGGAACCTTCCTCCGTACCATACATAACCTTAACTTGAACAACTTATCAACCTACGAACCAACTTTACTCGCCTAGTGATCTTCACAATATCCCTGATCTGCTGGACTTCGCGATCACAAATGGCATCGCCAATACGTTCTTCAAAATAGAATCCAATTGCGACTTATTTTCCTATCACTCACTGATAATTATAACATCAAGCTCTAATGTAATCAACAAAGACAACTCCTCAAGCCTCACAAGACAAACTGGGGTTTGTTTCAACAAATACTAACCGAATACACCAACGTCACCCTACGAATCAAAATGCCTACTGAACTACATGACGCTATACAGAATACTTAACACATAGAATTCCTAGGCACATCGAAGAACTAGTCATCGAAAAACGCAGAGCAAGAAGTAGATGACGGAGAACCAGACACGCTAATGACAAAACAAGGTGCAAAGGTTCATTCAAACTCAAACTGAGCTCAGAAGTTGCTTAAATGAAACGTTTCGTTATTACCGCTGACTGCTCAATATGGAGAGCTGCATGGAAATTTAAAAGACCCAAAATTGCCATCCCACCAATCAGAAAATTTTGCCAGAACTTGGGCCAGGACCGACACTGATAAATCAAATGTATTCGCAGAGCATCTAGCACATGTCTTTACAACACTTCCATCAAAACTAAATCATAACCAAGAAGATCGAAGCCTTCTTACAAGGACCGCTTCAAATGTCATTACCGATCAAACCCTTCTCTCCTGGCAAAGTTCAACAGGAACTCAAGATCCATAAATGCCCAGGCTATGACCACCCACACAACCAACGTCATACTATAAGTCTCCTTCCCCTCCTGTAAAAAATTTTTGAAACACTTTTGTTAAAGGAATAGAAGAGACAAACGATCTGCACAAATCATACTAGTCTGCCAATTCGGTTTTCGTAGACGACACTCGACAATACAGCAAATCCACAGGATTATTACCAAAATCATGGAATCACTCGAAGGCAAGGCATTCTGCACTGTAGTCTAGCTTTCTGGATATCAAACACACATTCGACAGAGTATGGCATATAGGATTACTACACAAAATCTTTTCCGGCCTTTCTTATTATGTACTGAAATCCTACCTTTTAAACCAATATCAACCATTCGTTCTCAAACTATCATATCTGATGGTGTACCACAAGGAAGTGTTCTGGGTCCTCTATTACATCTGGTGTACACTTCAGACACTCCTCTACTACAGCCAACACAGAGATCGCCACCTTCGCCGATGACACAGCTGTGCTATCTAGGTATTAACAGTTCATCTCACATGGCATCTGAAAACCTCCAGAACCATCTCAACCTCCTCCAGAGCAAGTGGAGAAAGTTCTTCTTTATAAAGCCATCCTGAAACCAATTCGGGCTTACGTCATCCAATTATGGGGTTGCATCAAGCCGTCAAACACTACAATCTTACAGCGTTTCCAGTCCAAGACCCTTCCTCTGATGTTAAATCCCCTTGGTATGTTCTACCAATCAGACCCTCCACGAAGACCTAGTGATCCCATATATCTCCAGCTAGCAACTAGCAACTTCCTGCCAAAATACCCTTGTGGGACGCGAAAGCTAACTCGTTCACAGCTATCCCAAGAACCAGAACCAGAACAAGAAAACTGCATCGCCAAAATAGCCCCATGACCTTACACATCCACCCAGCCAGGCGTTGGTAGGCCTCCCATATTTGGGAGTAACATCAATGGATGGACCTCTCTCAAGTCACCTTTATCATACGATTTGCTTATAATTCGCTCAGATTGTATAGAGTAGATTGTAAATATGCACTCTTAATAATAATAGATACCTAAATATAAAAAATACATCAAATAGCAATTATTAGTTATTATAAGTATATTTGCTTTATCGAGTAAAAAAGGAGCGGTATAAAATAAATTACAATTATGATATGTTAAATAATTAGGCAAATGGACCACAACAAGAAACAGTGATTTAAAACTGAATTATCGCCATTCGTTTAATCTACATAAATTGGTTAGTAGATATCCACCGTATTTAATAAAATAAATGCAAATAAGGAAAATGGAACTTTTTATTTGCACTAGTCCGCGAAATTTTTAATACAGGCGGTACGTACTCCCTTTTAAAAGCTTTTTATTTCCGTTACTCCCCGTTACTAAAGCGATTTCTTAATTGCATTCAGTTTCACAAATGCAATGCAAATTTGTCTTAGGAAACTCAACTGAAGTAATTAGCAAAGCTTTTATATTCATTTCATTGAGGAATAAAAAGATTTAGCGTTTCCATTTTCGTTTAAGATCACCGCAACGACTGCGATTTCTTTTTGATAATTTGATGAACTTTTTGATTAAAATCAATTATTTTAATTAGCTGTAGAGATTAAATGACAATTTTCAAATGAAAGCAATTCTATGTAAACATCCCAATCTTGTAACTTGTAAGTACTTAGAAACTGATAGTAAAACGTTTTAGTGTCCTGAATAGGAGTCCAGAGCACTTAATCAAGGAGATTATTCTGGTGGACGATTTCAGCGATAATCGTAAGTATAGTCGCTTGTTTTTGCAGACGTTGCAATTTGTAACTTGTTAGAAATTCTGCTCTTAATTTGCAAGCTTAGCGGTACCTCTAATTCGATTTTAATAAGATACCTAATAGTTAAAAGTCAGCTAGAAATAATGGAGTTCAGTAATTGATTGATTGATTTATTAGCGGCGGATGGGGAAGAACTAGCAAAAATTCAAAAGGTTCGTGTGTTTAGAAACGAAAAGCGAGAAGGTTTGATGAGATCTAGAGTGAGAGGAGCTGATGCAGCTACTGCCGAAGTGCTTACATTTTTAGATAGCCATTGTGAGTGTAATACGAATTGGTTGCAACCCCTGTTAGAACGTGTAGCCGAGGTAATGACTTGTAACCTTAGATGATAAAGTGCTTTTATTACCTGTTTTAGGACCCGACGAGAGTGGTATGTCCAGTCATTGATGTAATTAGTATGGATACCTTTCAATATATAGGAGCGTCGGCTGATTTAAGAGGTGGATTTGATTGGAATTTAGTATTTAAATGGGAATATTTAAGTCCGACCGATAGACAAAGCAGGCAACGTGATCCTACACAAGCTATTCGTACACCTATGATCGCAGGTGGTTTGTTTGTTATTAATAAAAAGTATTTTGATAAATTAGGAAAATATGATATGAAAATGGATATCTGGGGTGGAGAAAACTTGGAAATTTCGTTTAGAGTGTGGCAGTGTGGAGGAAGTTTAGAAATTATTCCTTGTAGTAGGGTAAGAAGTTGCTTAATATAAAAATCTTGTTTGATTTTTTATAAAAATTAGGTTGGACATGTATTCCGTAAGCGGCATCCTTATTCATTTCCCGGAGGTAGCGGAAACGTTTTTGCAAGAAATACTAGAAGAGCTGCCGAAGTATGGATGGATGATTATAAAAACTATTATTATGGAGCTGTGCCTTTAGCGCGTAATGTACCATTTGGAAGGTATGTGTTCTACATAATCTTAAAAGTGACTATAAACAGATACTTTGCGGAATAAGATTCCGTAATGTACTTACCGGGTGTACAACTAAGAAAGGAGGTCGGCCATAACTCAGAAACTATTTGAGATTGAGCAGTGAAATAAAAAATTTTATAATAAAGGTGAGCAAGAGAAAATGCTGGAAATTATTTTTAATGTCCTATCATTGCCGCCAGATGGCGTTTCACTGATTTTAAGTTGCAATTCCCATCTTTTGGGCAATTTTATTTAAAAAAATATATCTACCTATTGTAAACTAGTGATCAATATGTAAAATTTTGTTTAATGAATTTTTATGAATGCTATTAAAATAAGGGAGGGGGAACCATAAACGTGTTAGGTACTGGCAAAAATTGTGGAACTTCGAAACGGGTAGCTTGAATTTGTCAAGATTGGTCTCTATGTTAAGAGAATACCTACTTGATATTACCATTGTATTTTAAATACAATGATATTAGCAAACAAATCCAAAACCACAACAATTTCATATCTTCGTCTAACAATCGAGGGCACAACTTGTTGAAGGAACAAAACGATCGACTTTTCTAAAAAAAATTGAAATGATACCAAATGCTTTTTCGTTGGTATCGGAAGAAAAATTAATAAGGGAGTATTTTTAAAAAAAATTATGTCAATAGCTCTTATAGAACTGAAGGCAGAAAAAAATGTGGCAATATAACAGGCAATGGGCAAGCTTCCTTTCTTACGTTAGTTGTACACCTGGTACAATAAAATTCATATATAATCATCTTGTGA